>CANTUQ010000242.1:1357358-2036038 GCA_947683425.1 Excoecaria cochinchinensis
GCATACTAATTCCAACAGTTTATTACCAATAACAACTAATGACCTGGGTTTAGAGGCCTCAACATGGCAGTTCACAGGAAAATGATGCCAAATAAAACAGGGATGCGAACTACAATTCATTAGAATTAAATATCACCATGAGAGATGCAAATTGTTTTTAAAAAAAAAATCTAAAAGTATATTTGTTTTTAGATGTGTACAAAGTAATAGGTGAGAATAGAAAACACTAACACAACTTACCCCACTAATTACATCATTAACCAATTCTTTCGCTGCTTCAACCTGTTCAGCTGTACCATTTATATATACTGTTCGCTCTGTTGATGGGTCACCAAGAGGAAGGTGGAGGGGAATTATCTGAAGAAAGGGCCAAGTGATTAACAAGTTTCAAGTGAAAAAACAAGATAAGTTAGAAGCATTTCACCAATTGCATTCATAAGGACTGAGACAGCTACTACTAGCACTAAATGAAACATTCATGTATAGCAGAATTGGCAGCATAGTTTTTTGAATCACGAGAGAATCTCTCTAAATAGAAGAAAAGAAAAATATAGAAAATTGCAACCAAAACTATAAAAAAATGAACCATCATGCTTAACAAAACTGTCGTAGAAATATAAGAGGAGAGAGTGCTGGGCAAAAGAACCATCTGTATTTTCTGAAAGATAAAAATCCATATTATTTACCATATAAAAATAATAACTGGTCCTTGCATTCTTGATATCCAATTGACTGTTGGTTGAGTTTTACAATAAATCAATTTTAAAAATGTTTGGATGTCTATATTTCAAATAAAATACTTTAAAATCTGAAAACTATGGTAACTCAAGCACCCGCAATCATAAAATGTTGCATGGTTATAAAGTGCATCGATAGTACAAACAGAGATTTGACAAAATATACTTATTTCCATATTTTGTTATTACAAACCTGTATACGAGCTCCTGATCTGCTTTGCATGTACTTTATCGTTTCGCCACCCTTTCCAATCAGCAATCCAACCTTTAACAGTCAGTAGCACAGAATTAGAAAAATGTAGCCTAAGCTCTCTCTCTCCCTCTCTTCTTCTTCTTCTTCTTCTTTCTCTTTCTTTTTTCTTTTTTTTTTTTAAACATTTGCACTAAATGTTAACATAAAATATTGAAGTCACCTTGTCATTAGGGACTTTTACTGCAAACTGCTCAGCTCCAGATTGCTTTGTATTCAACCCTTGAACAGAAGATGAAGCAGAGCCCCCTGCATCTGCCTGTTCCAACAATCCGCAAAGGCATAATTAACATGACAATGAATCTTCCAAATTTCCGAAAACAAGATTTGAGACGTTACAGGTTTGGACAAATCATACCTCAGCAATCACATCATTAATGAGCTCTTCTGCCCTACTAATTTGTTCTGAAGTACCCATCAAATCTACATCCCTTGTCAAAGAATGGGGATCAGCATCTTGATCCTTAGTAATTTGGATTTTAGCCCCTGATTGAAGTTGAATCATTTTAATTGTTTCTCCTCCTTTCCCTATAACCACACCAACCTGGAAGGAAGAAGTAATTTTGTATAGTGAAGAATGGCAGTCACTCTGAAAGATGTAAGAGATAACAAGAAAATTATGATACCTTGCCATTGGGAATTGTAATTTTCTTGTTTGTGCCCTGTGAACCATGATACTGAATTGGTTGGGAAACGAAGGGAACTGGCCAAATTTTGATCAAATATACATCAGGGAGAAGGTATGTTGCATAAATGAAATGAAATCACATGAACTCAGTTATATCGTTACAAAATCATGGAAAATACTAACGAATAGCTTGCTCCAAAATCTCTAAATCACATGAAATTGCAGATTAGTAAGCTAAGTTAAGATGGTATAAAGTCACATATAAATAATACTTAAAAAAAGCATAGCATAAATCATAAATGCAAGTGAAAAAACAAATCTCTAGATAGCCTACATACTTTCCCATGGTAGAATACCAAAATACCAAATCTAAAATTCAGCCACTGAAAATAAAAGAATCTATTGTCAAATGTGAAATATGGATAACAAAGATGCCAATTTTCATTCAAAATCAGACTAGAATTTTTCTCACAATTTAACTTCTTGTAGAAAACTAAATGACATTATTGCATAAGATGAATTGAAATAACATGCAGTGCTGCCTACAAATGATTGACGGCAGAAATGGATTAGCATTTGTCTCCTATCAGTTCTGCACCATTTTCTTCAAACTAACAGTTCTGAAAAGGAATTTGAAAGAGAACGTATCACTAAACAATTTTGACGGAGAAGTTACACTGAATTCTCATGGTTGTTTACCAAAAAAATTGACCAGGGAAGTCCATTCAAGCACATTATTATATTTGGATACTGATGAATAATCATTGAAAACTTGAATACAGTATCGTAGACTTTAAGAGTGGAGAGACATTGCAAGACCATTAAGTATTTGCTCGCAGAATAAAAATCTAATCTAAACCATAAGATCACAGAATTTTAGCCCATCTTATAACAAACAGTACAAAGAACTGCCAACTACATAAAGAACTAACCACCGATTAAGGATCTCAAAAACGCATTATAGCTATAATTAGCACATGAATTTGCGTACACACGAACACAATCAAACCCTAGAAACAATAGAGAAGTAGGGAGGCGAGAATACCAGGGAACGAGGGGGAAGCAGATATGGAATGCTCGGACGAGTTATCGGACCCAAACCGCGGGCGTTTCGCGTCGGCGCCATTGGCGAATCGGGCGGCGATTTCTTGAGCTTTCTGTTTGGCGAGTTCGATAGCGTCCAGTTTTCTCTTCCCTCCATCAGCTAACTCTTTCTGCTCTTGTTCTGGTTCTTGTTCTCCCATGATTATGGACGTAGGTGAGCCGCCACCGAGTTCGGTGGCTGAGTTGCGCGGTGGCGAATGAAGAGAAGATACTGCTTTTCTTTTTTGGCTTAAGCTGATTGGATAGATGGAGGAGGGAGAAACATAAAAATGATTTTCTGGTCCGAACAGTAAAAATTACCTACCCCTGCTGTTGGGTTTGGAACTAAATTTTCAATCTCACCAAAAATATATAATTAATTTTGTGCTCATTCGGTCAGCTATATATTTTATTTATAGTAATAATTAATAAAGAAAATATATTTTAAATTATGAATTATTATGGCTTCAAAAGTTAATGCATTAATAAAATATTTGCTTAAAAGTATGATTTGAGTGATTGTTTAACAGGATGTATATTATTATTATTATTATTATAGCCTATTTTATTCCATCTTTAGTTATGTTTAAATTTTAGAAATGTTGCACATGTAACCTAGGATGTAATAATGAAAAATAAAACAAAAATTTCTTCCACTTCTTACTCTTTTTCTTACAAAAAATACGCTACTATCTTTTCAATCTACCCCACATCTTATGCTGCCCAGAATTTTAACACTCTGAAATACCAAAGGTTCACGCCAGATGTGGGATCTTATAGCCTAACAACAACACTGAAAAAAGCTTCCAAACATCCAAAATTCTTTGCTCTCTGTCGCAGCCGAATATCAATGCCAATCTCTTCAACAAAATTGCCATTCTTTTCAAGATTTTCTTTTCGACCGGTAGAATGTCTCATCTCATTCTTGATTCGCTGAAACATGTAATAACAGCTGAATTGAGATAAAAATAAATAAATAATAGCAACGCCGAAAAACATGCGCAATTGCACTAATAGATGTTTCATATACATCTATTAGGGAACTCCACAACTATTATAATGGTACAGCTTTGAGACATATTCACTATCTCAATACCCAAAAAGACTCCCTGAGCCAGTATGCACAGGGAATCTATGAAACTACTACAATTACTGCCACTAAGCTATGAATAAAACCTCAGTCCAACCAGTCAGGATCAAAGTAGATGAGGCTCATGCAGCAATAAGGCTGCTAAATTAACTTTCTTGCAACGTGGGGCCCTCTCTAGACATTGTCCCAAGATCTCTTGCCTCAACATAAATGACAAAAATATGCTCAACCAAAACTAATTCCAAGGTAAACAATTACGTACCCCGCGATTTTATGACATATTTTTTTAAGAATCTCAGCCATCTACTGGATTTTGGTGCAAAATCTCCCCGGATGCCTTTCTCGGTCTTCTATACCACAAAAAAGTAGACCATACAGTTCTCCATAACACCCCATTCGCAAAGTGTGGAATAAATATGCGTCCCCAGTATGGGTAATATGGACCAGGCAACTTGATCAATGTGAAAAATACTGCAATCGCAATGAGATGCCATGGAACTTCTGCATCCTGCCAATTTAACGGGAAAATAAGCTACAGTAAAGCAGATCAAATAAATTAAATTCATAACTCAAAAGAAAAATTAGGTACTCCTTGCGCTCTAAATTAGCATTAATAGTATCTGCAGAAAGGTTTTCAATCAACTGAGAGAAGAGTTTGGTGGCAATGGGTGGGGGAGAGTGGGGGTGGTGGTGATCAATCTCAGTAGCCCTCTTTAAGGGGACATTTTGTGCAGATCCATCTAGGAAGGAGCACCAGGTCTCTGTCAATAATTGACTCTGGCTAAACTAATTTGCCATTGCAGCCCACCTTATTGACCACAAAAGACTAGGAAGATTGCCTATTATAATTAGGCCAAATTCCAGGTGTGCTAACTAAACTTTTAAGAGTTCCCAAGAAAGTTAATGTCTCAACCTTGAGTCGTGGAGATAGTTCCAAGATGGTTTCTTTCAGGACCCCTGCTACAGTAACCCCAACAAGGAGTGGGAGAGGGACAAAAAATAGTTTCTTTTGATGTGCACAATATGACATCTCACTAATGGAAGAAACTGCCAGCACCGGTACACACAAGTATTTGATAACCCCCACAAGAAGATCAAGGATGAGTTGAATGAAGTTCTCCAGCGCTCTGTTCCAAGGGAAGCTCTTAACTGGCTGAGGAGAACTGTCCCACAACATTCTTGCTTTGTTCATAAGATGGTCAAAATTTAACCTCTCAGGATCACCTGACTGTCCTGCGGCCATATTCATTGCATAGGAGATACTGAGTCTAGCATTCTGATTAATCCGTCTAGTATTCTGATTAATCCCATTGGGTCTACCACTCAAACTGCAGCTGTGTGCCTCAAGATTCAGTGATGGCCCCTGCTACAATTAAAGAGGTTAAATAATTCAGGCAGATTGCACAGATGGATTCTTGTCAAAAAAGGATAATGAAAAAGGAGTTTAACTCAAGAACATGGGAGATATTTAAATATTTGTTCAAACAGCATACAGTATGTGTGGGATGGGAAAAGAATCCTCCATTCTAATAAAATAAGTATCATTTACTCATTACTTCATAACAGTTTAAACAGTTAATGACTGTTCTACTGAATACTTGGGATCCTAATTTTCAGGTCTCAGCTTCAAACCACTGGGATGGAAAAGGAATCCTCCATTTTGTGGCTCTACAATTGTACCAAAAGATTTTTTTTTTGAAATCTTTAAATACACATATTTTGGGAATACTTAAATCATAACACACCAAAATACACAAAATTAATGAATAGAGGACAAACTTATGTGTCAGCAAGCAAGATCCAGTAAGATAGACTCTGAAGTAAATTGCCAACCAATAAAATGCGTGCTAGATATAAGTTATACATTCATTGCAAGGCTGGTTAAAGCCCCTATGCATTACAAGGTACGAAGAATTTTACCTACTTTTTCTAGGCAAGTCGTATAAACAACCTAAAAAATTACAAAAATCTAAACGTGAAACCTGGCATATCTATCTAAGGACTTCTTTCTTTTGAGGAAATTGAGTGGAAAAGAAAGAACAGAAATTCCATTCTTCTTCTTTTTTCTCTCTGTTTCTTTTTTTTTTTTTTTTAAAAATTATACAAAATGAGCAAGGGAATTCAATAGAGAGAAAAAAAATAAAAAAAAAGGAAATACGGATTATTAATTTCTCTTCTAAGGCTAAAATAATGTCCCACCAATTTGGCATGATAGCAAAGGGAGATTACATTCTGTTCTTTTCCCATTCACCATTTTGATAAACAAAAAATAAGCTGTAAAAGTTCATATGTCAAAATTATGAAGAAAATCCAGACTATCATGAAATGTAATTTAGTAATTCTCCAATTGGGCATAGCACAAACACAAACTCAAATGCTTCATAAACACAAAACTCAGGCGGGTCTCAACTCTCAAGGCACAGCCCCTTTATTTGAGAAACATCATACTTAGCACACAACCTAACTTAGAATCTGGTTTCACCATTAACCCGATAAAGCCCCAGAAAAATCACATCATTATAGACATTAAGAATCAATTGAAAACCTCAAACAAGAAGAACAACACATGATGTGACAAAAAGCTGACACAAAAATGAATAAATTCTAGTTTACCCAGAACCCACCTCCTAAATCGAAGCAGTGGAGAAAGAGGAAGTACATAAACTCTCAATTAAGAAAAACAAATCCCACAATGAGCATTGACTAGGGAAAAAGAACAAGAAAGGAAAAATATGCTTACTTTGATTCCATAAATGGAAGGAGATATAACTGTGAAAGCCATTTTAGTGGAGGTATGGAGATAAGACGAAGGAGATAATGAATAGGAGACATACGGAGAAGCCATTTTCGAAAACCTTGGAACCCTCTAGCAGTGGAAAAGAGATATTATTTGATAGCTGAGAATTGAATCCCACACTTGAAATGAAGAAAAGATAAGATCTTGAATTCTGGGTGGGAGTTTGGCTTCAGTTGCAGGCCGAGGGGTTTTAGGGGTGGGTGGGACTGGAAGTCATGATCCAGTACTGGGGACTCCAAGCTGTGTGCGTGCTGCCACATAGGCAAACGTTTTTTCTTTTCTTTCAATTATGGCTTAATAAATTGAAAAATTCTTGCATAATCTAAGTTTACATTTTCAATAAAATCATTAGTGCACCTATCGATGCGCATCTCATATCCAACTGGTCGACTAAATTTGTACTCGCATATCTTAGTAATACTAAGATTAATTTATCAATCAAATTAACATCAATTTTCAATTTATCGTTATTTTACATCGTTTTATTTCCTTTTATTTTTTGACATTTCTCAATTCAATGTTTCCCAAGTTAATGTCATTCTGGATAATCAACAGGGCTTTTTATGGAAATGGGATGTATTTCTCCCTCCGGATAACTCTCTCTTCCTTCCTCTCTAAAGGACTTGAACAATGGATTTCTTTTAGTACAGTTGATGGCAGTGGATGTTGACATTACTTTCTTCTTTTTTCTTTAATTTTGCGTGTTAGAAGACCTTCTATGGGGATCTTCTTTGTTTATATGTCATCTTTTCTATAGATTTAAGATCTTGTTTTTCCTTGCATATCATTCTAATGATGGAAGAATAGAGCGAAGATAATTCAATCATTCATCCTTTATGTGTTGTGCTCACATTCTTGGACATAATGTCTTAAGGTTTCAGGTTTATCGAGGCAGGTGTTCTTAACTCAGGTCTCGTCATAAATGGCTCCTTTACTAACGGAAAATCCCATTTCTTTGGCTAATTGTCCTTCTCTGGTTAAGGGACTTGGTATTTGGAGCAGCTTCTTTTTACTCCTTTGCTCCCATTAGTGCAGTATCATGAACTAGCTCGTGCTACCAATTGAATGATGTTATTCAATTAAAAATAATTTTGGCTGCAATTGTTCTGAATTTCACCAGTGAATTGACAATTTTGTCCAATTTCAATCAAACCAGTAAACAATCCAATCTGTCATGAAACTTATCAGCAATCCTAACACTAATATTATAGCATTTTCAAGTATGATATTAAATGACTCACTTTTGGTGGAATCCAAAAGCGAGTTGCTGATATGTTTGTGAGCTGTAAAATGCTTTAAACAAGGCCTGTCTGCATCAATGATGGACATGACAACTTGAAATTATAGAAGAGGCATATCTGAATCAATTTCTTTCATGCAAGCAAATTTGAGGTGCTCCAGATGTATTGCATTTGTGGAAGTTTGAATGGTATCCAGATACCATTCATGAGAAGAACAGTCTCACCATCCTCCCTTCCGCCAGGACATTTCAGTTGAATCAAGGCAAAATGTGTTTACTTTTTGGATGATGAACATGTCAAAAACCCCTGGTGATCATATTAACTCTCCCAAATGGGTTGTTTTTCAAACCATCACTAGTCTCTACGAGAGATTACAAGATAGGTCAGCTTTTATGTGGATAATTTACCAAACTTATCATTACAATTCTAGAGAGAAAATCTCAAGAGATGGGCATCAAGCAATCCATTTATTATTGCAATTTCTGATTTCTCAAGAAAACCTTATTAAAGGGGGCTGGTGCTTTCAACTCCCAACAGTTAAGTGGAATCCAGATAGCTTTAACACATTGTAGGAGCATTACCTGCAACAACTGAAATATTAAACTTTGGTCACATTTATTAGACAGATTAAATTAGACTACAAATGACATGCTTACAAGATTTTTATTTGATAAAGAAAGGCGTCACGGAAACAAGGGCGCACAGCCAAGCCCTGTATTTTCTGGAAATCCCATCATTATGTTAAGATTTTGTAGAGCTTGCCCAGAAGCTCCCTTCACAAGATTATCAATCTGCACCAAGATTTCCAGTTATACCCAAAACAAAGAAAAAAGAAAGTTAAGCAGGGTGATGGAGGAACTGATACATACAACTGATATAATAATTGCTCTTCCGGGAATTCGATCAGGAAAAACATTTATGTAACAGTAATTAGAACCCCGAACATCATGAGTACGAGGAACAATTCCTTTGTCTAGTATTTTGACGAATTCTTCATCCTGCAAAACAAATTTTAACAAAGAAAAAACAACACTTCCTTAGAGAAGAGAGGATAAACAAAAAAACAGCAACAACTGGACATACAAATGGCCATTTCTAAATATAGAACTGCTTGAAATCAAACCCCAAAATCCCAAGACAGTCAGAGATTCATAGGATGTCCAGGCTGTCAAATAAATTGGAACACAATAGCCAGTGTATATCAATTGTTGGATAGCAACATTGTCAACAATATAACATCTAAAAATGGTTTGGAAATGACACCATGTTTTGGTTAATCACGTGATTGGAGACCAGAGAACGAACTTCCCCTTTTATTCCACTCGAGTACTAATACAGTTTTGCCATACGTTTAATGTGCTTCTACAAGTAATAAGGAGGAATCTGGTTCATGCACTGTAATCCGGATACAAATTGAAATAGTGGAATCATAATAGGCACAATTATTCACTATTCAAAGCTCTGGAATTGGAAACAATATTGAATTTTCAAAATAACAATAATGATGATAATGAAATGGTGGTGAAAGTGGTGGTGGAGGTTGCCGGTTGCAGAGTAGGGACGGACTCGACAAAAATAGTACCAAATTGTGAGAGAGAAAATTTTGATTCTGGAGTGGAATCAAATTTGATTCCTAGGTGTAGAGGGGAATGGGTATTTCTCATTTCTAGGGGAATGAGATTCCCATCCCAAGTTTATTTTAGCCAACCAAACACAGGAATGGAAATAGGTCATTCTCATTCTGATTCCCACCCTTATTTTAGCGAACCAAATGCCATCTATAGGAAAACAGTTGATTCCCTTACTAGTGGTGTTGCTGAATTGCAATATATGTGCTACTGGCATATCCAACATGTGGACAAGCATATAACTTAGAAGAACACATAAACATACCTCATAGGAGACCTTCAATCTCTGGTATAAATCATCAATCGTTACTCCTGAAGCCATTCCTACATATATAGTTGATTGCATCCCACGGCTCTAAAGAATGACAAAAAACACCAGATGCTATATTCTTTTGCAAGCATGAGAACAAAATGAATCAGTGTTACCATGCATTGCAGAATGACTTACCATTGGCATCAGATGTGGGGTGAAACTGACAGTAACTTTTGAACCTGCAGCATCGGATAGTCCCTGTTCAATCTCTGGAACTGCATATCAGAATCAAAATCCCTATTACTCGCTTGAGTTAAAAATCAATGTATGATGCCTTTAACAAGATTTCAATCATTCATCACAAGATTTTTCCAAAGTTAAATTTTTTTTAACAAGAAATAACACATGGTATAAGAACACATAATATATAAGATCCCAATTTCTAGATTGAAATTCACCATGTCGATGCCTTGTAACTCCATATGACATTATTCCTTCTGTTAATTCAGTATACAAATTCGCCACCTTGGCACCACGCCCTGCAAATAGAAAAATAGCTATGTGAACATACAGCCATGGTAAAGATGTAAGATGCAGAAGAGAAACTGAACCTGCTCCGCTCACGCCTGACTTTGAGTCAATAATAATATTTGTATATTCAATGAGATTAGCCTGCAATAATAATAATAATAAATAAATAAATAAAAACTATCAGGCATCCAAAAGCAGAATATGAGGAAATCAAACATAATCCAAAAAGCATGATATGAGAAGTAGTACTTCCCCAATATCGGAAGAGTGCTCAGGGAAGCATCAATCTCCAAACAAATCAAACTATCAACTAAAGATAAATGACCGGCATCTAAATGCATAGGATGTTTAATTCCCAGATCAACCCGAATGAAAAGAAAATTTTCAGCCAAAAAGCAACATGGCTTTGCAAGAAACATCTCCCTTCCACCAAAACACATAGAACTAATTCAATTACCTAGCAGGAAATAAGCTCAAACATACTAACAGACAAACCTTTATTAGAGGAACAAGAGGGAGTTGAATTGATGTTGGATAACAACCAGGATTAGCAACTAGGCGTGCGTATTTTATTTCTTCTCTGAAAACCTCTGTCAAACCATAAATGGCTTCCTCCTGGATTCAGGTAAAAAATATTTTAAAATAAGCACAAGAATTGGAGAGAAGAACAACCATTCATGATAGATCATGCAAATGCTCCCATATCATTTATGCCACTCCTAGAAAAGCAACTTCAGAATCAAGAAACATACAGAACTATCCTAGAGTATCTTCCCCTTGTACAATCAACTTCACAATATTTCACATTTCAAATAATAATCAGTCCTAAAATCTCAAAGTCTTAGGAGAAAACATGGTTATCAATTGCTCATATTCATCATTCTCTTACACTTGCTACTACATAAATATATGTGCCGAGGGAGATAGATATCAAGTACCTTACCTGCAATTCAGGTGCTCTATGTGGCTGGCCATACCATTCTTCATACTCTGAAATATCCCGTAGTCGGAAGTCCTGAAAAATTGTTCAAAAATTCTTGATATGAGCATCCTGAAATTTCAATATATTGCTCGATACTTTAGAATTGGGAATTTTTGAAGAATGCAAACAATTGATTCTGCTAAAAGCATACTGCTGAAAGATCCACAATCTTTAACCCCTTGGGGAGACTCTTGATGATTTCCTGCAGCTCGTAAGAAAGAAAGGATCAATGATTGACAAGAGGCCTGAAATTTCATTTTAAATTGATAAACTTCATTTGTTTTAACATAAATTGTAGGTAAAATGGATTAAAAATATGCTGGGAACAAGACTATACCTGCGTGGTTCCATGAGGCAAACAACAAAAGACGGCATCTACATCAGAAAAATTTGCATCATTTGTAGAAACCAAAATTGGTAGATCCTGCAAAAATAAGAAATTAAAGTATCAGTAATAACAACAAAAATGATATATATTAAGACACCTCTCCAATTAACTTTCTTATTGGAAGAGAACTAACTTCTTAATCTATTAGCCATAGCATGAATTTCAGATAGCAAGCAACCCCTCGGAGCATAGTTGAATATATCCCTACTTTTTTTTTCAAAAAAAAAAAAAGAACTGCTCTAACTGTAATCATTTTGTCAATTATTTGGCATATAAAGTGTCCTTGAGCAGAGTTCAGCTGAATATGTGATAAGCTATACCTTCTGTGTGATGAAATGAGGAAACACTGACTCGATTGATTTGCCAGCATTTCTATCAGCAGTCATCAGCGTAATACCAAAAAATGGATGATTTACTAGGAATCGAATAACCTGACCAAACACGAAAAAGGTAATATCATCTATCATTCTTTTTCAGTCTTGTTTTAGAAAATTCAACTTCTATAACAATAAAATCACAAAATCAGGAACTTTCGAACTGAAACTTCCAAAATTTTCAAAATTCCTTTTCTAGCTGCATTAGTTTATCAAAAGATTTCCTCTTTCGACGTCTCAAAATCCCGAATTAAAAAATTGGACAACCAGGAGCAATCCAAAACCTTTCTCTTTTCTCTCACTGAGAATAGAACTGTCTACTGAATCAAACGAGAACCAAACGGAATAAATGCAAAGGAAAAAACAAAGGCAAAAACCTCTGCACCAGTATAGCCACTGGCGCCAAGAAGAGCAACGCGAACTTCCTTTTCCTGCTTAGAATTTGTAATCTTCAAACTTCTAGGTGACAATGCCAAGGATCTTCCAACATAGAGCCTGCACTGATTTCCCTTTCGCAGCTCTGAAAATTTCACTTCACCCTGAAATTCAAATGCCACTTTCCTAAGCATCACTCGAAAAAAGTGAAAAGTTTCTGAATATAAAAATCGTCATATCCATGGCTTACCTTCCACAAGCACCCTCTATCAAAGGAAATTGAATTAAAAACTGAAGTGCTCATTTTGTCTATCAAAGTGTAATAACACACAGGTGGTAAAGTATAATGTTTTTGAATGGTTATATATGTGAAGTTAGGAGTGTGCACATCGCAGGAATTTGATGCTTTATTCCAGGTCGCAGAGCCCACCAAAGTGCAAAACATGAGAAAACCCTAGATTTTGAGTGGGAAAGAATATTTAGAAATTGTAATAATGGCCCATTAGGATTTCATAATTCGGACGGAATTTGAATAAGAATGAGAACACGAACCCACTTTCTATTTCACCAAAATGACTCGTCCAAAAAAATAATCTTTCAATCAAAGTATTCAATCATGTTTAAAAAATTTATTTTTATTTTTTTTTTCTAATTCAAGAATCATGAATTTCTATTATAATCACATATGGAAAAAAAACAAACGAAAATATGCTTAAAAAAAATGCATTTTAGGATGAAGTGTGGCAAATTATAATTATAGGAGGTAGAATGTGAAAAAATATATTATTTATTATAGTGCAACTACAGATATTTTAGTTGATGAGCTAGCGTTTTTTTCTTTTTCTTTTTTGTATATAAATAGATGGATGTATCTGGTACTTTTAATGAGAAGTATTCATTTTTCTTCTCTATTCTTTCTTTCGTCTCTTTCTTGCTTTTGAGCTCAAGTTACGGAGCTTGTTGAAATTGCTAAGTTTCTTCATGGTATCAGAGCAAAGATCTTGGTAATCTAGCTCATATTTTTTGATTTTGATTGCTATATTTCTTCCGGATTAGATCTTGCAATGGCTGAGAATAAAAAAAAATAGATTCATTCCAATTGCATCCTTCAGATAATCCTGGAATGCAATTGGTTTCAAATCATTTAACTGGAAATAATTACTTGCTTTGGAGTAGATCTGTTATGATTTCACTCAAGGCAAAGAACAAGATAGGTTTTATTACTGGAGATTTTAAGAAGCCAGAGGAAAATTCTGCTGATTACGAAGAATGGAGTAGAGGTGATTCAATGGTAATTGCTTGGATTCTAAACTCAATTGCGAAGGAGATAGTTGATTCCTTCATGTACATTACAACATCTAAGGATCTTTGGGATGAATTACGCGAAATGTATGGGGAATGTAATGGACCACAGAAGTATCAAATCAAAAGAGAACCAGCCTCGATAGATCAAGGTAATGACTCTCTTGTGATCTATTTCAACAGAGTCAAAAAATTATGGGAAGAACTTAATTGTTTTGAACCTGTACCTCAGTGTACTTGTGGTTGTAAGTGTGGTGCTATGAAGGCAATGGAGGAATTTAATGCTTCTAACAGAATAATGCAGTTTCTGATGGGATTAAATGATACATATGATCATATTAAAAACCAGATCCTTGTTATGGATCCAATACCTAATATGAACAAAGTATATGCTATGGTGAGCAGAATAGAAAAACAGAGGTTAATACATGCTGGATATGGCGAGAATATTGAAGGTAATGCTATGTTTGCCAAAAACTTTTCTCAATCGAAGAATACAGAAGGATCAAAGAACGTTGGGAAGAAGAAGGAATTTTTTAAGAAATCTGATAAGGCAGATAGGTTTTGTACCTACTGCCATGCTAGTGGACACCTGGTGGAAACGTGTTTTAAGAAAAATGGATATCCTGAGTGGTTTAAAGAATTGAAACAGAAACAGAAGAAAGGTAATCAATCAAGTTATGCAAATATGGTTGATTCACCTATGGATGAGCAGGAAGAAGCAGTACCGAAAAATTTTGAAGCACAATCATTATCTGAGATTATAAAACAAGAATTAATGAAGCTGATGAAAAATAAAAATCTATCTGAAGCAGAACATCATTTAAATACAGCCACTCATTTCTCAAATTTTACAGATTTTGCAGGTATGCTCCTTCAACATGCTTGTACTTTAATTGATTGTATGCATGTTGGTGCTTGGATTATAGATTCAGGTGCTTCATCACATATGTGTGCAGACTTGAAACATTTTAGCCATATTAAAACCTTAAATCCACCTTGCAAAGTCTCTTTACTCGATTCTTCAATCAAAAATGTAACTATCCTTGGCGAAGTTAAACTACATGAACAACTCAATCTCCAAAATGTGCTGTACACTCCAACGTTCAAATACAATTTGCTGTCAGTTAATAGGCTTTCTAAGTTTGCAAATGTTGCTTGCTTATTTTATCCTACTCATTGCAAGTTACAGGACCTGCTGAGTGATAAAGTGATTGCTATTGGCAAAGTGATTGGAAGTTTATATGTCTTAGACAATGATTCATTTGATCCTAAGATCATTGAAGCAGTTTGTAACAAAGGCACTGTGCCCTTATCCATTTGTAATAATGCCTATGTTAATACTAAAGGCAAATATAGTGATTACTCTTTGTGGCATAAAAGATTGGGTCATCCTTCCCCAAATGTAATGAATCATGTACCTATCCTTTTTAATGAAACTGTTTTTTGTGAAATATGTCCTATTGCTAAACAAACCAGACTCACTTTTCCAATTAGCTCAACTACTTCTTGTCTACCCTTTGAACTTGTTCATGCAGATATATGAGGACCATATAGTACAACTGCTGTTACTGGTGCAAAATACATGCTCACTTTGGTAGATGATTTTACTAGATGCACATGGACCTATCTTATGAACCATAAATCTAAAACCAAACTTCTTCTTTGAAACTTCATCCTTCTTACCCAAAATCAATTTAACAGTAGTATTAAAAAGATTAGAAGTGATAATGGTTCTGAGTTTTTAAGTGTAGAGTGCCAAAAATTATTTGCTGAAAATGGGATTATACACCAAAGAAGTTGTGTTTATACTCCTCAGCAAAATGGAGTAGTTGAGAGGAAACATAGGCATCTACTGCAACAGGCTCGAGCTCTGCTTTCCCAATCTGGTCTACCAAAAACTTTTTGGGGGGAAGCTATGTTAACAGCCACATACTTAATAAACCGATTACCTTCATCAGTATTATCTTGGAAAACTCTCCATGAAATGCTTTTTAATAAACCTCCTGACTATAACCATCTAAGAACCTTTGGCTCTTTGTGTTTTGCAACTAATGTATTCCCTCATAAACTGAAATTTGATACTAGAGCCCACAACTGTATTTTCATTGGATATGCCATGAACCAAAAGGCTTATAAACTGTATCATATTGCTAGCAAAACCATTATGACATCGAGGGATGTGATTTTTCATGAATCCATCATGCCATACAGAAATCATGCTACACCTCCCAACCATACACCTTTACCTTTACCTATATCTGAAGATGAAATATCTCACAAACCTTCTTTAAATCCACCAGTTGTGATCAATGACAATACTAATACTATGGTAACTGCCATTGCTCCTCATGAACCGGAATGTGATCATGAAGTAGGGAGTCCTCCTATTACTGATCAAGGAGAGGTTGTTCTTTCCCGCCGGACCCATAGACACAAAAAATAACCCATTTGGATGACAGATTATGTCCTTAACTCTACCCATACATCTCCTCACATACCACCTGCTTTCCCTTTCATCAAACCTAAGTGTTTCAGTACTGCATACATGTGTTTTTTAGCTAATGTTTCTAACATTCAAGAACCAGTGTCCTATAATCAAGCAAAGACAAATGTTGCTTGGATGCAGGCTATGCAGAAGGAGATTCAAGCTTTAGAAGATAATCATACATGGGAGATTGTTGTTTTACCTAAAGGAGTGAAACCCATTGGCACTAGATGGGTATACAAAGTCAAGTTACATGCTGATGGCTCTGTTGATCGCTATAAAGCTAGATTAGTCGCTAAAGGATATAGTCAAGTTGAAGGTGTGGATTATGTTGATAGCTTCTCTGCAGTGGCTAAAACTGTAACTGTAAATGTAACACCCCAACTCATACGTGGACGAACCCATCCGCAAGGGAGTAGGAAGCCGTACGAGTAGGTGTGTTACCGGACTGAAGCGAGACAAAGCATACTAAAATACGGAAGAATTTAAAACTTGAGGAGTAGATTTGGACATGCATATTTTTCAAATGCGCATACACTCAGCAAAAGCATACAGTTGTCAAAACTTACAAGCATACAATAGAAATTATTCTCCAAACATTGCTATACAAATATTTACATATTATTACATATACATATTCATCAGAATTTACAAAATCCAGGCTACAGAAATTATACAAATTATATCACTTCTAACTCCTATGTGGCCGACTCTGCAGATGCGCGACTCGAACAGAAGCAAACCTGCCACCTGCACGGGAAAAAGAACCCGTGCTAAGCGATAATGCTTAGTGGGGAAAACAAACATAATAATATGGACGGCCATTCACAATGGTCGTCGAGGCAAAATACATTCAAATGGCATTTGCGGATATTCAAAACATATGTCTAAACAGATTTGCATAATAAAGGCATTCATTCGGAAACTCACACATATAGTCATATACATATATCAGGAATGGGCCAAAACAGTCATAACCCAAAACACGACACCAGTGTTATCATGCTGAGCCACATACTCAAGAAAATCACCCAAAACACCACACTTCTGCTGCACAACTCTAATACATAGCATACTATGCTGTAAACACTCCCATAACGAATACTGAAGGCATAATCACATCACTTCGCATTCATATCAAAATCATGCTTAACTCATATACATAAATACATCGATCAAATCATTTCAAAGCATTCAGAAACTAATAACAAATCACATGTCAAGTACGGATAATCATGTTAACTGAAAAGTCATGTTACTAAACACAGATTTACCGTCTGAAGCTCGAGGTCATATTCATATACACATAAACTGATTCTTGCCCATTCAGACATCATATTCTGATGGCTATTTCAAAACAGAATAGAACAAACTATCAAAATACCTGCTGACTCATAATAGTGGATAACGAGTACGGAGGGGAAAACCTCATGAGGAAACACATAGCCCGATCTCTGACCGGGTAACCCTCAGAGGGAACACATAATATAATGTACCATACAGGTACAAGTCGAAAAACAACATCATCTTTTTCCACATTCCAAAAACATTTCATATCAAAGGGTTCGCAGGGAACCAGTCGTGGGACCTGATCAGGGTCCAAATCGTACACATAGCTGCAGCGGCACATAACTCTATTAGGCATGCCTAACTATCCACTAGACTGACTCTCGCAGGTCATGCATCATTTAAATCAGGTATCACATCAGACCATATATATAATATCATCATACTTAATCCAGAGTATATTAGACATATAAAGAAATTCATAATATCAGTCATGCTTAATACAAATCATATTTTAAATCACATACTTTATATCATTGTACACAATTAGCACTAGTTGAGACATATGAACAAGTTCATAAAGTCAAACATGCATCATACAATTTACACTTTGAACATAACATGATAATCCTAGAAAAGATCAGAACTATAATTACACATAATACATTCAATTACATTAACATACTTCATAAATAGTCAAAGAGTAAACCTAAAGTCATCACAAGTTCGGAATTCAAACATTGGAATTACCAAGAAAATTCATTCAACAAAACACATCTGTCGCGCTCGCGACATCTGTCGCGCTCGCGACAGAGACCATAGTCTCTTCGCTGTGCGCACGCGACGGACTTCGCGATCGTGGGAAGGAAAGAAGGGCCCAGCTCTGTCGCGCTCGCGATATTGTCGCGGTCGCGACAGAAGGCAAGTATTGCTATCGCGGGGTCGCGACAAGTCGCGTGCTCGCGATAGCACAGGCCAACAATGTGCTCTGTCGCGATCGCGACGGTTGTCGCGCTCGCGACAGAGAGCAGATAAGCTATTGCTATCGCGGGGTCGCGACAGTGTCGCGTGCTCGCGACAGCACCACATCAAAATCACCGGTCTCTGTCGCGCTCGCGACAGTGTCGCGATCGCGACAGAGTCATGATTCCGAAAATCTGTAGAATTTTGCAAAATCTTTCCTTCCTCAAACTCACCCACAAACCCACGAAACACATTCAAAGTTCTCTTACCTCATCTCCAGCCAGTCACACATTATTAATAATATAAATCCAACATTCGTATCAAGTATTTCAATAAAACATGCCCTTAACAACATCCATATACACAATCTATAATAACAACCTTATTCGTCAATCAACTCAATTGCACCCACGTTAAATGCATTCATACATATGGTTCTTCATGCTAAGGTTACTCATGAGACTATCACATAATATCACTCATCAATGAACAACCTTCATGGAGTTATATCTATTATTGATTACTAGTTAAATCATCAATCTTAAGCATACTCCTAAATTTTTCCCGACGATAATTACTCATAGAGCCATTTCATTACCCTAAACATGCATAATAACTGATGGGAAAGATACGGGATTGATCCGGGTCAATCCGAGACTCAAAAATATAGAAGAAAAGACTCAAAGCATACTTTTCTGTCGCGAGGTCGCGACCCTTGTCGCGCTCGCGACAGAGGCTCGCTTCAGCTCCCCTAACATACTGCTTTCTACTACCAGTTCGTATCATATAAACCGACCTCTAAACCTCATTTTTAGGAAAAGTGGTCTTCTTAACAAATGTTCTCCTACGTCTTAGCTTTAAAATGAAACAATTTTCACATCAATTGGATGTCTACAACTCCAGATATGGATTCCACAACCCATACTGGTCAAACAACCCGACACAACAGGGACACTACATTTGTAATCAAATTTTCGATGTCTTAGAGCGAGAATTTGTCCAAGGATATTTCTGAGACATTTAAAGTAATGGCATTCATGGTTCTAATGGTTCAAGAATCGCATGATTTGGAGTTCTAAAACTCCCAAAACAGTATAATAACCGAAGAAAGGTCCAGTGTATTCTAAACCAGTTTTTCACCCAAAAACCTATTCACAAGCACCAATAAGTCAATTGAGCCAACACTCACTACCATCATCACAATTCATCACAACACACTCAAGAAACTTATATCATACATAAATACATAAAAATTCATATACAGATAAAAGAAAATTCCCAAACCTGGATTTGCGATTCAAAACCTCAATCTTCAAGAACCCACTCAATCAAGCTTTAGCTCCTCTTCAAATCATCCAAAAACTCGCACAACCAAACCCAATAATCACTAAACCAAAACTCTAACTTACTCAAATCGAAAGCAAATTAGAAGAAAAAGAAGTTCAAAGCACAATAACTAAAACCTAACCACTTACCTCTTCAATCTTGCTCCCAAACTCTTCCAAAATAGTTCCAACTTACACACATCCAAGAGAAAGAACACAAGAAATGGGAAAGGGAAAAGAAAAGAAAGAGAACGGGAAGGAGAGGAGGCCCAACGTGATTTTGCCCCTTTCCATACATATTTTTCCTATTTCTCTTTCTCACTTAATGCACACACCAACCATACCACTTGTCACCATCCTAAAGGTCCACTTGTCATAATCCTATTAAATCCAAGATACATCTTTGACTAATTCCAACCTTGGCACCATACTCACTCCACATACAAACATTTCTTAAATAAATATCTTCAAGGTACCTTACTTGAGTCACACCAAATCATTTCCTAAAATCCACTTATACCCTACTTCCATACACACTAAGCACACTCTAATATTTCCTTCACTTAACTTATTTAATTAATTTCTTTGCACATAAATCCTTATTATCCATATTATTCATATACAAATTACCGAATTACCCTCACTCATTCCGATCGAGCAAGCATATTCCGACTAGGCCCCGATCGGGGTGTGACAAATCTTCCCTCCTAAAAGAATTTCGTCCTCGAAATTCACATACACCAGAAGAAACTCCAAAACTACACTTCAATTCATCCTCAGACTCATACACTGTATTCTAAAACTATTCACTTACTTACACTTATTACTATTGCGGTGCTCTTAATCACTTCCTACTCAGCTTACACCAAACGTAGAATACTTTCTTATATTCGCATCAAACACATTTATCAGAACAATTATTACTTAAATGCCCGACCGAAATTAAAACCCGAACACTTTACACATAAACCAACTAACTTCGCCAGTTGCTACATAAATCCTTCACTACTTAAAAGATGTCCATCATACTTACGTTTCTCTTTACCATTAACACTCCTATCAAACTTTAAAATCCTTTTTACGGCCCCAAAATACTCTTTCTGTTCAATCTTTAATCAAACACAAAACACTTTCCTAAACGATTGCTGAGCGCGTCATTTTTTTTACTCTTAATCTTAATATCAAATAGTACATATATACCCTGTCAGCTTTCTCTCAATCAAAACATACATGCATATGCTTATCATGTATTGTCAAAGGGATGATGATGATGTAATGAGATTGAGATGATTCATGTATGCAGAGTGATGCAATTGATGCTATAATGATGCATTTTGTCCCATCCCCATGATTCAATATGCTTTCATTTAAACACTTTTCTGGAGATAGCTGACAGGCATATAGAGTACTACCAAAACCTTATAAGATCCAAATACTCATCCACTTACTCGATACCTTTCTTTACTGAGCTACACTCTGAACAAAACCTTGAGAAATTCTAGGAGCAGTCAGTCTATCCAAAATTTCGAATTAATCCTTGCACTAATGTTCTATTATTAGAAACAAGACCGGAATTCTAACCAAAAAGGTGCACATAAACGAAACACTTTGATCAGTACTAACTGGGTTCACACTTTCTGTCATCTCATTCACTTTCTCATTCGGTTCAGGTTCCATCTAACATAACACACATAGGACAAGACGCATCTGCATTAGGCCACGACACAAAATTGACTCTCAAACAAAGACTCGACACATAACAAGTAACATACAAAGACCCAATACTCAAACAAATAAGGCAACCAGAATCTTATGCTCTGATACCACTAAATGTAACACCCCAACTCATACGTGGACGAACCCATCCGCAAGGGAGTAGGAAGCCGTACGAGTAGGTGTGTTACCGGACTGAAGCGAGATAAAGCATACTAAAATACGGAAGAATTTAAAACTTGAGGAGTAGATTTGGACATGCATATTTTTCAAATGCGCATACACTCAGCAAAAGCATACAGTTGTCAAAACTTACAAGCATACAATAGAAATTATTCTCCAAACATTGCTATACAAATATTTACATATTATTACATATACATATTCATCAGAATTTACAAAATCCAGGCTACAGAAATTATACAAATTATATCACTTCTAACTCCTATGTGGCCGACTCTGCAGATGCGCGACTCGAACAGAAGCAAACCTGCCACCTGCACGGGAAAAAGAACCCGTGCTAAGCGATAACGCTTAGTGGGGAAAACAAACATAATAATATGGACGGCCATTCACAATGGTCGTCGAGGCAAAATACATTCAAATGGCATTTGCGGATATTCAAAACATATGTCTAAACAGATTTGCATAATAAAGGCATTCATTCGGAAACTCACACATATAGTCATATACATATATCAGGAATGGGCCAAAACAGTCATAACCCAAAACACGACACCAGTGTTATCATGCTGAGCCACATACTCAAGAAAATCACCCAAAACACCACACTTCTGCTGCACAACTCTAATACATAGCATACTATGCTGTAAACACTCCCATAACGAATACTGAAGGCATAATCACATCACTTCGCATTCATATCAAAATCATGCTTAACTCATATACATAAATACATCGATCAAATCATTTCAAAGCATTCAGAAACTAATAACAAATCACATGTCAAGTACGGATAATCATGTTAACTGAAAAGTCATGTTACTAAATACAGATTTACCGTCTGAAGCTCGAGGTCATATTCATATACACATAAACTGATTCTTGCCCATTCAGACATCATATTCTGATGGCTATTTCAAAACAGAATAGAACAAACTATCAAAATACCTGCTGACTCATAATAGTGGATAACGAGTACGGAGGGGAAAACCTCATGAGGAAACACATAGCCCGATCTCTGACCGGGTAACCCTCAGAGGGAACACATAATATAATGTACCATACAGGTACAAGTCGAAAAATAACATCATCTTTTTCCACATTCCAAAAACATTTCATATCAAAGGGTTCGCAGGGAACCAGTCGTGGGACCTGATCAGGGTCCAAATCGTACACATAGCTGCAGCGGCACATAACTCTATTAGGCATGCCTAACTATCCACTAGACTGACTCTCGCAGGTCATGCATCATTTAAATCAGGTATCACATCAGACCATATATATAATATCATCATACTTAATCCAGAGTATATTAGACATATAAAGAAATTCATAATATCAGTCATGCTTAATACAAATCATATTTTAAATCACATACTTTATATCATTGTACACAATTAGCACTAGTTGAGACATATGAACAAGTTCATAAAGTCAAACATGCATCATACAATTTACACTTTGAACATAACATGATAATCCTAGAAAAGATCAGAACTATAATTACACATAATACATTCAATTACATTAACATACTTCATAAATAGTCAAAGAGTAAACCTAAAGTCATCACAAGTTCGGAATTCAAACATTGGAATTACCAAGAAAATTCATTCAACAAAACACATCTGTCGCGCTCGCGACATCTGTCGCGCTCGCGACAGAGACCATAGTCTCTTCGCTGTGCGCACGCGACGGACTTCGCGATCGTGGGAAGGAAAGAAGGGCCCAGCTCTGTCGCGCTCGCGATATTGTCGCGGTCGCGACAGAAGGCAAGTATTGCTATCGCGGGGTCGCGACAAGTCGCGTGCTCGCGATAGCACAGGCCAACAATGTGCTCTGTCGCGATCGCGACGGTTGTCGCGCTCGCGACAGAGAGCAGATAAGCTATTGCTATCGCGGGGTCGCGACAGTGTCGCGTGCTCGCGACAGCACCACATCAAAATCACCGGTCTCTGTCGCGCTCGCGACAGTGTCGCGATCGCGACAGAGTCATGATTCCGAAAATCTGTAGAATTTTGCAAAATCTTTCCTTCCTCAAACTCACCCACAAACCCACGAAACACATTCAAAGTTCTCTTACCTCATCTCCAGCCAGTCACACATTATTAATAATATAAATCCAACATTCGTATCAAGTATTTCAATAAAACATGCCCTTAACAACATCCATATACACAATCTATAATAACAACCTTATTCGTCAATCAACTCAATTGCACCCACGTTAAATGCATTCATACATATGGTTCTTCATGCTAAGGTTACTCATGAGACTATCACATAATATCACTCATCAATGAACAACCTTCATGGAGTTATATCTATTATTGATTACTAGTTAAATCATCAATCTTAAGCATACTCCTAAATTTTTCCCGACGATAATTACTCATAGAGCCATTTCATTACCCTAAACATGCATAATAACTGATGGGAAAGATACGGGATTGATCCGGGTCAATCCGAGACTCAAAAATATAGAAGAAAAGACTCAAAGCATACTTTTCTGTCGCGAGGTCGCGACCCTTGTCGCGCTCGCGACAGAGGCTCGCTTCAGCTCCCCTAACATACTGCTTTCTACCACCAGTTCGTATCATATAAACCGACCTCTAAACCTCATTTTTAGGAAAAGTGGTCTTCTTAACAAATGTTCTCCTACGTCTTAGCTTTCAAATGAAACAATTTTCACATCAATTGGATGTCCATAACTCCAGATATGGATTCCACAACCCATACTGGTCAAACAACCCGACACAACAGGGACACTACATTTGTAATCAAATTTTCGATGTCTTAGAGCGAGAATTTGTCCAAGGATATTTCTGAGACATTTAAAGTAATGGCATTCATGGTTCTAATGGTTCAAGAATCGCATGATTTGGAGTTCTAAAACTCCCAAAACAGTATAATAACCGAAGAAAGGTCCAGTGTATTCTAAACCAGTTTTTCACCCAAAAACCTATTCACAAGCACCAATAAGTCAATTGAGCCAACACTCACTACCATCATCACAATTCATCACAACACACTCAAGAAACTTATATCATACATAAATACATAAAAATTCATATACAGATAAAAGAAAATTCCCAAACCTGGATTTGCGATTCAAAACCTCAATCTTCAAGAACCCACTCAATCAAGCTTTAGCTCCTCTTCAAATCATCCAAAAACTCGCACAACCAAACCCAATAATCACTAAACCAAAACTCTAACTTACTCAAATCGAAAGCAAATTAGAAGAAAAAGAAGTTCAAAGCACAATAACTAAAACCTAACCACTTACCTCTTCAATCTTGCTCCCAAACTCTTCCAAAATAGTTCCAACTTACACACATCCAAGAGAAAGAACACAAGAAATGGGAAAGGGAAAAGAAAAGAAAGAGAACGGGAAGGAGAGGAGGCCCAACGTGATTTTGCCCCTTTCCATACATATTTTTCCTATTTCTCTTTCTCACTTAATGCACACACCAACCATACCACTTGTCACCATCCTAAAGGTCCACTTGTCATAATCCTATTAAATCCAAGATACATCTTTGACTAATTCCAACCTTGGCACCATACTCACTCCACATACAAACATTTCTTAAATAAATATCTTCAAGGTACCTTACTTGAGTCACACCAAATCATTTCCTAAAATCCACTTATACCCTACTTCCATACACACTAAGCACACTCTAATATTTCCTTCACTTAACTTATTTAATTAATTTCTTTGCACATAAATCCTTATTATCCATATTATTCATATACAAATTACCGAATTACCCTCACTCATTCCGATCGAGCAAGCATATTCCGACTAGGCCCCGATCGGGGTGTGACAGTAAAGATTCTTCTAGCTCTTGCTGCTTCCAAGGGCTGGTTTTTACATCAACTTGATGTTAATAGTGCATTCTTACATGGGTATCTTAATGAGGATGTCTACATGCAACCACCAGAAGGATACACCAAAGCTACTGATGGACAGGTTTGTAAGTTAAAACGGTCCTTGTATGGTTTGAAACAAGCCTCCCGACAGTGGAATATTGAACTTACTGACAAGTTACAACAGTTTGGTTTTCTTCAAAGTGCTCATGACCATTGTCTCTTTGTTAAGGATGTTAATTCTGTTTTTGTAGCTTTATTGGTTTATGTGGATGATATCCTCCTCACTAGTAATTCGGAGCTAGCGCTTACAGAAGTCAAGTGTTTTTTGCATGATGCTTTTACCATAAAAGATTTAGGTCCAGCAAGAAATTTCCAGATCTCGGAAATTTCCAGATCTCAGAAGGGCATGTATATTAATCAACGGAAGTATACACTTGATTTAATTATTGAAGCTGGTTTAATAGGTGCTAAACCCGCACCTACACCGATGGTCAAAGGCTGCCGATTAATTTCAGATGCTGGAAAGAAGATGGATGATCCTGCCCAATATAGAAGGCTCATTGGTAGATTGTTGTATCTTGGTTTCAGTAGACCAGATATTACATATGCTACACAACAACTTAGTCAATTTGTTCAATCTCCTTGTGAATCTCATTGGCATGCTGCTCTTCATATTCTTAAGTACTTAAAGGGTTCTCCAGCCAAAGGATTATTTTTTCCTTTTCGGTCTCTTCCTGCTACTGCGTTAATGAAAGTCGAAGGCTACTGTGATGCTGATTGGGCTACTTGTAAAGATACTAGACGGTCAGTAACAAGTTATTGTGTTTTTCTTAATGATTCACTGATTTCTTGGAAGACCAAGAAACAAACCACAGTTTCTCGATCTTCTGCTGAAGCTGAATACCGTAGCTTAGCTGCCATAACCTGTGAGTTGCAATGGATTTGTTATGTTCTTCAAGATTTGCACTGCCAGGTTGAGCTTCCGATTCGAATTTGGTGTGATAATAAAGCTGCGATTCACATCGCTGCTAATCCCGTCTTCCATGAACGGACCAAACATCTAGAAATAGATTGTCATTTGGTCCGGAATAAGTATAAAGAGGGGTTTCTCGTGCCTTCTCATATTCATACTTCTATGCAGCCCGCCAATTTATTTACCAAAAGTCTCTTAGCTCCTCAATTTCACAATCTGTTATTCAAGTTGGGACTGAAGGATTTTCATCAGTCTCCACCTTGAGGAGGGGATGAAGAAATATATTATTTATTATAGTGCAACTACAGATATTTTAGTTGATGAGCTGGCATTTTTTTCTTTTTCTTTTTTGTATATAAATAGATGGATGTATCTGGTACTTTTAATGAGAAGTATTCATTTTTCTTCTCTATTCTTTCTTTCGTCTCTTTCTTGCTTTTGAGCTCAAGTTACAGAGCTTGTTGAAATTGCTAAGTTTCTTCAGAATGCCTGGTCGAAGCTGAACCCGCTGAACGTCCACAAAAAATAATTGAGTTACAAGAATAAGTGTGCTCAAGAAAGGTGCAAAATATGCCAAAAAGAAAGCGCATGAGAGTATTCACTATTCAGTATTGGTTGGGTGTGGACAATTGGAATCATGAACCACTACATGGAAGATGAGGGGAGTGAGAAACTCGGTCTACCGAATCTGGAAGAAAAATTCGGACAATGAATGTTATATAATAATAATAATAATAATAACAACTAGTATACTTACTGTTAGAATTAAATAAAAGGTTTCAGTAAGTGAGAGATTAATGAAAAATAGAAAAAAATTCAAAATGTTATGAAATACGAGAACTATATGGAATATTATAAGAATGTATTATAAAAATAAATACAATAGAATGAGTTTTAGAGAGAAATGGGGAGAAAGTAAATATTCTCTTGTTATCTCATCTTATTTTTACCTTTACTCTATTTATAGAGAGGCTTATACTTTTAATTAGAATGGCTATTAATTAAGATAATTAATAAGAAACGGAAGTTACAAAATTAATAGCAATTAAATGGGTAGTTACAACTTTTAATTAAGAAATTAATATGTAATGTCACTTATTTAATTCATTTAATTAATGGAAAAACCCTTAATTAAAGGACCTGATATGAAACATTTTATATATCCGTATAATTCCCATGATTTATGGACATTTATAAACTTATTTATTTACAACACTCACTCTTAAATGTCCATAAAAATTAAAAATTGAAAAATCGTGTCTCGTTAAAACTTTACTAGGAAAAATCCAATGAGATAAAAATTTAGTGAAGGAAAAATAATACACAATATTTACAATACACATAATAAGCTGCCTCATTAAAAATCTTGCCAAGAAAATTCAGTGGGATAAAACTTTGGCTAAGGGAAAAAGAGTACAGAACAGTGTATTTTACTCCCCCCTCATAAAGATATATCTTTAAATCTGCGCATTCTAATACTGTATTTCAACTTTTCGAATGTTGTAGTAAGTAATGTTTTGGTGAAAAAATCTGCCAAATTCTCACTTGAACGAATTTGTTGAATATCTATTTCACATTATTTTTGAAAATCATGAGTGAAAAAAAAATTGATGAAATGTGTTTCGTTCCATCGCCTTTGATGAACCATTCCTTTAATTGAGTTATGCATGCTGCATTATGTTCATACAGTATTGTTGGAATATTTTCTCCAAAATGCAGGCCGCACATCTTCTGGATATGATGAATCAATGACCTTAATCAAATACATTCTCGATTTGCTTCATGCATTGCAATTATTTCTGCATAATTTAAAGAAGTAGCAACTAAAGTTTGCTTTGTAGACCTCCATGATATGGCTGTGCTTCCATAAGTAAATAGATAGCCTGTTTGTGATCTAGGTTTATGTGGATCAGATAAATATCCTGCATCTGTATAACCAACTAAATGTGATTTGAATTTGTTAGAATAAAATAAACCCATATCAATTGTTCCTTGAAGATATCAAAAAACATGCTTAATTCCATTCCAATGTCTTCTTATTGGAGAAGAACTAAATCTCGCCAATAGATACAGCAAATGCTATATCTGGTCTTGTATGACTAGCAAGATATATCAATGCACCTATAGCACTTAAATATGATACTTCAGGACCAATAAGTTCTTCTTTATTCTCTCGAGGACGAAATGAATTTTTATTTACTTCTAATGATCTTACAACCATGAGGGTACTCAATGGATGTGTTTTGTCCATATAAAATCGTTTTAAGATCCTTTTCGTATAAGTTGATTGATGAATAAAAATTTCATCTTTTAAATACTCGATCTACAGGCCCAAACAATATTTTGTCTTTCCAAGATCTTTCAATTTGAATTCTTTCTTTAAATAATTTACTGTTTTTTTAAGCTTTTTAGGAGTTCCAATGATATTTAAATGATCAACATATACAGTGATTATGACGAATTCTGATCCTGATATTTTTATAAATACACATGGACAAATTGGATCGTTATTATATCCTTCCTTTAACAAATATTTAATAAGACGATTATACCACATTCGTCCAGATTTCTTTAATCCATATGATGATTTTTGTAATTTTATTGAACAAATTTCTCGAGAATCTTTATATGCTTCAGGCATTTTAAATCTTTCAGGGATTTTCATATGAATTTCACTATCAAGTGAGCCATATAAATAGGCTGTAACAACATTCATTAGACGCATGTCAAGTTTTTCACAAACTGCCAGATTAATTAGATATCTAAAAGTAATTGCATCCATTACTGGATAATATGTTTCTTCATAATCAATGCCAGGTCTTTGCGAAAATTCTTGTGCAACCAATCGCGCCTTATATCTTACAATTTCATTTTTCTCATTTCTGTACCCCACTGGCATTACACCTTTAGGTGTTCGGACTATAGGTCCAAATACTTCACGTTTTGAAAGCAAATTCAAGTTTGCTTGAATTGAATCTTTCCATTTTGGCCAATCATTTTTATTTCTACATTCTTCAACAGATGTAGGTTCAAGATCCTCATTTTCTTTTAAAATATCACTAGCAACATTATATGCAAAAATATTGTCGACAACTGTATCTTTTCGGTTCCATCTTTTTCCTATGTTGACATAACTTATGAAGATCTCTTCATTATTATTATTTTCAGGTACCTAGACCTCTTCTGGGATTTTATGATTAGTTATGTATTGAGTCTCTTCAGGAGTGTCCGCCTCTATAATATGACCATCTTGATTATTTGCTCCTTTCTTTTTTTGAGGATTTTTATTTTTGGAACCGACTGGTCTACCACGCTTCAGGCGTGGGTTGCTAGTATTTGTAGCATTAGATTGTCCTACGGGATCATTAATTCGAATAGAAGTATTTTCAGCTGGTATATGAGATTTAGTAACTCTTCTTAAATCAGTGAATGCATCTGGCAGTTGATTTGCAATATTTTGCAAATGTATTATCTTTTGAACTTCTAGTTCACATTATTTTGTTCAAGGATCTAAATGAGATAGTGATAATGCATTCCAAGTAACTTTTTTTTTCAGCTGTTTATTCTCTCCCCCTAATGTTGAAAAAATTATTTCGTCAAAATGGCAATCGATAAATCTTGCCGTAAATAAATCTCCAGTTAGTGGTTCAAGATATTTAATTATTGAAGGAGATTCATACCCAACATATATTCGTAACCTCCTTTGAGGACCCATCTTTGTGCATTGTGGTGGAGTAATTGGCACATATACTGCACAACCAAAAATTCTAAGATGAGCAATATTAGGTTCTTGACCAATAGCTAATTTTAATGGAGAGAATTTATGATAACTTGTTGGTCTAATGTGCACAAGTGCTACTGCATGTAAAACAGCATGCCACCAAGCAGAAATTAGGAGTTTTGTTCTCATAAGTAATGGTCTTGCTATTAATTGGAGGCGTTTAATAAATGATTATGCTAAACCATTTTGTGTATGAACATGTGCAATAGGCCTTTCAATTGTTATTCCAATTGACATGCAATAATTATTAAAAGCTTGAGACATAAATTCACTAGCATTATCAAGACGAATTGACTTGATTGATAATCTAGAAACTGTGCTCTCAATCGAATTATTTGAGCAAGGAATCTTGCAAATGCCAGGTTGCGAGTTGATAATAAACACACGTGCGACCATCTTGTATATTCATCAATTTATACCATAAAATAATTAAATGGTCCACATGGTGGATGAATGGGCCCACAAATATCACCCTGAATATGTTCTAAGAATCCAGGGGATTTAGTTCCAATTTTAGCCGGTGATGGTCTAATAATCAATTTTCCTTGAGAACAAGCGACATATGAGAATTCTTTGAATTAAAGAATCTTTTGGTTCTTCAATGGATGTCCATGTGAATTCTCAATAATTTTACACATCATTATTGAATTGGAATGGCCTAACCGGTCATGCCAAATTATGAATATTTTTGGATCAGTAAACTTCTAATTTACTGTAGCATATGTCTCAATTGTACTAATTTTTGTATAATACAAGCCAGAAGAGAATGTTGGCAATCTTTTTAAAATACGATTGTTACCTGATTCATTATTTATAATATATAAATATTCAATATCATTCTCATTTTCAGTCTCAACATGATATCCATTGGAACGAATATCTTTAAAACTTAACAAATTTCTTCAAGATTTGGAAGAAAATAATGCATCATTTATGGTAAGTTTTGCTCCTTCAGGTAATAATATAGTAACTCTTCTAGAGTCTTCAATTAACTTTGTATTACCTAATATAGTATTAACATTAGCATCTTTTAATATCAAATGATAGAAATATTTTTTATTTTTGAGTATGGTATGTATTGTAGCACTATCAACAAGGTAAATATCTTCATTATTGAGTATGAGCCCAAATAAAGAATGTGAAACATATCTTTCATTGAAAATAAATAAAAAAAATATAACATATAATTAGAATATGTCAAATATTTAAATATATATATATCTACTCAAACAAGGAAAAAAAAACTTAAATAAAACACTTAAACAAGCACAACATTGAAATATAGAAATAAGATAATAATTTTAAACTTTCTTATCTTTTATTTTCTTCATTATTCTTCATGACTCTTCAAAAAAATCTGAAGCATCCAAATGAGTAATATCCACAAGATCTCCAAAACCGTCATCATCATTATAAGCCAAATTTACCTCAACATCATCATTCTGGTTAACTAAATTTGTTTCCGCATTTTTTTCTTTTCTTTTAATAGAGGCTTGATAAAGTTTAACAAAATGGTCAGCCGTACGACAGGTATGGGACCAATGCCCTTTCATTCCACATCGATAACATGAATTTTCTTTAATTTTTGAAGAGTTATTATGGTCGACCTTATTTTTCCCTTTTTCTCCATTATTGTTCCACTTCAGGTGGTGAAAAAAATTATTGTCATTATTGCCACTATAATAACGGTAATTGTTTCGTCCTAGTCCTCTTCCTCTATTACGACCACGACCGCGGCCATGACTATGATTGTGTTTCACTATATTCACTTCAGGGAATGGAGCAGATTCTGTAGGACGAGTCTCGTGATTTTTCATTAATAGCTTATTATTTTATTCAGCTACCAGTAAGCATGAAATTAATTTAGAATGCTTTTGAAACCCTTTTCTCTATATTGCTGCTACAGGAGCACATTTGAAACATGAAAGGTTGAAAAAGTTTTTTTCTAATAAGTTTTCATCGGTAATCTTTTCACCGCATAACTTTAACTGAGAACTAATTCTAAAAATAGCAAGATTATATTCACTTACAGTTTTAAAATCTTGAAATCGCAAGTGCATCCATTCATAACGAGCTTTAGGTAATATTAGTGTTCGTTGGTGGTCATATCGCTCTTTTAAATTATTCCATAATTCAAGGGGATCTTTTACTATTAGATATTCAGCTTTTAACCCTTCATGTAGATGATGACGAAAAAATATCATCGCCCTTTCTTTGTCTTGGTTGGATGCTTCATTTCCAATTAAAATTGTATTTTCAAGCCCGTGAAGCGAATTCGTGCTGATAACGTGTTATAAAATACGAGAACTATATGGAATATTATAAGAACGGATTATAAGAATAAAAACAATATAATGAGTTTTAGAGAGGAATGGAGAAAAAGTAAGCATTATCTTGTTATCTCATCTTATCTTTACCTGTACCCTATTTATAGAGAGCCTTATACTCTTAATTAGGATGGCTATTAATTAAGGTAATTAATAAGAAATGGAAGTTATAAAATTAATGGGAATTAAATGGGCAGTTACAATTTTTAATTAAAGAATTAATATGTAACGTCGCTTATTTAATTCATTTAATTAAGGAAAATTTTTTTAATTAAAGGACCTGATATAGAACATTTTCTATATCTATGTAATTTCCATGATTTATGGATATTCATAAACTTATTTATTTACAACACAAAAATCCTTTTTGAGAATAGATAAATGGAGAATCTGTAAAGAGAAAGCTCCTTAAAAAATTGGCAAAAGCCCCCCTTTATATATATATATATATACACATAGATAGATGTTAATTTAAGTGGAAATTTAAATAGAGTTAAATTAATCATAAAAGAAATTTTGACAAAATTGCATATTAATAACCGGACACTTGGTCCATAAGTTTGGCCATGCTTTGTTTCTGAATCCGGTTAGCCGAGTTGATCTGAATAAACTCTCAATAATGGCTCGGTCTATTCTAATAGCACGAAAAGAGTTTGTCTCCATTAGTCACAAGAATTGTCAGAATCCTTCAAAAAATTTCATTCCATTATAACTCAGGTTTTTTGTGATTAATCTTATATAATCAGGAATCAACCTTATCTAATCGGTGATCCTTGAATTCTATTCCATTTGGGACTTGAAGTTCTGGCCTATTAAGTATACTTGTTCTACTTGTGATTAATCTTATCTAATCAGTGATCAACTTTATCTAATCAGAGATCTTTAAGTTCTATACCATTTGGGACTTAAACCCAAATAATGAAAAGGAAAATCAGAAAAAATAAAATTTACATTACTCCAATTTCTCCCTCCTTTTCCTTCCATTAAAATAAATTCAATCTAGTGCCTTCCAAACAAAGTGAATAACTTTTGATACAAGCCAGATTTATTCTGGAACCAAAGGTGGGGATAAAAAAATGGCTATATATCAATTTCCACGGAATAACACATATATACTTTCGGGTTATTTACAAGGGAATACTACATAAATAACGGCAAAAATAATAGATTTACAGATTGAGAAAAAGAATTGATACACAGCTCAGCCAGACAGACGCGAAAGATATTTGTTAACTCCCAAGTCTATTTGATGAAATTGCCAGCGAAGACGTGAAGCAGCTAAGTGCTATCTGTCCAAAGCAGAAAGAAAAGGGGATTGTCCCCTCGGTGGAGTTCGACAGTTCTCATCCATTCTTGAGTTCAATGTTGGTGAAGCTTTTAGTTCTGACAGTCTCATCCTTTCCTTGGCAATTCTACTCTGTAACACGAAAAATTGGATCTTGTTTATACATATATAAGTGTGATTTCATATTCATGATAGTTCAGCCAATCAATTTGTCACGATTAAAAGATGGAACATGGAAATGCTACCAAAAAGCAAAATGACATATAAATGTGTGTTTACCTTAAACGCCAAATCTTGGCATTCTCTTTCAAGTGATGAGAGTCTACTTTTCATCTGCTCAAGTGCCTCTTCAGCAGCAACAGGGGTTATATTTGATACAGGTTTTGTTATTCCAGCTGCCTGGAAATTTCAATGAAGTGAGAGACTTCCTGTTGAGGCAAAAAATAAAACACAACTTAGCTTTTCTTATGGGCATACCTTCAAAATGCTAGTACAAACACCCAATAATTTCTGGGCAATCTGCATCCTCTCATCCTCAGTTTCCTGTAGTATTGTACCAGTCGATTAGTCATCAACATTATCTATGGATCAAAGCGGAAAAAGAAAGAAAGGGTTTCTCTCTTTGCACCAACCCTCAGTTTGTTCATCAACTGTTGTTCCTCATCAAAGTCCATGTAGGGACTTTTTCCAATGGAAGCACGATGATGTGCAAGCTCCTCCTTCACTCGTGAAAGCATGATTTCTGTGCGCTTCAGCTTAGCACTAAGGTCTTCATTCTGAAGTTTAAGAAAATTGTTCTCTTCCTATAGTGTCAAAACAGGCCGATTTGAAAGAGAATGAATAAAAGAAACAACAGATGCCATGTTAGCAATAGAAATTAACTTCATCAAAATAAAAATAAAAAATAAAAAATAAAAGGTATACTTTAAATATTTGATATAGTTCAACTATTTGAGCTGTTATATCTTGCCTTGATTTTTGCATGATGATGAATGCGCTGGTGGAGGTTTTGCTGGCCAGAGAGCTTTTTTACTTCACCTTCAAGTTCCATCACTCTCTTCTTATTATTTACATTCTCCATCTGCATGAATTAAATCGAGTAAAGAGAATATACCTTTAAGGAAGGGATAAAAACAAAGATCTCTCAGCAAGAGACTAGTTCTTTCTAGTAACTGAAAAAGTATATTCTAATTTATAGTGCTGAAATTGTAACCTTCAACATTTCATTTTCAGTTTTGAGCAACTGATCTCGCTGACGGAGTTTTTCCAATGCTATTTGTGCTGCAACCATCTCCGCTTGTTTCCGATCAATTTCCTCTAGCCATCTAGGAAAGAAAATGAGAAAATTCATGACAAGCTGCAGAGGAAATTTTTTTCGCGTTCTTTTGGCACCAGGGAATGGACACAAAATCGGCTTACCCTCGCCTCTCTTCTATAAATCCATTGAGCTGCTGTTTAAGCTTCACAATCTCCTGCTTCTCCTGCATTGTACATATCATTAAGATACAACATTTAGTAGTTACTCTAATTTCTTTATCATCTAAATGAAAAGTACCTTTGGTTGATGTTCTAAGCTATTAACTTGAACTTTCTCTGCTATGTTCTGTAGTTGCTGGTTATCCAATAGCGACTGCATTTTAGTGAAAGTATAGTTATTCAACCATAAAATGAAACTGGCCTGAAAAATAGAATTTATTTCATCTGGTTTTTCTTATTCAAATTGTAGATTATGGCTCTACAGACACTATAATGAAAGTGGGAAAAGGATGGCAACATGTAAGCAATAACCCATATATACATAAAACTGCGAAGACAAAAGAAAAATATGCTGAAATGTATAATTTACCACAAAACTTGACATATCCAACTTCACTCCTAGTAAATCACGAATAACGTCATGGGTCATGCTTTCAGCAGCAGCTAATCTTGCATTCAATGCAAATATCTGGATAGAGAAGAAGCAAACTAAGAACACATGATTACAATATGAAAGCGAATTTACATTTGGATTTGTAAAGCCTACCTCTTTTTGTCGACTGGCTGCTAGGGATTCTAGCTCCTCAATATTCAACCTAGCGATAGCAAGCTCCTCATCCTTCTCAGATTTCATTTGTTGTGCCAAACCCAAGCCAATGCATTTGAAAGGGGAACCGGAGCCCCTAGACTTTGCAGCATTCTTCTCCAACTTGTTTGATGATGAAGAATTTGCAATGTGTGAGAAATGGCCTTCAGGTCTTACTTGTTCTGCCATGGCTTCCAAGGCCATAAACTGTTATCAAATTTGTTAGTTCAGAAATTTTAAAGAATTTAAGAAAGAGAACATGTTATCAAATCCTGGCTTACCTTCTGCTTATACTCGCTGGCCTGGGCTTCTGCATGCAAATTTAACTCAGAGATATGTGCCTTACATTGAGCAATCTGTTGCATCGTAACAAAATTATAAACTTTGAATGCTAATACAGATACCTCATTAAAGAACTCTACAAAGTTAAACGTGGCTTAATCGTCATATCCAAAGACAAAGTTGAATTATTTGTGTGAAGATGCAACAAACAATTTTACCTCTGCATCTTTCTCAGCTAAATCCCTCTCAAGAATTTTTAATTGCTTCAGGGCTTCATCAAAGCTTTTCTCCTTCTCATCTAAATTCCTATGATAAAATAAACTTGTATATTAGAATGATAAAACAAAGTTGTATATTAGTAATCTGAAGCAATTTTAGCACCTAAGCAAGAAGACTGCAATTCGGCCTAATAAAGATAAACAGTTGATGTAAACCTTTTCATATCACTGTCAGCACTTTCAACATTCTGCATGTGATGCTTTACAGCATGAAGCTCCACTTCGAGCTCCTCCCTTTGCAATCTTTGCCGTTCAGCTTCTTCTTTAAGAATGTCAACCTAACAAGTGTGGACAAATAAGACATATTCATGCCATTAAAATAGAGTAGAGAAATCGTTCAAGAATCTCCAACAAACAAGTTTAATGCACTACAAACAGTCAATAATAAGGACAAGTCATATCACTTGATCAGACTTCATAACATCGAACCTTGTTTTCCAGTACATTTACAGTGCATTCCAGCTCTTCAACAGACCTCTCTAGTAGCTTGACCTCCGCTTCTCTTTCTTCAGCATATATCTTCCTAGATTCAGCAATCTGTATGGAAATTGACAATTCAGAGTTAGGAAACATGACCCCAGAACAAATATTATTTGTTTCACAACATATGCCAACCACTCATCAAAAGGATAGTGAAAAATAGACCGTGCATAAGAATTCAAATAGCAAACAGCCAGTAACATGGGACTCAAGTTTTCCAGGCAATGAGGCAAGCTATTCCATTGAAGTTGCTCAGGGTGTTACCTGTTGAGCCTCCAATGCAATAGCTTCATTTTCTTCAGCCCAAGTCTGGGCATTTCCAAGCTTTTCTTTCAAAATTTGAATCTCCACGAAAAGCTGGTCTCTCTCAGTAGTAAGTTCATTCACGTGATTCCTTAATGATTCTATTGTACTATTCATTTGGCCAAGAGTATCAACCATTTGTGAGCGTTCCATTTCCAGGCTGTCAATCAAATTCTGCCTTTCTGTTAACTCCTCCTCTACAGAACATTTTGCAGCTAAAACTTCCTCCATTTGAGATCTCAGCTTCTGATTTTCACTAGAAGACTTTTCCAAAGACTCGCTTTCCTTTGTGAAATTCAACTCTAGAGCAGAAATAATATCTATCTTCTCCTTCAGCTGAGCTTCAAGCATTAGACTATGAGCAACAGCCTTGTCAAGTGCCTCTGACTTCAAAGCAAGCTCATCCTCCAGAACCTCCAACAAGGCCATCATTTCCTCAATCTCATCCTTTTGATCCTTGGTATTGGACGCAGACTCTTGTAGCAGACTCAGGTCAAATGACAACCCTTTTAGAATGTCATCCTTCCTCAATAGCTCAGCCTGAAAACTCATGTTTTCAGACACGAGGGCTTTGGCATGGCACTCTAAACTCTCAATTTCTTCTGAGAACTTTGATGTCCTCTCCATGGCTTCACATATTTGATGAAACATTTCCACAACCCTACTTTCTTTCTCCCATACATGAAATAATCTTCGACCAATTATGCCCATGTTTTCACCTGAATCAATACACCTTTTATTGTTTAAACTTGACCTGGTGAGTGCTTCATGCATAACTTTCTTCTGAGACCAAAGTTCATTTCTCAGAAAAGTGTTTTCATTCTTCAATGTATTCATTTTGTCGACAAGTATCTGCAGATCCTGGCCTTTTGTGCTTAAGTCTGCCATGACTGCAGACTGAGAATGTCTAAGATTATTCACTTCAGCATTTTTCACCCCTAAATCAGTCTCTAAACTGGCAATAAAACTCTCCAAGGAAAAAACTCTATCCCGTAACTTGTGAATTTCCATGTCAGAGATGGCCATACTGCTCATAACTGATTCCATTTCAGAATTCTTGTTTTCCAAATCCTTGTGAAGTAGGCTATTGTCTGTCCTCAACTTCAATATATTACCTTTAAGTAACTCATTTTCCTCCTCCAAGCAACTCACGTTGCTGAGTTCTGCATTTTTATTGTCTACCTCACTTCTTAAAGTGTGCAATGAAGTTTCCAAAAGGCTAATGTCCTTCAACAACTTCTGGTTTTGTTGATCAAGAGTTGAGATATGACTGGAAGAACTTTGCAGTGCTGTTTCTTTGATCTTCGAATCCTTCAGGATCTTTTCAAGTTCAGCTTCAAGCACTTCGACCTGGTCTAACAGTCTCATCTTGGTTTCCATGGCTTCACCCAGTTCAACCTTCAATGCATCATTCGAACAAGCAACATCTTTCAGTATCTGAATTTCCCCTTCAAGAGACCTGTTCACCCCATCGATCTCCATAATTCTTAAGTGGCCTTGGTCCAACCTTGAATACATGCATTGGGCCTCCCTTTGTGCTTCTTCGACTTCTTTTTGTAAAAAAGATATCTCAGCATCCTCAAGAACTAAAATTTCTTCTTTCAATGCTTTATCTACCATCAAAAGAATCATTTCCTCCTTCAAAATCTCAAGGACAGAAGAGCAACTGATATACTCTTTCTCAGCTGCATCTTTATCGAGGGATATTTGTTCTAGCTGTGATGCCAAGACAAGTGACTCAATCTCTTTCGAGCAGATGCCTATCAAGGAAAGCTCAGCCTGATAAGCTAGAAGCTCCTGGTTCTCTTTCAGCAATTTTTCTTGATCAAACAGGGATTCAGCAACATTTCCGTTGCTGAATTCTAAATCCTTCATTAGAACAGAAAGTTGGGATCCCATGTAGTTAGACCGTTGTAACATCAACTCCTCTTGTAACTGTAGGTCAAATATTTTTTTCTCAAAATTGGTTAACTTAGTGGTAAGCTCTCCTGTTTCCTCTTCTTTCCTCAAGATTCTATCAAAACTGTTCTTGATGTCCACCAGTAATTTCCCCTTCAGAGTTCTGCACATTTGGAGCTCTCTATTGGACTTCAAATTGTTCTTTCTAAGGTCAGCAATAATTGTGTTTGATTCACACAAGCCATGTTGAAGCAAACCATTTTCTGCATTCAGCCCAGTTACTGATTCTAACAAAATGCCCATGTGACAGAGATGTAACACTGATACAGCACAATCCTTCACAATTATCTCAGACCAGATATCTTCAAGCCAGGAATGCACCAGCTTTCTTGAGTCCAAAAATAGAGCCTTAATGGACTGAAAATCTCTCACCATAAACATGAAGTTTTCAGTAAAAGTATTCTGGACCTCTGAAATAACACCCTCCAGCTCCACAACAAGATCATTGGTTTCCAAGAAGTTAAAGTTAAACTGCTTTTCAAGATCTTGAACTTGCAGTTCCTTGAGAGAGTTAATAGATTTCAAGCTCTTAACCTCTTTAATTAGCATATCCCTTTCATTGGTCAAGGTGATTTCTTTTTCCTTCAGCCTTTCAATATCAAGTTTCATTGTCTCCTTAGCTATCATTAGTTCATTGATCATGATATCTGCTTCTCTCATGGTATCTTGGGCCTCTTCAAATTTGGCAAAAATACAAGAAGCCTCAGCTGCCTTCTGTGCTGCAACTAGCGTTGCATCACCAACTTCCATCTCAAGAAACTGTAGTAAAATTATCAGAAAAAGAAAAATGTTAATTTCAAACATACCTAATTCAGATAGAGACTAGTACACATCTGTAAAAGAATAATTATATTCTTGAATAAACTCAAACTAGAAATAAGTTACAGCTGTTGATTTGATAAAACTGGTTAAAAAATATAGCATGTCACCTCTTTTGTGTGGCACCATTGAATTCCAGCATCTTGAACAATTTGCTCAAATGACTGTAACCTTTGATTAACACTAGTTATCTTTAGTTCAAACTGGTTTTCCATGATATCCATAGCTTCTTGAAGTGAAAGAATGTGAGATTTGAAGCATTTCAAGCTCTCCTGCCTACTTTTCTCAGAAATCCGCATGTCTTCTTTCTCGCTACGTAGTTTACACATCTCTTCTTGAACCTCTTGCAAGCTTTCAATGGCAGATTCTATTTCCTTTTTCAGAAGTATAATAGTAACATCTCGATCACACACATCCTTGGAGGTTCTTTCAAACTCCTTAGATGTTTTGTCACATGAAGTGCCATGTGAACTCTTTCCTATTTCTAGTAAATAGTCAAAGACATTGGCTCTTGAGTGCTCTCCACTTTCTATCTGCAACAATTTCCAGATTTAGTAGTTAAACCGTACTCCTTCTAGAGACAACTCCAAAATAAAAGTGAAAGTATAGGATACCAAATGAGTAGCAGGTAAGATCATTAACTTACCCGTCCATTACTACTGTGAAGAGGTGCAGGAACTCCATTTATTTCATTAATTTCAGGGCTTTTGTCTTGCTTCAAAGAAATGCTCATGCATGACCTAAGAGAGGAAACACCAGTTTTGAGCTCAGTTAGTTTTTCTCTTGTCTGCAAAATGTCATTCTCTTCAAGATCTGCAAGCTTTTGTTTCACATCATTGGCATGTTTCTCCTCCTCCAAAAGTTTTTGTTGAAGTTCAGCACACATTTCCTTCATTGCCACTAGTTCCATTCTCAAAGACTGACTCTCTTCCTCCGCGTCCTTGATAGCAGCAGACTGATATTTGAGAACGGCCTCTTTCCTCTGACTATTTTCTGTTGATTCACTAAGTTGGACGTCCTTGAACTTCAGTTCATTGAGATTTTGAATATTCACTTCTGACAGCCTATTCACAATCACAAATGCAGCAGTAGCACAAATTGCTGCTGTACTGGCATCCTGTTCTGCCAGCTTCATCTTGTCCTCCATCTCTTTGATGGTAGATGTTTTCGCTTTTAACAGAGACTTCAGGCATAAAATTTCTTCCTCCTTTTCGTAGCACTCCTGCTGATGTGCTTCATTGATTACTAATGCTGCTCCTCTCAGAGACTTAAGCATGCACTCAACATCACTTCTTTTATTGTTTGCATCTTCTAAACAGTTACCAAGTTCTTCAATCAGCAGCTCCTTTTCAGCGATGATTCGTGTTAACCTGCCCACTTGTTCTGAGATCCAAATTCTTTTCTGTGGGAATGTGCTGGAGATAAGATCAAGCTGATCAGTGGCATCTGTAAGTGCGTCTTGCCCATCTGCTAGAACTTCTGACATTTCTGAGACCAACAACTCCCATTCTTCAGATAACTTCTTTAGCTCCTCATTGTTACCCTCTAGCTTTTCATGTAACTTTTTGTTGTCTTCAGTTAAAAGCTGTAGCTTTCCTTGCAGCTCCTCCAATTCAGTTTCTCGAACCATCAGAACATTTTTGGTCTCCATCTCTTTCAAATGATAATCATGGACTTGCTGCTGAAGAGTGGATAGTTCTTCCTGCATACAGACTATAACCTCTGCAGTTTCAGCTTCTGCCTGCCTACAGATTTCATCAACTTCTTCTTCATTGGACGCCTGAAAGGTACGATCATTTTGATACCACATATTCAGTCTCTTGGCCTTCACAAGAGAATCTTGCATCCTCTTCAACTTTCTCTGCAATATAGATTCCTCTCCCATTGAGTGATCAGAAGGGTAATCATTTAAATCCCTTCTAGAAAGTTGCTCCTTCAAAGCAATTAATTCAAGCTCCCTTTCACTCAAAAGTTCTACATGATGGCTGTTACTTTTCTTCAGGTCTTCCATATCATGTATTGCTAGTATTTGCTCGGACTCCAGGGCTTCAACAACTGACTTTGTTTCCTTTAGTTCCTGAGTTGCATCTTCACATTGTTTGCTGACAAACAGACGTCTTTCCTTTTCCAGCTCAAGTTCTTTACTCAAGCATATTATTCTTTCCTCCAATTCATCACGAGATGATCTCTCTTCTCTGAGAATAATCTTCAAGATGTCCAATTCTGCATGTTTCATCAGAGAATCTATGCTCTTCACCTCACTCTGAATGCCCTTAATGCCTAGTTCAGAAGTTTGAGCCTCCGATTGAAAATCCTAAAAGACATGAACAGCTTCAAAATACGCAGGGAACATGATAAACGCCACAAGAAACTGCGACTATATACTTAAGCATGAAACATAGCAGATTTTATTAAATTATTATGCATCTTTCTCTTAAACATGTCTCACTCTCTTATTTTTCTTTCATATTCATTACCCTAGATTTTCTGAAAGTTTAAACTACCTTGTTGGTTACAATGTCAGTATATTCACCCTGGGTGGCAGTTTTGAGATTGTCCATCATAATCTTCAGATCACCTATTTCTCTGCAGCAGATAGAAGAATCACAAAATCATCAGTAATAAAAACAAAACTCACTGCAGGTATTCAGGCAAACAAATACATATCAAAACAGGATGGCAAATGGAAGTGAAAACAGGATTGAAATTCCCTTACCTACTCAGTTTGTGGTTCTCCTCTAAGCAAGAATTTAGGTTATGCCTGCACTCCTCTAGCTCATTGAGGGTCTTCTTCAATTGAAAAAATAAAATATGAGCTTGACATGTGTTTAATAATTTCATGAAGAAAAGCAGTTTTTCAAGAAAACTTGTAAGCAACCTCTAAGTGGAGAGAATTATCCTGATTACCGATGTGCAAAGCTTCCTAAGGAAAAAAGTATACAAACCAGTAAGAAATGGTAAAAAACCTAGCTACTTGGCATCACATCGAAATTTTGGCAGTGCATTAGAAAGAGCTAAAGCAGAATATAACGAAGTGAAAGTCCAAGCTAAAGTTATCCCCTGTCCTGCCCTGTCAACTAGGTTGTATTGAAAGAGTTAAATCAGAAAAATTGAAATACTAACCTGAGTTGGGTCATTCAAATTTGGATAGTTATGCTGCATTAAATTTCCATCAAGGTGATGAAGCAGCTGCAAAAAATATATATATATATATTTTTTTTAACATTCCTACCTTCTGATAACAAATCAAGCAACACAAAATATTGATTTTGCACTGTATTCCAAAAAAACCTGTTCACGAAGTTTGGATGCTTCATCCAAGAGTATCTCTCTCTCCCCTTCTTCATAGAATTCTTGATAACTATAAATGGCACAGTGAAAGTTTAGTACAGAGTGGAACTTCTCAGAAACATAGTCTATTGTAAAAGAAAAGGAAATTACCTTCTGAGTTGGTCCAAAAGCCTTATATTCTCCAATGCAAAGCGAGTTACTTCAGGATTTTTATCTACTTTAGCTTGAAGCAGCTGAATCTCTTCACTGAGTGCTTTGTTCTCTTCAAGCAAGTAAGAATCCTGAGGCAATGAACCAGCAAGAAGTGACTCCATTCTTTGAATTTTGTCTTCACGAAATCTGAGCATCATTTTTGTGCTCCTGGTGTCTTCCTCTCTTTGGCGAACCTGTGATTCAGCCAATGCTAGATAGCTTAACTAGAGATCAGAAGACATAGAAAATGACGAAAAACACCATTGTACAATAGAATTTTTTTAATAGAACAGAGAATACCAATCGATTCAACTGCTCAATTTCAGCTTCAAGTTTCTTGATGCAAATCTCTGCCATCTGCTCTCTTCTCAATGCACCAGCAAGTGTTGCCTCCAGAGATTTCAACTGTTTTAGCATCATTTTTTTCCAGTAAGATGCTATATTTTCAGCACATGATTGAGGAAAATCAAGAACAACATCCCAAATTATGGTATTGAAATCAACTTAGCAATGAAGGTACTTCGATATCCAAAAGTAAACTATTCCAAACACAATGCTTCACTTCGGACACCTATGCATGGGGAAAACTGCAGGTGACTCATCATGTCACTTGAAAGCCTGTGATGCTTATATTCTACGTCATCTATAAAGCCAACTGGTTCTCTTTAGATACTATTTCCGCCATATATCAAACAACAACTAAAATTCCAATTATACCTGCTTAGTGGACATTCTAACACTGCCTTTTGGTTCAAATCCAAGTAAGCCTTCAACCTGTCGTTGATCTGTCTCATACAAGTTCTCTGTGTTAGCAGCATCTTGCGCCTGAGTTGTATCTCTGATAGTTGAACCAAATGACAAAGACCTGGAGACATTTTGACGTTTTAAGAGAGACAGCTCCTCCTATTCCACAAAAGATTAAGCAATTATAATTTTAGTTAAAGTTATTAGCAAAAGTAATGATCAAACATTTGTCAGATTTAATGGCACACCTTTAGAAGTCGTATTTGGTGCTGCAATGCAATGACATCCCCAGAGGAATCTTCATTCACCACAGCCTATACCATGATAGAATTTATAAATTAGTGAAAATGATCAATTCAAGAAACATTGTCAGCTGTTTTGCATGAATCCATAATCAAGCTTACATTGTTCTGAATAAGTTTCGCTCGCTGAGCAAACTTTAAAGTGTTTAGTGTCTCTGCTGCACAGCTGCAAAACAAGTTCAAGGAAAGAGAGCTGTCAGTGTAGTTCAGTTAGCAACTGCAAAATTGAAACAAAAAGAAAGCTTTTCAAACAAGTGAACCAACCAGATAGAAGGGCTGACATTAGCTATGATCATTGTTTTTGAATTCCCTCCAAGTGAATCCTGCATAATATCGTCTACCACACATCACATCGCAATTGGAGGACATAATACCTAAAAAGAGAGAAATAAGAAAGGATTTAACCTGAAGAAGGAAGGTCAACCTTGAATCCCTATAAGGAACGTGTCTTGGCCTCCCATTTGCCACGTCTACTAGAATCATAATTACATGACTGCAACAGCATCTTTTTCCATTAAATGATAATTGAAAAAAAAAATGGGGAAACAGCAAAAAAAAAAATAAAAAAAAAAAGCAATACCCTAATGTGGACAATGATTTGTTAATGTTTGCAGCTTCTTTAAGACGCTCACCTTCAGCACCTGAACTTTTCTGTCTAAAGTGGATGATGATACAACATAGTTCAGAAATAAATGAAAATATTATGTAACATGTGTGGTTCATCATATTTTGAAAGTAATTTGCCTACCTTTCTGAACCAGCAAGATCAACCAGGTTCAATCTAGCAAACCTTAAGTTAGTTGTGGAATCCTTTTCCCACTTGCTCTCAATTACGCATGTAAAGACACTATGTGACCGACTGCTCTCTCTATTCATGTTTGTTGCTGCAACTTTCCTATTTAGAGAACCCTACAGGCAATGAAGTTTTTGTTCATCAAAACTCGGTGTTGCAAGTGAACATGTCACGTGCACATAAGAAAAGAGAAAGTCGAAAGGATTTTTTAAGTGAACACATGCATGTACTCGGTGTTGCAAGTGAACATGTCACATGCACATAAGAAAAGAGAAAGTCGAAAGGATTTTTTAAGTGAACACATGCATGTACACAGAGAGAGCAGATAGATGGAAAGCAACAAAAGTAACAAGGACAGGAACCTGAGTCAGTAGCTTCAGAATGTCACCCACAGTTCGAACTTCAAATTCTGAGAGATTCTCCACATGGACACCCTTCTTGACATCCTCCCTCAGCTATAACAAAAAAAAAAATAGATGACTTAAGTCACCTCAAAACATTCAAAGCTACAATCACTTATGGAATAATCAAACTCACATGCAAATTGGTTGAGCAGGGATCAAGGAGATCAGTTATCTGTTCATTGTAGATCTCCAAGAAAGAACACTTGCAATTATATTTGAGCATTTCATCTCTCCGACTTTCTTCTTCCTGAACAAAAATGAAAGAAATTGAATATGTAAATAGAAAAGGAATACAACTTAGACCATTAAAATTTGCAAGGGCCATTATGCAAGTATAACTTAAAACTGAATATATTTGCATGTCAGGAAGTGAACAGGCAAGATCAAGCAAAGAGTGCCATACAGCTTGAATCCTAGCGAACAAGAATTCGAATATCCTCGGTGTCATTCCACGATGGGGGCTGGGCTTGACTTCTAAATCATCAATTTCACCAAGCATTGTGTATGTCTTCCCACTTCCTGTCTGCATGATTAAACTTGCCTTTGTTAAATTAGGCCTTATATCCCTATGGAATTTCAAAAAGAGTGCCACATTATTTCATTCACTTCAAGCCTTTATAGTTTTAGTTCCATTTTATTTCACATTATTTCATATGGAATTGGAAGGCAGAGTTGAAGAAATATGAACCCTCCCATCTTTCACCATATTGACACTTTAACTGCGTTGGGGTTACAAGGAACGGTCTAGGAATAGAATTAACCTAAAGAAGGAAGCTCAACCTCGAATCCCTATAAGGAACATGACTAGGCCTCCTGTTTGCCACATCCACCATTATCATAGTTACAAAACTGAAATGGTAGTTTTAAATGACACAGGGAAGAGTAACCAGGGGGAACTGCATTCTCTATCTTAGAAACGGGATTCTCTCTCACACATGAGCTTCCTTATAGGAGTTCCATAAAAAGAGAAAAAAAAAAGACAAAAACAGAATTAACAAAAGCACTCCTAGGATCACCTCCAGTACATATAAGAGGAAGGGGAATACATTCTCAATAAGTAACACCATTATGTTTCTTCAATCCAAGTTTCTAACACCAATGTAGTAAAGAGTAGTGTTGTTCATACAAATTACATAAATGACAAATTAAGTGAAAATATGCAAGCATTGTATGCAAGTTAATATTTACATTGCCATCATTACTATTCTTAAACCCAACTCAGTGGTGAGATTAAAAGCATAGTAGATTACCTGACCATAGGCAAACATACAACTATTATATCCAGACAAGCAGTTCTCCACCATTGGGAGACAAGCCATTCTAAATAGCATCTCCTGCAAATGACCATTTTGAAACAATGTTTAATAGGAAAAAAGAAATGCACAACCAGTAAGATTAACAATTTTTATCTTTCTAACCAGACCTGATCTACTGTTTCGCATGCTACATGGTCAAATGTGAAGCGAGTTTCCGGTTGCCCAATCCATGTGATGCTTTGGGCACTTTCTTGTTTCAAGCATCTGTTGTAACCATGAATACTTTTCTCCATGCTATTGAGAGGACGCACACGTATAACAACCTACATAAATTGAGCAACCATCAATAGAAGTTAATCTAGCAATCATGATCAGCAAATTCTGTAATTTGTAAACTTAATTTGTAATTTTAAGTAACCATGTAATCTAAGCACAACACCATATTGAAGTCAAAACATCATTAAGCAATGTAAATGGGTGCCAACTTGTAATTGCAGAGTCTCAAAGAAACAGCATTAGCATTTGGCAAAACTTTTTCTTAATTAATTCTAGGCAAGGAAATATGAATAAGTGAAAATTAAAAAAATAATAATACCAAAATGAGGAAATACCTGTACATTATGATCCATCCAAAATGATGGATCCTCCTTTAGATCAAAATGAGGCACCTCAACAGTATTAACTACTGTAGCACTCGAACCAGAAACTGGAATTCCCCTGTACAATGCGGCAAAATTCCCAACACGCCCACTTCCGTTATTCCCATCAACCTTACTCCTAAACCCGGAACTTTGAGGCTTAGAGACACTCTTGGTTGGTGTGCACTGCATGGAATTAGTCTCAGAATAACTGGAACTTGCCTTTCCAGCTGCCCTAGTAGACGTTGGAGTCATGTTAGGCAAACCCCCTCGACTCATCTGCATTGAATAGTTATTGATATCTGTCCTCACCCCATCATGCGATTCACTAGGAGTTGAGTTCGACTCGTTCCTCTGCGCGCAACCATAACGGTTCTTCCCAATAAATGACGCTCCTCCATGCTTATCAGGAGTACGGAGAGACAAGTTCGAGTTGGTTTTGGGCTTGGTTGGGGTTCTCTCAATCTTACTTCGAGTTATAGTTGCTTCTTGTTCCAATTTAGGGTTAGTAGGGTCTTGAATCGTGTTTAATGGAGGCCTAGATGAGTCAGTGCTGGCTTGACTCACTAAAGAATCCCTTGGATTCAGAGGTACATTCTCTATTCCCTCATTATTCCTCCCGGAATTCCGGCGCAGGAATTTGAAATCTCTCAACATCCTGAAAGCGAAAGACAAAAAAAAATGACGAACAAAAAATATAATAACAAATTTCCAGGTTGTGACAGTTGAAATTGGATGGAAAAAGCAAAGAAGCATACCTGAAAGTGGAATTGAAGAACAAAATCTGTAGATTTCGAGTCAGTGCTGAAACGAATGATTAACTTCAGCTGGAACTTTTGGGGTTTACAATGAAAACTGGCAATCTAATGAATCTGGGTTTAGAGGAAACATATCTCCGTCTCACTCTCTCTGGATCTTAGTTTTCTGAGACTCGTAAGTTTTCACTTTTCAGAATTTGAAAAAATGGGGTCAGTTTGATGAAAAAAAGAAAAAGTCGATTTTTGGAAATGAACGGCTGAGATTGAAAATGAAGGAAGAGCTTGGCTGTCGCGGGTTTGGGATTTGAAATGGGAGGAGGGCTTTTTGGTCAAAAGACGGGCTAATATCATTTTGTCTTGAATTCAAATTTCAACGGCTATATTAGATTTAGTTGGATACTTTTTTAGAGTGGCTCCATAATTTAAGCGTGGAAATTTATGAGTACTCAATGATACAGCAGCGGCGGGTATTTCTTTCTTTCTCTTGATAATTAGGTGGAGCCGAATTAAGTAAACTGTACGAATAAAATTAATACGGTATTATTTTTATCTATATACATTAAATATTACTCATTTCGTTCATTATTATTTGTCACTTTTATTGTTTTCATTATAATTAAAAAATATTAATTAAGCAACACGTGTCTAATATTCTCCAAGTGCGTGAAGGGAATGATCGTGAGTTTTATTTGGGCATGCCTCTGTGTGTGGGTAGAAATAGAAGCAGAGTTTTTGGTTTTATCAAGGATAAAGTCAGAAGGAGGTTGCAAGGTTGGAATAGAACTTTGCTCTCACTGGCGGGAAAAGAGATCCTAATTAAAACGGTGATTCAGTCTCTGCTGAATTATATCATGAGCCTATTTCTATTACCTTTAGGGCTTTGTCGGGAGCTGGAGATTATGTTTAATTCTTTTTGGTGGGGTCGAAGAACACTGAGAATAGGAGCATCCATTGGGTTTGTTGGGATCGTTTATGTGCTCACAAATCTCTTGGAGGAATGGGGTTCAGGAAATTACATGAGTTTAATCTTGCGATGATAGGGAAGCAAGGCTGGAGACTTCTTACCAATCCGCTCTCCCTTGTTGCCAGAGTCTTCAAAGCAAGGTATTATCCCTTTAATTCTTTTCTGGATGCCAAACTAGGTAATAATCCCAGTTATGTTTGGCGTAGCATCATAGCTTCTCAAGAGCTCATCAGAAGGGGTTATCGATGGAGGGTGGGCAATGGTCAGGATATTTTGGTCTAGAATTCTCCTTGGCTTCCTGATAAGGAGAATCCATTTATGACTTCTACTCCAACTGCTGATGAGGATCTTAATACTCTTCGTGTCTCTAGTCTTCTGTCTCCCGCTGGTAACGCGTGGGATATAGACACTCTTCACCGATTGTTTAATGTTAGGGACTGCTTGCTAATACAGCAGATTGTTCTTAGCAAACGTAGGCCCCAGGACTCTTGGTGTTGGACAGTAGAGAATAAAGGCATTTATACGGTTAAGAGTGCGTATCGGCTTTTACATGAAGAGGTCCCTGTTACCACTATGAATGACTCTTTATGGAGGAAGTTTTGGAAGCTTGAGGTCCCGCCTAAAGTGCTGAATATGGTGTGGCATGCAGGTATAAATTGTCTTCCTGTTAATACTCTTTTACAGCTAAGGCATGTTGATGTTGGTTCTCTTTGTGGTGTCTGTGGGCTAGAACCTGAATCAGTTATGCATATTTTGATTGACTGTCCCTTAGCTAGAGACTGCTAGTCTCGCTCTCATTGCGGAATCATTAGAGGCTCCTTTGTTCGATTCATAGACCGGTTAGCTTTTATTTTAACTTATCTATCTACTGATAAATGTGCTGAGGCGGCAACTCTATGTTGGAGCTTGTGGAAGAATAGAAACAATGTAGTTTGTAAGGGAGTCCGGCTGCATGCGAGAGGCATTGTGCAGGGCGCTGGGGGTCTGCTTAAAGACTTTGGTTTAGCACGTCATTCTAATATTACGGTGGGTGCTCAGGTGGATAGTAATAAGTTTGCTGCTCCAGATTGTTGGCAAAAACCTTCTCCAAACTGGGTTAAAATTAATGTTGATGCAGCCATCTTTGAGGTAGAGAATAAAACGGGGTTTGGTTTTATTTTAAGGGATTACGAAGGAAAGTTTTTAGCAGCAGGGTCTGGTCCACTTCAATTCATGAATTCTCCTTATGTAGCAGAATGCATGGCTATCAGGAAAGTTTTGAGTTGGGTAAAGTCTCAAGATTTGCAGCAAGTTGTAATTGAGTCTAATGCTCAGATGGTCATCAGGATGCTAAACGCCAAGACCCGCATTGGTTCTGCATTAGGATTAATTTTAGATGATTGTTTTTCACTTAGTCAATATCTTTCAAACGTTGTGTTTGGTTTTGCTAAAAGATCAGTAAATACCATAGCTCATAGCTTAGCTAGAGGCTCGGTTTCCTTGCCTGGTCTTCACACCTGGTTAGATTTTCCACCAGAACGGCTGGTTGTTGTTCTGGCTTCCGAGTCAGTTTAATATAAGCAACTCTGTTTCAAAAAAAATATATTAATTATGTTTAAATTTAAGATAAAATTGAGTTTTTAAATATACAAATTTAAATTTAATTGGTCAATTTGCATTGTAAAAAAAATTAAATTGGAAAAAATAAATTAAATTGTATTAGAAATATAAAAGTGACATATAAATAAAATTTGAATTTTACTCAAAAGTGACAAATAAAAAGGAACGGAGTGAGTATTTTATTATTTTTTTAATTAATTTTATATAAATAATATTTCCTCCGTTCCTTATTATTTATTACTTTTGTTATTTTTACTAGAATTAAATAGTATTAATTAGACTTAAAGTTTAGATAAAATTGAGTACTTCAATACACAAATTTAAATCTAATTGGTTAACTTACATTGAAAAAGAAAATTAAATTGAAAAAAAATAAATTGCATTAAAAGTTTAAAAGTAATAAATAAATAAAATTTAAATTTTACTTAAAAGTGACAGATAAAAAGTAACGAAAAGAGTAATATGATTAATTTGATTTATAAAATTTGTCCAAATTGACAGTACAGCGGTCCTTCTTTCACTTCTTAATTATTGGGCCTTTCTTCAATGTACTCTTATATTCATTTTTTTTTCTACTTAAAATTTCAAGTCAATAATTTTTTCTATCATTCTTATTAGATCTTGTAATCCAATAAGAACAAGCATGTCGAGTCATATTATTTCTTATTAAATGTCTTCAATCCCTTTTTTGCATTATGGCTAGGGATAAAGTGGGATTGTACTAATCAATTTTGTTTGGAAAAAAAATTTAACCCATAGCATTGGATAGTTAACTTAAAATTCACTTTTTTTTTTAAATTTTAAAACCATCAAATTAGTAATTTATCATGATTTTTAATATTCTTATTTATCACCCTTATCCAAATTTAAAAACTTTAATCCATTGTTAAGGTGGGCACAAACTTGAAGGAGTTTTAGACAAGAAAAACAAATGAGCCCTTGTTAAGTAAAATAAATAAATAAATATATATATATATATATATTACATAGATTTAAAAGGAATAGGCCAAATGTGCAAAAATACCCTTAAAATTTGGTAAAATATGGAATTTTATCTCTAGTCAAAAATTCCATTAATTTTGACCAATTATGTTTGCTAACCTGCCAATGGGATACACTCACACCTAAACATTCATCGTCATGTGCCACATTTCATTCTTTTCTCCGATGACATGATAGTTAGACCCACTCACACTCAATCAAAATTTATCATGTGTCACTCTCCTTCTTACTCCTTTCTCATTGTGATTGCTTGACAATAAGTTCTATTTTCAATCAATCACCCATTGTCACGTGTTATCATCTCCTCTTTCTCTCCTTGTCTCCTCTCTCTTCCATTTTCCCTTTCCTCTCTCCTTTCTCCTCCCTTTTCTCTCCACTATTTCCTTTCTCTCCTCTCTCTCACACCATCTCTCTATATCTCTCATTTCCCTTCTCACTCCTGCTCTCTTTTATTTATTATTAATTTAATAAAATAATAAATTAAAATATCATTTTTATTACTCAATAATTAAATAAAATATTTTAAAATATATTAAATAATATAAATGATTACATATATATGTTTAAACTTCTTAGAAAATTTTTAATTTTTTTTTTGTGCACATTATAAGTAAATAATACTTTTTTAAGCCAATTTAATAATGAAAATAAATAATCTCTAAGCTCGAAAATTTTAAAATTTTTTAGAAAAATAATAAATTATCTCTACTTTAACACTATAATTTTCCAAAACTCGAAATGAAATATAATGCATTAAAAATTATATAACAAATTTGTAACAAGAAAATTTGTACTAATTAATTTCCCGAAACTCTTTCAACATATATGGCATGCAACTATTATTTGCAGTGTACAATTTCATATTATTTTCATGATTAGATTATTTTTAATGAATTTTTTATTCAATGCATGGATTTTTATATTCTATGCATTATGTTTCATTTCGAATTTTAGAAAATTATAGTGTTAAAGAAGAGATAATTCATTATTTTTCTAGAAATTTTCAGAATTTTTGGATTTAAAAGATTATTTTTTTGCATTATTTTCATTATTAAATTGGTTTAAAAGAGTATTATTTACTTATAATGTGCAAAAAAAAATTAAAATTTTTGTAAGAGCTTTAGACATATATATAAGCATTTATATTATTTTATGTAATTTTTTGAAAATTTCATTTAATTATTGAGTGATAAAATGGTATTTTAATTTATTTTAATAATAATAAATGAAAGAGAAGATGAGAGAAAAGAGAGAGGAAATAGAACAAAATGAGAGATGTTGTGAAAGAGAGGGACAGGGAAGAGAGAGGAAAGAGACAATGAGGGAGAGAGAGAATAGGATGACATTATGACAGTGGGTGATTGGTTGAAAATAAGATCCACACCCACACCATCACAATGAAAGAGGAGTGAGTACGACAGTGACGTGATAAGTTTTGATTGGATATGAGCGAATTCCATCATCATGTCATCAGAAAAAATAATAAAATGTAACACGTACAAATAAATAATTGAGTCTAAATTGATTACATTGCCACGTCAACAAACGGAATATGTCAAAATTAATAGAATCTTTGACCAGAAATAAAATTGCTCCAATTTTGAAATATTAAGATAATATTGTCCTAAAGTAAACATTTTTGGCAAAATTGCAAATTTTACCAAATTTTAGAGGCATTTTTGTATCTTTGGCAAAAAAAAATAACTAATTAATTATGTATTTATGTAAAAAAGCAAAGACAATTCAACAGTAGAGGTGCCTTATTGGGCGGGTTGGGCGGTTTGGGTTGGGTCATTAACGGGCGGGTCATAAATGGACCAAAAAGTATGGGTCATAAATGGGTCAAATATTCAAATGTGGACGGATTGGGTCGACCTATAAACTAAAAAATTAAAATTTGACCAATTTTTTTAATGAAAATAATTTTTAATATAATAACGGGATATAAAAAAGACTACTAATATTGGCCGAAATGGGTCAGTAGATAGCCCAAACGGGCTAAAATGGATCGGATGGAGGTCCAAATGGGCCGATATATGGACTGGTCCATTTCACATATTTTTTTAACGAAAAATAATTCTCGATACAATAACGGATACTAAAATAACTACCATAAAAATATTGGCTCAAATGAAGTATGGGTCAAATGTCCAAATGGGTTGGGCGGGTTGAATCGACGCATGAGTTAAAAATTTGACCAATTTTTTTAATGAAAATAATTATCGTTATAATAACGGAATATAAAAAATACTACCAATATTGACCAAAATGGGTCGGGTGATCACCCAAAAGAGCCAAAATGGGTCGGATGACCCAAATTGGTCGGATGGAGGTTCAAACGGGCCGAGATGTGTATCGATCCATTTGACTCATTTTTTAATGAAAAATAATTATCGATATAATAACAGGATACTAAAATTATTACTATAATTTACTTATTGAAATGAATCAAATTAACATTTGCAATTGTACTTGAATATAAGAATATAGAGACCTTTAGAACAGATCTTTTCATACATTAATTAGAAACCATAAAAAGTAGGTAAATTAAACGAGTTACAGTCAGATAATACATTAATTTATTCTATACATATAACCCAAACTAGAAAATTTAAACTGATAAAGCTACATTGAGCTATAACATTTACATAAAATCCATCTTTTCAATGATTGACGACGTAAAATATGCTCCGAGTTCATTCTTGAAATTGGAACTTCATAAAAATATCACAGCAATCAGATTTAGAAAATTAATCTCCAAACCAAATGCTTGAATCATTGTTTCTCATGAAGTTAAATAATAAGCAAATTATCAAGAACCATACCAATTATGAAGCTTCAGTATCGCAAGAAAGAACATGAAATCTTTAAGTTTTTAGTTTTCTTGACAAATAAACAAGCCAAATATAAACATCAAAGAAAACTAAAGATCAAAGTTAGATATCTTTAAAATGGGATATTACCCAAAAGTTATCATAAATTACACAGATATAACCCACTTACAGGTTGCAGTTCAAAAAGAAATAACAAAAGATATATAAAAAGAAAAAGCAGCCGACTTTTTGCCTTTGATGCTAGAACCGTATTGATTTAAAGCTGATTGGGAACATCCAAAACTCTCTGCAGGTTTGTATCAAAATAGAGTGATAAGTAACTAAACATCTAGATCACTCAGAATCATATAAAGCATGTTATAAAAATTCTCATTCTGCTACTGTGTCTTGACTGTTTACCGCTTCTGCAATATTCTCTGGCAGCGTATCCAGATTTTTGCGTGCCTCTTTCACATCTTGTCCGATTGAAGAATCAGCAGAATCAATCTGGTCATGAACATCAGCTTCAGTCCTATCTGTTGTAGATGAGCCTGAATTGTCATCTGTTCCACCTGATTCACTCTTGATATCTAAATTCTCGACTTCAGTAGTGTCTTTAGCATCATTTGTTATTGACATGAATCCAGAATGAACTTCTTCTTCAGCGGGAACTTCAAACTTAATGGTTGTATTGGATTCATTAAGCTCTGAATTAGTACTCAAATGAGAGTCTTTAGCGACCATGTCAGCTTTTTGAGGTCAATTAGAAACTGTTGAAGTAGAATTTGATTCTTCGCCACCAGAAACTGTGTTATTAACTTGTCCCAATTCAGTGGTTTTCAGGTTAGAAGCTTTCACATTATCAGCACCATCAACAGTTTTGTTACAATTACTATTAAATTTTAAATCAAATGCATCAAAACAAAAGCACAATTACCTAAAATGGCACATTTTAAGCAGAGAAAAAGTTAAAGATTCACCTTACTAGTAATTCTTACCAAAATGGCTAACCACAAACAACAAGGAGAAGTGAATTGTCAAAATGGTATGAAATTATAATTGATTCTTTTCGACAGTTAAACAACTAATAGGGAAATTTGATTAAACTTAAAATTTATGCAAAATGGTATTAAGGAAGGCAATTCTATATCAAGGCATCAAAATAACTGCTTCATTTTCAAGAAGTTCTAAGCGATGCTCACAGAACTGTCATGGGATTTCTGTAATTAATCAAAATGCTAGCAGTATAAACATTAGTTGGAATTCCTCTATCCGTTTCCATAAAGAAATGACGGTCCCAAAAGTTTCAAGTAAAGAATCCAATTGAATGAAGCTAATAAATTATCAAACCCAGAATCAATTTGAACCCTAGATGAGAGATAGCGATGAGGAATGGAACAAACCTGATGAGAGGGAGAGGCAGTAAGAAACTGAGATGAAGGTGTCTTGTGCTCGTCCTTAGCATCATAGTTCCAACTGAAGAGTTTATCTTTCGATTTGTATAAGAAAAAGAGAAAAGAAGGCAAAGGAGGAGAAGTTTGCGATGAATAGAGAAGAGAGTGAAACTGATTTTGAAGCAGTAAGTTGGGCATTTGAAAGAGACCCGTTGGGCACCTAGAACAGAACCGTTTGGATTGTCTTTTTGACGGGTCAATTATGGGTGGGCTCAAATGGATAAACTTTTAGTTGGGTTGGGTTTGAGTTGGATTTTTCTGAGCGAATTTTTTGGGTCTGGACCAAATTTGACAAGCCTATTTAACAGTTATTTAAAATTTACTTTTCTTGCTTTTTGAGATGCAAATATATAAATTAAGTCTTTATATTCTAAAATTTACTAATAAATCTTCTTTTATATATATTTATTCAACATGATATGACCTTTAATAAATTTGGTATTTATTAACCATTTTTTTTATATTAGTGTGTGTACATATATAAAATAGGGGGCCTCGGTTTTGTGGGAGATCTTAGGCTACTGTCCACTGTCCATTAATATTCCAATATAATTTTAATATTTTTAACTTTAATCCATATTTCATATAATTTTAGTTTTCTTTTATCAAAAATATTTTAATTTTTACCTTATCAAAAATATACTAAACCGAGTCATTATACTATTTTTTCAAATATATTAATAAATATTTATAATACTATATCATATTATACGTACCATAACACCTCATATCATCTGAAGTCTATATACAATTTTTATTAGTAGTTTGATGACCAAAAGACAGTTCAAACTTTCAAAATCGGAAAGGATACAAATTATTGGCGATAGAGATACGGTGGTTAATATTTGCTAGCAATGCATAAAAGATGAGAAAAGAGTTCATTTGGCTTGGACATCATTACCATGTGATCAGATCCTAATATTTCTATAACTTCATTTGGTGGGTTTTTCTCTATCATCCACTGTTGAAAATCTCTAGTAGACACCTCATCTTTCTCCGATATAATGAAAACTCGACGAACCGATCCATAATTTTCACTTGTTAGCACAATTTCCTTTGATTCTTCTTCTATATTAAACAAACGTAATGGTCTCACTAATGTTGTTGCCAATGCCAGATCCTGTAGGGATACATTGTAGTTAGAACATAAATTTAGAAGTTAGATCAAATTATGATACCCCGTTTTTTTCACACACACACATAGAAAAGCGCTATAGGTTGAGATATTTAGCAACGTGCTTACTTACCTCAATTGGGCTAAGCTTGTACATTATCGATGATAGGTACAATGGGCCGAAAATGAGTGCAGTTGGAGGGTTGTTAGGCCCATCATCGTATATATATTGGCTGTCTATCAGGGAACCTGTTCTGCTGAATGACTTAGAAAAACAAAAAAGGCAATTCAATTATTTCCTCTTTTTTTTTTTCTTTTTATGACAAAAATTCTTACGATGCAGGTGCACAACGTGTTCGCTGATAGTATATGGATAAAAATAAGAAAACCATTTTGTATCCAATAATGCATATTTAAAATTAATTTAATTTATGATTACAAAATTTACATTTTAATAACAATTTAGTCAAAAAAATTATTTTATAAAATATATTATTAATAAAATCATTTTAATATAAATCTAGTACTAAAATACTGACGTGATAAATCACGACAACTTCAAACATTCACATAACATAGAATATTTTGAAAGATTTCACATAATATTTTTTGAAATATTTTGAGTGATGTAACTTGCTATGTACAATGCATAATTTGTAATTTTTTAGCTAAAATAATTTTAAACATAATATTTTAAAAATTAATTTATTTTTGTAAAATATATTTTTTAATTAAATTATTATTATAATATAAATTTAGTGATTATCTATAAAATTAATTCATGCACAGAATCAAATAATATCCTTTTTCTCAATTTTTAAAAAAATCAAATGAATACTCAATTTTAACATCTATGCATCTTTTGTAGCACTTTCAAATAAAATGAATAATTTTTTTATCATTTCCAATCTAATTTTCGATCATATAATATAAAATTATAATTTAATGCGCGTGTATTTAAATCGTTAAATAATTAGACTGCTTTGATCCAGTGGTTCAGATTAGAGATAAGTATGAACCGATTAACCAGTCCATGAGCCTAAAAAAAATTAGTCCATTAACTATCGATTTTTAAAAATCACTAACCATTAATCAGTCCGTTACTATCGGTTAACCAGTCCATCGGTTTCGAATTTTCGAATCGGTTAACCAATATTATTTCGGTTAACCACTATTATTATAAAATTTAATAATATAAAAATTAAAATGTTCAAAATACTTAAAAATAAATATTAAAAATTAAATATAATTTAATATAATATTTAAATTATAAATATAAACTAAAAATATTGTGTCAATATACATGAATAGGATATAAAAATGTGATAAATAAAAAAATTGTCATTTATAATTTTATTAAATAGTAATTATTACTTACAACAAAATCTTTTATTTTTAAAGCGAAATATATTTAATTCAAATTGTAAGTGTTAAATACTACTTATAAAAATAATAAAATTATGCTACTTATAAAAATAATAAAACTAACATTTCACATTTTAATTGAATATTATTTATCAAATTAAATTTTAATAATTTAAATATAAAATATTTTAATTAATGAATTAAAATTATTAAATTAATTACAATTATAAATTAATTATATATATTAAAAAATTTAAAAAGTAAAAAATTTTGTGTGTGAAAATAAAAATTCATCACATATATAACATTTCGTTAATATAATAATATTATATAATTTTTTAAATATATTATAATTTTTATTATTAAAAAATTAATAAATTAATAAATAATAATAAATATTAAATATGAATATATTGAATAATTAATAAATTAATTAAAAATTTAGTTATCAGATCGTTTAATAGGTTATATAAATTAAAATAATTAATTATTTCATTAATATCGATATTTTTAAAATTTAACTATTAATCAATTAATTACAATTGATTAAGCAGTCAATCGATTCGATTTCAAACCGATTAACAGTATGAATCGATTTTTCAGATACTTACTATTAATTTCTTTTGGAAAAAGAAGAGAAGAGAAGAGAAGAAAAGAGAAGAAGACTAAAATGGATAAGAACCTCGTTACTGAGTACAGAGATGCTGAGGGGTGGGCCAGGCATTAAGGCGGTGACAAAAACAGCTACAGAAATTTGATGTGGAAAACTTTCCATGGCTTGAGAAATTGCAAATCCACCTAAGCTATGACCCACAACTATCACTTTCTCCTGCGGCAGTAAAGATTCCATCAACTCCATCAACGGCCGATGGTAATCGGAAACTGATCGGAGTGTGTTGACCGGTTGCAGATCAATACCAGAAGCAGCTAAGTCGATTGCCGTAACATTGTGACCTGATGATTTTAATAGGGCTACAAGTTTATACCAAGACCAAGCACCATGGCAGGATCCATGTATTAGTACAAAGTGTTTGCTGTGAAGACAATTTGATGAGCCATATACTATAGCCAGAACGGAGATGAGGTAGGAAATTGAAATTGAGCGTTTGTCTCTATGCTTCATTCCTGTTGTATTCTTTTCACACCCAGTGACTTAGATGAGGCCTAAAGCTCAACTATATTCCCTAAACTTTATTTTTATTTAATATCAACTCGTATAATTTTATCTTTAATATTTAATAAATACAATTTTACTTCTAATATTTTAATTAATGTAATATTACTTTCTAATCATGTTAAATTCATTAATGGCTCATGCTCCTGGTAATTTCAAGATGCATGATCCACAAATAAATTTAAAGGGAAAATAAAAAGTAATGAAAAAAAAAAAGAGTATAAAAGAATCTATAAACAAAAGAAATATATATATATATATAGCAAATAAAAAGAATATGGGGTTGGTCGGATTGGAAGTGGTAAGAAACCTGACAAAAAAGGAGAGGGTGCATTTATGCAAACTTGTAGGAAATCGAATTGAATTCTGGCAGACGTTGGAGGATCTGGATGGAAATCGAAGAGAATCAGACTGAAACTTGAAGAAATCGGAGAGGTTGGAGGAACCATACGGAAACCTAAGAGAACCAGATGGAAACTGTAGAGAAACATGACCACAACCGAAGAGAACCAGACCGAAACCTGATAGAACCGAAGAGGTTGGAGGAACCGAATGAAAACCTGAGAGTTTGGAGGAATCGGATGGAAACCTGAGAGGTTGGAGGAACCCAACAAAAATCGGAGAGAACCGTATCGTGACCGGAGAGATTGGAGGAACTTGACGGTAACCGAACTCAAACTTAGCGGAAATCAAATGGAATCCGGACTGCAACTGAACAGGTTGATGGAAAACTCGACATAAATCGGAGCGAACCGGACTGAATAGAAGGAAAAAAAAAAAAAAAAAGCAATTCTGGCCACTCATTAAGCACAAATCTAATGAAATTCAACAATCAACTATTTAAAATTTTTCTAATTTATTTATGATTTAATTCAAATGTAAATATTTAATAGATTGTTTATTATATTTTGCCCGAAAAGACCAAATAGTTTTTTTTTACACTATTGTTATATTATTAAATACTTTTAGAAAATGAATCAAAATAAGAAAAATGGACGTGGGAGAAATATTTTAATATATATAAAATATATTATGCACAAGCAATTTAAATTGGGATGATGAATAAACAGCAAGATTTGGTGTGGTTATGAGGGGTGAGCAAAAAAATCGATGAACTTGGTTAATCGAAAAAAAATCCGAAACCGAATCCGATGGACCGGTTAACCGATTGTAATGGACTGGTTAATGGTTAGTGTTTTGAAAAAACCGATATTAATGGACTGGTTAATGGTTTTTGACTCATGTGACTGGTTAACCGAACCGAAACCGAATTTTTAGTTAATTTATTAATTTTTAATAATTTATAACAATTTATATAACAATTTATCCTAATTAAAGGCGATCATGTATTTTTTTCATTATACTAATTATTTTAAAGTTTTTAAGTTTTTTAAATTAGCTATTAGTAAGTATAACAATTTATCTAATTAAAAGTTATTATGGACCGGTTAATATATTTACTTATTAATTATTAATTTTTCAAAACAAATTTGCTTATATCCACCAAATATTTTTATTTTAACAACAATAATGTTATATGATAGTGAAAAATTTGTAATTTTTAAGTACCTTGAATATTTTAATTTTATTTATAAATATATTTATAATTATAATGGTTAACCGAAAAATATTGGATAACCGATCCGAAAATCCGAAACCGATGGACTGGTTAACCGATGGTAATGGACTGGTTAATGGACTGAAATTTAAAAAAACCGATATTAATGGACTGGTTAATGGACCGGGGCTTATGGACCGGTTAACCGACCATGCTCACCCCTACTGGTTATCACTCATCTAAGCCAAAATCTTTAAGAAAGAACGAAGGAATTTAATAATTAACTCGTATATATTTTTTCTATTTTATTATATGTGACTTTTTTATTATTTTTATAATAATTAATTAATTAGGTTTAAATTTGGTATAGAATTGTGTGATTTAAATTAAAATTTAAGATAAATTTAAATCTAATTAATTCTAAACAAATTAACTTTTATTAGAAAAAGAAAATTGAATTATATTGAAAATCTAAAAATGTCGGATAAATGAAATTTAAATTTTTCTTAAAAGTGTTACATATAATGGAATTGAGGCAAAATATATTTAATCATTTATGAGATTGAGAATATTCCATCGTCAAACTCTCTCTGGGTGTTTTTTTTCTATACCAAATACCGTTTTTATTTTATTTTATGTATTATTTCTGTTGTTTTTACTGGTATTAAGAAATATTAATTAAACTTAAATTTGAAAAAAATTTGAGTGATTTAATATACAAAATTAAATTTAATTGGTCAAATTTAATTTGAGAAGAAGATTAAATTGTGAAAAAAAAATTATTAAAAGTTTAAAAGTATCATATAAATAAAATTTAAATTTTACTAAAAAAATGACATATAAAATGGAATGGAGCAAGTAATTGACAATCAAATTAACTCAATCACTAATAGTGTAAATTAATCTTTAATTAGTTGGTATTGGACAAAAATTTATTAATTAAATAATACTCCTCCGTATCCATTTATCCATCCAACAATAAGTGTAATTTTTACATAAATCAGTAATGTTTTGTAAAAATGCCCTATCTGATTTAGTATTATTACTTAATTAGAATAAGAGATAATATGTGGAATAAAATTTTAGAAAATTGAAAAAATAATTAATAATGATAAATTTGAAAAAAAATTAATACTTTCCTAAATGACAGATATTTTGAAACAAAAAAAACTCTCCAAGATGACATATATACGAATTGAGTATTTATACCATTTGCTAAAAAAACTCATGCCATTGATTTAATACATGTACTTTATAATTCTTTTAAACACTTAAAATTTAATAGCATTTTATTAAAAATTCTTACTTGACAATTTTATAAATAATAAATATAAATTAATACTTTTTTAAAAAAAAATGAATTACACGATATTCAGTTAAGCTAATGCGACATTACAATCTATTGAAATCAACAAGTAAACGAAGTCGTTGCATTTTAAGTTATAGCCAATTTTACTGTGCATAAATTTATATTTATTATTTATAATATTAATAAATATAAACGTTTAATAAATTATTATTATTATTCAATTCAATTATAGGGCAAAGTATTCAATTGAATCATATGAATTAAGCGTACGGATAAGAGAAAAAGAGAACAAACCATGGCCACTTGCGAGGTTGAGTTAATAATGGAGGTTTGTTTTGTTTGGCAATTATATCTGACATGCGGTTAAGCCCGACGTCGTTATTAGTGTCACGTAATCACGAGTAATAAATGGGGTTGCGACATGAGCTTTATCTTTTTCTACATTATTACTATTGATGACACGTTCGAACAAAATGCATTGGGGTCCACAAATTTTCGCACTTTTTGGTTTAACATTAATATGAAATTTTTTTAAATAATATATATTTTTTAAAAAATTGATACTCCCTCCGTCCCACTTTAAAAGACTGTTTTCCTTTTTTTATTTGTCCCACTCCAAATATTTTTTTTGCAATTTAAGAAAGAAATTTACGTATTTATTCCTATTTATTATATAATTTATTAAATATATATCACTTACTTTTTCTTTTCCCAGTGTAATAAATAAGGACATTCTTGTCATTTTATATTATTTTTTTTTATGAAATTGATGTATTTCAATTATTTTCTTAATTACCGTGAAAAAAGGATAATAGCCTTTTAAAGTGGGACGGAGGGAGTATTTATTAAAAAAATACTCACTCTCTTTCTTAATATCTGTCATTTTTTACAAAAATCCAAATTTCATTTATCCGTCACTTTTATATTTCCAATACAATTTAATTTTCTTTTTCCAATTTAATTTTCATTTTCAATAAAAATTGACCAACTAGATTCATTTTTTTTGCATTAAATTACTCAATTTACATTGAATCACTCAATTTTTTTCTAAATTCAAAATTAATTAATATTTTTTAATTGTTGTAAAAATAACAAAAGTGACTAGTATTTAGAAACGGAATGAGTATTTAAAAAAGTGAATTTTTTTATAAAATTACAGTAACTATTTATGATTTTAAAGTGCGGAAATTGACTGACAGAATTGGTATCAGACCTGCACTGAAATTGCAACGGCTTCAAAATTGTGTCAGACAAAATGAAAGAAAAGGCAAAAGAAAACGGCAAATTGTAAAAAAAGAAAGTAAGGACTATAAATAACTTTAATTAAACATATATACTGGAGCAGGCTTTTTGTTTATTGCCACTTGCTGACGGTGGGATTTGTGTACGTTAACAAATTCAAAAGTTAAATAAATATTCAATAAACATATCTCTTATTTTTATTATATGATGTTTATTGATTAATTATTACGTGAAAAGCAAATATATCAATGAATTAATAAGATCAAATTTTAGAATCATTTTTTTTATTATTTAATCTCTCTAATAATTAAAATCACAAAATTTTTAATCTAAGCTTAAAAATTAGAATTTTGTTCTCATTTTTTATTTTTAGGTTATTCTTTTGATTATCGAAATAGAAATTTATCGTAAATTAAAATTTAATAAATTTATTTTTAAAAATGAAACAGGAAAAATTATCATAAATTGAAAGAGGTATACTAATTTGGTTCAAAATTTAAATTTGTGATATTTCAAAAGAAAAATCTCATATTTTTGTATTTTTAGCTCTCAAAAAATAATTTTGTAGCTCTGCCCTTAATTATTACTACTCCATCAATTCTACATGGAATTTAGAAAGTGTGTCTTGGAATTTGAAAACACATTAATCCATTATTTAAAATCAATTAGATTTAAATTTATAGATTAAAATAAGAATAATTTAGTGATTGTACACTACATTTAATCATAATCAATATTTTTTAATTTTAGTAAAAATATCAAAAACGACACATAAAATGCAATGGAGGGAGTATATAAATTTTAGTTAGATTATAAATTATAAAAAGAAATGATGAGTTCTAAATTGGCACATGAGCTTTTTGAAAAAAAAAATATTTGTAATATTTATGTTATATAATATTTTGTTATATTTCTAAAATGAAATAAAGTAATATTTCATTTTGGAAGAAGAAAAAGAAAATAAAATAATTTATAACAAAAATATTTAAAAAATTAATAAATAAAATAATTTTTATTTTATACTTTTTCCGTTTCATAATATCTGTCACTTTTGAGTAAAATTCAAATCAAATTTAACTGTCACTTTTACACTTCCAATGCAACTTATTTTTTTTAATTTTATTTTATTTTTAATGAAAATTAATCAATTACATTTAAGTTTATATATTGAATTACTCAATTTTATTTTAAATTTAAATCTAATTAATACTATTACACAAGTCTGAAACTGCAACAAGTGATTGTGATTTCATCACCTTAAATCGCAATAATCTGTTGCAGTTTTAGATGTGGTAAACCTTTCTGCTCGTAGATTTCGCGTTCTGAAATCGCAAACAGTTACTGCGATTCTGTAAAAAAATTTACTTTTCTAAATAATTTATGACAAAACCAATTTTCTTTTTTTTTTTAAATATTATTTAAAAAAAGTCCCCTTATTAAAGTGTTACTTTTTTAAAAAATATTTTTTTAAATTATAAATTTGATAAATTTAAAATAATATTTGATTTATTATTTTTAATTTTTTCATATAATATCAATAATATTTAATAATTAATTAATATTTTCTATCATACATTTATTATAATAATTTAAATAAGAAATAATATTTTAATATATTAATTATAATTTTATATAAAATTAATAAAATTAGCATTAATATTAGTGATTTATGTAATAAGTAACAATTTAATGAAACACATATAGTAATATTATTGTCATGTTTATTTTAATCAAATCTCAAAATATATTTTTTCTAATGCACATTATACCTTTCTTCATATAGTATTAAATCTCATTTTGACAATTTAATAAATAATAATAATATTTTAATAAACTTTGAATTTTCCAACTTTTCTCAATTCAATTATTACATATTTGGCATGAAATAATGCCTAACTGGATCTAATTGTTTCATAAGAATCTGAATTAAATTCAATTCAATTTATAAATGAGTAAATGACGAAACTTATTTAATTCATAACGTGATATAATTAATTATGCGATCCATATAACTCGATTTATTTGCCATATTCTATTCATTATTTATTTATATTATTTATAATTTTATAATATTTGTAATATTCTATTTGCTATTTATTTATAGTTTTAAAATATTTTTATTCAACTTAAACATAAAAATATTTAATATTTTTATATTGTCAAAAATATATTTAATTTTTATTATTGGTTAATTTATAATTTTATTATCGTCACGTGGCGCAAATTCTCCTGTCCAATCAATTTGCCATTTAGGGCGTTTCTCATGAAGTTGTTATCTGAGCAGACAATATATTGAATAAACAAAAGTTAGAGGATTTAATAAAAAAAAAGTGGAAACATGAAGGACTTAAGTAAGGTTTTGGTGCTGTGCTACCATGTCAATCTCATCCACTACACTACAGTATATATGTCCTGCTGTCCGTTCCCTTTTCCAAAAGCCGTTTTAAGCTTTTGACCCTTTTTCTTATTTTCTTATCCAAAAGCGTAAAAAAGCTAAGTTCCTCCCCTTCTTTCCACAGCTCAAGGATTCAAAGTCTTTGCGCTGTCTGCCTATAAAAAAATAAATTTGAAAAGAGCAAGAAGCGGAGAAAAGAGTGCAAAAATGGTGATTCAAAGATTGGAGATGTGTATAGCTTTAGTGAAATTGGCTGTGGAGTTTGTAATGGTTGTTGCTGAAGCTATCGGAATCGTAATCCACCAGAACTCTTCTCCTCACCTACAATCCCAATTCTCTGCTCCTGTTCCTTTTGTTGGCTTTCTTCCTTGATTCTATATATTTTCTTTCTTCCTCGAGTAATTTTCTGGTTTGTCGAATGTGGATTTTGTACAGAAACGCAAGAGAGAGAGTTATAGTTAGTTTGTGGATGTAAAATTATGGAGAGTTTTGTTCTTTGAATTGTAAGATTTCTTAATTTTTATTTTTATGTAATTAGTTCTCTGCAGATTATGTTTTGATTGGGATTAGGAATTTTAATTTCCTTTGCCTTAATTATCTGTTAATTATGGTTTAGTTGGTTTACTATTAAGCATTCGTATGGAGAAGAATCCAATGCCAATTAACTAAACTTTGATCTGCTTTTAAACTTTATGAAAAAGTGCAGTTCAGCTCCTCAATTCAAAATATATACGATTCCACATTTTATTTTTTAATTAATTTAATTGTTAATTAAACTTTCAACTTTAAATTTTATTCAATTATATTATGATGAGGCTATTATCGCATTTAAGTTGTAATTTAACCTAATATGATTAGCTTAATTGAATAACTTTTTAATTCCAGGGCGAAATTATGATATAATCGATATTAAAGGGCTGAATTAAATAAATTTTTTGTTCAGGGATTTAATTGCATATTGCTTCAAGTTCAGATGTAATTATTGTGCGTGTGTGTGACGTTGACATTTGTTCTTAGCCATTTAGCATTGAAGTTATAAATATCTCGTCCTGTTTGCCATCAAAAGATTTATTTATTTATTTTTTCTTTAACTCTATCTGATAGAAAGTAAAAAGCCAAAAAGGGAACATACTAAACTAATTTAAATTAATGTCCATTTCTTTGATAACTGATTCGGTCGGTCTCTCGAGTGAATTAAATACTCTCTTTATTTTTTATTATCTTTTATTTTAAAAAAAAAATTTAATTTTATTTATCTTTCACTTTTAAATTTTCAATATAATTTAATTTTTTTCAATTAAATTTAAATTTATTTATTGCAACAATCAATTTTATCTTAAATTTAAGTATAATTAATATTTATTTATTTTTGTAAAAATAACAAAAATGACTTCTATTTAGAAACGGAGGGAGTAAAAATATAAAGAGATAAACGTTACTAATAATTATGAGTCTTTAATTATTTGATAATTTAGATGCTTAAATCTTTTAAAAAAAAATTTATACTCCGCTTGAAATAAATAAATTTTATAAAATTTTATGAAATTTACTTGTAATTATTATTTTTTATTTTTTAAATACAAAAAAATATGAATTGAATTCTATGAATCAAATTTCATATTATTTATCATACTTTCACCAAATTCAATCAAAATATGTGAAATTTGCAAAAGGATTCTATATTTTTAAAAATTAAATTTAAAAATATTTATTATTTGTCAAAAATAAATTATCGTTATTGTCACACCCCACAAGTGGCTTATTTGGAAATTAGAATTTTAATTGGATTTAGTTATTTTTAATTGGATAATTAAGGGCAATTTGGTATTTTATATGAGGAAAAGAGGATTAAATTGCAAAGTAATAAAAGTATTTGATGGCAGATTTTATTTCAGGTGAGTAAAAAGAAATTGTAAGGACCTATTAGTACAATTGGAGGATTAATTGGTAAAATGGATTAAGTGAAGTGTGTAACTGTGCATGTGTGCCAGGTGGTGAGCAGGGTGTGTGCACGTGGTGAGGGAAAGGAGAAAACTGAGAAGGTTTCGTTAGTTGGAAACAAAAGACTGAAATTCTCTCTTTTCTGATTTTCTCTCTCACGTTAACCATCTATGTTCTCCATTTGCTGTGCTTTTCCTTTTTGCATGTGTGTTTTCCTGTTGAGGAATTGAAGTCTGAATGTGTTGGTAACTTCAGAAGCTCCTGAGGATAAAAGGAAGGAGAAAGGAAAGGGCAAGGTTGTGGATTGAGCATACAGTGGACATTTTTGGACTTCATTTCCAGGTTTGGTAGTGTCTGTTATTTCTTGTTTGGATCCTGTTACTGTGTTGCTTTGAACATTGTTAATGTGTTTTTGATTATCGAAATGTATGAGGAATACAATGTGTATAAATGATTTCTGTAGAAAAGGATGTAAATGAGATGAACATACATGGTTTTGAGTGTGAAATTCTGGGTTGTTTGTGACTCTCTGTTTGTTACTGGAAATATATGATATTGTGAATTTGTGAGTGAAATTGCTGTGAATGTGCTCAGAAGACCTAAAGGTACGTATTTGAATGATTATTGCATGAAAAAGGGTTTTAGACAAAATGGGGATTTGAGTTTTGATTGTACTCTGTTTTTACAATTATCTGGTTTTTCACGTTTTTCTGGGTTTGAATTTCTGGAAAATTGGAATTTTGGAGAAGATGAAGTTTTGTGAGGAGAAGGTCACGTGACGTGACTGGTGGTCACGCCGTGACCCCCTTCTCGGTTGATGGTCACGAGGCGCGAAGCAGCTTCACGCCGTGACTCCTTCTTTGCTGAAAGTCACGTCGCGTGAAGCGGCATCACGCCGTGACTGTCGCCCTTCTTCCTGCGCGACTTCTCCCTCTCCTCTCACAGGCGTCACGCGACGTGACTGGTGGTCACGCCGTGACTGTCTGCTGTTCTCGCTTGGCGCTCGCGTGAAGCCTGCGTCACGAGATCGTCTGGCACTCGCGTGAAGCTGGAGTCACGGCGTGACTGGTGGTCACGACGTGACCAGCCTCTACCTATGCCCAGTTTCTTCTAAAGTAAAGTGTTAACTGATTTCATGGATTTTTGCATTACATGACAAATGTTTGGATTTAAAATTTGATTTGCATTTAATAATTGTATAATATTGGGTTTTAAATACATGATTAATAATTTATTTGACATGGATTAATTCAATGTGAGCTATATGTCTTTATTACCTTCAGTATTGATATTTATTTGTTTATATGTTTCTGAAGTTGATTATTATACAAGTATACATGATTTATAAGTTAGTATTTAGTGAAATTCTCATGATTTGATATATGAATTATTGAGTTGTGTCATTTAAGCCTGTATAAGTCATAGTAGTGGATAAGTAAGCGCTTACTTAGGTCAGAATGTGTGTGCAGCTGCTATATGATAAAAATGTTATATGCAGGTCCATTTGGATCCTTGTTTCGACCATGTTTGGTCTATATGGAAATAAAGCGAGACCTCGGTCTCTATATGAAAAATACATGTTTGAGACTTATGTCTCTATATGCTTGGGATACTGTGTTCTATCAGTATCCAAATGACCGTATCCACTTCTTAGGTTTATACCAGACTAATCAGGCTACATGTTTATATGTGATGTATATGATGAGATGTTTATTGACATGATTAAAGGTATATGTTGCACATGAATTCGTGAATATTCTATATCGGTGTAATATAGAAAAATATGTTTGCATATGTTAATTACTTGTATTGTAAATATTTTAATGTGATGAGATGCTATATTGTATATTGTTATTTTGTTTTGTTCCTCCCCACTAAGCGTTATCGCTTAGCACGGGCTCTTTTCCCGTGCAGGTGGCGAGTGCTGTTCAGAGTCGGATATCTGCAGGTCGGCCACTAGGAGTCTTTTTGATTGAAGTGATTTTTTGAAGTCTTCCGCTGTAACTATTTTTGTATATGGCTTGTAATTAGCAAAATGAATCTTTTGTAAAGGAACAAATATTCTTTTTGTATATGTATTAGCATACGAGTCCTTTTTGTAAAAACGATATAAATATGATATATGTATAAGGACTTGATAAATATATGTTACAGGAATTTTCTGATCAAATGATTAAAAGTTTCTTTAAATTTCATTTGGTTTCCTTTTATTTATTTATACATGTGTAAATGTATATGATTATATGTGTTTGCCCGCATGGCACTCCGGTATCCTTCCAACGGGGATGGCGGGGTGTTACAGTTATCCAGCTAACGTAGTATGTTCTTATTTTTTTACCACCACTGTTCATCTATATCCCATGACACTGTTCTGCACTGAATGACAATGTTAATATATATATGACTTTTTTTTAAAAAAATTATGTTATCATTAATTCAGTATTTGTCGAAAATTTAAAAATAATGATTAGTTGTTGTTAATGTTTTTTATTGTAAATAATTGGAATAAGATGTTAAAATTGGTATTGAGGATGTTTAAAAAAAATAAAATAGAAATAAATTTATTTATTCATTTATTACAAATATAAAAGTAAAAAAATTATTTTTAATTTTATATTTTAATAACTTTATTACAAACATAAAAATTCATTTACTTATAAATAAATTATATAATTTAAATTTATGTGTTCTAATCAGAACTTTAGAGTGTTGCGAATGACTAATTTGACCATGAAAATGTTTCCAAAATTAAATCTCTCCTTTTTCCTTGGCAAAAATATCTAGATTTTAGATCGAATCTCTTATCAGTTTTTTTTCCTTAAATTGATTAGAAATATTATAGGTCATGAAAAATGAAAATGACTTTGCATTACCAAAAGTGACAGAAAGATGTGATGTGACAGATTACTTAATATAGTTGATAAAATATATAATCCTTTAGGCGAATCAAATCTTGTAGATTAAACAGTACAATAATTGACCAATAATACTGCTTCTCTAATTATATTCTAAACTCTATGAAACAAATTAGCTTATAAAATATTTAAATGAAAAATTATTAAGCCAAACGAGAAACATTTCCTCCCATTAAATATATATATATATATATATATATATATATATATATGTGTGTGTGTGTGTTATACTGAGGATGGTACGAATCATGCATAACCCGCAATCTTGGATTCATATGTTGAAGAGGACAAATATATTTAGAAAAAAAAAGGACAAATATAATATTAATATCAATTAAAAATTATAATATCGGATCCTTTTAATTTTTTTTATATTAAATATCTACTAATCTGACTAATTCAAATTCGTACTGAACATATTCAAAAAGAGGACAAAATGCTTCATTTGAATATTTAAACCATTTATAACCAACTCATCTTATCTCTTGAAGTATCCTCTCAAATATTTAGTAATTTTTGAGTTTATCCATAAATTTTAGATAATTAAATATTTTGATCGGTAACACGATATTTGCATGTTAAAATTTTCAATAAAATTTAATTTTTAACTTCTTCTTTCCTTAATTATTACTAGTACTTTTCTTCACCCTTTCATGATACTAGTAACTAATACTACATCCGTTTCATAATTGCTGTCATTTTTGAGATAAATTTATATTTCATTTTATATATCGTTTTTAAACTTTTAATAAAACATTATTTTTTTTTTCAATTTTCAATACAATATTAATTCCATATTCAATTTTTAATATTATTTAACCAATTAAATTTAAGTCACAATTTTGAAAGTAATAAAGATAAGTGTAATTTAGTTATTATCTACTATTTACTCCGTTCCTTTTTATCTGTTACTTTTGAGAAAAATTCAAATTTTATTTATCTATCACTTTTAGATTTTTAATGCAATTTAATTTTTTTAATGCAAGTTGACCAATTATATTTAAATTTATATATTGAAACACTTAATTTTATTTTAAATTTAAGTATAATTAATACTCTTTAATTCTAGTGAAAATAACAAAACTGACAGATAATAAGAAACAAATGGAGTATATTTAATTTTAAATTTAGGTCTAATTAATGTTCCTTAATTATAGCAAAAATAATAAAAGTGACAAATAGTATGGAAAAGAGAGTATATACGGAAAAGATCATAAAGAATATGTACATATGATTAATTAAAATGAAATAGTGTTCTAGGTAACCTACCATTAATAATTTTATTCTTTAATATATTTAATTTTAAATTTATGTCTAATTAATATTTCTTAATATTATCGAAAATAACAAAAGTGATAAATATTATATAACGTGGTGAGTATATACGGAAAATATCATAAAGAATATGTACACATGATTAATTAATATGAAACAGTATTATAGGTAGCCTATCATTAATAATTTTATTAATCACTTAATTAATTAATATTGTTTTTTATAATTTTTAATCATAGACCTAATTGGTTATGGATGGATATTTCCATCTTCATTTAATACGCGAAATTTAAGGAATTAATACAATGACCGACAATCCATTGCTCGAGATGTCGCTAAAAGATGGCACTAAACGTGCCGCTTTTGCCTTCGCCGCAAACATCGATAGTTGTGATATTTTCAAATGTTTACGGATTGCATGAGGAATCCGTCAAAACTTTTGAGGATTTATTGATAGATTTTTTTTTTTCCCATCAAAATTTATAGCTAAAAATCAATTTACTTTTGTAGTGCTCAGGTTTGAATGATTTAGTTATTAGTCAATTTTATTCATAATAACATAACTATTATCCAATTACGTGAAAATAATAAAATATTTTTTTTTCATAAAAATTACTGAATTTAATATTTATATACTATTATCAAATTACGCAAAAATAATAAAATATTTTTTTTTCATAAAAATTACTGAATTTAATATTTATATACTATTATCAAATTACGCAAAAATAATAAAATATTTTTTTTTTCATAAAAATTACTGAATTTAACACTTATATAAAAAAAATCACTTTAATCGTTTATTAGTAAGAAGCAAACCGAAAATCTACTCAATAAGTCAAGTCAACGGGACCCGCGCACGTGATAATACACATGTTGCCAACTCAGCATGACACATAGCATTTTATCTAGGGGTCAGCAAAAAAACCGAAAAATAAATTCGAAACCGAACCGATTGACCGATTGTAATGGACTGATTAATGGTTAATGTTTTGAAAAAATCGATATTAATGGACTGGTTAATTATTTTTGACTCATATAACCGGTTAACCAAACCAAAACCGAATTTTTAGTTAATTTATTAATTATTTAATATGTCCATATTTATTATTTTTATTTTTTATTGATTTATCAAATTTTCAATAATGAAAATTAGAATATATTCGAAAAGTTATATAACAATTTATTCTAATTAAAGGTGATCATGCACTTTTTTTTTTCATTATACTAATTGTTTTAAAGTTTTTTTAATTAACTATTAGTAAGTATAACAATTTATCTAATTAAAAGTGATCATACACCGGTTAATTTGTTTACTTATTAAATATTAATTTTTAAAAACAAATTTGCTTATATCTACTAAATATTTTATTTTAATAACAATAATGTTATATTATAGTAAAAAAATTTTAATTTTTAAGTAGTTTGAACATTTTAATTTTATTCATTAATACATTTTATAATTATAATGGTTAACCGAAAAATGTTGGGTAACCGTCCGAAAATTCGAAACCGAAAGACTGATTAACCGATAGTAACGGACTGGTTAATGGTTTGTGTTTTTAAAAAATCGATATTAATGGACTGATTTTTTTTTTGCTCATGCACCGGTTAACCGGTCCATATTCATCCCTAATTTTATCTATATCATCCGCCATTTGACATGATAACGTGGCATCCAATCCCATTTTCATTGTCTAAGTGTTTGCTGACGTGGCATATGTTCCATGTCAAATGCTGACTTTACATTACATGGCATGCCAAGTGTGCAAAACATACTGACCGGATATGCCAAGTATATTTTTCGATGAGTTATTCATCGAAAAACGGTTAAAATAATTTATATATATATAAATGCAAAGTTTAGTGATTTTTACAAAAAGACATTTTTTCATCATTTTAGCGTAATTTGAATAATAATTCGATAATTATGAATGAAATTGACCCTTCACTTATTCATCATTTTTGGTTTTCAACTACTAAAAATTTACACAATATAAATGATAACAAAATTATACAAAGTACTATTTTTTTTTTGAAGCTCAACAAGTAAAATAGATTAAATCAAATGACTTACAGAAGAGGGAATACAATCCCAATGATGGAGACTAGCATACAAATTCGATGCTCTAGCAAGAGAATGAGCAACAGAATTAGCTCATCTCCTAACCCAAACAAGAGATAAATCAGTTCTCACACTAAGCAAAGCTTTGCAATCATAAATAATGGAACCTAACAAAGATCTATCTTCCTGACTAGAAAGAACACTAAAATAGAGGTTTTGAGAATCAATCTCGACGATACCCGGACCGTTAAAATGCTGACCAAGCCATTCAAGAGAAGAGCGAAGGGCAAGGGCTTCCGCCATGTCCGCCTCAAAACTCCCAGAACAGAAACCCGAGCAAGCTGCTACAAACCGACCTTCATGGTCACGCACAACAGCTCCAACACCTGCAGCAGGAACTGAACAAAATACAGCTCCATCAACATTGCACTTCCATTTACCCACTGGAGGCTTAACCCAAACCTCCCTGCTAGACCCCAAACCGACCGATCTACTGGCATGCAAAACTCCATCGCTGATAACAACTTGAGCAGATCTCCACACAGCAAAGAAAGTTAAAGCTGAATCAATCAGCTTTTCAGCTTTAACCCAAACACCATTCCACACAAAATTGTTTCTTTCCACCCAAATTTTCCAAACAATCACACAAAAATCCAACAGCCTGTCCACATGCATCCTATCCACCACCAGATCAAGCCAATTTACCATGCTCCCTATCACCGGGTGAACCTCCAAACGCCAGCAATCCCAAACCTGAGCAGCAAAAGGGCAATAATAAAAGATATGCAACAAATCTTAATCCAACCCACATCTAGAACATCTGGGATCAGAGAGCACCCCTTTATCCTTCAATCTCATCTTAGACGGAATAAAATCATTCAAAATCCTCCAGCAGAAATGCTTGATCTTAGGAGGTAAAGGTTGTTTCCATAAGAATCTCCAAAGAACTTCAGGCACATTAGATATTCTACCATTAATTTCATGTGCTAAAATATAATAAGCTGATTTAACAGAGTACATACCATCCTTAGAGAAATTCCATACCCAAAAATCATCACCCCCCAACCTCCTCATCGGGATACTGCAAATAAACTCAGCTTCTTGAGGTAGAAAAAGGCCGTGGACTAAGCTAGAATTCCAGTGCCGAGAATCATGCATCAAGAGATCAGAGACAGTAAGATGCTCAAACCCATCAACCACAGGACTTAAAACAAACGGATTATCCTGTCTAGGCAACCACGGATCATCCCAAATATTAATAGACAAACATGAACCTATACCTTTGCGAAAACCCCTCTTAACGGCATCTCGAGCCAATAAAATACCCCTCCAAGTAAAACTAGGATTGCTGCCCAAGTTGGCAGTTAAAAAATCCCCATTGGGAAAATATTTAGATTTGAAAACTCTAGCAAGAAGAGAATGAGGGTTAATAAGGAGACGCCAACCTTGTTTACCAAGCATCGCAAGATTGAAAAGACGGAGATTGCGGAAAGCCAAACCTCCAAACTCTTTCCTACTACACAATTTATCCCACCTAGCCCAATGAATGCTCCTTCTTCCATTAGCTTTCTTTCCCCACCAAAATGAATTCATCATTTTCTGAAGCTCATCGCAGAGAGAAATAGGCAAAAGGAAAGAGTTCATACAAAAAGACGGAAGAGCCTGAGCCACAGACTTCAAGAGGACCTCTTTACCTGCTTTAGAGAGAAATTTGAAATTCCAATTCTTGATTCTGCTAGACAACCTATCTTTTAAGAAAGAAAAAATCTGTTTTTTACTCCTCTCTATTAACGAGGGGAGGCCAAGATAGCGCCCCTGATCAAGATTCCCCCTAACTCCGAGAGTCAAAAAGATGGATTCCCTTAACTCATCAGCAACGTTGCCACTAAAAAAGACGCCAGACTTATGGAAATTCACAGACTGACCTGAAGCTCTCTCATAAATATCAAGTAAACCTTTAACTTCAGCCGCTTCTAAAACATTAGCTCTAAAGAAAAAGAAAGAATCGTCGGCAAAAAGCAAATGAGAGATGCTGGGACCCCCTCTAGAAACACGACAGCCATGAAGTTTCCCTGCCATCTCTGCCCTTCTAAATAGACAAGATTAACCCTCCGCACAAAGGATAAATAGATAAGGGGACAATGGGTCCCCCTGGCGAAGGCCTCTGCCAGGGATAATAGGGCCAACCTCCCTACCATTAAACGCAATAGAATATTTAACCGACTTCACACAGAGCATAATCAAAGAAACCCACCTTTCATCAAAGCCCATTTTAAGCATAATTCTTTCCAAGAAAGACCAATCCACTCTATCATAAGCCTTACTAATATCAATTTTCAAGGCCACATCCCCGATCGCACCCACCGATTTACACTTCATATGATGAATAAGTTCAAAAGCCAATAAAATATTATCCGTAATCAATCTTCCAGACACAAACGCAGATTGAACCTCTGACACAATATGCGGCAAGATTCTCTTAAGACGGTTAGCAAGAACCTTAGACAGGATTTTGTAAACCACGTTACATAACGAAATAGGTCTAAGATCTTTCAAAGTATGAGGTCTATCCTTTTTGGGGATAAGCACAATAATAGTGTCATTCAAACCAACGGGAAAAGCACAATCCTCCACCCACTTCTTACAACTATTAAAGATATCAAGCCCAGTAACATGCCAGAATTTTTGAAAGAAGGCTGGATTCATACCATCGGGACCCGGTGCCTTGTCTGGATGCATTTGGAAAAGAGCCTTCCTGAATTCCTCTATAGTGAAAGGTTCCAAAAGCATCTCGTTATCTGTCCTAGTAACACAAGGAACCACAAGATTAATAACAGGATTACAATCTGCTTGAGACTGCTGGAAAAGCGAGGAAAAGTAGCTATGAGTCATTCTTGCAAGATCATTAGGATCAGTAATCCAAATCCCCTCATCATCTTGAAGAGCTTCAATACTGTTTAGTTTTTTCCTCGCCGAGGCTTGTTGGTGAAAAAATCTAGAATTTCTATCCCCACCTTTTAACCAGAAAGATTTGGTACGTTGCTTCCAATGACACTCTTGTTGTTCCAACGTAGTCATAATTTGCTCTCTAATCTGAGGAATACTCCTGGCCTTGCTTGCAACTGAAGATTTTTGATAAGATGCGAGTTGGTTATATAAAGATTTAAGTCGACTACCAAAATTCCCAGTCTTGTCTCTCCCCCAATCCTGCAACGACTTAGCACACCTTTCAATCTTATCAAGAAGATCTTCTTGAGAAAAATTCCACCCCTCCATAACAACCTGATTAAGACTATCATTCAAAAGCCATTCATTCTCAAATCTGAAGCGCTTTCTATTAGGGACAGGAAACACAAACTCAGAGTCCAAAAGGATGGGATTGTGATCCGAAACTGGAGCAACCAAGTTCAACAGGTCGTGGTGAGGGAATAAGACCCGCCACTCCTCATTTACAACACATCTGTCCAACCTCTCTTTAAGAATAACTTGATTACCCCTACGCCTTTCCCAAGTAAAGCTACTACCTCGAAGCCGGATATCATCAAGACCACAAAAGTCCAATGTATCCCTAAAACCCTTTATCAACGAAGGCTGCTGATGACCTCCCCACTTCTCAGAATCATCCAACAAGTCATTAAAATCCCCAATGACTGCCCATGGCAAAGAAGAGCGCGAAGACAGATGGGAAAGAAGTGCCCAAGAATCCCTTCGTCTATGCCGCTCTGGATAACCATAAAAACATGTACACCGCCACTTTCCTTTCCCTGGAGAAATAATAGTAGTATCAATGAAATTTTGGCCATACCCCTCAATATCAACATCAGACTTACCATCCCAAAAAATAGCTAAGCCTCCCCCTCTGCCTAAACGATCGACAGCAAAGCTATTACTAAACCCAATTAACTTCCTAACCTCCTCAATCTTCACTCCATGAACTAACGTTTCAATAAGAAAAATCACACTTGGCTTAAATTTTCGAACAATCTCCCTAAGAGCTAAAACTGCACGAGAGTTGCCAAGCCCCCGGCAGTTCCAACATAGGATTTTCATAATGCTCGGCGGACCTGCTCCTCAGGTCTCGCCGACTTATCAGTGAAAATTATGAAAATTAAATATAAAATTAAATAAAATTTTAATAATAGTTCAAAGTAAAATACAAAATAATAATTGTTAAGAATATATGACAAGTTTGACCTATTATCTATTCATATTCTAAATAAAAATATGGCTAAAATTGCGAATAAATCAATATATAAGAAATAATATATATTTTATTTAAATATCATTTATAATTGTGTTAAAATTAATGGAAACGTCAACTTTTTATTTCAATGTTATCTAATATTCGCTGAAAACGTAAATTCGCCCTTTAAATTCGACAAAAAGTGTAATATTTTTAAAGTTTTCACTAGTATGATAATATCTCGTATTAAACGGTATGTTAAATTTGACTGAATTTTGTCAATTGACCTGCTAACATATATTAAAAAGTATAATGTGTCGCAATGCTGAAAATTGTTAAATGAATAATTTTGCCTCTAAACTTTGATTAAATGATTAATTTTGTCTCATATGACATGTAAAAAGAGATAAAAACTCTGAATTTTTAATTTTACCTACCAATTATGCTTATTAACTCAATCAAACGAAATTTTAGTTCTTTTTAACAAGTAATTGTCTCTTTTCTTTTTCCTCTTTGTTTTTGTCACGTAATATCTTATAGACTAATACATGTCTTGCAATTATAGAAGTTGGGAATCAAATTTAAATTAAGATACCATTTTCCTTAAATAAATTATATGCAATGCAAGAATATATTAAGTTAAGAAATTTGGGAGCGTGATTATGATAAGAAAAAAATGACAGGCCCATTATCATTCATAAAACCACAAGAAAAATGGCAGGCCCATTATCATTCATATAACCACAAGAAAACTGACAGGCCCATTATCATTCATATATGTATAACGGCTGTACGTAGAAGATCTGTTTTGCTCCAGTAAAAACATTATGGGATTCTTAAATTTTAAAATTTTTCTATGTTGATATTTGAATTTCTTTTTATTTTTTAAATTATTCACATTAGATCCAATGAAATAATCGGTATGTTAATTTGGCATGAGGTTAATTTAAAATTATTATAGAACCCACCAAAAATTTTTAAAAAATTGAAAAAATATACAATTATTTAAGATATGTAAAATGTGATAAACAGCCTTTTATTTTTTATTTTTTTATGTATTGCCGGATCGCATAAACATTTTAAGTTAACCTGATATGAAATTAATAGAGTATATATTTTAATTCTGTCAATACTGTTTAAATTAAAACTAATACGGGTAATTCAAAAAATATAAAGATATATAATGTAAAAAGAATCAAGAGATTCCAAAACAAAGGGATGGGGTTGAAATTTAACTCTAAATTTATCATAAAAGTACATATATACCCTTTAAATCTTTTTTTTTTCTTCCCTTTTAAATGCACTAATTTTTTGAATAATGGATTTCTCACAATAAATTTAAGAAATTGATCATGTGTTAGCCCAATTGCTTAAGAATCTTTATTGAGATAAAGTAAGAGTTTATTGGATTCTTAGGAAATGACACACTCAATTTATGGTATCCATTTTAAATATAAAATGAGTAGTTAAGTGTCGTTGCAACTACAAAATTCATAGTTAATAATATAGTGCGGAAATTTTAAATTGCAATTATAAAATGAATATTTAAGTGTTGTTGCAACTACAAAAATCACAGTTAATAATATAGTATGGAAATTTTAAATTAATAAAATTAAATTAAATAGGAGTGTAACCTATAATTATAGATTAACCATAAATAAAAAGTATAAAAAACTTAAATGTAAATATGCAACTATTTAAAAAGTTTTAGTAAGAGAGAGCGAATGAGTGTATAATATATATATATATATTTATTTATTTTACAGTAAATCCAATTATTCTCATATACAACCACTCAAATTTATTGAAAATTAAAAAGACACACCATGTTTTCAGTTTAATGACACCCAAAGACATTGATTCCTCTGATCAATTACTGATGATTCTTGAAGTGATAAATTTGGATATTCTCAACATCAAGCTTCTTGAAATTACTAAGCTTTCTTGTCACCATGAATTTCCCCCAATTGTAAGCCTTATATTTAGGAGGGTTCTGCTCGCTCGTCATTTCCTCCAATGGCTGCACCATTGTGTAGTGTGATGGGCTGAAGAAGAATGGAATTGAAAATCTTTCTCTCTCTTCATTCACTTTCACTCTATGCTCCACACTCTCGTAACTATCATTGCTCCATACCTGTGCCCAAAAAGCATTTTCTTTTAGATAATTTCAGCTCTGTCGGGCCAAGATTTTTCAACTAGACAAGTTGGGTTCAAAGCATTTTCGAATTCGTATATCTTCATATTAATTAAACCTAATTTGAAAGATAAAAGAATGATACCTGAATAATGTCACCAACATTAATTATGTAAGCATTAGGAGTTGGTTTGACGAAAACCCACTCTCCATCGGATTTTCGTTTGACTTGAAGTCCGCCAACTTGATCTTGAGCAAGGATGGTTAAGGCAATAGCATCCTTGTGCCGACCAACCCCAAGAGCCAGATGAGGAACAGGGCATGCTGGATAGTGGTTCAGTCTCATGAAGCTGGTTTGGTCTTTAAAGAACCCATTGAACCTATCTGCCCTCAGTCCTAGACTCTGTGCTATTAGCTCCATCAATTTGTAGGCTAACCTTTCCATTTCTTTTGCATATTCTTCAATCACTTCCCTGTTCATGTTTACTTTTATTATATACATGCATCCAGCAATTTCGATCAAAATAAATTATTAATGAATAAGAAATTTCTCATGCATAATTATTTTTGTAATAAAAGAAGAAGAACTAAAAGTGACCTTAGTTGAGGTGTGGATTCAGGCCATTGATTGAACCAGCGAGTAAGCTCAGTATCATGGGGAAGATGAGAAGCAGGAACAAGAGTTGGATTTTCCACAGAAAAATCAAAAACCTCTTTCCAATCTCTAACATTCTTAGTATGCTCACTGTCATAATACCCCAAAACTCTCTTCTCATCTCTCCTAACCTTGTTTTTCTCCTCCTTTGGGTGTTCAAAAAATTTTCTTGATACATCGAAAATATTCTCTCTCTTTTCCAAGGGCACCCCATGGTTGATCACCTGAAAGAAACCCCAATTCTTGCACGCATCGCCAACTTTCTTCACTATATCATCTAATGCTTTGGGGTCAGGTTTTTCATTAGAGTTTAGAGAGTAAAGATCAATTATGGGTATGCCTTCGGCTTCAATGTTTTGGAGTTTTGGCCTGTGTTCTTCGGCTTGGATGAAAGCTGAATCAACCTCTCCCATGGTGGATTTTTGTCTGGTAATTTTGTTTTGAGATAAAAGCATAAGCTGGTGATATATATGTGGTTCTCGTGCACTTCAGTAGAGCAAGGTTAAAAATGAATGAATTTAGGCAGAACTCTGTTGGGTATTATTAGTGAACTTAGACAGGATTTGGTAGGATGCGGTAAACAATTGTAAGCAAAGACAAAGTGTCTTAGTATTAGTGAACCTAGACAGGATTTGGGAGATATTAGGATGCGGTAAACAATTGCAAGCAAAGACGAAGTCTTTTGGTATTAGTGAACTTAGACAGGATTTGGTGGGAGATATTAGGACGCTGAAAACAATTGTAAGCAAAGACAAAAGTCTCTTACGTTTGTGCTTGTCTGCCACTGCCACAGCCGAATCTCTTTCACTTTCTCCATTTCATTACACGAAATCTTTTGTTATTTTCATTAAAATTAAATATTTATTAATTAGATTTAAATTTAAAATAAAATAAAATAATTTAATATTTAAATTTAAATTTAATTGATTTTAAATAAATTAATATTTATTAAAAAAAATAATTTATGTTAAAAGTTTAAAAGTTTTGTTTAAAAAAGTTACATATAGTAAAATGAATTAAGTAATTTTCAAAGAAGCAAAAAAAAATCAAGTTTGGTAACTCTCACACTTTTAATTGATTGTTTTCCATCGTGATTGTTCAGAATTTGTAAGTTTTAAGTTATAACAATTTTCTAAAAAATACGGTGAAAAATATTTAGGAAAGTTTTCAGGCAAAGTGGAGAAGTTTTATTTCTCACAAGTTAGAGCTCAGAAAAATAAAAAATTACACAAATGAATCTAGATATCATATCGAATTTGTGAAGATCGAATAGCAAGTAGCTCTATATGGCAGTTGCAACACTTGAAAATTCAACAGCCTTGAAATGATGGATTTGAACATTTCCCCCATCTTGTTTCTTATAGTCGCTGCGATTTTTGTAGCAAAAAGTTTAATTCATTTATTTGGAATGATTTTGGTCATTCATCAGCGCCTAAAATCGTTAAAGAAAACATTAATTTTCTTAGTATGTATTTGGGCGGCTTTGGACAAGCACATGCCCAACAGCCCATACGTAATAAGGTCTACTAATTATAGAGGGATTGGGCAAAATAGCCCAGTGACAGTACTGGACACAGCAGCACAGTAAGCATATACTTAAATTAAACTAAACCGTAAAGTTGTACAATAACCATACATGAACAAAAGTGAGATAATCAATTGAAAGCGTCTTCTACATAAATTTATTACGAAGCAGCGTATCTTCAAACCACACTATATACATGTAGTGGAGTGATGAGTGTAATGAAGAATTAATCTGAAGCTTTAAAATGATCGATCTGAATATTCTCGGCATCTTGTTTCTTATAATCGCTGCGATTTCTACTAGCAAAAAATTTCCCCCAATTAAATTCCTCATATTTAGGAGGATTTTGGTCATTTAGCAGCTCATCCAGTGGCTTAATTTGAACATATTGTGCTGGAAAAAAGAAAAATGGCATAGAGAACCTTTCCTTTTGGGAATTCACCACCACCCTATGCTCTGCACTCCAGTACAGGTCGTTGGTCCATACCTGTTCTTTTATGAATATTGGAAATGAAAATGAAATAATTAGAAACATTATCATCAATCAGGTTAGGTGAGAAATTATTAGAGAAACAAAATAAAGTTTAATTAAATGTATGCTATCTCCCACCATAAAACCAAAGTGTTTTATACCTGCATACAGTTGCCAATATTGATAATAAAAGCATTAGGAGTTGGGTTAACCGGAAGCCATTCTCCGTCGGATCTCCGGGCAATTTGTAGACCACCAACATCATCTTGAGCAAGAACAGTTAAAGCACCACCGTCTTTGTGTCTCCCAACACCAAGAGCTAGGTGAGGAGCTGGACATGGAGGATAGTGATTCAGCCTTGCAAAGCTTATTTGATCCTTGAAATACCCATTTAATCTCTCTGCTTCCAATCCTAAGCTCAAACATATGTTTTCCAACAATCTGAATGCCAGTTTCTCCACTTGCTTTGTATATTCTTCACATACTTCCCTGATCAATCATATAGAATTATGACTAATATTTAAATTTAGAAAAAACTTTCTCAATCAATACCTGAATTGGGAAGGAAATAGAGGCCATTGATTTGTTAAAGTCCTGAGGTCTTTATCATCAGGATCAGCAGATGCAGGAATGATAGTTGGATCCAATACTAAGTAATCGAAAACCTCTTTCCAATCTCTAACATTTTTAGTATGTTCACTGTCATAATATCCCATTGGATCAACTTCATTTCTCTTCACCTTTCTTTTCTCCTCTAGCGATTGATCAAAGAACTCTTTAGCTATTTTCTCCATTCGTTGACGTAGCTCTAATGGCACTCCATGATTGACCACTTGAAAAAACCCAAATTTCTTGCATGCCTCTCCTATCTGGAAAACTATTTCTTGTGGTTCACCACAAAGGTCGATGACTGGGATTTCTTCAACCTCTGCAGTTTTGAATTTGGGCCTCTGCTCAAGTTGTTGGACAAAAGATGAATCGATCTCTCCCATACTTGTTTCGCAATTATTGCAGAGAGTTAAGCGGGTGGATTTTTATGAGCTCAGTTGCAGATGGACAGGACAGGACACATATATTTCTTATTTAAAAAGTGGTGTTTGGAAATTGGTAGGTGGGGAACCCCAATATTTGTCCATGTATACATGCAGACGCTAGAAGCTTCTTTCTTGTCTAATTCAGTTTTCTATTCTCTTTTAGTTAAATAATTGAGTCGCGATCCGGTCCACTGTGTGGTGCGCCTTCGACCAACGTGCATAGTAGCGCGCTGATCGTACGGTATGTAGTAGTGCGCGTACAATCAACATGCATAGTAGTGCCTGATCGGACGGTATGTCCGCACACAAAGGCACCCGAATGACACTACTCAACTACAATTTTATAACATTTAAACTATCACGATTTAAATATTGGACCATATTAAAATGGTGAAAGTTAGGTAATATTTTTGCTAATTTAAATAAATACTTACGTTCTAATGGGATCAAATCCATTTCACCATCGAAGGTCTTAGTATTAATAAGTAAAGAGAGGATGAAGTCAAATGGAATGGCTAAATCTGATGGGCAGCTATATCGTCTATACTTCGTTTTGCATGATTAATTGAATCAATTGCTTTTTAATAATATATATAGATATGATGTGTTAGATTAACCAACATTGATATCCAAAATTGTATTCTTCCAAGAAGAAAATAGCGCTTCATCTAATTGTGAGCAAGTTCAATGTCTTATAGGAATCTCAAATAAAACTCCAGTTTACTCATGACCTATGACGATTTCGAGTGTGTTCAGTTAAGAGAATTAAGACTACTACTTTGAAGGTTGTTCAGTTCAGAGGATTGAGGCAACTAGTAGTTGTTTCATATTCAAGAATTTAGAATTATTAGCTAGTTATCCAATTTTACAGCCGCAAGGCCCTAGAACTAACACTTTTTAATACTTCCACCCTCCTGTCGAGATTTACTAAAACTCAGCTCATTCTTTTAACCTGCTCAAACATGTCCATGTAAATCCGAATTCAGGATTATACCCAGGCCCTTCTTAACAATTCCCCATTTTATGGAGATGGATGACAAAGGAGGAATATAGCAGCTATAGTAGGGTAGCTACCGATGATAAGAGGTGGGATCCAATTCCATTCGCCCAGGTTTCTGGCCTTCCAAGGATAGCCATCAAATGTTGGAGCCACTTCCACTCCACACACACTCTGCTGAATCAGTAGCTCAATTATTCATAAAAGCATATGGAAAAATCAAGCAAAATCACCACGAGAATATCGTATCCAACTTTCATAAACAACAAATATCCTTTTTCTTTTCTTTTCTTTTCTTCCCATCTATCCGTCTCATGACTTTTAAACCTGGATATAAAATATTTTCCATTTGCACCCACTTGACGTAAATTCAATCCTTCAATGATCTAAAGAACAAATTGGTTTCACCTAAATCTGGCAAGTGTTCAAATCCAGACAACTACGGGAACGCCCTAAAATCAAATGCATATGTACATTATGAATCGCAAGAAGTGTGCGTGGAAGTTCTTCAAGTAGCAGGTATAGATGTGGAAATGATCACATATGTAAGGTATTGTAGCCCATCCTGAATTTTGCTCACCGCAGTGCTCTGATCAGTGTGGATCAGTTTAGACAAGGCATTGGCCTTTTCCTGGATTGATGTCTTTGGAAGATCTTCAGGGGAATCAGCAGTAGCACTCTTCATGGCAGCTACATAAGCTTCAGCTACATCAGAGATGCCTGAAAATGACATGGATAAAGAATCAGATCAAGCTTTATCATTGCAACAAATTCTCACAGTGAAAAATGAATAATAGGCTGTGTTTGTCGAGTTTGTGTGTGTGAGAGTGAGAGAAAGAGAACGTAATGGAAAGAAACAAATGAGAAAATAAAAAGAACGGAAACAAAAGAGAACAAATGTGCAAGTATAAAAAAACATGACACTGAAAGAATCATATCTTCTTACTTGAGTTCCATAAGTTTTGTTCTGTAGCAACAACGATATTTATTATTGATCATTGCACAAGACACAATCAACAGTAGATATAAAAATTTCTCCAATACCTTCAAAACACTACAATATTTTGGAGAAAGAAACAAAATATTTGTTATCATCAGAAAATAATTGCCAACTATTGCAAGAACAGGGCACTACTTTAAACATATTTTTAGATGTTTACTGTTCCTTAAAAACAGATATCCAGGTCCTAACACGAGGATTTATTCACAAAGTCATAGACTTGCTACAGTCAGCACTCAAAACACCAGAAGTTTCAAGGTGCAAATCTTGTCATAAGACAGCCAAATGATATGAAGTTGTTGAGATTTGTTTTACAGCAACTAGGAAAGTTTTATTCTCCAATCAGTTTAGCAATAATACGAAGCTGTGTTGCTAACCTGAGCAGTATCAATAAGATCACAAAGTATTGTAAAACAAACCTGTGATGAAACTGCTGGAAACGGCTTCCAAATATCCTGCCATAGATTGGGCCTTGATTCGAATTACCTTGGCTTTGTCAGCAGAATCTTCAGGCCAGTCAATGCTCACACCATCCACCTCATCTTCTTCTTCCAGCACTTTATTGGAAATTATGGATTTTCCAAGCATCAGGAGTTGAGAAACAGCTGAACTGCACATTTCAGAAAGCCTCTGCAAAGACATGCATCATCATAAACTGAAGTGAAAAAAGTAAAAGAAATAAGAGACAGATGCTTCCAGGAACTCAATATTTTTATCGTACATGAATGCCCTCTGAGTGAATAGTTTCTAGTCTGTTGGCAGTCCTTTGAACTATGTCATTTTTGGTTAGTCCGGCTAGGGCACTCGTAAACCTGCAATTAGAGAAAATTCTAAGCAGAGATGGCAGCAAAAGGAGATTTAAGCATAGAAAACCATTCATATATAAGCTGAAAGGTTTCAGCACTAGTGGTAGCATCTTGAAAACACATATCGTAACCACTCCCAATATGTGACTCTAACTAATAACAAACCAAAAAAGAGACATCCACAGTTTAACTGCAACTTTAAAAGGTGAAGACCAATTCAAAGGTTTAAACCAATAATAAAATGTAAAACTAAATAGTTCAGGTACTTTTAGAGATCTCAATACTTAAACAAGGTAAGTTGATGAGGCGAGGTGATAAAAGCCGAACAGCAAACACATTACATGTTTACACCTGAAAATATCTTTCAGTAGATAAATACACTAACCAGGAAAAGAAAAATTACCCTGTGGCCAAGTCAGCAGCTTTGCTGACACTTGAGTCATGTAAAGTTTTTATCTCATCGTTACTTCCCTCAGTTCCAGTCTCTTTTTTCTTCCCTTTGTTGGACTCCACATCATTCTCATTCATTTCTACACTCAAATTGAAAATTTGTTGAACGTGTTTAAGCTTTCCATCATATACGGACTTTTGCTCTGGAGATAATTTAGCCTTTTTTCTGTTAAATACCAGGGCAAAATGGCTAGACAACGCCTCAAGCTCCTACAATGTTAAAGTTAGACAAGTTCATATCAATCATCATTCTTACAAACAAATTTCAATGAAAATAAAAAAAGTTAAGAAAATGACCTCCAACTGTTCTGGACCTCCATATATATAGAAGCATCGATCAAAAGTCACTTCTTCAAGTAACTGGTCCCCATCTGCTTCTCGTTCAGAGTCTTTAGAATTTTTCTCAACTTCAATACCAGCCTCCGTGATCAACAGATCCATGGTCTCCTTGCCAACATATTCAAGCACTTGCATTCCCTTTGCAGTAAAAGCTTTTCCAGTCTGCAACATTAAGTAAGATAAGCAAACATGATAACCTTCAAGACTACCATTATGATGTTCATGCTAACCTCTAGTAAGGATGGTGCTGCAGAACCAGCTCCTCCTGGTGAATTACCATGTTGAATTGATCCAGCAAGGTTTGCAGCAGAATGCTCAAGCCTAAATGATGAAGAAGGAAAAAAATTTGGCAGAAATGAGAAACTCATCGAAAAAATGAGCATGTGAAGTTTATTATGATGTTATATTGAAGAGAATGATGCATAAACTGTAGTTATCTTTGCCTTCTCTGGCATGCAATGCCCCAAAGATAGTGTAGTTATCTTTGAAAACCTTTTCATGTACTTGCAATTTTAAGCATTCCATCACTTTCCTACAACATTTATGCTAATGGACTTCTACATATATAGTTGGGACTGGCTAGGTAAGAGAAAGCATCCAGTATGTAACATGGTTTTATTTTATCCAAGGACAGTGTTATGCAAAAGCACAATGATGTAGACAGGCCTCACAATACAAACTAAAATCAGACAAGACAGATCACAAAGTTGTGGATCTCAAAGATAAAGAAGAAAGAGAGTCCAGTTCGAAAGATCCTCAAAAGAACATAGCTTCCTTCTCCACTCTGTTCTCAACTTAAACAGACCTACATCCTCAACTCATGCCATGCTTCTTCCTTCCAAAAGAGAAAATTAAACAAAGATAGAAGCTACGACTTGCAAAACACCCGTGTAGAGTATCTTAGAATGTATCAGAACTGCAATGTGATTTTACTTAAGTCAATACTATCATATGACCTTTTAGTTTTATCTTTTTTGTCCCTCTCCAGTCCATTCATTTCAGTTGAAAAAAATGGAGAGTTAAAGTATCACTTAAGGTGAGGGCTTTTGTTTGGTTTGCAACCCTCCAAAAGATGAATATTAATAGTCTTTTGCAAAACAAAGTGCCTCAATAAGGGTCTTATTGATTGGCATCTCATAATCATGGCAAGACTTATTCTTGCTTATCTCTGCATTTTGAGGTAGCATGATCAGTATAGAATTGTCCAGTTAGTTTTTCTTTTCTCACCTCTTTTTGAAGCATTGGATGGTTCAGAATATATATATTTTTTTTCTCGCTCAAAAAGTAAAGGTTTTGGCATTTCGGAATTGAGCTTTACCTTGTCTCTGTAATGGAGTCCAAGAATGAAAATAAAACACACGCAGCTTCAAAAATTAGAGCTTGTATTTAATTGCGTCTGACAACCAAGTTGGATAACTTTTAAGAAACCTGACCACAACCACTAAATCCCTTATCCAGAAGAGAAGTGTACCATCCCACAATTGTCGATGAGCATGACAAGTATAATCCATCAAGGAGATATTATTTTGCGACAAGGGATAGTAAAAATACTTCGAAAGCTACCAAACCCAATAGATACAACAAAGGCCAAAGAGTACTGAAGCTATATGAAAAGGATCAAAGTGAAATGCAGGAACTTACTGACCCATTGAATCCATATTGTGTCGTCCTAATTGCTTTCTGAACTAGAAAAGTTTCTAGACTAGAAATTCTTTTTTATACTAGAAAAATCTCAATACTCTGCTGCAGAAAACTTTTAGAGTAACTTCTCAACTTGGATGAACTATCACTTTTGCTGCTCAAATAAATACCTGTTTAATCCTCTCAGCCAGTTTTATAGAATGAGTTTAACAGTTAGCACAAACAGCTAACTATATTTAAGTTGCAATATGAAAAAAAGTACATTTTCTATGGATAATTAATGATTTTCAATATCATAACAATTATGAGCTCCAGTAGAAGACTACTTACTTTTGAACAAAACTGGAGCCCCCTTTCAAGGCACTTCCTAATGCTTGCCATGCTCCTGAAGCAATGTTCTCCACCGAATGATCGAGAACCTTCAAACCCTAAGAACATTGACAAAAGGACAAAACAATATAATGCAAATAAATAAACAAATTAGAGAAGGCAACTAATTTTCAAAACCAAACAATAAGAACATTCAGTTGCAATGCTAAACAGAAAACAATAAAATATGATACAGAGAGACAAAAAGTGAGCGGGAGAGACAGAACTGCAGAATTCACACTAACACAAATAGACTAATGAAGCACATATGAAGAGAGATGAAAAAATGAGGCTGCAGAAGCAAAAAAAATCATCTGAAAGATCAAGTTTACAAAATTAGGTTAAACATACACAAATATCAACTAAGAAAAAATTCAAGTCCTTAATTTAGATCTCTACAATTCTGCAGCATGCACTCTTGGAAGTTAGTACAAAAGTAAAACAATCATAAGGTGCTTAATGGCACTGCCATAAGAAATTACATTTCATAACAGCAAATGCAAATGCAAGACTTGCCTGGCCTAGAAAAGAATCCTCACTTGCGTTCTCCAATTTATCTAAAGCAGATTTCCGTAGCTTGCCTTTTTCATCTTCAGATTCCTTATCACTTGCAGATTCTCCTTGCACTTCCTCCCCCTTAACGGATTCAGAATCCTCATCAGCAATTTGCATATCCGAAATACTCTTTGCTGCCTTCTCTGCGGCAACCACAGCCTGCACACAGATAGAACAACTAAACAGAAGTTCAAAGAAAGTAGACTGCAACGAATTACAGGTTGATTGCTTTCAAACAAACAAGATGAAACTAAACAACGATATGCAACATACAAAAATACCAAAATCCCACCTTTTCTTCTTGATTGCTTTCAAACAAACAAGGTGAAACTAAACAACGATATGCAACATACAAAAATAACAAAATCCCACCTTTTCTTCTTGATTGCTTTCAAAATTTATAAACAAACACACAAATGATGCAGTAATAATAAACGCTTTCATAACTATCAGGGTCCCAACAAATTAAGAATCAAGTTGACGCCAAAACTATGAAACATTGACCATAATAAAAATTAACTGTTAAACCTGAGTTGCATCTAAGCAAGTCTCAGAACATATGGCAGTCTAAATCAGTGGTGAAGGATACAGCTGATCATTAACTCGCAGCGTAAAGTTTATCTATCCATATATCAATCAATCCAAATCCCGTTGCCACAATTTGACTTATTAAATTACAAGCAACATTCCCATTCCACTCTATTACTAAAAATATAAATTTTAAAAACAAAAAACCGTAAGGAAGGAGAAAAAAGCTTTAACTGCTCTAAAACCACATTCATTTTTATTAAAGAAATAAGTAGCGTAAGGTCAGCAAAACACATCTTCACTAAACACAAACAATTGTAAAACTGAAAAACCAGGATATTGAAATGTTAATAACAACAGCAATAATGAAAGCACCACATCGATCCTACCTACAAACTAGATCTCACACTAAAACAGCTCCATTCAAAAACAGTGATAAAGGAAAAGCAACGTACATTGCGGGAGATTTCCTCGGCAGCCTTTTGAAGATCTGAGAGAACAGAGAAAGGAGAGAAGCCCCACCCTCCCCATCCTCCGCCGCTGCTATTAGGTTGCGGCGGCGGTGACGGTGATTCCTCGGATTTGGGTTCTATGTTGTAGTCAGTTTGTTGGGGTTGTTTGTCGTTTTTAGAGGGTGAATTACTGTCTTCTTCCATTGTATAATTAGTAAGAATGTGAATAGAGAAGTTTTGTGCTTTTCGTGGAATTGAAGTGTGAGTTCTGTTGCTTCTTCCTGTTGGTATGTAAATTGACGGACACTTTCCATACAAAATGAAGACCAGAAATTGGGCTTCAGATGGACCTGATAGGTAGTTATGACCTTACCGTCATTGATTTTGATTGATCCTTCAGATTGAACGTGCAATCGAAGAAATTGGAATCAAAACGGTACGTTCTGATGAGCCTTTGGTTCGTAGGAAAAAATTAAAACGACAGCGTTTCTCCCCTTTGCTCTGTTTACTATGGACATCAAGAGGTATAATGAGGGGTGTGCAACTGTCGGTTCGGTTCAATAACCGAACCGAAAACCAAATTATTGTAATTTATATAAATCGAACCGAAACTATATGAAAACCGAACATAAATTTTCGTTCGGTTTGGTTCGGTTAACCGAAAATCTAAGTTATAATTAAAAAAAATTATCTAAAAAATTATACAAAATTATAAATCATAAAACTAAAATTAAAAAAAAAATCAAATTGAAAAATATACATATATAATTTAAGTTCAAGCCCCTTAAATTGATAAAAAAAATACAAAAATAATTTTTTTATGTAAAAATTGGATAAAAAAATATACAAATTTAAAATTTCGGTTCGGTTCAGTTTTTGCCTTTCAAAACCGAACCGAACCGAAATAACCGATTTACCTATACATTCAAAACCAAACCGAACCGAATTAAAAATATCGGTCGGTTTGGTTTGATTTTTCGGTTTTAACCGAATTTTGCTCACCCCTAAGTATAGTAGCCTGTGAAAAAGACCGGCCCAGTCCAATTAAATATAAAGGCATCCAAATATGTTGATCAATTTGATTAATTAGAATTAAATTAATACCATATAGCAAAAGCATTTCTAATATATCATATCATCAAATCAAATTGTTTGAGGACATTTTTGCAACTTGCAATTTATTTTAGTAATACCTGTGAATGTGCGTGTGAATGATTCAAGAAGAATGTTTACAGCATACAAGCAAGCTTTGTTATTCAAGAAGAATGTTTAATGCATACAAGCAAGCTTTGTGTCTATTCTCGTGGATGATGTCCTCAAGGCTTTTGGTGGAAAAACCAATGGTTGAAACATAATAAGGAGAAGTAAAAATAAAATAAAAATAATTGTCAATACTATCCAAAATATAGCTGAGAGCAAAATGAAATTCACTATTATTCTAAGCCAGACATGAACAAGCTAGCTTCTCTCTCACGCCCCATATTTCTCCTCCTTTCAATCGTCTACGCAGCAATTCAACTGATCATCAGCAAATTAGTAAGATCAGCAACCAAATCTAGTGAAGGAAAAGTAACAAATATAACTCCAGTTTCATTGCTGGAAGTAAAGGTAACACTTCCCACAAAGGTCATATTTGAAGATGAAGCCATAGCCAGAAAGTATGATCCATCAGAACTAGCACAATTTCCAAAGATTATGCTTGGTGAAGGTACCTTGGGGACTTTGTTTAAGGTCATTCTTAATTGTGGCTCCACAGTTACTGTTCGCATAATTAGAGAAAGTCTAGTCAAGCCAAATAAGATAGAGTTATGGGTAAATTTTTTTGGGGGAATTCGCGATTCTTCTCTCTTGCCTTTGCAGTTGAGTTTCTGGTATGGTGGTGAAGCTTTTCTTGTCTATGATTATTTGTGCTTAGGAAGCCTAGAGGAGCTTCTACATGGTGAGTCCCAACTTTGAAATTTTAATTTTTTTTCTCAAGTTCATGGTTTTCATTTGCATAATAGAAAGAAATAGATTCAACTTATTCTATGATGACAATTCTTTATTTGATTTAGATTGGCAACATTAGAAACCTAACCTTTCATCAGCTGCTATGAATTAGGAAACGAAGGAATTCAATTTACTCCATTACGCTGGCAAACCAGAAAACAAATAGCATTATGTGCGGCAAAGGCAGTAGCTTTCCTTCATAACCATGTTACCAAGAAAGGCAATACTCTTGTGTGTGGAGTAGTTAAAGCTAGCAATATCTTGATTAGGACAGACTATAGTGCATGCCTATGCGGCTATGAGACACCTTACCTGGTGCCTCCGGAGACCATTATAAGAAGAAATCCAGGCAGAATTGCACCTGAACTAACATCTAATCAGCATTATCCTAAGATGTTTACTCCAAAGTCTGATGTTTATAGCTTTGGAATTCTGCTACTGGAACTTATTACAGGAAAGAGATCTATCGTAACCAACTTGGGAGAATATGCAATTGAGAAGAGAAAGAGAGAAGGACTGAGAGGTGTGTGTGACCCCAAAATGGGGGATTTGGAAGAAACTATGGGAGAACTGGTTGTATTAGCTCAGAATTGCATTTCACATAATCCCAAAAACAGGCCTTCTATGGAAAGCGTGGCGAAAGTTATTCAACAAATGGAAGATTAGGATTTCCAATTCCCTTTCCTTCCTGTTGCAAGCAAGCCAACCAAGTTTTCTGCATCAGGCGTTTGAGGAAACTGATCTGCCATCACTGAGAAAAATAAATCTCTTTGCACACATTTAGGCAATATATATATGTAATGCTGCACATATACAAGTATATATATTAGAGTCTCCAGTTCTTGTCAGCTTGTATTGACAACAGAGCATAACTAAGCTCAAGTAATGCAAGAAAAGATAGCCTGTAATAAGAGTTGGATCATTGATAATGTTACACAAGGCTACCTAAGTCAAACAAGAAGAGAAAAGAAACAATGATGTACAATGTCAACTTTCATTCCATAAATTATGGCAAATGCAAAACGTTACATTTCCTGAGAGTGAAGTTCAAATGACAGGGTTGTTGACTTTATGTATATAGCTTTCTGGAACTACAAAACCATTACACATGCCCAAAAAGAACTATCTATTGGCATTAATTTGCACCAAAAAAAACCCATAACATATTGATATCATGTATACACAAGAACCAACTTGACACAAACTCTCTCCACTATTCAGGGCTCATTTATCAATCAGTTTCGTGGTCAGGAGCAGGAGAGTACCAGGCAGGAAATCGTCCTTTAGTTCGAAGTAACCTAGTATATGGTGAATCTGGCATTCTAGCTCTCTCTTCCTCTTCAAGCTCTGCCTGTGATCTGGGCAGTCCATCTGGTATTGGACATGATCTCTCTCTTTCTTTCTCCACAGTCATTGGTGCCATGAAACCAAAACCATTCTTCCTCTCTTTGTGCATTGCCGCAATTCCATGTAAGCATCCAATCAAGGACTTCACTCCTCCAGCTTGAAGAATTAGCCTTTCTACATCCTCTTTAGGAGACTCTCTCTGTAGAAAGTGGAATTTAGTTAAAAAACCATTTCTCCATTGTTTGCCAAGTGCTAACTAACTTATAAATTTTCTTTTCATGGAAAATAAAAATAACACTAAATTACATTGACTATGAGCACTTAAGCAAAAATTAACTAGAGTTCCAGGCCCGATAGAACGAAATTACGTGTGAACATAAATCCTCAATGTTCTATAGATCCCAAAAGTCCTCAATAAGTCGAGTTGAGTTGCTCAATAGAATAAGATTGAAAAGTTCATGGGTTAAAAGTATGCTTGGCTTATTTATCAAGAAATTGAAGATTCAGATAAATAAACTCGGCAAGAGATTTTTTTTTTTTGTTCTTGTTGCCACAAAAAGAATATTCTGCAGAAAAAGTCAATTAGTAGACCAAGTAAAGGAATTTAAAACTAATATTATATTAACATAAAATCCACTGAAGGATTCAATATTTTAATGAAAAGTTTCAACAATTACAGACTCTACAATCCCATTAATTGTTAAAGAATCAGTTTTCCTCTAAATCACATGGACTATATTGTGGACCTTTAATTACAGATAACTAGACTTACTTCCAAATCTTTCAGCTCGAAGTACGCCCTCCAGCAGCTATAAGAATCGTCTCCTTCAAGCGTTGAACAATAATCTGCATAAGAAACACATCAAAATTATAGATCTCACAAATAATGCAAAATCACGGAGATCTAAACAAAAGAATTCCCGAATCAACCTTAAAACACCAAAATAAATAAAGAAATAAAAAAGAATACAAAAGTTACACCACCGGAAAAGACAAGAGGAAAGTGTCAAGAAAAACATACCGGCAAGTTCATTCTCTGATTTTTCAATCAACGGCGGATCCTTGACTGCTCTTTCGAGCTTGGTCCGGCTAAATGGTTCAAGTTTAGGAATATAAGCACTGCTCCTCGTAGAAGAAGAAGAAGAAGAAGAAGAAGAGGAGGAGGAAGAAGAAGAAAAAGGAGAAGTTAAGGTCGAAACAACTCTGGAAGAAGCCCTAGAGCTATGAAAATCTTTGGCTTCTGCAAGAAAAGGAAAAGAAGAAGAAGAAGAACGAAGAGGGATTGACTTTATCATTGTAACCAAACAAGAACACTGAAGTTAGATCACACAGAAGAATTATGAATGATGAGTGAGGATGAGGATATATAAAAGTGCAATGAAGATCCCAGCCGAAGAGGATAAGGACTAAGATTTTTTATGTATTTTTGTTTTGTTTTGATAGATATTTTATTTGATATTTATATTAAATTTGTCCTAAAAATTTCGGGTCATGGGATAATTGGTCGGTTATTTGCATCGAAAGAGAGAGACAGATGGAAGAGAGAGACGGGTGCGTTGGTTGACTGCTGAAATAGCTAGATCTTGGACCGTTAATTGGGTGAATTGTGGATCCGGATTACGCTTGTAGATTGTAGAAAACTATGCATGAGACCCTGGTTTTTGGGTATTCTTGGGGCAAAGCTATTCGGTCGAAAATTTAATTTTAGCGACAAAGTGTGAAATCGATGATAAATACAAGATATATGTTGGTTGTATTGTATTAATCTGTAAAGTATTAGCATTGATAACACAGCAAATATCATTTGCCTTAAGGCCCATTCAGCCGGCCGACTTAACTGGCAGGGCCCAAAGCCCATCAGCTAAAGGTATCAGACACGAGCTCCTAGACAGCGCACATGACCGATCGGCTGAGGTGACCGCCAGTCCCATCAGCCGCCTGACACAAGGCAGCGCCCATGCCTACCACCTGCTCCTTGTCATGTTGCCGAATATCTACTCTGACAGCCAGTAATCACTCCCCAGGCACTCAAGTGCCCCTCGACCATCTCATATAAATAGTCCAGCCAACGATGGCACCAGGTATTGAATCCACATCATTATCTCTCTAAAGCACATTCTCTCTCTAAGCTACTAACTTAAGCTTCGGAGTGCTCACGCCTGGTCCGACCGGGCTCTTCTTACTGCAAGGTTATCTCATCCGATCGGAACGACCTCTCTCCTACAGATAAAGACATTCTTGGATTTATCATTTGGTGCTTTCATTGAGAGCCGAGGCCAGCGCCCGAGCGGCAGCGCCCGATCGGCAGCGCCCAAAGAGGCCAGTCCCGACAAGCGGCCAGTCCCGTAAGCGGCCAGCGCCGAGCCCTCTCTCGGGAGGGGGAATAGTGATAGCAATGCTATCATGAATCCCACATCGGCTGTTGAAGTGGTTGAAGTAGGCCATATAAAGGCCATGGACACCCTTCACCTGTACAAGGCCTTTTGGGGCAAAGCCCCATAAATAAAGCCGTGAGGGCTCCAGCCCAAAGCGGACAATATTGTACAGTGCCCGGCGTACCTCCCGATAAGGTCAGAAATGGCTTTATCATTTGGTGCTTTCGTTGAGAGCCGAGCGGCAGCGCCCGATCGGTAGCGCCCAAAGAGGCCAGTCCCGACAAGCGGCCAGTCCCGTAAGCGGCCAGCGCCGAGCCCTCTCTCGGGAGGGGGAATAGTGATAGCAATGCTATCATGAATCCCACATCGGCTGTTGAAGTGGTTGAAGTAGGCCATATAAAGGCCATGGACACCCTTCACCTGTACAAGGCCTTTTAGGGCAAAGCCCCAGAAATAAAGCCGTGAGGGCTCCGGCCCAAAGCGGACAATATTGTACAGTGCCCGGCGTACCTCCCGATAAGGTCAGAAATGGCTTTATCATTTGGTGCTTTCGTTGAGAGCCGAGGCCAGCGCCCAAAGAGGCCAGTCCCGACAAGCGGCCAGTCCCGTAAGCGGCCAGCGCCGAGCCCTCTCTCGGGAGGGGGAATAGTGATAGCAATGCTATCATGAATCCCACATCGGCTGTTGAAGTGGTTGAAGTAGGCCATATAAAGGCCATGGACACCCTTCACCTGTACAAGGCCTTTTGGGGCAAAGCCCCAGAAATAAAGCCGTGAGGGCTCCGGCCCAAAGCGGACAATATTGTACAGTGTCCGGCGTACCTCCCGATAAGGTCAGAAATGGCTTTATCATTTGGTGCTTTCGTTGAGAGCCGAGGCCAACGCCCGATCGGCAGCGCCCAAAGAGGCCAGTCCCGACAAGCGGCCAGTCCCGTAAGCGGCCAGCGCCGAGCCCTCTCTCGGGAGGGGGAATAGTGATAGCAATGCTATCATGAATCTCACATCGGCTGTTGAAGTGGTTGAAGTAGGCCATATAAATGCCATGGACACCCTTCACCTGTACAAGGCCTTTTGGGGCAAAGCCCCAGAAATAAAGCCGTGAGGGCTCCGGCCCAAAGCGGACAATATTGTACAGTGCCCGGCGTACCTCCCGATAAGGTCAGAAATGGCTTTATCATTTGGTGCTTTCATTGAGAGCCGAGGCCAGCGCCCGATCAGCAGCGCCCAAAGAGGCCAGTCCCGACAAGCGGCCAGTCCCGTAAGAGGCCAGCGCCGAGCCCTCTCTCGGGAGGGGGAATAGTGATAGCAATGCTATCATGAATCCCACATCGGCTGTTGAAGTGGTTTAAGTAGGCCATATAAAGGCCATGGACACCCTTCACATGTACAAGGCCTTTTGGGGCAAAGCCCCAGAAATAAAGCCGTGAGAGCTCCGGCCCAAAGCGGACAATATTGTACAGTGCCCGGCGTACCTCCCGATAAGGTCAGAAATGGCTTTATCATTTGGTGCTTTCGTTGAGAGCCGAGGCCAGCGCCCGAGCGGCAGCGCCCGATCGGCAGCGCCCAAAGAGGCCAGTTCCGACAAGCGGCCAGTCCCGTAAGCGGCCAGCGCCGAGCCCTCTCTCGGGAGGGGGAATAGTGATAGCAATGCTATCATGAATCCCACATCGGCTGTTGAAGTGGTTGAAGTAGGCCATATAAAGGCCATGGACACCCTTCACCTGTACAAGGCCTTTTGGGGCAAAGCCCCAGAAATAAAGCCGTGAGAGCTCCGGCCCAAAGCGGATAATATTGTACAGTGCCCGGCGTACCTCCCGATAAGGTCAGAAATGGCTTTATCATTTGGTGCTTTCGTTGAGAGCCGAGGCCAGCGCCCGATCGGCAGCGCCCAAAGAGGCCAGTCCCGACAAGCGGCCAGTCCCGTAAGCGGCCAGCGCCGAGCCCTCTCTCGGGAGGGGGAATAGTTATAGCAATGCTATCATGAATCCCACATCGGCTGTTGAAGTGGTTGAAGTAGGCCATATAAAGGCCATGGACACCCTTCACCTGTACAAGGCCTTTTGGGGCAAAGCCCCAAAAATAAAGCCGTGAGGGCTCCGGCCCAAAGCGGACAATATTGTACAGTGCCCGGCGTACCTCCCGATAAGGTCAGAAATGGCTTTATCATTTGGTGCTTTCATTGAGAGCCGAGGCCAGCGCCCGATCGGCAGCGCCCAAAGAGGCCAGTCCCGACAAGCGGCCAATCCCGTAAGCGGCCAGCGCCGAGCCCTCTCTCGGGAGGGGGAATAGTGATAGCAATGCTATCATGAATCCCACATCGGCTGTTGAAGTAGGCCATATAAAGGCCATGGACACCCTTCACCTGTACAAGGCCTTTTGGGGCAAAGCCCCAGAAATAAAGCCGTGAGGGCTCCGGCCCAAAGCGGACAATATTGTACAGTGCCCGGCGTACCTCCCGATAAGGTCAGAAATGGCTTTATCATTTGGTGCTTTCGTTGAGAGCCGAGACTAGCGCCCGATCGGCAGCGCCCAATGAGGCCAGTACCGACAAGCGGCCAGTCCCGTAAGCGGCCAGCGCCGAGCCCTCTCTCGGGAGGGGGAATAGTGATAGCAATGCTATCATGAATCCCACATCGGCTGTTGAAGTGGTTGAAGTAGGCCATATAAAGGCCATGGACACCCTTCACCTGTACAAGGCCTTTTGGGGCAAAGCCCCAGAAATAAAGCCGTGAGGGCTCCGGCCCAAAGCGGACAATATTGTACAGTGCCCGGCGTACCTCCCGATAAGGTCAGAAATGGAGGCCAGTCCCGACAAGCGGCCAGTCCCGTAAGCGGCCAGCGCCGAGCCCTCTCTCGGGAGGGGGAATAGTGATAGCAATGCTATCATGAATCCCACATCGGCTGTTGAAGTGGTTGAAGTAGGCCATATAAAGGCCATGGACACCCTTCACCTGTACAAGGCCTTTTGGGGCAAAGCCCCAGAAATAAAGCCGTGAGGGCTCCGGCCCAAAGCGGACAATATTGTACAGTGCCCGGCGTACCTCCCGATAAGGTCAGAAATGGCTTTATCAAGCATGTATAGTATTAATCTGTATAATATTAGTCTGTATAGTATTAGTTTGTATTATAATATATAACGTTTGATATAATATTATATTAGCCTGTAATATTTTATACTGTATTTGATGCACAATAGTATATTGTATTATTTTTAAACAAAATTAAAAAACATGCAAAATTAAATTATTTTTAAAATTACCGATTTAGAAAAAAAAAAATGATTGTAAAATACAATTTTTTTAAAAAAAGTGCACAAATTTATTAAAATATGAATATATAATAGTAGATAAATTAACAATTAAACAAACAACTTAATTAATAACTTTCAATTACATAATTGAAATATATTAACAAATGTGCTACAATTAATAATTTTTTACATGGTCCAATAACAAATCAAAATAAATAAACTTCATCATTATTATTTTAAATATAATCCAATATGCAACAGTAGCCCAGAAGTAGAAAACCACGAAAAAAAGATTTAACAAATAATAATAATAATCAAACTAAATAAATTTAACAAACTATTATGACACATAAAATATATATTCGTAAAATAAAAATGATAATAAAACAATAAAATAGAATTTGTATAAAATGAAAAAAAGTAGAGATTAAGATAAACACCGTATTAAATAAACCCATAAATGAGGTGTGTATTATTTTATCCTGTGTATATAGGATAAAAATTAAACTCTGTATTATATAATACATGTATTATTTTTTAAAAAAATTAACCAAACACCCTCTAATGTATTAGAGGGCATTATTTTATATTATCCCGTGTACTACACGGGAAAGCAAACATGGCCAAAAAGTGTTATTTTTAATTTTTTTTATTTGTTATTTGAATATTTTTTATTTTTTAATTTGAATTATTTATTATTTAGTTATTTATTTATTATATATTTTTAGCAATAGATTATGAAATCCATCCCTACAAATATTAGTCTGTCATTTAAAATTCGTCGATAAATATCATTTCGTTAGATTTTAAATGGAAAACTTAACAAACAATTGAATTTAAAAAAACTTTAAAAGATTAGGAATAGATTTTGTCGATTTTTTAATTTGTGGACTAAAATGAAAATAAAGTTATAGATTGGGAGGATTTTTATAATTAATTCAAAGAAAAATGAAAACATGATGAGAGAATATTGTCATGGATGAATGATTATATTGTTATTAGTATTATTCCAAGTACGTTTTAAAAGTTTTGGATTTGAGGTATGGAAGGCGGCATGGTTAGCTTGAATTGATTTGATCGCGTTCTTTGTCATTTATAAATTGCCAAATTTCTTTATTTCTAAGACAAATCCCCAGCACACCCAATCCCTTAAGTGCAATGTTGAATCTTTTCTACATTGTTAAGCCATTGTGTTACACTACCCAGAGGTGAGAGTGTAATGTCCTAAAATATTAATGACCCAAATAATATGAATAAAAATTCGACAAATTGGACATGTAAATAAAATTTTACTCATTCCGTTCCTAAATAACAGTTACTTTTATTATTTTTACATAAATTAAAATGTATTAATTATACTTAAATTTAAGATAAAATTGAGTGTTTCAATTCACAAATTTAAATCTAATTGGTCAACTTACATTAAAAAATAAAATTAAATTGTATTAAAAATCTAAAAGTGACAGATAAATAGAATTTGTATTTTACTCAAAAGTAACTGATAAAAAGAAACAGTTTGAGTATTAATTAAAGAATTAAAAGTAAATATTGTCTAAATAATAGGGTATAAATTTATGATAATTTAAATTGAATTGGATATAGAAAAATAATAGAAATGCGAAATAATTTAATTAGAGATTAAAGTGAATTAAAGAGGGACTAGATGGAAATTTGGCATAAAAATCTGCCTAACCCATCAAAACTACGTCGTTTTGGTGTCCTCCCTACTTTTTCCTTTTTCTTTTCTTCTTTCTTTCCCGTTTTCCAGCCCCAAACATCCGATCTTTCCCGTAGGTTCCAACTGCTCCACTAGCCACTCCCCTTGGCCGTTTGCCGTTGTTGTCTCCTCCATCCACCGCTACTGGACACCGATTCTCTCCCTCTCTTTTCTTCCTCTTCGCGCACGACAGCAGTAGCAGTTTTCTCCTCCTTTTCTCTGCATTTTTACTCTGAATTACAGCCTCTTATTCCGCCATTTTGTGTTGCCACCGGCCATCAGAACACCACCGATTTCCTCTTCTTTAAATGGCGATTGTAGGGTAAGTGATGATGTTTATTAATCTAAAATTTGGGAGGAATTTTATAAGGGGGGATAGATTTGAGAAATTAGGGATTTAGGATGTAAAGGTTAATTTTTTTAGGTTAAGAGATTGGATAAGCTAAATTCACTATTTGAGGCCATTAATTATTTATTTAAATTGTATTATTCCTCAATTTTGTAGGGATTAATGATGGAAATGGTTTTGAAATCTATAGAAAAAGAAGGAAATTTGAAAAAGAAGGAGAAAGGAAAGGGAGCTGAAATTTGAAGTAATTTCAATGGAATAATTTTGGAGGATTGAGACTGTTTTGCTGAAATCTAAGATTTGCAACCACTAAATTTCCCTTTTTCTTACTGTTATTAGGAGCAGTTGGCAAAACTTATAAAAATAATTTTTTCAATTAATAAAAGTTGTATTTTAAAAAATTATATTTTGAAAAGTTGTATTTTAAAAAGTAGGTAACTGTTTGATAAATAAAAATCAAAATAACTTATAAATTCAAAAGTAACTATTAACTATTTAATAAATTACCCGATTAAAAATGACTTTTTATAATAAAATGACATATAAATTTTAATATATTATATTCAAAATTTCACAAAAAAAAATAATTATTATTTGCACTTTTTTATTTCACTAAACTATTAAAATCATATATTTTTTATATATAATTCAATAAACATAAATATAACATAAGAAAAAGTTAAAATATATATGTTGTCTTCATAATTTATCATACATGTTTATTATAATTCTAAATAATTAAACTAAATTATTTTATCTACTAAATTAAAGACAATTTGATCATGGTTAGAATCCATTTCTATTATTCTACCACATATATAATTTTCTAAATGTGAAGTATGCTTAATGTCTTCAAAATTTTCAAGTACCACAAAATTGAGGTGTTCATCAAGTCTCGTAAAAGGTAGATCACTTGAAGAATGCCTTCGAATATAATTATTGCAACGCTATTATTGCAACCATAATATTTGTTTGAATTTTAAATGCAAATGAAGGCATATCACGTAAAATTTTTCACATTTGTTTCCAAACTCTGAATGTTCGTTCCATGCAACTTCTAAGCGATGAATGACCACTATTAAAGACTTTCTCGTATCCCTTTGCAGGTTCACCACACTGAAATTCAGGAAAATAATATCTTATCCTTTTGTAAAATCGTAGATATCATTTCATTTGTGGATACACCGCATCTACCAAATAATATTTGCTTATATTTTTTTAAAAAAAAGTTTTAGCTATATCAAAAATCCCTTTTTATTCAACTAACAAAATCATATAACGTTGAAAAATAAACGAAAACAACATTTATAGAATTCCAAGTAAAAGACAAAAGAAAAAAAGATCAATTGATTATTTAGAAAAAAAAAAGAAAAAAAGAAAACCCTAGAAATTGAACAAGAAGTAAAATGAAGCAGAATGAAAGATTAACAAGAAGAATAATAAATTCAAGAGAAATTCGATAAAAATATAACAAACAAAAGAGAAGATGAATAGTCATGGAGTTTACCTAGAATAGAAGCCAAAACGAGAGAGACAAGAACAAAATTTACTTTTACCCTATTTTTAATTAGTTAATATTGCTAGTTTAATTGTTATTGTGAAGTAAAATAAATAGTATTTTTGTCTAAAATAAATACTACATCTGCAACCCTGAAAAGTTAAAATTTAACTTTTCTGAAAAACTTAGGATCTGTTCACTTACAGAAAACTGGTCCAGTTTTTCAGAAAAATTTTTCACAGAAAACAGAAAATAAAGATCATATTTATTTTAGTCAATGTTCTAAAATATAAAATAAAAAATAGATTTTTCAGTTTTCTAAAATAAATAAAAAATTGAAAAACTAATAAAAAATGTTTTTTAAATTTTGTAAATCATTTTAATACATATATACATGTGTGTGCATATATTCACACACACATACGTATACATGTATGTACATACATATATATGTGTATTTATATGTATGCATAGACATATATGTATGTATGTATGTACATACATACATATATACATATACATATATGTATGTACTTATATACGTACATACATATATATATATATATGCATACGTACGTACATATATATATATATGTATGTATATACTTATATCCATATACGTATGTATATATATACATCCATATACATATATATATGTGTGTGTGTGTGTGCGCGCGCGCGCGCGCGTGTATATGGGTGTACATACATATGTATGTGTGTGTATGCGTATATACACATACATGCATGCACATGCATATACATATACATATACACATACATGCAAATGCACATGCATATGCATATATGTATATACATATGCACATGCACATGCATATATATATACATATACACATACATGTATGTATGTATGTATGTATGTATGTATGTATGTATGTATATATATATATATATATATATATGTGCATCCATATATATATATATAGAGAATACCATTTATTGACATGTATGTGCATATGCATATGCATCTATATCTATGTATGTACACACATACACATATATATAGAAACTAATTACTCTAATTTTTCATTTACTGATATGTATACGCATATGCATATATATGTATATATACATACATACACATATATATAGAAAATAAATATTCTAATTTTTCATTTCTTGATAAATAAACGCGTTTTCTAAATTTTCTACAGAAAATAAATACTCAAATTTTCTATGAAAATAAAATACAGAAAACTGTTTTCTGTAAGTAAACGCACCCTTAAATTTTTAGTTTTTTCTAACATAATATTTTTTCACTTTTCACAAAATTGATTTTTATAAAATTAATATTTACCAAACACTTGTTTTTATCCTATAATTAACTTTTTATCCAATAATCAGTTTTTTGCTCTTCCAAAAGTAATGTCAAACACAACCTTATTATGTTTGAGATATGAATTGTGGCATGATATGAATTTTTTTTGATAAATATTAGTTGAGACTTCTAAAATAAATGAACATGATCTAGTTTATTGAAATAATTGATTTGGTAGAAATATTCTATAGATGTTGATGTGCTAACTTCATGAGTTATAATTGTTATATTAGAGGTTGGATTTTATTATTTAAAGGGTAAATATGTTTTAATGCTAAAAAGTTACGGTTTAACAATATATTATATTTATGTAAAGCCTCTTTGAAGGTACAAATTTATTTATGTTGGTAAGCTTAGAGTCAAATTTATTAATTAACATGCATGATTAATTATGATATACTAAATAGTGCTATAATGGATCAAATGGTCGGACGTAAGTCATATTCAGGCAAGTTTGGTATTTATACAAAGATAAGACTTTGAAAATACAATGTTATATGAGAATGATTGTGATTAGAAACAGTACTGACATGCCATATGGTGCCGTAAATTGAATGGGAAAAATCGAATTACAAAAAGTGTATATTGAATTTAGTTAAATGTGATTATATAATTTATATTGGTGAATGAAAATGCAGTTGGCAAATATTATTAAATAATCATTACCTTGGTAATCAATAGAAAACATGGGCAATGGTATAATTGGCTAGCCATAGAGAGTATAAAACTGCATTGGAAATTGGGATTACTACATGTTATTGAGAATCTACAAATTTTATTTTCTTTCAAGAGACCGGATACCGGTCATTACCACTATTACTGCTACTATTACTATTACTCAAGATTGTAGTTGGCCACTCCAATTCGTTAGGCCCAAAAATGGGTTGGTATCTCGCGTACTCAACTCGCGCAGTTCCATTGGATTACTTTGGATAATAAATTATAAATTATATATCGACATTAATTATGTTTAATAATGCATTGTGGGTGAATTTAATTATTGGCTTGTATTATTGATTTATTGAGACTAATAATGTCAAAATTTTATTTTTCTTGGGATTTGAATTTGTGTTCTTATTTGCTTACTTTTTTATGAAAATTATTTATAACTTTTAATAAGATTATTGTTGTGGAAAAGCGAAATTAGTGGTTGTCACTACACAATTTTCTTAAAGCGTGAAATTTTATTTCTGTGCATAGGTACACAGGTTTTTTAACTGAAAAGCAAGTAAGGGATCTACCAGCAAGTATGGAGGAGTTATTTAACTTCAGGATAAATACTTAAGCTTAATATTTTATTTTGTCATTTTTTTGGAGCATTGAAATTTGAAACTATCGAACGGCTTGTTAAAGGTTGTATCAGAATTTGAATTGTAATTCATTTTGGTTGATGGGTTGTGAATATTGAAGGACATTGTAATTATGTGCATATAAATGAAGATTGATGTTTTAGTTATTTATTATAGAATGTATATGAACTAAGAGGGATAAATTCACAATTGTTGGTGAATTTACTTTCTTACATTGGGATTTTGAGGAGGATGGAAAATTTTGAGAATGCATTGTTTTTGGATGGAGTTGGATGTATAGATGAATATATAGAAGTGAAATTTTTGATTGTTAAACAGGATAATAGAGACCCATATAGGAAAATTCTGTCCGATTTTCTGCAAAAATATAAGTGATACGGATTTATTTGAGTTTAAAATAGAACAATAGAATTGGATATTTAGTATATTAGTTTAGTATATCAAATTGGGTAACATTTGGTATCCAACTCTCAGGGGGTCGGGTATTACAGAGAGTGGCCCATTGATCGTGGTTATGGTTTAAATCAAAACAAACTGTGATGGTTCCAAAACATAATTGTAACTATAAAAATAAGATTTTATTATGGTTTTACATTTTAACTACCAAAACTAAATCGAATCGAATCTAAACTGTCATTTTTGGTTCCACACAGTAGAATATATACTTATATATTTATTTATTTATTTATTAAAATAAAAAAAATTATTTATTGTTCTAAAAAAGTTGTTTTAGAATTATTTATTGTTTTGATTTTTCCAACCCTCTCTATTATTTAAAATATATATATATTTTATATTATAAAAATGAAAAATTATGGCTTAAAAATATGTGTTTGTTTTGAATATTAAAGAGTAAATATTAAAAATGTTAATATTTTATATATAATTTTTTTTATAAAATAAAATAAGCTTTATTTTAATGTTAAATATTTTTAACTGTGCTGTTAATTTTTTTCAGTTATTATAATTAAAGTAATATTAAAATAAAATAAAAAATAAAAAACTGAATCTGTTTAAAATCTTCTGCATTAAATTTCTATTTCGATTTTACCTTTATAAAACCGAAACCGGCAATTCCAAAATAATTAAAAAAAATATTTGTTTTATTTTTGTTTATTTCAATTTAATAGTATTTTCTTTTTGTTTATTTCAAGTACATAATTATAGATAAAGGTGACAAATTTTGATATGATCCATGATTTCGATCCATATGTTCAAAATTTAATATGTTCTATTTAGTATTTATGAGCTAATATGTTTACTCTATAAAGTTGCTCAATTTAATCTGACCTGTAATATGATCAGTATGATCCAACCTAGAGGTGGTAAGTTGGGCGGGTTTGGGTTGGGTCACTAATGGGCGGGCCATAAATGGGCCAAAAAGCATGGGTCATAAATGGACCAAATATCCAAATGGGTTGGGCGGGTTGGGTCAACCCATGGGCTAAAAACTCTTTGAATATACAAAAAATTTATAATAATACGCAAATGAGTCGGGTGCTCTAAACGGACTGATTTTGGTCCAAACGGATTGAGTGGCCCAAATGGGCCGCTTGAGACCCAAACGGACCGAGATGTAATTTGATATTTTTAATATATTTTTAATAAAAAATAATTTTCTATATAATAAAGGGATATTAAAGTGACTAATTTAAAATAATTTGGCCCAAATGGATTGATTGGCCCAAATGGGCTGCTTGAGACCCAAACGGGCTGCTTGAGACCCAAACGGGCCGAAATGTGATTTGACCCATTTAATACATTTTTAATGAAAAATAATTTCCGATATAATAAAATGATATTAAAGTGACTAATGTAAAATAATTTGGCCCAAATGGATTGGATGGCCCAAATGGACTGCTTGAGACCCAAACGGGCTGAAATGTGATTTGACCCATTTAATCAATTTTTAATGAAAAATAATTTTCGATATAATAAAATGATATTAATATGAGGAACCATCTACCTAAGGACTGCTGCGGTGAGGAAGAAACTGAAAAGCTTGAGAGCATTAAAAACAACTGATCCCAATATAATAAGAAAATATAATAAGAAATCTCAAATTCGAATCCCTGTCTGCCATTTGACATATTTTTTAAAGAAAAATAATTTTAAATATATTATTTTGGGAGAGTCTTCTCTCGCAGAAGACACCGGGATTGTTGTATCAAGATATTTAAATTTACTTATCAACTTTACTGATGAACAAATTACAGTGAATTTAAATTTACAGGGAGCTCATGACTGATGACTCCTTTATGGCTGAGTAAAAAAGAATGAATGCAACATCTCCCTATATGTATCACTTACAATTCTTCACCTATCTACAATACCTCCATCCTCACCCTACCTTATAGAAGAAATTTAAAACAACAAAAAAATGTAATTCAATTTTCTGATTTAATCTTCTTCTGTCAATTTCCCAATTAAATATCAAAGCGAAGCTCGGGTCTTTATCGGTTTTAGCTTCAAACCCATGCTTTCTGGGGAGAGAAGCTCCGGCAAGATGCATGACGGACTGAGCGGACTCCTGGGGCTGCCACTGATAATACATCTATCAGATTTACCACTTATTTGGAATACATCAACAATTAAGTAAAGAATCAATTGTTTGCATCTTAAAGTATAACAAAACCTACCTCAACTAAGGCACAATATCTTCTATCCAATTTTGAGGTCATGTGGAGTGCCTCAGAATGGAAAGGAGAGTTATCGCCAACAAAAACAAGAGTGCGACATCTTAGTCTCTTTAACCCGCTTGTTAGGTCAGGTCTCCTGTAAATTGGAAAACCAAAAGGAGTTTAAACATCTAATCATCAAACAGACAAGAAACGTGGACAAGTAATACTTGGAATATAACCATACCTATTCATTGCTTGAAGAAACCGCAAAACATTTGTGCTCTGCCTCTCATCAAGTAACTGAAGAACCAACGTTCACATAATCAAACGAGGGTCAGCTTTCAATCCACAATCTGAGAATGACTAGATTGAAGAAAGGAAATGAAATGACCAAGAAAAAGGTAAACTAACCTTTCTGCATGCCTGAACTATATCCGACTCAGGAAATTCTGCATTGCCACGAACTTCCTGTTACAATTTTCTATGTCATTGCTCAGACAATCCATCACATATGCGACTCTGTTGCAAAGAAAGTATATCAGTTGGTAGGGCATGGAGCAATTGAGTACCTTACTAAAATATTGCTGAAGTAAAAACTCTTTAAGTAATCCACACATGCCATAGAAATACAGCAAATTTGACATCATCTGTAGAAAAAATAATATCATTAGTACAAATACAAAAATCTGCCAACGTGCACGAAAATAAGTACAGCATACGGGAAAAGAAACCTTGTTATAAAACCATTCACTCCAAGAAGGTGCTTTGCATAAAGGGGATACAAGTATCAACCCAAGAACACGGTCTCTGTATTTCATCTGTAATGCAAAAGCTTGATCAGTAAAAATGGTGAGAAAAATAGAAAAATAAATAATTATAATAATAATAATAACATATTAGGAAGGAACATACGGCAAATAAAGACACAAATTTAGAGAAGCAAACCATATAGAAAAATATAGACTTATTTTAACAGATTCAATTACATGAGGCTAAAAGCAGGTTTTTTGGAATAATAAACTAATTAGATAAACAAACCCAAGAGCTCAGTCACAAGATTTGTGTAGTTTGGCAACTAATTGCTGCATAACATATTAAAACGATCCCAAATTCTTCTTCTTGAAAGTGGAAAATTTGCTAACCCTAATTCCTCTTATGCTTGAGCTAAGATGTGTTTAACTGTAATCAAATTGAAATTCAACGGAACAAGCATGAAATGCTTTTCAGGCAATAAAACATCAAATAATTATATTAACTGCATTACTGGTAAGCCTTCAGCTGATGAAGAATCCATAGTTAATCTTCTATGGCCGTTTACTTATGAGAAAAAAGACGAAACAATTAACAAAGAAAGCAAAACACAAAAACCCTCAAATTAGAGATTGGTAGTAACTAAGAATCCAAGTCGTAAACATTCAGCAACAAATTGAACTAACCTATATATCCAAGTCGTAACTAAGAATCCAAGTCGTAAACAAGTGGGAAAGATGCAGCGATGGAGAGAGCAAGAAAGTGAGAGAGAGGGGCACAACAAAGAGAGGGTGGAAGGGGCAGAGTGCCCGTCGGGCATTTGTGGGCAGACCCGAACGGGTCACTTTTTAGGCGGGTTTCATTTGAACGGGCCTGGATGGGTATATTTTTAATTGGGTTGGGTTTGGGTTAATTTTTGCTGGGCGGGTTGGGCGGGGTTTATGGGCCTGGGCCAAGTTTGACAGGTATACCTTTTAGCATATTAAATGTTATTTATTAAAAATAACATTTTTGTTTTTATAATTACTTTTTATTTTTCAAATTGCTACTATTTGTTGACAATCACTTTAAAATTAAAATTTGACATTATATTATATTTCATCCATTTTAAATGTTCAAAACCCACTATAATACGCGAATTAAAAAAAATAGAATACTTTAATTTTATATAAAAAAAATTAGCAATTAACAAAATTACTCTTTTTTAATTTTAAGTATTTCATTTAATTGGAGTATTTAATAAAACAAAACGGCATATCAAAATTTAAAATAAGCATATAAGCTTTTTTTTCTCAAATTTTTAAAAGACATTTAAATTGAAACAAAATGAAATGGTGAAATTAAACACTTAAAATGGGATTAAGTAGTTACAACCATTTTAAATGAAGATTAACCAACCTTAGATAACTCATTAACCAAGTGATCAATCTCCTATTAGGAAAGAAATTAAAAAAAAAAAAATATTGAAAAACTTTAATTTTATAAAAATGTTTAATTTAATATAAAACCAAAGCTAAATTTATTATTATATTAAATTTAAATGCATTAAAGTTTTAAACATATATGTCGTCAAGAATTTAATTTTAACTAAAGATAAAGAAATGATAAAGCAAAAAAAATTTTAATAAAGGTAAAAGTAATGGTACATAATAAATATGGATAAGAATATAAATTTTTATTAATATTCTTTTCAAATTTCTAAAGAAATACTTAAAAGTGCAATAAAGTAAAATTCGAAAATTCATCGCTTAAAAGAGTTGAAATGGAATGGAGAGACAATTGTTAGAAATCCATTTGCAAATTGATAGAATGTCATAATAAATGAATATATAAAATAGAAAACAAAATCCTCTTCATCCTTGATCTCCAAACTTTCTACTCTCCAAAATCCCAATAAAAAAAATATTCAGAATGTTGTGCTCCAAATAAAATAATTCAATGACTATACCCAATTCCATTTAAAACAAAATCACCATCCTGTTAATCCACTAACAACATTGAATAGACAATTGTTACAAGTCCCCGTCTCTACAGAAGTGTTATAACATAGCAAATTTCTTTATGGAATTCACCAACTGGCAATTTTTTATTTTTTGAGCAAAAAGATACTTTCAGTTAAGTCACAAACACAGCTGGAGAATAATCAAATTCAATTTGTGCAATTGATGACAGGACCACATGGAAAAAGGAATCGAAGGATTCAGAGCTGGAAACAATTCAAGAATAAATGAAATTGTTTCTCAAAAAAAAAAAAAAGAATGAACGAAATTGAGCTCAAATTACAAAACCACCTGATTTGATTCTTATGAATGAAAAAATGATCACTCCCGTATCTCAAGAGTCTCCGCATCAATACAAATCCCCATCACAAAGTGACAACGGTATTTTCCTGCTCAGGTTCATGGTATGCACAATATTTTTATACACACTATAATCTGAACTATGTACATTTTGAGTAAAGCAAGCCTACTATTTCTTACATTCCAAAAATTGTGTCAATGAGTCCCCTATCAGCAACACATATGGCAGTGGAACTTGATCATCTACTGAGACCATTCCTGAATTTTTATGTGCTCATACAGTGTAGCAGCCGTCTCAATTTTAGTAAAAGAAACAACAAAATTGCTATGAAGGTGGAACACGGGCCTTTCCATGAAGATCCAACACAAGATATCGAAGCTCAGGGAAAACTGATACCACAAGTAGTTCAAGCACTGCATATGCGAGTTGCTTCATACAGATAGTAGACTGCATGTTCCAATAGATTGTGGTGGTCACCTCAAGTTAAATCATAATACAACAAACATAAAAAAGCATAATGTGCAAAACTCAAGATAGATGTCAATTAAAATAGAAAAGATGGGAGATGCAACAGAACTCGTTCACAAGAAGTGCTAAATACATTCTCTCTATTACATTCTCTTTTACCTTCTCTATCATTTGCATGACAGTGTACATAGGATCACATGTTTCAATCACTTGCACATTTGTCATACAAGGAGTGAGAAAGGCAGAAGTGAAGTTACTAAAGAGAAGGTATTTAGCATTTCTCTATAATCGCCAATACAGGTTGCACAAGATCAATGCAGGGTATAACTGCCATCCATTCGCTAGCTCAATCATTCTAAAAAAAAAAAGAATAAAATGGATTAAAGGTCTAACCTGTGTGAAATAGAAAATGTCTCTAGCACAGCGTTTGTATTGCTTGTTCCCAATCAAGCTAACCAAAGCTGTTGGAGCTCCATCTGACAAACGAAAACCTTCTATGTCAAATACTTAACTCTAGTTCACAATGATAATAATGATCAGAAAACCCATAATCATGCAGGTTTAAAATAACAATAGTGATCACCAGGTTGTTTCTCTGCAGGCTGCTTGACCAAAACCAAATGGAATAACTAAAACCTGCCAATGTATAAAGTCTTTTTCGAATTGTAGGTGCAAATTATATTAGCTAATAAAATTGCTTTCCATTTTCACATCGCCATATGGCATGCAATAAATAAAGGAGAAGAGTTAAGCCTCATTTTGTAGCTCAGACACTGACTCAAAATAAATTTAATCAGAAAGAAAAAATGTGAAAGCCCTTGATAACAATAACAAATCAACACGACTAAATATTTTGAAATGAATTGAAACTTTCGATTCCAGTCATATATGCAGACAAGCAGTTCTTTTCAAATGGGGAAGCCATAAAGCCTCCATATCAAATTTACCAGAATGTCAGTTTACTTTTTTCCCCAACTCATAAAAAATTTAAGGGACTCTTTTGTTAATTTTCCAGGAATAGGAACCTAGGAAATCCTTCTGTATATTTCCATGTTTTATGCATTGACAACAAGTAGAAAAAAACAGTACACAAGCCAAAGCCACTTCGTTATAAATAAGATTTGGCTGTGACAGTGGGGACATCCCAAGGGGATGATCAAAACTGTTCTCACGTTACGGAATTACAATGCTTGAAAGAGCTGTACTCACCAAAGAGCATCTTTTTGATAGCACTGACTCGGCGGGCAGCCTCAAGCTGCTCCTCAAAGGAACCTTGTTTACAGGCCTTACTGCCTCCAACTTGGTTCATTTGGAAAGGAAATGGATTTACTTCATTATCATCACCTTTGCCCTGTGCAACCCCCACTCTTGTAAAGAATACACCATTGGGCCAGAGAGTCTGAAAGTAATCCATTATTAAATAGTGTAATAAACTTGTTTATTGAATATCAGAAACATAAGAAATCATACAGACTCCAATTGTGCAGTTATCATACAAAAAATTGTTTTAAATGGTTGACCTCAGTGTCACGCCAAACACAGAAGGTATTAGCATTCATGAAAGAAAATCTGAAATAATGATATTTTAACATTTGACCAAATAAAACAGGGGTACAGAACATGCATCTGAATTCGGCTAACATTACTACCCACAACTGCAAGTGGCTATATCATTAATTACAAAACCTTCAATGTTGTTTAAACCAATAAGCAAACAGTGAGCCAAAGCTAATCTTTTTTCTTCAACATGACACTCATTGAAGAAATTGAAGACATCAATAATGACATCCTTGTTAAGGTTCACTAGCTAGTTGAATAGATACAAAAAAATTATTCATCAGTCCCCACTTTCAGACATAAATTGCATGAAAGGATTTGAACTTACAATTCCTTAGCTTTATTATTACCAAGAAACATCTCATTAGAAAAAGGCTAAATACCCTTCAATTTCAAAACTGATTCAATCACTTTTTCCATCTGCTCAATGATGATAAAAAAATAGCACCATCACACTATCCAGATAAAGAAGCGACCTTCATTAGAATAACAAAGACACCCTTCAAAGCTTACAATATGGAAATCCAGTTATACGTTTAAAGTTGTACCAAAATTTAGATCACAAAAGAGTCTAACAAGAAGCTTGAGACTGTATAATCCTCCAAAACATGATAGTTCTTGAATTAAAAATTGCAGACAATAATTATTACCATAAGGACTAAAATTTCAGTAACTATTTTGACTAAAGCAAGAAATGTATCTGATTTCAAAGAAGTATACCCAGTTCCTGAAGTTTCTGAGAAAAGCTTAGGATATCAAAGAGACAGGTGAAGGTAATTCAATCAAACTTTTGTACCAACAACTGTAGAAATACCCAGACTCTCCTTTGCCTTAGGAAGTATGAAGTCTCTCCATCCAAGAATAAAACAATTCAGTGAGCTCCCTATATACTATTTTCATCCCACTTCAAGAGGTAACTTTTTCTTTTTTACGGAAATTAAGGAAATGATTATAATACCTCAATTTCAAAAAAAAAAAGAAAAAACTACAGCAATTAACAAGAATACCCCTTTTTTTATTTTCAAGTACTTCATTTAATTCTAGCTAAAAATAGAGAAGTAATAAGAAAGAGAAATATTTAATAAAGTGTATAATAAATAGGGATAGACATGTAAACTTTTCTCTCAAATTTCAGAAAGAACATTTAAAGTGAGACAAAGTAAAATAGGAAAGTGACCTCTTAAAGTAGGACGGATGGAGTAATAAATTACAATAAAATTTTCACAATCCAGCAGAATTCAAGTTCAAAAATTAGGCTTTACTTGTGCCAAATAAAATAATATTTATTTCACATTATATCAAAAGGCAATGCATGTTGGAAGCAATAGATTTTTTTTTTTAACTATCAAACAAGTAAAAGCAAAGTGAAACATTACTAACATCAATTTAGCATGTTAACAACAACTATCATACAAGAAGCACTACCACTAAGCATCACAACCAAACAGCTACAGTATCATCAAACAAAATTTCTACCCGAAATATTCATCTCAAGTTAAATTATTGGAGGACATTGACACAATAGATCCAGTGCATCTATACCAAGTGTGTAAAATAGTCAATGGAAAATGTGCGTATAAGCAGTAGCCTTCCCACTGAACTCAAAAAGCAAGCGCACACACTCATCTTGTGCGAACAGTTTCACTGAAAAATATGAGCACAGTATGGAACTCACAAACTAAACTTTGATCAATTGCAAAACAAAAAATAACTCATAGACATCCATAAAAGAGGGTAAAGAAAATTTAAAAGAGGAAAAAGAATCCATTATGATCATTCCTCATCATAAGTAATCATTACAGCCGACGATATATCAGTATAACTAAAACTATTTCAACTGCCAAACATGCCAACAAACTCCCAAGGCACATATGAAGCCTTTCAGCTGATATTAAAACTAAAGCACATCAAACACATAACAAAAACAGAAGCAGCAGCAGTTTTAGACATACAACAGAAATATATATATTTATTCTAGCACCAAAACCATGCAACACTACACTTCTAAAGATACTAAATTGCAATACCCAAAGCAAAAAGAGCAAATCAGCACTCAAATGATGAACTCTATTGGTCTGATACCATAAATTCAAAAGTTGGTCTGGAATTATAATGCAGAGTTCACACAGCAAGAAATGGTGAAAAAGGAAAACATATTTCTCTGTATCATGGCAGAAATTTGAAGGCCTTATTAAGCAAATTTATTTCATCAGTGAACAAGGTTCATTCATTATGGATTGGTATGTGTTATGCACCAAGGAGTTGAGAGCTTCGCCAAGGGTTGGCTGACACTAAAAATGACCAATTACCATGCCAAGCCACAGATAGTAGCACCAAAAAATTTCCTTATATCACAAAATTATCCTTGTAACAGTCTCAATGCGATCGCAACACCAAGAGTTCAAATATTGATTAAGTCCTTACATCTTGCACCCACCGAATTCCTTGAGCAACAATATCGTCTCTGCGAAGCAAGTAAATCTGCCTCAAAAGCCAATCATCAATAGCATCTTCCATTACTAACTGTAGTATTTGCTTTGACATCCAAAAGACCTGTCTCCTGCAACAGAAGTAAATGTTAAGTATAACCCAAGTCAACATAAAAATAGTATGAATCACAAGCATCCAAAAACACCATGAGAAAGAAACCATAAAGCTGCATAAGGTTATGTATATGTTAATATAATAGGCATATTTGCAAAACAGACCACATTTTCTTCAGAATAGCTGTGGAACTACAGCAAGAGGCAAAACAAACCAGGCAGCCCAACACTGGAGCCAGGACTTTGCTCAAGGCAACAGCCAGTGGCGACTGAACATTACCATATGGCTGCCCGGGGATTAGGAAATCAAAGATCGAATGAACATTTAAGCAACTGAAAGTAAGAAAAGCTGGCTCCTGATGAGTTCCTGTTTAATATCTTATAAAGCCAGAAGAAGTGTGCCTGACTAAATTATTTAAAGAGATATTGAAATCGAAAGACAAGTGAGTACTAGCCAGTATGACACTAATTTCACATATTTGAATTAGATGGCAAATGGAGAGGAAAGCTAGGAAAGATTTCATGACACACCAAAACCCTGTCACAATAATATCTTTTCTTTTCCATTTATACCACTACAGTACAAAACATATTAGTCATAACCTAAAAAGATACCATCCAATTGACCAGAAAGGGAAAAACAAAATTATCTCACCTCAACCACCCTCTTCTCTTGAGTTGGAATACCTTGTCAACTAGATTTAATAGAGGTACACTTACATTAGATGGAGTCCACTGCAATATAAACAAAATGTTATCATTGGAAATGAGCTCTGTGATGGCAAGGGCACCAAAAGTACAGCAAAGGACCAAGCAAAATGCAATTCAATCATCAATATGGATGGTATCTTCACATAAATAAACCAATTACGGTTCTAGGAATTTTTTCGAAACCAATGAGGCAACTGAGTACAAAAAGGGTCAAATAGTGTTCATGTCTATATCTGCATAGCAACTCTCTTGTCATTGTTATTGTACTGGTTTGTTCATACCCCACTGCTACTTAAAAAACTTCCAAAAAAACTTATGGTAGTTGAAGAATATAATAAAATTCCTGTAAAACACAACCTCTGGCCATGTGATGCATTCAGTTTTTATGTCTGACAAAAAGCACCTATAGCAGAACAAGGATATGATAGCATTTCACTCCTGTAGCCTTCTGCAAATACCCTCGCCTTTTCAAATCAGCAATTTGATTCTAAAATGGGGAAAAAAGTCAATGACACTCACTCTAGGCTATTTTATAGTCAGTAACGTCGGAAACTTTAAATATCTCATGATATTCCAGTTGAATAGTTCATCACTAATGTTTGAAAAAATACTGAATAAAATTATAGTGTAAACTGGTATGAGAAGCACTTTTTCACGTATAACATCACAGGGCAGCAATTTTCAAAGAAGCAAGAGACACGTTAAACACTCAAACCAGTATATCATTTTCTTTTTTTAATAACAAGCAAAAAGTTCACATATAACTGAAACCTTGTAAGCTCTGAATTGCTTCATCATGGGCATCATGCTTCCTTTATTTATCATATTATGATTGAAACATGCTAACTCTAAAACCCTAAACATTTAGAAAACCCCAGCCACAAACAAATTATCTACTCAACCCTAAAACCTAAACCATAAAACCAAACCCAAAACCCTAAAACCTAATTCTATATGCAATTAACATGGATGTAACTTTAGCCCCAAAAAAAAGAACTCAACTAAGCACCAAATACCTCAGGTGGCATTCCAACAGGATCATCTATATGTCTAGAAGTCACTGTTGCAGAACTGCCTGCATGAAACCCACCATGGTTAGTCCATTCAGATTTCACCCGTAGACCTTTCTTGATGGCATCTAATTCGCTCGTCTCCTCATCACACATGATCACTCGAGGTGGAAAACCCTTTGAGTTTAATTCATTATCTGAATGCCAACCATTAGCTTGTCCGGTAGAACCTTCCATTGGTCCATGACTATCTTGCTCAACGCTTCCTTCGTTATCAGAGAAGCTGTTTTCTGCTGTATCTTGTCTTGAAACAGGTTTATTCATCTCATCTGCATGCCAGGACAAGTTCCTGTAGACTGAAGAATTAGCTTCATCAGGGGGGGAAGGTGAACCAACAACTTTGCGCATCAAGCCATCTGAGACCCCTTTAAATTGGCGAACAATATCATCCACAGCATCATCCACATTGACTGTTCAAGTCAAAGACCAAAATCAATGAAGAGAAATTGCCCAAATATGTAATAGGTATTAAAAAATATAGCCACAGTATTCAGTAATTACAACCAGGATTCTTATGGTTGGAAAGCAGATTGTCAGAGTAACAAAAATGAAAGCTGCCTCCATAATTCAAGCTAGAACAGTTTATAGAGATTATTCAACATATTTGTTACGATCACAAACAAGGATTAAAAAAAATGGACACCCATGCATAAAACACCTCTCAAACAGAAAAAGAACAAATAGACAGCTTCAGGTCATGTGAATGAATCAACAATGCAGGTACAAATGAAGCCTTTGTAAGCAAATACCAGAGGAAGCAAGGTGATGATGCAGAGAATTAAGCAATTAGACAAATTAGGTGAAGATTGTAAATGTAATTAGAATTTACCAAGTAACCATGAATACAATATCTTTATCATTCAGATCTTTCTTACATTTTTTAGCCTAATATTAATTTAATGGCCACAAGCTCTCCTATTTCTTTAAAGTTTTTATAGCAAGTGTTCCCCTCTGAGAAACACCAACCCGAAATCCTTAAATATAAGGGAAAAAATTATCCAACTTTGCAACAAGCATGAACATGTACATGAATGCCTGGAGAGAGAAAAAGGAGAGAAACCAATCTGACAAACCAAGCATGTGAACAAATTTGAAACAGCTAAGATGCTCAATAGTCATAAGCAATCATCAAATTAATCCAATAAGACATGGAAAAGATGTGGAAATCTATTCATTTTTGCTGACACCTAACGTGCACTAACATGTATTCGAATTCAGTTCTGCATTCACGCTTGATGTCTAATGTTTTTAGAAGATGAAGTCTGCCCTTCCATGGTTATAGATATTGCAAGTAAAGAAACAGTCTAGAATAAACAATTAAGATAATGATCAATAATCAATAACACATCTGCATACCTGCAAGAGTTCTCATCACTGAGGAAGATTTTCCAAAAGAATAGTTCTACAAAATAAAAGACAGTTTAGAATAGAAAAATAATCATTCATAATAGCAAATGAAAAGTTGAAGTAGAGGGAAAAAATGGCAAAACATTCATGTAAAATCTACAACAACGTATATCACAAATCCACAGAATTCATACCTTTGAAGAAGCACTTAAGAAATCCCACACTTCATGCTGTTCAGCAACATTTGCTATAGAGAGAAGATCCTGGAAATTGTAACTTAATTAAAGCAGCAGAAAAATAAATCAACTTGAAGAACAAAATCAAGCAAGGATTGAATAATACCTGCAGATATTTATCAAGCTGAATGCAGCGTTGATGAACAAAAGCATCCTCCGTACTTGATGAAAATATCCTTTTGGGGGGCAGATGTAAAGTATAATTAGGAATGTCCTTAAGATGCCGATGCAACCTCTCGAAATTTCTGTATCTGCAGAGGAAATAAAATAAAATGAGCACAAGCACAAGAACATTTCCTTCTCCTCAGGAACTTCCAATGAATGCAGTGAAGATCTAAAAATTCAAATTGGGGTGGGAAAAGAAGAAAGCATGAGTTTTCCTCAAGCTAGTTATCAAATAGATGAGACAAGTACCTTCTCTTCACAAACCAAGTTCTACCTTCTGCATCTGTGACAGCAATTGAATAAACTGCAAAAGATTTTGATCCAAGTTTCTCAAAGTATGCTCCCATAACCTGTAGAATTGCATAGTTAAGCAAGGAATATCTAATTAGGTCAATGCAAGATCTTTAAAAGGACAAGAACAAAGCATTATTTGGGTAGCAGGTTAACTTTGAATTCCGCATAAGGACTCTATAAACAGCTGATACTTCTCAAAATTAAGACTTGATATTGGTTAGTTAATTATAGTTAATACTTGATACAAATAATGAAACCCACCCGGCACTTCAGCTTTGGATTAGGAACATGAGGTACCCCAGTGTAGAGAACCATATCTGAAACCTTCTTAGCACCATGATAGTCACTTTTTCTCCCATAATCTGCGCTATAGAACTCTGAAATAATGGATCCTCTGCAATCTCCTATAAATTCATTTTCTCCAGTCAGAGCTTTCAGAGCAGAAGTACTACTGGATCTCTTAAGTGGATTTTTACTTTCATTGGCAGAGATATTACTTGTGTTATCGACCAATCTGTTACCAGCATGCTTTCTCTCAAAAGACAACTCCTCATTATATTCCCGAGTACTCACATCATTCGTCGAAAGTAAGGGTCTTTCTGGTAAAATTTTCTTCCCAACATTTATACATGGCTCTGCATTGTTTGTTGCAGAACTCTTAGCAATAGGTTGTGGAACTCCTAGTTTAGAGTTTTGGGTCTCTTTCTTTTTATAATTTCTTCCTTTTGTCCACATGTTTTCAAGATTTTCAGGTGTAAGAACTTCAGTTCTTCTCTGGGTAGCTGCCTCTAGCACCCGTGCCCAATCTGCAAGGCGAGGCTCAATAGGCTCTTGCTGATTTGCATCAAACCACAAGGATGTTTCTCTGTGGTCCTTAGTCTCAGCTGTAGTCATATCACTACCTTGTAAGGTACTATCATGATTGACAACATCATTTCTTTGACTATTTGCAGATGGATATTTCCTTGAGGAAGAATCAACACTATGTCCGCTCACAATAGACTGATCACCGCACATATCAATCATGCTACCATCTTTAATTGCCAACAAAATATATTCAATGATCTCATTGATATATCTAGTCCAGAAAGAAAACAAAAGTTTCAGTTACATCTTCAAATACACTCGGAATATAATCAACAGTATATTTAATCCAACCACAGCTACATAACATCATATGCACTTGAGCCATGATCAAGTTAATATGATATTAACTGACATTTGGACAAGAATGCAACTTGTCCAAAACAACTGAAAATATATTTAGAAACTCCTTTGGCTAGCTAATCCTACCAGCAACAAGAAGAAACAATGCAGCCAGTCAAGAAGGAAAATATAGGGGGAGGGAAACAGATATTTCCTATGTCCTAATGCCTTATCTCCTAATCTATATGTCCTATGATATATGCAGCAATTTCTTGCCTTGCAGGGTAGATTAGACAATTTAAATTACCTCCTTAGCAACTTCAAAAGGCATAATGTCTGCCCAGAATCTTTGTGGAGTTCTGCTGGTCTAAAGTGCAGAAAAAACTTGAGTGCATAAAAATGCCAAAGTTCTTCAGAATTATTCCTCATGGAATTCATGGGCGGTTCAAAATCAGTGCCATCCTACAATTTATCATGGTACAAGTTGGTGTCTAAGCTTCTATCTAAGAATGTGCTTCTATAGCTATCAAAGGGTTTGTTTAAGCGTATTCAACTTGAATAAAAGGACTATACTTCTTTAGCACATTCTGTTTGATCTTATATAAAATCATGCAGGAAGACTCATTATCCTCCTTGGTGTTATCTCCTTCATTTCTTTCTTTCTCAATAATTTTCTTTTTCCTTGTACCTACCAAATGCTATCAGTAGTGAAATTTATTCAAAACATGTAAAAGAAATCAAATATCCTATGTTACTTTATATATCCTACACAAATAAACAGCCAGAAACAGACTTAGCAGAGTGCAACTCAGATACTCAACCAGAAGTAAGAAATAAATGTAAATGCGATATGTTCCACAAACATTTCTGCGCTGACAGGTTTCACTGAAATTATTTGTAGAAGAAAAAATGCTAGTTATAGCTTGGGAGAGAAAGCTGGGCAACTCTGAATATTCTTATAATACAGAATTGTTTAACCAAATTGAATGCCTCTCTGATAATCCAATTTCATTGTAACGACAGTTAAGAAATGGCACAAAAGCTGAAGGAAATAATAAATCTTACATAGGGTTTGCAAGATTCATAACAGGCTGCATTATCAAGCAAGTGACAATCTCTCGGGCAATAGCTCGAACCAGGGGGCATTGAGCTTCTCGAGGTCTTAGCACTACAGCTAAAACTCCACCAATCAGGCGCTGAAGCACCTGTACCAAACAAGAAATGAAAAATTAGATAAAAAGAGATGATAAAATCCAAAAGAATATATACACACACACACATCGGAAGTTTAGAACACACCACTCACACCTTGTACTCACTCTCGGGAGATATCAATGCAGGATGAAGCTCATTTGAAGCCAACAGATGGTGCTTCAACCTTTCATCTCTCTCATCAGTTGAAAGTGTTCTCATTACATCAGCACCTATTGCAGCTTGGTTTCGTCTAAAAAGGTCCAAGTGATCCCCTACTAAATCAATTAAATCCCTGCAGCATTAGCACATCTCTTAATTCTGATGTTTCAACCAGCAAACTGAAGACATCAAGTTTTTTAAAGAATCACACAATTTCGTTTATATTCTCTAGAAAAGTTTCTAAAAAAAAAATAATATACCTTGTTAGCAGGTCAACAAGGTTTATCTCCTTAACCCTTCCAGATATCTCGCCAATAGCATCCATAATTACTGCACGCATAAGCTCAGGTGCCTCTTTATCTGGTGTAATTTCTGAATACCATAAATCTACTACAAAATCCTTCAAAACTTTATCAATAAGATCATTGACTGCAGCCTCCACGGCAGGAGAATCAATTCTTCTTTTCCACCTCGGTGGGGGAGGCACAGAAGAAAGGCGTGAATCATTCAGTGACAATTGTTTCTTCTCCAAATGAGACAAATAAGATTGTGGGCAGGTTGATCGCACTTTCCAATTGAATTCCACCACATTAGATAAAATACGAAATGCAGAAACCAGAAGAATTGATATTGGTAGATTTATCCACATTGATGAACTCGTATCTGTAAAAGAGGGGCGGAAGCAACACATATAACAAACAAGTCAAATAAGTCAACATAAGGCTGCCACATGCACAAATGCATCCAGTAACTGATAGAACAACAACTCTATCACCAATTGAGTCCAGACCTTTTGATGCATCCTTTTAAACTTGATTAAAGGATTAAAACAAGAAAGACTCTGACCGCAGAACTCGAATTCTATATTGCTACTTCAATCTAATAGAAGCCAAAGCAATGATCAGGGGGAGTGAAGATACTCTCAAAACAGGGCATTCTACCTCCACGCGTTCTAGTTGACTATATAGCTTAGTTAACGGTGAATTATGCACAAAAACTAGCTCACTCAAACCATATCACTGGAACAAGAAGGAAAAAAGAAGGCTGGTGAAGCATAAATAAAATACTAAATACATTTAATATGATTCATTAAAAATCAACCTATGTAAACATGCAAGACATCACACGAACACAGCAAACGAATACATTTTCAACTAATATAAGTTGAAATAACAAAAAAGATGCAAATTAATTGCTAATTTATACCCAAATGACCTCTAATTCAACCTAAAACAGATTCAGAACAAACTCTACTCATCTGCGTAGCAGGAATTATGTAATTCAAGAACGCAGTAATAAAAAAATAAAACGAAATTCCAAAAAAACTTACGAGACAGGAAGTACGTAACGGCAAAGATACAGAGCGCCCAATAAACCGTCCGAACTTTAGCCTCCTCGATGAGATCCCGAATTGTCTCGATCGCCTTCATCTTTCCTTCTGTATAAACCCTAATTTACTCCGTCGAAACTCTGCTTTATCGGAAGCAAATGAGAAAAAAGAAAGTAGTTGAACAATGATTCTTCGTTCTTGCAAGAACGAAAATGCAGTCAATATCGATTACTTTTCCGACAGAGAAAATAGAAAGAGCCTGGAATTTGTTGCCTGCTCTTTATATATATATATATATATTTAATTATTATTAATTTGTTGGCCCGTTTTTCATGTTCAATACAGATGGGAAGAGAGAGGGAAATACGTGGTAAATAAAAGGGATAATGTCGTTTGTCCTTTTAGAAGCACGTGTTCGGGCTGTGATTTCCTACAGTCTTGCGTTTGTTCTTCTTGTTTTACATTGTTCACACGTCAGCAAATACCGTTTTTATTCTTCTTCTGAATTTTCACCTTGGAACAATAGTTTTATTTTTTTTTTGTTCATTATGGTTTTTGTCCTATCAACTTTAAGCCGAAAATGTTGATTTATTATGCTTTTCAAGATTACCTTCGAATTTTATAACCATTTTTTAAAATGAACTTTTACATAAATTTTATTATAAATTGTAATATTTAAATGATACGATCTTTTTTCTTCTTCTTTTTTAGAAAGTTCTATGGTTTCCAGTTATTCTTAGTATTTACGTATATTTATTATGTGTGTTTAATTAAAAAAAAATCAGTTAAATATCTTATTTTGAGAAGTATCAAATATCTTATTTATATTAACTGCCTTTATTTTTAAAAATTTCCTTATTTTCTTCATAATATGTGTACAAAATTTAAAATTTTTAATGCCACGGGTAGGGGTGAGCATGGTCGGTTAACCGGTCCATGAGACACAGTCCATTAACCAGTTCATTAATATCGGTTTTTTGAAATTTCAGCCCATTAACCAGTGCATTACCATCGGTCAACCAGTCAATCGGTTTCGAATTTTCGGATCGGTTACCCAATATTTTTCGGTTAACCACTATAATTATAAATATATTCATAAATAAAATTAAAATGTTCAAAATACTTAAAAATTAAAAATTTTTCACTATAATATAACATTATTGTTATTAAAATAAAAATATTTGATGGATATAAGCAAATTTGTTTTTAAAAATTAATATTTAATAAGTAAATATATTAACCGGTTCATAATTATTTTTAATTAGATAAATTGTTATACTTACTAATAGCAAATTAAAAAAACTTAAAAACTTTAAAATAATCAATATAATGAAAAAAAAGTACATGATCACCTTTAATTAGGATAAATTATTATATAAATTGTTATAAATTATTAAAAAAGTAATAAATTAACTAAAAATTCGATTTCGGTTCGGTTAACCAGTCATATAAATCAAAAACCATTAACCAGTCCATTAATATCGGTTTTTTCAAAATACTAACCATTAACCAGCCCATTACAATCGGCTAACCAGTCTATCGGTTCGGTTTCGAATTTTTTTTTTCGGTTAACCGAGTACATCGGTTTTTTTACTCACCCCTGGCCACGGGGATCAAAATTTTGATATGAAATATGTATTTTTTATCAATTTGAAGTTAATTAATATTTTTTATTAGTATTTCAATCTTAAATTGATAAGAGTATTAATAATAATAGATCAAATTGAGGGCTTAATGTGGGACTTAGCATAACTGAACCGAACTAAATGGATTTTGATCTATTTGATTTTTTTTTTTCAATCCATTCGATTCTAAACCAAATTAAAACTGCAGTTTATTCAATTCAGTTTGATCCGTAAAATTTAAAAACTAAATAGACCGAACCGCCAAATTAATAAAAATGCATTTTATAATTTATTTCACACGTTCATTTTTTTGTTTTTACTAGATGGAAAATATATAAATAAATAAAAAAAAAACTTTTCTTCTTTTTGGTCCAAAAAACCTTTTTTTGTTTTTAGAAAGAAAGACTTTATTAAGAAGAATCTGCCAAAAGGACAACAGAAATACAAGAAGGGGGAGCTAACTCCCAAATCACACAACCTTGCATAGAATAGGCTTCTCTAGCTAAAGTATGATCAGCGTTATTCGCAGATCGTCTAACAAATCCAAAATGTATATTTGAAAAAGAATTAGCAAGCAAACAACAGTCATTAATAATAATTCCCAACTCAGAACAAATAAAAGATCTTGAAGATAATGCTTAAATAACCAATTGGGAATCAGATTCAATGACAACATTGAAAAAGTTGCTCTCTTTCACCCAGCTCAAGGCTTCACGGATGCTCAAAGCCTCTGCTATTGAAGGTTCGAAAGCACCATCAATAAATTTGCATTCAGTAGCTACAAAGGTACCTGTATGATCTCTTGCCACGAAAGCCATTCCAGTTTTCTGATCTTCCATGAAGATAGCAGCATCAGTGTTTATTTCAGCACACCAGTAGAAGGAGCACTCCATCTCTGAATAATAGAATTGTCACTCTGCTGGTCTGATTGTTGCGAAACACGAGCCAATCTCCATTCTGAAATGGCATTAACAGCCATAGAAGCCACATAACCTGCTGACAGCCTAACCCCTTTCCAGACATTTTCATTTTGAGCATGCCAAATGGCCCAACAAGTAGAGACAATAATGCCACAAGTTTCCAGATTAGAATGAGTTAAGAGAAAGCCATACCAGGAAACCATATCTGCAAAATTACCTCTAATATACCCCATTGCCGTCTTATTCCACACTTCTTGAGCAAAAGGGCAATCCAGCAGTATATGAATTATAGATTCGGCTTCATTCCCACATAAGGGACAAGATTGGTTAACATCCATACCTCTCATATCAAGAAGAGCTCAAGCAGGTACACAGGAATGTAGGACACGCCAGAAGAAGTGCTTTAATTTTGGAAGTATTATCAACATCCAAAGCTTTTTCCAGTCCACTACCACTAAATGAGGAAACGGATAAATTCCAGAGTGCAAAAATTTATAAGCACTCTTGACAGTATAGACGCCACTATTGTCAAACACCCAGTGCCAATGATCAGCTGTCTCCTGCATACTGAGAGGAATACAAGTGATTAACTGCTGATCTCTCTCATTGAACATAGAACGAATGAGTGGTATGTTCCATTGTTTAGTAGCACTGTCCATCAAGAGATTAATCTTCAGGCTGTCCCAATTAGGAATGAGGGGAGTAATAATGAAAGGGTTGGATCGATCAGGTAGCCAAGGATCAGTGGCTATATTTATACTCTTGCCATTACCCACCCTCCATTTAAAACCGACTTTAATACTATCACGACTTGTGAGGATACTTTGCCATGTGAAGCTTGGGTTATTACCTAGAGTGGCATCCCAGAAATGGCTATTTGGGAAATATTTAGCTTTTAGGACACAAGCCATTAATGAATTTTCTTCAGTTAGAATTCTCCAACATTGCTTCCCAAGCATCGCTAGATTAAAGCTTCTTAAGGTTCGAAAGCCTTGGCCTCCCTTATTTTTTGGCCAACAAAGTTTTTTCCACGACATCCAAGGAATTCCTTGTCTTGCAATTTTGTCTGTACCCCACCAAAAGTAATTGAGCATCTTCTCAATCTTAGAACAAAGGCAGACCGGTAAAAGGAAAACACTCATCGTATAAGTAGGAAGTGATTGAGCTATAGACTTAAGAAGAACTTCTTTTCCCGCTTTTGAGAGAAGTGTTCGGTTCCACCCGCTAATGCGCTTCCATATTTTTTGCTCAACACAACATTTTTGCTTGTTAGTTAAACCCGTAGGAGTCAATTTGAGATTCAAGTTAAAATTTTAATCACAATTATTGAATTGCATTTCAAACCTGGTAGTGCATGTATACACATATGTGCGTGCGCTCTATATTTTATTAATTTGAATTTTTTTTTATTATTAATTTAATTTTTTTATATGTAATTTTGATTAATATTTATTAAGAATAAAATATTATTAATTTATGTCTATTATTTATATTTTAGTCAATTTAAATGATTTTATTTTAGTGAAAACATGCTAATTTAATTTATAGAACCATAAAGATTTAAAGTTCAATAAAAAAAATCCATAAAGTCTAAGAACTAATATAACCGAACCGACCAAAATTTATTCAGTCTATTCGATTTCGGTTCTATAAAATTTGGTTTGCGATTCAATTTTTATTATTTATACTATTCAATTCTCAATTTATTCAATTCGATCAAAAACTGAACCGAATCGAACCGACCAAATGAATCAACCCTAACTTAATGTGTAAAAAAAGAGCTTAATGTTGCAAAATAATGGTTCAAGAACTTAATAGCAAAAACTAAAAAATTTCAAGGATATGTATATACTTTTCCAACTATATTTACTAGCATTTATCTTTAAACGTTCCGTTAAGAATCTTTATTCAGAACTCATTAAGCAACGGTTTACTCAAAGCATAAACGAACTAGGGACAAAGATTTGACTAGGATTTTTTAAAAAAGTTAGAAGCCGCAGCTGACACCTGCGGCTTCTGACGGTGGGACCCACATCGTGGGTCCCTTTTTCTTGAAGGATGCTGCAGCTCTTAGCTGCGGCATCCATAGGGGCAGCACACAAAGCTGCCCCTTTATTTAAGTAAAAAGGGGCAGAAGGCAAACCTGCCGCCTGTTTTATTTAAGTAAAAAGGGGCAGCAGGCAAACCTGCCGCCTGCTGCCCCTTTATTTCATATATATATATATATATATATATATATATATATATATATATATATATATATATATATATATATAAGTTTTTTATTTAATAATAAAAAATATTAATATTATTTATTATAATAAAATAGAATTATAATAGAGATAAAATAAAGTAGGAAATATATTTATTAAATATAATAATATAATTATAATAGAATAATATTTAAATAATATACAAAATGAAACTTTTTTAATTGCCTAATTATAAATTTTACAAAAATATTAAAATTTCATAAAGTTTTAACATTTTTCTTATATTTTTATTTTTTATGTGTAAGGTAGAAAATTTATAGATAGTATAATATAAAAATTTTATAAGTAACTCAAATAAATAATTTAGTGCAAAAAAAATAATTAAGAAATATAAATTTTCATAAATGCATGATACAATTAGCATACGCTATGTATATATATTAATTAAAAAAATAAAAATAAAAAATAATGACATATATTTTTAAAAAAGATTTACACATAAAAAATAATGACGTATATTTAACATTTTTGTTGTATTTTTTAGTTTGAACAAAGTTTCATTTTGTATATTATTTAAATATTATTCTATTATAATTATATTATTATATTTAATAAATATATTTCCTACTTTATTTTATCCCTATTATAATTCTATTTTATTATAATAAATAATATTAATATTTTTTATTATTTTAAAAAAAAACTTATATATATATATATATATATATATATATATATATATATATGAAATAAAGGGGCAGCAGGCGGCAGGTTTGCCTGCTGCCCCTTTTTACTTAAATAAAGGGGCAGCTTTGTGTGCTGCCCTTTAGCTGCGGCATCCTTCAAGAAAAAGGGACCCACGACGTGGGTCCCACCGTCAGAAGCCGCAGGTGTCAGCTGCGACTTCTGATTCAACCCTACTTTAGGAAATATTTTCCGAACAATCCTATTCTCGTAAAAATTTTTTAAAAAAACCCTAGTCAAATTTTTGTCCCAACGAACTACTAACCTTATCCAACAATTTTCTTTCTTAAAGAAAAAAAAAATTAATCTCCAACCAAATTTTTCCCAATATAACAAGATGACTTAATTGATAAAACAACCGATAGATTTAATATTATTCACATGATTAATACTCCATCCGTTCATTTTTATCTGTCACTTTTAAGTAAAATACAAATTTAATGTATTTGTCACTTTTAAACTTTTAATATAATTTAATTTTTTTCAATAAAAGTTGACAAATTATATTTAAATTTGAGTATTAAATCACTCAATTTTATTTTAAATTTAAGTCTAATTAATATTTTTTAATTGTAGTGAAAATAAAAAGAAGTGACAAATAATAAGAACAGAGGTAGTAAATAACTTTATAAAACAATTAATGACTTTTACTTTATTAATATTCCACCATTTCGATCAAAGTGGCTTGTCAAATTGTCACTTTGGCAAATTCAATATAATATTTAATACACTATTTTCAACTTTACCCTAATATAATGTCAAAAAATTATTTAATACTTTAATTAATGCTTATTTTGTTTACACATTTTAACATGATAACCTAAATTAATAAGAGAACATTTTAGCAAATTCAATAAAATTTAATACATCATTTTCAATTTTATCATTGTATAATGTCAATACAATATTTATGTTTTTTTTTATTTACACGTTTTACTATAATAACTTAATTAAGAGGATACTCCATCCGTTCCACAATATCTGTCAATATATTATTTTCACTGGGATTAAGAGATATTAATTACGCCTAAATTTAAAATTAAATATAGTAGATAATAACTAAATTACCCTTATTTTTATTACTTCGAAAATTATAACTTAAATTTAATTAGTTGAATAGCATTGAAAATGTAATTAGTTGAATAGCATTGAAAATGTAATATAAAATTAATATCATATTGAAAATTGAAAAAATAAAATTAATATTACATTTAAAGTTTAAAAATGACATCTAAAATAAAATATGAAATTCTCTTAAAAAAATGACAGTTATTAAGAAACGGATGGAGTAATATTTTAGCCTATTCAATACTTCATTCGTTTCACTTTAAAAGTTCACTTTTCCATTTTACTTTATCCCACTTTAAATATCTTTTTTGAAATTAAAAAAAAAAGTTTACATATATTTTCTTCATTCCATAATATCTGTCACTTTTATTATTTTTACTAGAATTAAGTAGTATTAATTAATTAGACTTAAATTTAATATAAAATTGAGTGATTCAATGTACAAATTTAAATTTAATTTATTAACTTTTATTGAAAAAAGGAAAATTAAATTGTATTGAAAATATAAAAGTGATAGATAAATGTAATTTGAATTTTACTAAAAAATTACAGATATTATGGAACGAATTGAGTATTATACACTTTATTAAATATTTTTCTTTTTTATTACTCTTTATTTTTAACGATAATTAAATAAAGTACGTGAAAATACAAAGGATATTTTTGTTAATTGTTATAGTGTTTTTTTTTAAGAAATTGAGGTATTTTAATAATTCAATTAACTTTGGTGAAAAAAAACAAAGTTAACTCTTAAAGTAGGATGCAGTGAGTATAATTTTATATAAAAATTAGTAAAATACAAAAATCAATAATTACTTAAATATTAGTGACTTATATAATAAATGATAATTTGGTGGGAAGAAATCAGTATATAAAAAATTTATAATATATTTTTTAAAAATTATCTATACAGATAAAGCTAATCCGAAAGCGGAAACTAAATACATGGAGAAAGCTGATGAAGACATCCATTATTAAATTTAAAGCCGACGAAGACATCCATTATTAGCTGCTAATACATATAAATATAATAGGTTGTTGAATTGCTTATGGATACTACCGACACATACACATGGCTTGGGGCCAATGCCAAATATGATTTCGTAGGTGACAATGCCCATTTATATTAGCTGTTTAGAATCTTGAGATTGTGATGCTTTTGTTTGTTAAATAAAAAAAGTATTATCTTATAAATTCATTGAAATTATATTATATATTTCATTTGCATTATAAACTTGTAAATAACAAACGGCTGGATTTGATAGATTTAAATTGGATCATAATACATGAAATCATAATTAGATCAAAATTTTGCAAGTTATAAACGAATTGGGTTGTGATTTAAATAAATCATTATTCAAAAAATCATAAATGGATTAGATTATAAATGGGTCAAATTGCATGACTTCTTTTAAATTTTTTTTGAAGTTTTTTCATTAAATTAAAAAAAAAAAATTGTATGTATATCATAAATTAAAACAATTATTTTTATATAATATAGGTTGGATTATACCTGTCAAACTTGGCCCAGGCCCATAAACCCCGCCCAACCCGCCCAGCAAAAATTAACCCAAACCCAACCCAATTAAAAATATACCCATCCAGGCCCGTTCAAATGAAACCCGCCTAAAAAGTGACCCGTTCGGGTCTGCCCACAAATGCCCGACGGGCACTCTGCCCCTTCCACCCTCTCTTTGTTGTGCCCCTCTCTCTCACTTTCTTGCTCTCTCCATCGCTGCATCTTTCCCACTTGTTTACGACTTGGATTCTTAGTTACGACTTGGATATATAGGTTAGTTCAATTTGTTGCTGAATGTTTACGACTTGGATTCTTAGTTACTACCAATCTCTAATTTGAGGGTTTTTGTGTTTTGCTTTCTTTGTTAATTGTTTCGTCTTTTTTCTCATAAGTAAACGGCCATAGAAGATTAACTATGGATTCTTCATCAGCTGAAGGCTTACCAGTAATGCAGTTAATATAATTATTTGATGTTTTATTGCCTGAAAAGCATTTCATGCTTGTTCCGTTGAATTTCAATTTGATTACAGTTAAACACATCTTAGCTCAAGCATAAGAGGAATTAGGGTTAGCAAATTTTCCACTTTCAAGAAGAAGAATTTGGGATCGTTTTAATATGTTATGCAGCAATTAGTTGCCAAACTACACAAATCTTGTGACTGAGCTCTTGGGTTTGTTTATCTAATTAGTTTATTATTCCAAAAAACCTGCTTTTAGCCTCATGTAATTGAATCTGTTAAAATAAGTCTATATTTTTCTATATGGTTTGCTTCTCTAAATTTGTGTCTTTATTTGCCGTATGTTCCTTCCTAATATGTTATTATTATTATTATAATTATTTCTTTTTCTATTTTTCTCACCATTTTTACTGATCAAGCTTTTGCATTACAGATGAAATACAGAGACCGTGTTCTTGGGTTGATACTTGTATCCCCTTTATGCAAAGCACCTTCTTGGAGTGAATGGTTTTATAACAAGGTTTCTTTTCCCGTATGCTGTACTTATTTTCGTGCACGTTGGCAGATTTTTGTATTTGTACTAATGATATTATTTTTTCTACAGATGATGTCAAATTTGCTGTATTTCTATGGCATGTGTGGATTACTTAAAGAGTTTTTACTTCAGCAATATTTTAGTAAGGTACTCAATTGCTCCATGCCCTACCAACTGATATACTTTCTTTGCAACAGAGTTGCATATGTGATGGATTGTCTGAGCAATGACATAGAAAATTGTAACAGGAAGTTCGTGGCAATGCAGAATTTCCTGAGTCGGATATAGTTCAGGCATGCAGAAAGGTTAGTTTACCTTTTTCTTGGTCATTTCATTTCCTTTCTTCAATCTAGTCATTCTCAGATTGTGGATTGAAAGCTGACCCTCGTTTGATTATGTGAACGTTGGTTCTTCAGTTACTTGATGAGAGGCAGAGCACAAATGTTTTGCGGTTTCTTCAAGCAATGAATAGGTATGGTTATATTCCAAGTATTACTTGTCCACGTTTCTTGTCTGTTTGATGATTAGATGTTTAAACTCCTTTTGGTTTTCCAATTTACAGGAGACCTGACCTAACAAGCGGGTTAAAGAGACTAAGATGTCGCACTCTTGTTTTTGTTGGCGATAACTCTCCTTTCCATTCTGAGGCACTCCACATGACCTCAAAATTGGATAGAAGATATTGTGCCTTAGTTGAGGTAGGTTTTGTTATACTTTAAGATGCAAACAATTGATTCTTTACTTAATTGTTGATGTATTCCAAATAAGTGGTAAATCTGATAGATGTATTATCAGTGGCAGCCCCAGGAGTCCGCTCAGTCCGTCATGCATCTCGCCGGAGCTTCTCTCCCCAGAAAGCATGGGTTTGAAGCTAAAACCGATAAAGACCCGAGCTTCGCTTTGATATTTAATTGGGAAATTGACAGAAGAAGATTAAATCAGAAAATTGAATTACATTTTTTTGTTGTTTTAAATTTCTTCTATAAGGTAGGGTGAGGATGGAGGTATTGTAGATAGGTGAAGAATTGTAAGTGATACATATAGGGAGATGTTGCATTCATTCTTTTTTACTCAGCCATAAAGGAGTCATCAGTCATGAGCTCCCTGTAAATTTAAATTCACTGTAATTTGTTCATCAGTAAAGTTGATAAGTAAATTTAAATATCTTGATACAACAATCCCGGTGTCTTCTGCGAGAGAAGACTCTCCCAAAATAATATATTTAAAATTATTTTTCTTTAAAAAATATGTCAAATGGCAGACAGGGATTCGAATTTGAGATTTCTTATTATATTTTCTTATTATATTGGGATCAGTTGTTTTTAATGCTCTCAAGCTTTTCAGTTTTTTCTTCACCGCAGCAGTCCTTAGGTAGATGGTTCCTCATATTAATATCATTTTATTATATCGAAAATTATTTTTTATTAAAAATGAATTAAATGGGTCAAATCACATTTCAGCCCGTTTGGGTCTCAAGCAGTCCATTTGGGCCATCCAATCCATTTGGGCCAAATTATTTTACATTAGTCACTTTAATATCATTTTATTATATCGGAAATTATTTTTCATTAAAAATGTATTAAATGGGTCAAATCACATTTCGGCCCGTTTGGGTCTCAAGCAGCCCGTTTGGGTCTCAAGCAGCCCATTTGGGCCAATCAATCCATTTGGGCCAAATTATTTTAAATTAGTCACTTTAATATCCCTTTATTATATAGAAAATTATTTTTTATTAAAAATATATTAAAAATATCAAATTACATCTCGGTCCGTTTGGATCTCAAGCGGCCCATTTGGGCCACTCAATCCGTTTGGACCAAAATCAGTCCGTTTAGAGCACCCGACTCATTTGCGTATTATTATAAATTTTTTGTATATTCAAAGAGTTTTTAGCCCATGGGTTGACCCAACCCGCCCAACCCATTTGGATATTTGACCCATTTGTGACCCATGCTTTTTGGCCCATTTATGACCCGCCCATTTATGGCCGGCCCATTAGTGACCCAACCCCAACCCGCCCAACTTGCCACCTCTACTAAAAGGCAATCATTTAATATAAATATAATAAAAAGTTAATATATATTACTTTTCCGTGCTAAGTCAAGTTTCACTTTTTTAATTAAAAAAATTATTACATTTAAAATATTATTTTATAAAATTAAGATAACATTTATTACATTTATTTCAATTTTATTTTTATATTAATATCAACATTAAATTAATATTTTTATATATTTTTTATTATATTATTTAATAAAATTAATAAAAATTAATAATTATTTTAATATGTATAAAATAGAAAAAAAGTACTGCATTAATTTCTTTTTATCTGTAATTTTTAAAAAAAAATAAATTTTATTTATCTTTTATTTTTAAATTTTTAATGAAATTTATTTTTTTAAATTATATTTTTTAATACAAATTAATCAATTAAATTTAAATTTTTATATTTAAATATTTAATTTTATCTCAAATTTAAATTTAATTGATATGGGAGTGAAAGTAATTAATTTATGGTAAGTGATCTATAATTTGTATTTTGTAACAAAAGAAAATACAGGAGGAGAGGAGCGAATATATTTTTCATTAAGTAAAAATTTCAGAAATATATAATTATGTCAATATCCAGAATCGAGACAACAGTCCCATCACGCATTTGCTATGTTAATTACAACACTCTTCTGTTCCCGCTTTCCCGCCACCTTAAATCCCTCCCTTTTCTTTTCTTCACTGGAGACACTCTGCGCTCTGTACTCCGGAGAGAGAGAGAGAGAGAGGGGGAGAGATTTAGGAAAGCAAGCAATGGCGTCGAGAAGAAGAAAGAGAATTGATGGAGGCACTGCCGGTACCGATATTAAAAATGAAAAAGGAAGCGGAGTCGGTTCCTGTTATGAGGAGTTCAGAGAACAGAGAATCAAAGAAAACAAAGAGAGAATGCAGAAATTAGGGATTTTCGACCTTTCTCTTAAGCTCAACTCTAAGCCTGCTCCAACAAGAAAAACCTCTCGAAATGTTTCTACTCACAAGAAGCCTCCTATATCTTTGCCCCGCTCTACCTGCCCAAGGCGTTCATCTAGGTCTATTTATTTTCCCCTTCTGAAATGTTTTTCTTTTTGTCTGCTTGTTTATGAAAAAGTTTAATCCTTTTGGTTGTGGGAAAAAAAATGGAGAGAGAGAGAGAGAGAATATTGACTTGCTTAAGCTTTGTTTTGCCCCCTTTTGGTAACTTGGAAACGTAAAGAAGTTGCTGACTGCTTAATTTGTTTTAGCTACTGTAGAAAAAGATTTTCCCTGTATTTTTTATTTTTGGGTTTTTAAAGCCGAGGCTAAATAAATTTGGAGGAAATTAGGGTCCAGTGGCAGAGCATCGTGTTTATTATGTTTTTCAATTCCTAAAAGTGAAATGATGTCCCTGCTGACTGCTAAGGCTTTCTGAAGTATGAAGGATAAAAATTGGCGAAGACTGATCCTTAATTGAATATAAAGATGGAAAAACTAAAGCCCATATGGATACAGATTGTGGGATTTGGAAGTTTCAAACTCCATTTTAGCAATTGTTCCACTCCTCTCTCTCCCACTAACTAATCTTAAAAAGGATAATGATTAGAGCGGTGAAGAACTGTGCATTGTGGAGCCGGCCACCAATTTGCTTTATTTGCCAGCCTTTTCTTGTTAATCATATAAAGATGCAGGAAGAATATGTTTAATAGCATATTTGAGGGCCTTTTTTATTTATTTATTTGTAATTGTGTTTTGGTGTTATCTGGATTTTAGGTTGACGAGTATGACTCCAGTTAGCTATTCAGTTTACTTCACTAAGACAAAGAAAGAGTCATCCAAGGTTTTAGAGATTCAGATAAAAGAAGGTTCTAAGCCAGAGATATATGATGAAGAACATAAGCAACTTTTGGGTGATTGTAAGACAACTTGGACTTTGTTTGTGGATGGATATGGCGAGGATGGAAAGCGCATATATGATCCAGAGAAGGGAGAAACATGCCATCAGTGCAGGTGATCGGTTTTTGTCTTCATTTAATCTAATTTTGCAGATTAAGTTTCCTATTTCCTATTTTCTCAATTTCATCCCCCTGTTTTGTTTGTCAGGAGATGCTAAGAAAGCCTACTTTCCAGTGTTCTTACCCTAAAGGAAAACACATGCACCATTGATTGCCATAATAAGTAAATAATACTGATAAGTTATTTATAAATCTTTATAACATATGAAACCAGCTTTGCCTCAAATGGGGTGGAACCTAGGTGATATTCGGACCCTTTTATATTAAAATGACTTAAAAATTGTCAGCCATGGCCTTCATGAAGTCCACAAAAACTTCATTTTAAGTGAGCCACCATATTTGAGATAAATTGCCGAGAAAAGGTGTTGAAACTTGTTAGGAGACCACTCTCCCATAGTGCTTTTTCTTTTTGGTTAGGTATAATATTCCTTGGGGACATTGTTCCCAACTTATTTGATTTTTCTCTATATTGCCTAAAGATCATACACATATCGGGCACCAGTGTGCCTAATATTATGTTTTTGGTGTATTATAATAATTTGTGCAACTGCCTTTTACTCTTCCCAAACTTCTAAAGGAACGGTAATGCATATTTCTTTACCAAAACTCATTCCAACTTCTTGTTTCATAGCTGCCTCCTTTTGTAACTAAGACTTGATTCAGGAGAACCATATAAACGCTAGTGTTTTATTCTAAACATTATTGTATTCCTTTTCTATAGCTGTGATAGTTTTGATAAAACCTAAATAGATGTTAATATGGAAATGACACATTTGTTAAATTCTGATGAGCTTTCATTTGCGGCCATGGTTGACCAAATAAATATATAGTGTTCGAGTCTTTAGCGCATTAGCACTTTTTTGCTGCTGAAGATCCTTATGTTTCCATGCAAAAACCTTGACAAGATTCATAATCTTCAATAGAATCTGTTATTTACTTTTTTACCTGATAAACGAAGCTTAGAAACAGCATCCACCTTTGCAGGCAAAAAACTCTGGGGCATCATACCCATTGTAGCAGTTGCAAATTGGTCCAAGGTCAATTTTGTGGAGACTGCTTATATATGAGGTATTTTTATTTATTCTTATTTTATAAACTAAAGATGTCCTTTGTTCATTTGGCACTTTCCGCCTCATTTCTTTGCCTGTGGATGTCTCATATCTGTTTGATATGAAGTAATTCACAATCGTAAGGTGACTCTGAGGGGCTAGTTCAGGGAGTTCTGCCGAAAACCTTATAGTTTATCGCAATTCTTGTTCTCATATTTATTTCAATAAACCACCTTCGTTATGACTTGCAAGAAAAAAGGCTAACACATAAATCAAAAAAGTAAGAAACCTTAAATGAGAGGGTCATAATGGCTTCTCTATTTTCCTTTCACACGCTCCAAGTTTGTTGCTTATCTGATTGATTAGACATACCAATTTTGACCATGAAGATTGATTGAAGGAACACAAATATGATCATCTGAAATAATATCAGCAAAACAGTTTCCCTCTAGAATATGTCACAAAAACTTGGATGTATTCATGTCTGAAATAATTCTTCACAAAAATGAGTGTTTGAATTTGGTCAAATTTATTCCCGTCCTGTACAGATATGGAGAGAATGTGATTGAAGTCCTTGGGAACCCAGATTGGATTTGCCCTGTTTGTCGAGGCATTTGCAACTGCAGTCTTTGCCGGAAGGCTAAAGGGTGGGCACCTACTGGTTCTATCTATAGAAAGGTCCAGTGTACTCTCTCAATCTTATGTCTGTGAAAGCACAAGTATCATATATTTACTTCATAACACTATGCTAGATACATTCTGCACCTACTTTTGGCCGGCCTCTTCTCTTCTGTTTCCTAGGTTTTCAGTTGTAACTTCAAACATATGCCTCTTGTTTCATCCTTTTTCAATAATCACAACATGATGTTAAATATCAAAATAGCATGTTGAGCTTGAAATGACAAACTTTGGTTTACTTTTTTAGGTTGCAGCACTGGGCTTCAAGTCTGTGGCGCATTATCTAATTGAAACCCAACAGATTCACACTCAATCAGAAGCCATTGATGTTGAAATTTTGGACTTTGAAGAAAATGAATTGCCTTCATTAGATGAAACACCACAGCTTGAGCACCAAGCTAGTTTTCCTGATCTTGAAGCTGAGATAGAAGAAGAGGAAAAGGAAGTGCACTGCTCTGATGCTACTAAGTATATTACCATCAATGAGGAGAATGGTGATGACACGGTTGATGGTGATGATGTCAAAGAAAAGACATAGACAACAGTTTTGATGATAATGATGCTTTGAATGAAAAGACAACATCAGCATTAAGTTGCATTACTCAGAAATGAACTTATAGATTAGATTTGTGTCTAATCCCACAAGAAACTGGCTAGAGATTTACTACTTTTGTGATAAAGGCTTCCATATTTATCTGTAAGGACTCCACTAAGGAGTCCAATTTTGTGCAGTTTTACATGAATAGAGAAAACACATAGGAAGTTATTTGTGCTAGCAGCTCTTTTGGCTAGTGGTTTTGGTTTCTAGGTGCCATCATTGGCAATATGTGTAGCTTTTTGTTGTTTCATTGACGTGTTAAAGAACTACTTCACTCGATATGTTCTAGTACAACTTGTTTTCTGCCCAGGCACTAAATTTTGTAACATTGCAGTACATGGTCTATATATTGACTGAGAAAATGACGATTAACTGTATTTAGCTGCTAACATACATGATTCGTGGATCGCCTGTTATCATGCGGCGGGGCAATAGCATACCACCTTCAAATCAGCAATGAAAATAGTTCTTAGAGCGGCTTAGCGAATTGATCAACAAAACCAGAGTATAGTCCATATAGCGAGTGTCGCCGGAGATTGGATACCTCGTACCATGAGTTGAGGGATTCAAGATTCTTGTCAGTACCTGAGAATGTTAACTGTATGCCAAAACTGCAATCAATAGGGCCGCCATTATTGGTACACTTTGAGCTTGGAATTGCACAGTCTTTGCCATCAATACAAACAAATTCATTAGAGCATGAAGAACACCCAGAACTCTTCCAGTACAAGTTATTAAGTGTACCCTTTTGGAATTCAAGGACCTGTTATATAAAAGAAATCAATTTTATAAACTGAAGAAAAAGGAATTTAAAGAATAAAAGAAAAAGGCAAGGGTAATTTGATGCATATACCAGAGTGAAGCTAGTAATGATCATATTATTTAGATCAGCAACCATAACTGGCAGTGATCTTGCTGCATATTTCCTTCCTGCAAATGCTACCATATGGCCACCACTTGCTCCCTGAAATATTCATGCACGTTAACCAAAATTAAGAATGAAGCCCTACTTGAACCATGCATTCATTTTATTTTATTTTTTAAATAAACACCTCTAACTTTCACATTTTTGTTTCAAACTTGGACAAATTGTAATATATAATTAAGGGGTATAACATTGATAAAGAAACATGCCAAGCATTAGGAGTTGGTCTGATTTAAAAGTGTGGGAGGTAACGATTTCGATCACATACCGGATTAAAGTCAGTGGAATTGATGGTAAGCAAAGAAATCTCATCAACATAAGGCCTAAAGACAGCAAGCTTTGCCATTTTGGCAGGCAATGCAAGACGAGTATCACATGGAGAAAGTTGAACATTATCTAAAAAGAAAGACTCCTTTGCTGAGAATGCTAAGCCAAATGTGAAACCATCCATTCTCTGTACTTTCGCATCCATACATGGGCTATATACATCGTTTGTATCAGCTGCTTTTGCCATTAAAATCATCTTCATCACCATTATTATCATCATCTTCCATCTTATATTTTTATATTTCTTCATTTTCTGCATAATCTCACATTAAATTTAAGTGTTAATTAATGAAAAATCAAGAACATAGATTTAAATTCAAAAATGTTATAAAACGAAAATAAATAAACAAAAGAGGATTACCTTTGACGATTTTCAGAGAAAGGTTGATGATGTTTGTGACATTAGAGACAGGAAACCAAACCTAATTACATATGAGCTTATGAAAATTGTTAAGAGATTATTAATAAAATTTAATGGTTTTTCTTTTCATAGATGTCTTTGGAAACTGCTAAAGCCGCGGGAAATGGTTTTGTTGGCAAGCCAGGTGGATCCAGTGTTGCTCTATTCCTTGTTTTTAGAAGTTTTTTTGTTTTTTTCCATCATTTTTCGGCTAATTATTTTCCTTCATTTAAGCATTTAATACTAATTAATACATTATGGTTATTTTTTTTTCATTTTCAATATACAAATTTAACATAAAATAAACTGCTACTCCATCCGTTTCATAATATCTGTCACTTTTGTTATTTTCACTAAAATTAAGAAATATTAATTAGGTTTAAATTTAAAATAAATTTGAGTAATTCAATACAAAAACTTAAATTTAATTGATTAACTTTTATTGAAAAAAAAATTACATTAAAAATTTAAAAATAACAGATAAATGAAATTTTATTTAAAAGTGACAGATATTATAAAATATGATGAACAGTAAGAATTGTCAAAATAAATTAATAATATAAATTAATCAATTCTCTCACATTATAACAGTAATTGATAGAATGTAATTTTATTATATTATTAACCATGTCATCTTACATCATATATAATGCAGTTTTGTATATTTTTTACAAAAAAATTTATACATTTAACGGCTTTCTAAAAAGATAAATTATAATAAATACTCTATCCATTCTATAATGTCATTTTTATTATTTTCCTCAGAATTAAGAAATACCTAAATTTAAAATTAAATATAGTAGATAATAATTAAATTACCCTTATTTTTATTATTTCGAAAATTGTAACTTAAATTTAATTGATTGAATAATATTGAAAATATAATATGAAATTAATATCGTATTGAAAATTAAAAAAAATAATATTATATTGAAAGTTAAAAAATGATATTTAAAATAAAATATAATTTTTTAAAAAAAATAACAGTTATTAAGTAACGGAAAAAAATAATTTATAAAATTAATAGTATTAATTAAGTGATTTTATTGATTTTGTACTCGTGGAGTGCATGGAATTGAAGGAATGGCCATAATTAATTCAGGTATGTTGGACCAGGTGGTACTTTTTAGGTATGGTCTTGTTGTCCACCCTGGACTGCCATGTGTCATTGGAACCTCGACTTAAACGAAGGGGGAATAAATGAAGGAAATGAGCTGGAATTATTTGTGGGCCATCCCAAAATCCTCCACTTGCCCTTACCAATTTTACCGACTTTTGGAAAATAAATAATAATAATAATAATAATAATACACATTGACCCACTTCAGTGACTTCACCTAACCACAATCACATAACACACACATTTTATTCTCTTAAAAAATGAAATTATTTAAGATTGGTACTAAGGTGAATTAGACCTTTTAAATAGGGAATTGATACTCTAATTTTTTTTTTCATTAAGTATTTAGAGCATTCTTCTATTTAATTATTAAATTTGTTTTGGTCAATTTTGAACTGTGATAATTCAGTGCATATTTATCTGAACCGTCGAATAGAAAAATTCCGTCGGTCTAACAGTTTAGATGCGCGTGTATACCAAATTACATACTATTTTATATAATCCATCCCATCATGTTTGTTGTTGGTTTTTCTCAATATTTCAAACATTTAACATTATATGAATGTTCAAATTGAGTGGTTTTTTTTAGTTTGAGAGGCTAAACTATGACAAACAAAATTGAGAATCAAAGTATATTTAAAATGGGGAGAATACTTTTTTATTCCCTTTGGTAATAATATGATATAAATCGCTTTAATTTTTTTTAGGATAAAGGGTTAATTTTTTTTTTTGAAGTGTTGAAAATTATGCATATTTATTCAAAAAAGATATTTTGGGCCAAATTTATCTGAGATTGTATATATATGCTCCTTAAATATATTTTGGTGCCAAAATTACTTTTACTATTATGCAATTAGCTTAAATTTACTATTAAAAAAAATAAAACTCTATATAAATAAATATAAATACACATAATTGGCTAATTGAAGTAGCAGAAACTTGTTATATCTGTATTGTAAATTGAAATTAATTTTTAACTCTAAAAAAATAGTTAAAATTTCAGATAGTAAATTTGTCAAAATAACTAAATTCAAGTTAAGCAAACAAAAAAACTTATAATGGTAATAAATTTTAACATTTTTTAGAGTGAAAATAGGGCATCAATCTATAGTGTGCATGTAGCAAGATTTTGTTGGCTTTAATTAGTCTGTCATGCATATTTCCATATGTTTAACTGGAGTCATGTTATTTTTAGTAGCAAAATTGAGTCAATTATATAATAATAAAAGCAATTTTAGCACAAAAATATAATTAATGGGCAAATATATACCATTTTCAATATTTTAAAATCAAATTTTACTCAAAATATATTTAAAAGATACATCTGTATTGTTTTCAATATTTTAACAGCAAATTTGTCTGTTTTTAATTGAAATGAAATATAATTAGCTTACATATAATTCAACTTGTTACTTGTTTATTAATTATTATACTATTCTAAAAAAATAATCTTTTATGATACAGTTAAGTACATCGTAGTTTGGTCAATTAAAAAAAAAACCAGTCTTACAATCGTTTAAATAAGTTTTAAATATGCTATTATGATTTAGCTTTCAACAATCACAACAATTGATGTGATAATTTACTTTGATGCCTATGAAGCAAACCATCATAGCATTGGGTACACAAAAACTTACCCTATAAGGATCACCCCTTAGGGACTGCACAAACAAAGGATTTCCAGAGTCATTATCCTGCAAAGTAGTAAAAGAATCAGATATCTTTAAGCTTATGTAGAGTAGCAATAGGTATAAGAATGTGCCCAAAAGTGAAATTAGCAAATGTCATCCATGAGCATACCTCCAAATAAACATCCCTGAGTCGCCGTCCTGTTTGAGCAGAGAAGATGTGAACAACATTTTCCCAATTCATTTATAAAAAAAAAAACAAAGAAAATAAAATAATTATAGCATATCAAATAAGATAATTAACATCTTCATCAAATGAGATTATCATATTCAAATATGTGTTTTCTTAATATAATATATATTTTCTCAGGCGAGAATAAGACTCAAACTATAGTTGATGACAGTCCGAAATTTTCGGGCTGACTGTTTGGAGAAATTACCTGAAAACACAGAATACCGGCATATTTTTCGATAAAAGATATTCCGACGGTCAAGTCAAGAAAATTGACGAAAGTAAGTATATTGTAATTGAAAAAAAATCAAGAAAAAAATATACATGCATTCCTCTTTTTATAGAGTTAGGAATTAGTGTTGAAAAAAAAGTCCCTTTCGTGTAGGATAAGTATTGGGAGTCTTAATTGGAATAGAACTCAAAGATCCTTATTAGATAAGTATATTTTCTTTTAAGATATGATTAATTCTCGATTGAATAAAGTTGATTCCTGATTGGATAAGGTTAAATACGAAGACACCGCGTTATAACGAAATGAAAGTTTTTAAAAGATTATGACAATCCTGATAATTTACGGAGACGAGCTCTTTCCGAGTTATTAGGATAGACCAAACTGTTATTGAGAGTTTTTTCAGATAAACTCGGCTATTCGGACTCAGCAGTGAGGCGCAACCAAAATCATAGTAACAATATCCTATTATCAATAGTCAAATAAAAAAAGTAATTAGATTTTCAATGTTTAAACTGCATAATTCTCTTCAAAATGTTTACTAGTTAGAAATTTAATTTAATTTATTTTAAAATATCTGATCCGAATAACTGTAATTTGAGATTTCAACATGAAACAAGGCCAGTAATATTAATTTCTTTTTTTAAAAAAAGTCAGTAAAATTTAGTTAAAAGTTAAAACTCATTGATGTGACTTTCTTTTTTTCACTTGCTAATCAATGTCATCAATTATCCTTATTTTTAAAATTATAATTTAAATTTAATTAATTAAATAATATTTAATTGATTGAATAATATTAAAAATTGAATATATAATTAATGTTGTATTGAAAATTAAAAAAAAATTAATATTGTATTAAAAGTTTAAAAATGATATATAAAATAAAATATGAATTTTTTAAAAAAATGACAAGTATTATGAAACGGAATGAGTAATTTTTTTTAAGAAGAAAAGGAGGAACTGGGTTTAAACTTGAAATTTTCCAATATATTAAAATGTCCCATTGAAAACAAAAATTACAATTTTTATATCCAAAATTTTGGCAATATATATATAAATTTATGTTAATTGCCTTCCTTTATGGCACTATATTTGTTTTGTACCTCAATGTGAATACATTAATGTTTACATAGGTTTAAAAAATACGAATAGAAAGCTTAATTGTCTGAAGAATTAAATTATTTAGTTGCCACAACTCTCTCTGAGCTTACCGATTTAAAGGATACTTTCTTTGATTAAAACCTTGGATAGATCGGACCACCACGGACTCCTTAATTTTGTCACTATAAATAAATAATTAAATATACAAAATCTAAAATTAATTTGCTGTGAGAATGAAAATAATGGACTCATCCTAAGAAAGTACAACAAAGTACCAGCAATAAGATATCTTAATCATTAGCCGATGTTATCCTTAAAATGAAAAATAAAATTCCAGTTCTGAGTTGGTAACCGCGTTGTGTTGAGTGACAACGATTTGAGCTGCTGGGTCGATGAGACAGCTCAACTCGTTCAACTTTTTAGGTCAAGTTGAGATTTTTTTTTTTGGAGGTTTTAAAGGGCTGTGTTTGACTAAAACCAGTGGTGAAAGAGTAGAAGAAAGAGAGGAGAAATAGATCTGAAAGCAAAGAACTTCTCTTTCAATTCAATTAGGGGTCTTATCATCATATCATGATCTAATTGACCTTCTCTTTCTCTCTCCTTTATATTACCCATAATCACCTTGTACCCAAAAATCCCCCCAATATGCCTAGACCTTATTTTCACAAGCTAATTCTCTCCAACACCATTAGAGACAGGAAACTGGTATCCGAAGTCCTCTCCTTTTTCCTCTCTTCTTCATTTCTTTCTTTTTTTATTTTTATTTTTATTTTTTTTGCTTCATACATGATTTGATTCTTAGCTGGCCTGCTTTTAGTGTGAATATATGTGCATCTGGGTTTATTTTGTATGCGGGATTTTTTTAAAGCTTTGAGTTTTAGTAGCACAGTGAAAATATTAAACTCCGATTTGTGTTTGTTGATCAACATGTAATGTTTTGATCATTAAGTAAAGAGGGTACTCAATTCTGTAGATTTTCTTTCTTTTACTTATATTGTATGTTTATTCTAAGATTTGGTGGAAACCCCTAATTTTTGTTTGATCTAAGTGCTAAACCAATTTGGGTTTCTTCTCCCACGTATCTTGGTAATTTCTTCTTTTTGGTCCAGGTGTATTATTAGCTTAGCTCAATTCTTTCAGTTTACTTTTTGTATGCTTAATCTTTGGCACGAATTCATTTGGCTGTCTTCTTGTTATGGGTTTTATTTTTCATTTTTTATGATAGCCTCTCCAACTTCAACTTAGATATAATTCAGAACTACAGATTTGTGATAGAGCCGTCTGATTTCTGAGAAAAGAATGGTGAAATCTTAATGTACCCAGTTGGGATTATCTTCATAATTCTTACTCTGTTCAGATTTTTCCGAGATTTCTTAGAGAACCTGACAAGTAGTATGATTATTGTTTGATGCTGTATCTGTCCTCTATGTTCCATTTGAGAATTTTGAAAATTTCCCATTTAGGTGCGTGTCATCTATATTTCACCTCACAATCCTCCCAGAGATGGATTTATTCACAATTCTTGTGGATTAGTTTTGCAAATAAGCGTAACGTGGAAAAGTAAGTAACCAAATGCAGTCTGCAATTGATTAATTTGCTGTCACACGTTGAGAACCCACATTTTAGATTCGTGCAGCCTCAAGGGGATGCGTAGTTGAGATCCAATATTTTAGATTCACAGTCATGAAGGAATGCTTAGTTGAGATTCAACAATGTAGATTTGCGTAGTCACAGAAGGATGCTCAGTTAGATCCCACATTTTAGATTCGTGCAATCATGAAATGCTTAGTTGATAGTCAACATTTTAGAAGCACTTTTGATGGTGAACTGATCAATCTGTCATCGGCAACAATTATTTATTAGTTCTACTTGAAGACACTAACATTTTCATGACATAGTATATGAAGTCTGGTGAATAAACTTTGGTGCTCCTCTTCGGGTTCTTTTCACTTAAACCAATTTTACAGTTAAGTGCATGTACTTGGTATCCCTTTTGTTATTTGCTAAAGGAAGTAGTAGGCCTCTTTTATGCGCTGACATATTTGTAAATATTTCTACTTCACTTATTAGTTATTATGGACAGATAAAACAAACTCATGTTTCTGTGTTCCTGTTTTGCAATATTGGATCAAGGAGTCTAATTTTTACGATTTGTTATGTATTTATCTTTTTTACATGCAGAGGATCCCTGATAATTTTGTCAAAAAATTTGGAAATGACTTGTCTGCTTTTGGGAGACTCAGTGTTCCTGGAGGTCCTGTGTGGCCTGTAGGATTAATAAAAGCTGATGACAAATTTTGGTTTCATGAAGGATGGCAGGAATTTATGGAACGTTACTCTATACGTGTTGGGTACTTTTTAGTCTTCAGATATGAAGGACATGCAGTTTTCACTGTTCATATATTCAATTTGTCTACTGCTGAGATAAACTATCAATCTAACGCCCTAAGTGGAAGAAGATATCTCGCATTTGAAGAGATGGAAGATGAAGACTTTATTGAACATTTGAGCTCCTCGTCACCATGCTTTGTTCAAAATTCTATGAAAAGTAAGGTTTTTGATGAACGTCTTGATCAAATGACAATTAACAAAAGTAACAATCCTCCAGCATTGCAGAATTTGTTCAGTGAGTCTAAACTTAACTACATAAATTGGTCTGGTGAAGGGAATCCCCAATTATCAAAGGGTGCTAGTATGTCACATGCGGCTGATCAGGCTGCTCGGGAATCTGCTGTTCAGTTTCGCACAATGGAGCATAAAAATTCTGCAGATGCTGTGAAATTCTTTAGTCCAGATGGTGAAATACAACAAAAACAACCTAAAAAACGTGGAAGGAAAAGGCTAAAACCCGAACCTGGTAAGTTCTTTGAAGTTATATCTTCCGGTCATGTGGTTAAACTTCAGTACTTGAAAATCCTTAACATTTATTGATTAAATTAAACTGCAGATCAGCAGGAAAGTACTCGACGAGAAGATGAAGTTGATATGCGTTTCAGATTTTATGAAAGTGCTTCAGCAAGAAAGCGAACTGTGACAGCTGAAGAAAGAGAGAGGGCAATAAATGCAGCCAAAGCATTTGAGCCTATTAATCCTTTCTGCAGGGTTGTGCTACGACCATCATACCTATACAGGGGTTGCATTATGGTGGGTCATTACATATATTAGCTGTATTATGCTAGTGTTTGTTTATAGTTTATACACCGCACTGCTTCACATGAGATGCAACTCCATTTCTCTTTGCAGTATTTGCCATCTTGCTTTGCAGAGAAGCATCTAAATGGGGTTTCAGGATTCATCAAACTTCAGTTTACAGATGGGAAACAGTGGCCTGTCCGATGCCTTTACCGAGGGGGTAGAGCTAAGTTAAGCCAAGGGTGGTATGAATTCACATTGGAGAACAACTTGGGGGAAGGAGATGTTTGTATATTTGAGCTGCTAAAATCAAGGGACATTGTGCTGAAAGTTACTGTTTTTCGTGTTCTTGAAGGTGTTGCACGAATGCATAGACCTTGACAAAGAAAACCATCAGCTGCATTAAACATGATAACAGTATGAGGCTGGTAAATTTCTGAATCAATGAACTTTGTCAAGCAACTCCTTTGTTTGGGTGATTGTCATTGCTCTGGTTTTCATCCTGTGTTGTTTGATGTTGATAACTCCTCCGAGCAACCTAGCAGAAGTATCCATTGTTTAGATATTTTTGTGGCCTTACTAGGGCTGTAAATAGAATGTCCAATCAAGTGATATTTTAACTGGACCACAACAACAGATTTTAGGTTTAATTCACTGCCAGTACAATGGGTTTGATGTTTTTCAGTTTTTGGGTTCACTCATGGATAGCTTGCTGCGCCAATGTTGGGATTATGAGATTTTAAGGATTAGTGAGAAAGTTTGTGGAACTTGTTTGACATTGTATATACAGTAAATATGACATTAAAACGGAAGTAATGCAACTATTGCCTGATGTTCCTCTGAAAGTATAGAGCGGTTCCATTGCAGACCCAATTTTTGCTACTTTTCAACTCTGCAAAACACCATTACTATGCTTAATTAATGGGAAAGAGGGAATGTTGACTTTCTTTTGGACGTGACGTGACGTGTTAGCTTCTGTTTTGCGTTTTAGTTAATTAAAGGTTGATTTAAAAAAAAAAAAAAATGGAGCAAGGCAAATATATCATAAACTGTTGAATTTACTATTATTTTATAAGCCATTTTTATTTTCTTTAATTATCTAAAGTGAAACTTTCTTCAACATTTATCCTCAATTTTTTTTTTACCTTGAATTAAGGTCACTCAAAGTCAAGAGCTATACGATTATTAATTGTTTTATGACTCTAATATCATATAAAATTTGCTTTATGCGAGAGTTGGAATTCATAAATATGGATTCATCATTGATTTAAAATAATCTCTGCTTTAAATGCTAATTTAACAATAATTATAAATCTTTTTTTTTTGTTTTCTTTAATTATTTTACGTGATATTCCTGAATTTCACCTAGATCAAATTATGGGTTAAAAAGTAATTTAATAATGAGTATGAATACTTAGAGGTGGCAAATTGGGCGGGTTTGGGTTGGGTCATTAATGGGCGGGTCACAAATGGGCCAAAAAGCATGGATCATATATGGGTCAAATGTCCAAATAGGTTGGACGGGTTGGGTCAACCCATGGGCTAAAAATTTTTTGAATGTACAAAAAATTTATAATAATATGCAAATGAGTCGGGTGGTCCAAACGGCCGATTTTCGCCCAAACGGATTGAGTGGCCCAAACGGGAGATCCAAACGGGTCGAGATGTGGTTTGACCATTTTAATCAATTTTTAATAAAAAATATTTTTTGATATAATAAAAGGATACTAAAGTGACTAATGTGAAATAATTTGGTCCAAATAAATTGGGTGGTCCAAATGGGCTGCTTTAGGCCCAAACGGGCCGAGATGTGATTTGACCCTTTTAATCCATTTTTAATAAAAAAATAATTTTAACATCCTTTATGTCTAAGAAATTTGCTTTGTTTCTAACAATTATTTGGACGTGGGTATCCTGAAATTATATGTAAAAGAAAGCCTTGATCCTAGCAGACCACGTTTGTACATCCTTTAGCTTGTTAGCTTCATAGAGTTGGTTGAATGTTCATGTGTTTATATTCGGTCTTCATAATGCTTTAACCCAACATCAATCGAGGCCCAATTTCTATTCTCTAATTGAAATTCCTTGTTTTAATTCATGTAGTACTTGCAATGTGTCAAATTTATTAATGGCTGTTTAGATCTTTCAAGTTATATTAATAATAGGCATAGTTTTGATACTTATAATTAGTCATCTAATAAAAATGAAGAATATAATAGAAAAATAGTAGGAAGAGTTTTCGTACTTTTGACATGCTTTTCACATATTTTTTTTTTAATCTTTGATCAAGTGTTGACCAATTTAATCCTGTTTTGGTTGCCTATAGTAAAAAATTAAGTGCACTTTTCTCATTATCTTTGAAAATTAAAAAAATTATTCACCCATATGTGAAATATAATAATGGCTGAGAAACACCAATAACTAGTTTATTGAGAGAAGTACTTGAGAATTGATTTAGCACGTGATTTGATTTGGTAGATTACTTACATTAATATTAAGGAAAGCTTAAGCAACTTAATAATTAACATATCAAATAATCATTTGTTAAAGATCATTAAAAGCAATTTAGAGTTTCAGCGAGATGGAATGACATTTATACCCTCCCTTCATTTCCTTGATGGGTTTCAACCAGAGCACCAGCTCCCCCAGAAGCAAAGTTAGCCCCATCAGTAAATCGATGATTGCCAGGCTGCAGATATGGTGGAATTAATGGCAGCTTCAAATACTCACCTACAAAATTCAAAAAAAAATTCCTATTAAATGAAAAGAATTTCCCTTCGATGGCGTCCGCCTCCACGCTTGGTTCATCAAGCTCTTCCCTGAATGCCGAGGTCAATATATGGGGCGAAGAGATGGAACTTACAGAAGGAGAGATAGGGCGATGGCAGGATTGGTTTTGGAAAATGAGTAAAGGATTAGATGAAGAGGCGGAGGAAAAGAAGAGATAGATAGTGGCAGCGAAGATGAGAGAAAGATGAGTAAATGAGGCTGGGCAACCCGTTGGGCATAAGAGGCAGACCCAAACGGGTTGAATTTTTGATGGGTAAGTTTTGGGCGGGTTTAGATTGATCATTTTTTAGTTGGATTGGGTTTGGGTCAATTATTGTTGGGCGGGTTAATGGGTTTGGATCTATTTTTACAGCTTACGAATACTTTTTTTTTTCCGTTAAACTTGTCAAGGTATTCCTATCCAATCCAATTATATTTATTTGTATTTTATTTGTCTAAGGCCCCGTTTGTCATAGCTTTTCAAATGATAAAAAGCTGATTACGGGATAAAAAACTGAATATGAGATAAAAATAAGTGTTTAATAAATACTGATTTTAGAAAAATTAATTTTCTAAAAAGTGAAAAAACCTTTTATTCCAAAAATCTAGAATTTGAAATTTTTTAAAAAAATTGATTTTCAGTTTTTAAGGATAGCAGATTTAATATTTTTTTAGATAGAAATATCGCTTATTTTATTTCATAATAACAATTATATCTAATATAATCTTTTTTTTTTTATTTTTTCTCTTATGCTACCACTCAAAATTATCATTTTTTATTTTAAAAAGATATTTTTAATCGTATTATTTACCAAACAGTTGACAACTGTTTTTGATTTTATAAGTTATTTTGAATTTTATTTACCAAACAGTTAACTATTTTTCGACATACAGTTTTTTAGAATACAATTTTTTTTAATTAAAAAAACTATTTTCATAAATTTTGACAAACTGATCCTAAATAGAAAAAAAAAATACAAAAATGAATATGAATTTTTTATTTGTATTGCTATTGGATAAAATTATAAACCTTAATTGACGGGTCGGACATTCAAGTGCGAAACCAAATTCGGGCCCACCGGGCACTTGTCGAGTTCTGTTCTACTCACAACTTGCTAGACCAGCTTTCAACGAAAGGCGGAGGGGGGACCCGCCTTTATATGGACCCTGCCTACAATGGCACAATCTTGCTGATCGCCATCTGAACTTTTTCCCGGCAGCTAAGAAGTAAGGAGATGTCAAGTTCTCAGGCAAAGAAATGTGGAAGTTTCTATAAGCTACTACTCCCATCCATCCTAGAAGAAAAGAGACTGGTAACTGCTTACTGCTTTCATCTTTTTCTCTCTCTCTTCAAGAACTTGTAACACACACCACTGTTTATAAAGGTGGTACCTTTTTTAATTTTTTTCTTTACAAAGGGAAAATCCTGGTTTATTTGAATAGCTATTTAGTGATTTTGTAGAAATGATATCAAAGTTTAGCACACTTTGGCTTTGCATGAAAGAAGAGTAAGTATTGGATGCCAAAATTAGGATTTTTGTTGAAATTAATCAACAAGATTGTTTGTCTGATGTACATTTTCTTGTTTCATGGGTAGATTGAAATGTTCAGTTGTTTTTGTTCTTGTGTTTGTTTTCTGTCTTTTGGACAAATTTTGATCTTTCTTGGGTTTATTAAGTTTTGTTTTGTTTTTTCTATCTCCTTAATGGGTATTTAAGGGTTTTAACGTGCAATTTGTTGGTATGGTATATAATCAATCCTTGTTAGCTCCGTGACTGGTGTATCTTTCAGTAGTTTAGCTAATCATTCTGCAATTAGGTACACTTGCTAGCCAGAAACTCAAGCCTTTTGGAACTTCTCTTTCTTGTTCTTCTTTTCCCTGCTTCACATTGATTATGACTATCTTTATACAGTTCTTCCAATATATTAAGATATGTATGTTGCAGCTTCAAATTGTAATTCATTTCTATATAAAAAAAGTTAATGCATGCATCTCCTAAATTTTACCTTATTATCCAAAATTTCATTTGTCTGTTTTGAGTCTGAATGGGGCAAAAACTATGGTTAAACATATGTTTTTGTTAGCCCTTCCCTCAAGTGATCTCAAAACTAAAAAAAAAAAAACTCATAAAATAGACAAAGGCATTATACTACTAGGCACTGCATGCAGCATAAGTCTATTTATATTTCCTCTAATTCTATTTCCTACTAAATAGGATAGACATGTATTTTGGTTTGTCTTAAACTCTTTTCAACACTTCGTTATTTAAGATAATTTAACTTTAAGATAGTTAATCAAGAACAAGTCCCCATATTAACATCTATCCATATTTAATGTCAGATCCCCTGTATGAGTTACAGTTTTTTTTCGTACCTGCAGAAAATCCCAAAGAAGTTTGTTAGGAAATACGGACATGAACTTTCAGGCGTTGCTACGCTAATCGTCCCAAATGATAGAGTATGGATCGTGACATTAAGAGAAATTGACCGCGAACTATGGTTGTCTGATGGTTGGAATGAATTTGTGGAGCATTACTCCATTTGCATAGGTCATTTCTTGTTCTTCAAATATGAAGGAGATGCAAATTTTAGTGTTCACATGTATGTTTTGACACCTTATGATATAAAGCATCGAATCACTACGATAGAGACTATCGATGATCACGATGAGGTGCATTCTGTATTCAAACAAATAGAAGATGATGAACACGTTCATCAAAATGAGGTGCATTCTGTATTCAAACAAATAGAAGATGATGAACACGTTCATCAAAACAGTACGTTCAAAAGTTGTCAGAATATCTTTAGCAAACCTAATCCTAAGGAATGCACAAATGGGCATGGTGAGGCAAACCGTAATCAACCAGTAGGTGTTAAGTTTAACACTTGTGAGGTTCAAAATTCAGCAGATGATATGAGATGGGGATTTCTGGACAAAAAATTACAAAAACTTGTGAAAACTGTGACAATTAGCAAAAGTTGCAAACCTGCTAAGGTACATAATTTGTCTGGTGAAGGGAAGCTCCATTTATCAACAGGTGCTAGTGCATCAGATGTGGCTGATCAAGCTGCTCGGGAAGCTACTGTTCAGTTTAGCATAATTGATAATAAAAATTCTGCATATGAGGTAAAACTCTGTAGTCCAGATGGCAAGATACAAAACCAACCAAAAAAATGTGGAAGGAAAAAGCTAAAAGTTGATCCTAGTAAGTTCACCGAAGTTTTATTTTCTAACCACCTTGTTAAACTTGAAGAAGTGAAAATACTTTCCATTTATTGATTCAATTATTTAAACTGTAGATCAGCAGTATACTACTCAACGAGAAGATGAACTTGATATGAGTTTTGGATTCTACAAAAGGGCCTCAGGAAGAAAGCGAACTGCAACAGCTGAAGAAAGAAAAAGGGCAATAAATGCAGCAATAGCATTTGAGCCCATAAATCCTTTCTGCATGGTTGTGCTGCGACCATCATACCTGTACAGGGGTTGCATGGTGGTGAGTCATTAGTTATATTTAAATTTTGTCTTATGTCATGCTATGCTTCACATAAGATGCAACTCCAATTTCCTTTGCAGCATTTGCCATCCTGCTTTGCTGAGAAGCATCTATGCGGGGTGTCTGAATTCATCAAACTTCAGTTTTCTAATGGGAAACAGTGGCTTGTTCGATGCCTTTACAGAGAAGGTAAAGCTAAACTAGGCCAAGGATGGTATGAATTCGCATTGGAGAACAATTTGGAGGAAGGAGACGTTTGTATCTTTGAGTTGCTAAAATCAAGGGACATTGTGCTGAAAGTCACTGTATTTCGGGTTTTTGAAGGTGTTGGAGATATCGACCTTGACAAGAAAAATACCAGCTGCATTTAACTTGAGGTAGGAACAGGCTGGAAAATTTCTGAATTAATTGTGTAGCAACTCTTTTTCTGTTTTGGCTGATTGTGATTGCCCTGGCATTTGATGTTTATAACTCTTCAGAGCAACCTAGCAGAAGTACAACATGTAGATGCTTCAATAGGTGGTTTTTGGGGCTTTATTAGGACTGTAAATAGAATGTCTAACCAAGTGATGTTTGACTGGAAGTGGTTTGATGTTTGTCCGTTTTTGGTTCACTCATGGATAGCTTGCTGCTTTAATGTTATGATTTTGAGATTTTAAGAATCCCCTGGAAAGTTTGTGGAACTTGTTTGACATTGTATGCACAGTAAATATGATGTTAAAATAAAAGAAATGCAACTACCGCTGTCTATGAACATTTTAGGGTATAAAATTTTTATCAGTTAGTAAAATTACAAGTTTAAGTCTCAAATTAGGCTTTTTTTTTTAAAGCCTAATAGATCGGAACTTTTTAAATATTTCCTTAAAAATATTTGCAATGGAATTAGATTTATTACTTAAAATTCATTAAAATTTTAAACGTATTTCCTAGTATAGTATCCATCAGGTTAATTACTTATATGGTAATCGAATTTTGGTGCTTGTAACCAAATGGTCATAATAAAATAATTTGTAACATAAAAGTCATCAAACTTTTACTTTTTTTCAATTAAGGTAAAAATAACCGAAAAATTAATTTTTTGTCACCGAAAAGTTACACAAATATGCCAATATGACCCGCCTATATGGAGGAATTGACACGTTAGTAAGTACACGTCAGTAAAACTTTTTTTTTTGTCTTTTTGTACATGTTGACATAACACGTGTACTTGCTGACGTGTCAATTCTTCCATGTAAATGGACTATATCGCATGCTGACCGGATACGTTCTAGAAAATTACAGATGAAGTAGCATATTTGCGTAGCTCTCCGATGACGAAAAATTAATTTTTCGGTCATTTTTACTTTAATTGAAAAAAAATAAAAGTTTGATGACTTTTTTTACCTTAATTGAAAAAAATAAAAATTTGATGACTTTATGTTACAAATTATTTTATTATAAGCATTTGGTTATAAGTACTAAAATTCGATGACCACAGACGTAATTAACCCAGTATCCATCAGTAGAATAACATTACTATTGTTATCATTATGAGATGTATTTTCCTTAAATAATTTAAATAAAATGGAAACTTGGTCTAACATTACATATTTAAATTTTGCAAAGCAAGTTGGATAAAAATTTGAATAGGTCTTTCAAATTTGCTCTTATAATCAATTTGATGGAATCAGTTACGTCCTTAAAAAAATTAAAATCGGATCAAATAAGCTCTAATTTAATTAATAGGCCATCCAATTCGATTGATAAAATACTCCATAGTTAGACTTGTGACGGATTCAAATACTGAACTAAAATAAAGATATAAACCATGATATATGCAAAATAATTAATGCTTTATTTATTTATTGGATTGATGATGAGACTACAATATGGGATCAAACAAACAATTGAACATGACTCTAAATTTACTGCTTTAACACATTTCTAACGCAGATTTCACTATTTGCAGATAAAAACTAAATAATCATTGGACACCGATTATTTGAATATTTATCTTATTAACAGCTCGATCTACCCTAAAAGTTCTGAATCAGCATATTTTCATTACTTGAAGAGATTTTCAGTCCCTTGAGAATTCCAATTTCATCATGATAGGGATTTACTTTATCTAATCCTATAAATTACGAATTAATTACAAATCAGAAATTTACGAGAGTTTTATCCTATTTAGAACTTGAATTTTATTTAGGATTTGATTTCTATTTAAATACTGATTTCTAACCTCTAAATAGTAAGGAATCCAGGTATATTGATCTATCCTGATATTTTTCCTAATTTTACCACACTTTTCGTATTTCTTGTCAATTTTTTACTTGACTATCGGAGTCTTTTTTATCGAAAATTCGCCGAAATTCTGTATTTTTAGATAATCAATTTCAGTTGACAGCCCGAAAATTTCGGACTGTCATCACAAGTTATCCATGTAATTATAAAATTATCAACAATCTGAGTAACTTATTGCATGAACACGGTTCTAAAAGAGATTTCAATATTTAGTCGGCGCATGAAAATTAAATGACAAATATACTCACGACCCTTTATAATAAAATTATCAATAAACAATTTACGTAGAATCGTCTTACTACTTTTAAGGCGTACTTAAAAACAACAAAAAATAATAATAATAATTATATTCTTATATTTTATTCACGTGATAATAAAACTATCCATCGTCATGTTTCCAGTCATTTATGACTTCAGGATGTTAGGAAATTAAATTCTATCATTGAATTACGGCACAATAATTAAATAAGTACCACATTTTCATGTCATGTCCACGTAAGAATAACACTGCCAACAATTACATGACTAAATATGGTTTAAAGAGGAACTCGTAAGTGGATTTCACTCCTCGCCACCGTATGCAAACTTAAATCACCCTTGAATTAATATTTAAATACGTGCGGACCGAATTACTATTTATTTATTTATTTTTTAAAAGAATGTGGACCCCACATGAATAAGAGTGATTGATCATAGTGGTCTAGTAGTATTTAGACCACGAAGCTGATTATACGCTTGTATAAATAAAAAATCGCATAGATACCAACGGAAATCTGCTGAAGAACACCAAATTCCCGGCAAAAAGAAGAAGAATGTCAAATGCAGTGAGAGAAGAAGGCTCTTGCATGTTTTACAAGCTCATGCTTCCCTCCATTCTCCAAGACAAGAAGCTGGTACTCTCCTTCACTTCCATTTCTATTTTCTTGGCTTCTACTTGTTTGGCTAATCAGAAAATTTATTTCCATTTTTTTTCCTATTAATTAAAAATCTTCTACATGTCATGCCCCTTTTTTTAATTCACCATAAATTTTGTTGGGTCTGCCACATTACATGTCTTTTTATCTCTCTTTGTTGTGAAACAGAGAAAAGTACAAGTGTGTTTGGCTGATGGGAAAAAAAATTGGGATGAATTGTGCATCTCATGAGTCTTTGAAACGCAACTCTCTGATCTCTTGTTTCAAGAAAATAAGTCTTGAATTTTTGCTAATTGGTTGATGAGAAAATCAACAAATTTCTGGGGAAGATTGAAATTGGCATAGGCAATTGTTCCTTTAACTGTTGATCCTTTGCTCTGACGAGATTTGGGCTGTGCATCATCAATTACGTTTTTTGCTTTAAATTTCCATGTGTTTTTGTCTTTTGTTGATATGGTGTTGTGTTTCTCTATTCGGCTTTGAGCAATCTTTTTTTCCCATTATTCTAATCTGTTTAGTGTTGAAAAGCAATTTTATTTATCATCTTTAATAGTCTCCTTGAGAGAGAAACATGGAAATAAATGGGTCTTTTGTAACTGTAACTAAACATAGACCTCTCAGTCACCAAGGAGAATTGTTGTTTTAACATAATATCAAATGTGACTTGATTTTATTGCCAACAGAGAATCCCAGAAAAGTTTGTGAAGAAATATGGGAAAGAACTTACTTCTATTGCTACACTTACTGTACCCAATGGTCGTATCTGGTTGGTGGAGCTGGAAAAGATCGACAGAAAGTTATGGTTTCATAAGGGTTGGCATGAATTTGTAGAGTACTACTCTATTCGTGATGGGCATTTCTTGGTTTTCAAATATGCAGGGGAATCAAACTTTAACGTCTACATATTTGATTTGACAGTTTCTGAGATAAGGTACCCGAATAATGTTGCTGGTAGTTTGCAGGAACCATGTCATAATAATCAATGTCTAGTATCCCATCCAAAGCAAGAAGCAGACAATGGCTTCATAGATATATTTGGCTCTGGTTCTCCATGTCATATATCTATTTCCTCAGTCACCAAATATTTGGATAATTTTGTGCTATCTAACTGCACTTTATCTGAAAAGCATGAGCACAGCGAAAAGGAGCAGCTTGCAGGAGCAAACTTTGGACCTTCTAGGGATGTAGGGGTGCAATTTAATGAGAGTGAGCTGAAATCTACTTCTGACAAAGTTGTGTTGCCTGTCTCGAGTGAAGCAGGACGGGCTACCAGAAGAAGCAAACGGATAACTGATTATTATAGTAAGCTCGATGAACTCAAATGTCCTTTTTTGTGTTTTGTAGGATGTTCATTTTTTTTTTCCTTCACTAATCCATTCAAGATGTAGGTCAACAAGTGCAAAAAATGGGACGGAAAGTGGATGAAAAATCATCCCCAATGGAACTTGCTTCTGAAGCTGTTACAAGGAGGTGGAGAACTGTGACAAAGGAAGAGAAAGAGAGAGCAATTCGTGCTGCTAATACTTACAAGCCTAGTAATCCTTTTTTCAAGATTATCTTGAGACCATCCTATGTATATAGGGGATTTCTTCTGGTGAGACCTTGAACTTGATGATTTAATAGCTCCAATTTTGCTTAGCTTTCGCGGTGCTGATTAAAAAAAACAAAAAAAAAATATTTGCTTGCCTTTGCAGCACATCCCGAACAGCTTTTCTCGAAAGTATATGACAGTCTCAGCATTCATCACACTTCGTGTTTCTGATGGAAAACAATGGCCTGTCAAATGTGTATGTAGGCATGGGAGAGCCAAGTTGAGCAAGGGGTGGACAGAATTTGTATGGGGAAATAATTTGGAGGAAGGAGATGGTTGCGTCTTTGAGCTGATTAATATGAAGGATATTGTAATGAAAGTTACTATATTTCGGGTACTTGAAGATGAGCAGCGGCTAACTTCTGAGTAGAAAATGCATCTAAATTATGGATCTCTACTTACAGAAATCTCCGTTATGTACTTTTAGTTTTGGGTTTTTCTATGTTAATGTTTTGATAGAGTCTTGTGAATACGGAGAGTGGACACTGACAGACATCTTTGTTGCAGTCATTTTCATAAGTGCAATGCAGTTGATTTTCATGTTTCTTTTGTTATTCATTTACTCTGCGACTATAAGAATATATAACATGGTAAAATAACTAGCAATCAACATAACATATAAAGAGAAAATAGAAAAAAGAAAAACCACTGAATTGGGTCTTTATAAAGACTATAATACCCAGTCGAGAAAATTAAAAAATAAAAAATAAAAATTATAACAATTAAATCGAAAAAATTATATATGGCTTTTGGATCAAATATACATTGCAAGTTTGTGGCAATAATCAATTAAATATTTTCTATTTTAGTTGGATCAATTTTACTCTTAAAAAAATTAAAAATGGATCAAATAAACTCTTAAATAATTAAAATTAAGTTAATTAAACACTAATTAAAATAAAATATTTTACATGATAAATTGACATAAATAAACTTTAATGTTTTGCTTTTAGCCATTATATATTTTATTTTTCCTTGGAACATCAGAATTATTTTCTGTAATAAAGGGCCATGTGGGTACAAGAATTTCAGTTCCCAAAGCAGAGTATTAGTATTAGAGTGTTGACTTCTTCGAGCAGTGGCTCATTATCTCAAGCCTTGGAATTTTCTTATGGCTCGCCGAAGGGAAGGGCAACGCAGTGGAGATCATGGCCGGCGGTCACATTCTCCGGTGGGGGAACGACCTTTATTTCATTTCTTCAAGATAATCCTTCCTAGTACACTGGAAGAAAAGAAGCTGGTAATTCACTAGACTTTATAGTGACTCTTTTCTTTTCTTGCATGCAACAAATATTGTTTAATTTCTCCATTTTCTAAAACCACATCAAAACCCCAGTTCAATTAAAAAAAAAAAAAAAAAACTTAAATGTATCCTTCACTTGAAAGCTTCAAATTTGGGTGACGATCTTAAATGTAGTAATTTGAGTTGCAATTTTAATTAAACCGAATGTAGCAAAAATGCTGACTTTAACCTGTTGGGTAGAGCTGTTTTGCTCAAATGATTTTGTTAATCTAAGACTTCAGAGTACTTAATTACATGCATGTCTTATATTTTTTCTTAAATCTAATTTTGTGCTGCTAGGTCAAATTTTATACTAGGAGCAATGTAAATTTTGATTGGTTTCTTGATAATTAAGAATCAAATTATCAATGTAGTTGATTCAAATGTGAATTTGTTGCTCAATTGCCGTCAACTTTGTAATTCTTGTCATCTTCCGATGATCTAACAAGAAATGATTTCCATTTTGAGTATTATAACTTTTGATTGAATACAATTTCTAACTTAATTGAAGCATCTGCAGCGGATCCCGTATAAGTTTGTTAGGAAATTTGGAAATGAACTTTCAGATGTTGCTAACTTGATCGTCCCTAACGGCCGTGCTTGGAAAGTGGGACTGTCAAAAGCAGAAAACGCCATTTGGTTTGATGATGGCTGGCAAAACTTTCTAAAACATCATTCAATCTGCAATGCCTACTTTCTAATGTTTGGATATAGAGGTCTCTGCAATTTCAGTGTTCTCATATTTGATGCTACTGCTAGTGAAATTGAGTATCCATGTAATGATGAAGGCCCTAGTTGCGGTGAGAAGTCTCTAATTCAGGTTCAATGTCAAGATGATAGCCCTGTTGAGATCTTGACATCTACAATCTCCTCACCATCTAGTTGTTCTTTGAAAAGAAAAATTTCTGATGCAAGTGCAACTAAAAGATACAGTGGCAAAAGGCACCATTCTTCGGAGCAGAATCTGGGGATGCTGATGAGAAGTAGAGGTCCCAATAGAAGGAACAAAAAGCTGAAGGTGGAGGAATTGGCTGAGATAATTGACCTTGAGGACAATGAATCAAGACGAGGCAAACAGTGCATACACCAAAAACACAGTAAATCTAAATGTAGTTCTGGTAAGATCTTTACAGTGCAAACACCACAATATGCTGCTCTCAAAACCCTGCCCCCTCATATTTGTTTCATCTTAAATAGTGAATTTATCAAATTCAGGTAAAACAGAATTATTGTTCGAAAGTGAAGATGAAGAAGTAGAAGTTATTACCAGTGAAATGCTTGAATATATCAAAGCACCCCGAGAAAGTGAGAGCGCAATCCTTGCTGCTAGAAAGTACAAATCTAAAAATCCTGCTTGTGTGGTTTTGTTGCGAGCATATAGTTGTCATGGCAATAGGCTGGTAAGCCTTTATATGAGATATACAGATGATGTTTTTCATTTTCTCAGTTGAGATGTGATTCTTCTTGGTTTATTTTGCAGTATTTGCCGAGGCAATTGGGAAGGCAACTGAGTGGAACTTATACATGCATCAAACTTCAAGTTTCTGAGGGAAAAGAATGGGAAGTTCATCTCTGCCGAAAAGGATATAAACGTGTGGAAATTGTAGATGGGTGGAACTCATTTCGTAATGACAATAATCTGGATGTAGGAGATGTCTGTGTCTTCGAGCTGGTGAAAGAGCAGGTGCTGAAAGTTTTGATATTTCGTGCAGTTAGAGATGCTAATACAAAAGTTGACTGCTAAAGGTAAGAAGTAGTATTTGATTGGTTGGTCCTGGTCGATGAGTAAAAATTCCATTACACCATATGGCTGAGTTCTGTTCTGAAGAGTCAAGACTCCAGTAACTCAATTGCATACACAATCAACCATATAATAGGATTCAATCTCACTTGCATCATTTCTCTTTTGGTGCAGATGAATGAGGGCAGACAGATGGCAGGATGCTCGCTGTTGAATTCCCAGAATTTCTTTTTGCTGCTTGTAATTTTTATTAGGCAGTATGGTTTGTGGCTTTTCTGGTTTTGCTATAATGCATTATATAAAGCTTGGCAGAGCAGGGATGCCATGGCATCATCAATGGAGGTAGAATTAAGGACTGTGTGTTCAATCTTCTCTCGATTTTCAACTGATGCAAATTCTGTTTTATTACCATACAATGAACAGAGAGCAAAGCTGAAATATTCCATTATGAAGGAAAATTATGATAACGGATTCTCACTGCTAAACTTGTCCACGGATACTAGTGTTGGTAGTGTGTATGAAAGCATTAATATTTCTGCAGAAACCATCTCCAAAAGAAGACAGTGTCTTCTAGTTATTTTAGTATTTTATTATTATATTGAGAATTATTTTCATTAAAAAGATTAGTTAAATTTTTAGCGCATGTGTCGATATAATCTGTCCAATCCATTTGAACATTTGATTAATTTATGATTCATATTTTTAAGCCTATTTATGACCTGTTCATTTATTATCCAATTCAAATCTGTTCAACTCGCTCAATTTGTAATTTGTCACCTCTAAGAAGTTTTATGTTTGGCTGAATATCCAACACACTTTTTATTACTGCTGGAAAAACTATTTATACAGAGTACAAAACAGAGTACAAAAGGAAAAACTAAAGGGAAAACTTAATATAAGAAATTACAAGATTACAGGAGCAAAATAAGTCTACTTCCTATTTTACAAAGTAACCAAATATAGAAGATAGGATACAACTGGATATGATACTGAGACTGCTAATACTCCCCCTCAAGTTGGAGCATGTAGATCACGAATGCCCAACTTGCGAAGCAAATGATGAAACTGCCCATGACCAAGTGCCTTGGTAAAAAGATCACCAATCTGATCATGAGAACAAACATGATAAGTCCGCAATTCATTACTGAGTAATCGATCACGAATGAAATGACAATCAATTTCAATATGTTTTGTGCGTTCATGGAAAACTGGATTTGCTGCTATGTGTAAAGCTGCTTGGTTATCACAAAAAAGAGACATGGCAGTTGGAAGAGAAACTTGAAGATCAAGAAGAAGAGTACGTAACCATAGCAATTCACTAGTAGCATTGGCCATCGCTCGGTATTCTGCTTCAGCTGAGGAGCGAGAAACTGTGTTTTGTTTCTTTGATTTCCAAGAAATTGGACTATGTCCCAAGAACACCACATATCCAGTTGTAGAACGCCTGGTAGTAGGACAACTTGCCCAATCTGAATCACAAAAAACTGACAGATGAAAGTTGCTTTGTGTTGGAAAAAAAATACCTTGACCCGGGGCTGCCTTGATGTATCTAAGAACTCGGTATGCTGCATGTAAGTGAGGAACACGCGGGTCTTGCATGAATTGACTTAAAACTTGCACTGGATATGTGATGTCGGGTCTGGTGATTGTCAAGTACAGTAACCGACCAATGAGACGACGGTATTGACTAGGATCAGAAATTCGTTCACCCTTGTCAAATGCAAGATTATGCCGTGATTCCATAGGAAAAGAAACAGGTCTTGCATCTAGAATGGAAGAGTCGTCAAGAAGGTCAAGAGCATATTTCCGTTGGGTGAGGACAATACCTTTATTATTGCGAGCCACCTCTAGTCCAAGAAAATATTTCAGATTTCCCAAATCCTTTATTCTGAAAGCTGAATTAAGATGATTTTTAACTTTGCTAATTGTAGCTAAATCATTCCCAGCAAGAACTATGTCATCTACATAGACAAGTAAGGCTGTAAAATGAGTACCGTTCACAAGGGTGAATAAAGAATTGTCTGCAGTAGACTGTTTAAAACCAAGAAGACACAAAGAATTTGTAAGTTTCTGAAACCAACAGCGAGATGCTTGCTTTAACCCGTATATAGACTTGTTTAATCTGCAAACACGATTGTCACCCGGTTTACTAAATCCCTGTGGCACTTTCATGTAAACCTCCTCATGAAGATCACCATGCAAGAAGGCGTTATTAACATCTAGCTGATGGAGTGCCCAATTACGTGTGGCTGCAATAGATAACAAGCAACGCAAAGTGGTAAGTTTAGCAACAGGAGCAAAAGTATCATGATAATCCAATCCTTCGACTTGTGTATATCCCTTGGCAACAAGTCTTGCCTTGAAGCGTTCAACAGTACCATCAGATTTGTACTTAATTTTATAAACCCATTTTGAATCAATTGCCTTTTTTCCAGGAGGTAAGTGTTCTAAGCTCCAAGTTGTATGTTCCTCAAGGGCATGTATTTCTTGTTCCATAGCATGCCTCCAACGTACATCTTTGACTGCTTGATGAAAAAATTTAGGCTCATCCAAGGAAGTAATAGATGCTAGAAAAGCTTTATGAGAAGGAGAAAATTTAGAATAAGATAAATAATTGGAGAGATAATAGACCTTACCTGAGTTTGCTGATGGAGGGGTAATTGGTGATGGTGTCTGTGAAGGCAATAGTTCATAGTCGAAACCAGAGAGCTTCGTGGAAATGTGCCTAGTTCGTTTTGGTCTTTGGGAAGAAGGGTGTTGTGGAGTAGGATCGTGTGGAGTAGGATTTTGAATTTCTAGATGTTCATTGTTCTGATCAGAAAGAGTGATTTGGCTATTAGGAGAATTTGGTGGAGGTGGCTCAACGATATCAGTGTCCAAATGGTGTGTGGGAATTTCATTTTTGTAAAAAGAATTTTGGACATTTTGGACATTTTGTGTGGTGGTAGATTGGGTATTGGATTGAAAGGGAAAAATGTGTTCATGAAAGACCACATCTCTAGACACAAAAATTTTTCTTCTCTCCAAATCAAAGACCTTAAAACCCTTTTGCCCATGGGGATACCCAACGAATACACACTTATGTGATTTTGGGGAAAATTTATCTCTAGGTTTGTCATGATTATATGCATAGCAAAGAGAACCAAAAACTTTCAAATGATCATAATTGGGTTTTTTGTGAAATAGGACTTCATAGGGACTCTTATTCTCAATGATTGGAGTAGGCATCAAATTGATAAGATAGACAGCAGTTAAGACACACTCCCCCCAAAATTTTAAAGGTAAATGAGCTTGAAAAAGCAAAGCTCGAGCAACATCAAGGATGTGACGGTGTTTTCGCTCCACTCTCCCATTTTGTTGGGGTGTATACGCACAAGAAGTTTGATGCTCAATCCCATGAGTAGCAAAATAATTTTTCATGTCCCGCGATGTAAACTCACTACCATTATCACTCCTTAATACTTTGACTTGAGAATTAAACTGATTGTATACCAACTGACAAAACATGGTCAAAAAACCATAAACTTCAGACTTCATTTTCATAAGATAAACCCAGGTACATCTAGAATGATCATCAACAATAGTCAAGAAAAAACGAGCCCCACTAAGAGAAAAAACAGAATAAGGACCCCAAATGTCAACATGTATAAGATCAAAAGGCTTATTGCTTCTTTTATTACTAATAGCAAAAGGCAAACGGGACTGTTTGGCTTTATAACAAGTATCACAAACTTCATGGGAAAAATTGGAAAAAGTAACATTTGGAATGAAATTGAGTTTGCTAAAAGGAAAATGACCTAAGCGCATGTGCCACAAAACATGGTCTGGTTGAAGTGCACTTCGACTCGCTATCTTGTGATGTTCATCCATTTGATAGACACCATCTTGAAGTTTACCCGTTCCAATCAGCATCCCCGTATGTAGGTCCTGAAATTGACAAGAATTTGGAAAGAAAGTTATGGAGCAATTTAAGTCTTTTGTGGCTTTAGCAACAGAAAGCAGATTACATTTAAAACCAGGCACACAAATAGTATTTTTTAATCGAATATTAGGTGAAACAGAAGCAGTGCCCATATGAGTCACCTTGAGAATGGAACCATCTGGTATTTTAACGGGTGGATAAGAATTTAGAGGTTTAGATTTTTCAAGCAATTTTTTATCTCCAACCATATGATCAGAGGCACCACTATCAATAATCCATGGATCCTCAAGTAAAGTACACTTACCAGCAAAGTTTGCTAGAAGTTCATTACCAGTATTCTGATTTGCATTGGAGCCAAGAATAGCAAAAAGTTTAGTGCACTGATCTGCAGTTAATCCAAGAGTTTGTTGAACTTGATGCTGCTGTGTGTTGCTGGACTCTGCATCGACAGTTTTCTGCTCACCCCATTGCTGGTCAAGAGATAATTGGTGCTCTCCTACAGCCATGTTCCCATACCCTTGTCGTTGTTTAAAATATCTCTGCCCAGAATTTCCTCTTCCAAAATTGTTCTTATTGCTATTTCCACGATTGCCTTTCCAATTTAATGGATAGCCTATTAGCTCAAAACATTCCTCTTTGAGATGTCCTCCTTTTCCACAATGGTCGCACCTTTTACGACTTCCTGAATTCTGATTCTGGTTCCTATTTCCATATTCTCTTTTATTTTGATGAAATGTTGCTACAAATGCCGCACCTTCTGGAATAGGAACAGATTGTGATTGTCCACCTTTTTGCAGTGAAAATTGTTGTTCTTCTTGCAGTGACAAAGAAAATATTTTGCTAAGCGACGGAACTGGATCCATGGATAGTATATTAGATCTCAAACGATCAAAATTGCTGTTTAGGCCTAGCAAAAATTGATGAGCTTTCTCTCTTTCACGCCGTTGCTGATGCTCTTTCGCTGCTTCACAGGTGCAATGTGGTAAAGGATCACATACTTGCAACTCTTGCCATAAAGTTTTAAACTTGGTATAGTATTGTGTCAGTGATTGGTTTTCCTCTTGAATAAGATTTGAAAACTCCTTTTTGATTTTGTATAAACGAGGGGCATTGCTTTTGTATAAACGAGGGGCATTGCTTTGGCCATACCTTTCACAGAGCTCTGTCCAAATCTCCCTTGCTGTTTCTGCATAAATTACACTCTCTTGGATGTCGTTTCCTAAAGAATTTTTGATCCAAGATTTCACCATTGCATCATTTTTCTTCCATCGACTGAAATCTTTTGAAGCTGTGTCTGGCAATGGTAGGCTTCCATCGATAAATCCTCCCTTATTTTTTGCATATAGGGCTGTTTCCATGGAGTTTTTCCATGATGCAAAATTTTCACCATTGAATGGTATTGTAACAAATACCAATCCTGGGTGGTCTGATGGATGTAAAACGTATGGTGATTCTTCTTGATTGGTCATCTTCTTTCTCCCCCTATCAAGAAAATCACGTAAGAAAAAGAGGTATGGTTTTAACCTTGCTCTGATACCATAAGAAGTTTTATGTTTGGCTGAATATCCAACACACTTTTTATTACTGCTGGAAAAACTATTTATACAGAGTACAAAACAGAGTACAAAAGGAAAAACTAAAGGGAAAACTTAATATAAGAAATTACAAGATTACAGGAGCAAAATAAGTCTACTTCCTATTTTACAAAGTAACCAAATATAGAAGATAGGATACAACTGGATATGATACTGAGACTGCTAATAACCTCTATTGGCACATTTAAAAAAGCCTAATCAAATATAGATATTGAACAGAATAATTAAAAATTGATTTCAGAGGCTGGCTTGGCAAATTAATGAAAGTATAAAGGTTAAATTATGCGTTTGGACCATATAAAAAAACAAATCAAACAAATATTAAATTAAACTTTTAATGCTATTAAAAAAATGAACAAAATATTTGTGCTAATGAGAGTATACAAATCAATTTTTAAATTCTCTCATGCATGCATTTATATTGACTTAGTTAATTATTATAAAACTAATAATAAAATACAACATAAAAGTGCGCCGTTGAGACGCTATTCCCTTATCAACGGGAATTAAGAAAGATTAAGACCATCAACTACCAACCGGTTGATATGCCCATTGGGCCCAATTAGTGTAGCATTAACAGACTCAACAGCATTCCAAGCCCATTATAGGCCCATCTACTTCTATTCTCAATGTGTGTTATGTAAAATAGAAAAGCTTGTGAAAAAAGTTTAGACGTGTAGTTGAAGAAAACTGTAGGCAGATTGATTAGTTACATCCCACATCAACGCAGACGAGATATGACATATGAGTTTGTATTCTGACATCTCTGAAGATATTACTACCACCTTCCTTTCTGAAATGATATTCTCAAGGATTTTCTATATAATATATATTATCCACACAGGGACCTGACCCTTCTGGCCTTTTGAATTCAATTGTTGATATTTTCTTTAAAAAACAAATTCAAACCACTGGACTGGATTCAACGTATATATGAAAAGTTGAAAGATTTCTTGAGAAGTTTTAAATACAGGTTTGAAGAAACTGATGGTAGACCGAAACTCCTATATGACGATTCTCACTATTACTGCTACTGTGGAAGCCACAAAATTATAAACTTGTCTATACTTGACCCATAAATTAGATTAGCAATTACAAATAAGAAGAGCATAGCAGTCAAAGACAATAGTCAGGTTTTAACTTGTCTACAGAACTTAGAAAGCAAGTTGCAGCATTAGTAAAATGGCTCGCCCACCGTCAGTGGAACGCAGAAGGAGGCAACGCCAGCTGGGATCAAATGCTTCGGCGAGGACAAAATCAATAAGGTTCTTCAGAGTAATCCTACCAACCGCCATTAACCAAAAGAAACTGGTATTTAACTTGCATGCATCCATGAAATGGCTAGCTAGTTTTAGCTAATATATACTCACAAACAAATATAGTTAGCATTAAATTGAATTTGGGTTTAATTCCAGAGAATCCCATCAAAACTTGCGAATCGAGTTAATGGTGGTGCTGCTGAGATCAGAATTCCTGATGGAAGCGTTTGGGCAGTGGGATTGGTTAGTGAAAATGGGAGTTTCTTTTTGAAAAATGGTTTTGCGGAGTTTGTGGAATATTATTCTATAAGGGCTGGCTATTTGTTGACGTTTAAATGGATTGGGTTATCCTCTTTCAAAGTTAGCATTTTCGATGAAACTACTTTTGAGATTGAATATCCAATTAGAAGTAACAATGTAGAAAGCGATGATGATGGCTCTGTCAAGATAATTAAATCCAGTACTACAAGGAAAGACTGCAGAAGATTCAACAAGTGCAAAGTGGAAGAGGAGGTGATTGTGGTTGATTTGAGTGATGAAGAAGATGACCAACAAGGGAATCCGAGTAAGTTTTTACGAATCATTTTCTCTAATTCTTTGTACAAAATTTGATCATCCCTGAATTTAATGAATGAAATGTAGATGAGAAACAAGTAGAAGTGATTGTTAGTGAAAAATATCATAACTTGAAGGTTTCCACAAGTTGTGAAAGAGCAATGGAGGCTGCTGAAAGTTACAATCCCAAATCTCATGCATTCATTTCTATGGTGCGACCTTACAACAGGAGATTGGTAATGGTAAAAGTTAGAAATTGTTATTCCAGTTTCTTGAAATTGAAGATTATACATTAATGGTGTGTATGTATGCAGTATGTGCCAAAAGAATTTGTTGACAAATACATGGGAATGGTTTGTGAAGAAATTGGTGTTGAGGATCCTAAAGGAAGTGTATGGGCTATGAAGGTCCACAAAACAGAAAGGGATTTCAGCTTAGGAAGAGGATGGCTTGACTTTTTCCATTTCAATAACTTGAAGGAAGGAGATGTTTGTGTCTTTGAAATTATGGATTCATCACACCATTTTATGTTCAAAGCTTCTATCTTTCCTGCTTAGCTCTCTGCTGATGTTTAAGCAAACTTTTGCTAAAGCTTCTTTGTTTAGTTGATCAAGGAAACTTTGTCATTTTTATTTGCTTAATTTTTCATCTCAAATTCACCTGCATTTTTTACTGGAAAATAAATAATAATTCACAAAATAATTTCTTATTGTTATAAATAAAAGTTAAAATCAAAGGAGAAAATAGAGAAAGAACGAGAAGAATTTATATATTTTCTGATAATCTTATTGTTGTGTTTTTAATAGCTCACAATTAGCCTATTTATAAGCATAAAAAACTAGTAATAGAATTTGATTAGAAATATAATACTAGTATACTTAGAGTCTAATTAGAACTTAAGGTAGTAATCCAAAAAGAAATATTATACAATAATATTCTACAACACTTCCCCTTAGATGGTTATACACTTTGAACATGTCTCGTTAAAATCTTGCTAAGAAAAATTCAGTGGGACAAAAACTTAGCAAAGGAAAAAGAGTACAATATTCATAGGTACTCCCCTCAAAAATAAATGAATCACACTAAATCTTTCAATTGACGCATTCCAATATTGTGCACATGCTTCTTGAAAATTGAACTTGGTAGGGTCTTTGTGAACAAATTTGTTGGATTGTCACTTGAGCGAACTTTGCAAACATCAATTTGTCCTTCTTTCATAAGTTCATGAGTGTAAAAAAATTTTGGTGAGATATGTTTGGTTCTATCTCCTTTGATATAGCCACTTTTGAGTTGTGAAATACATACTGCATTATCCTCATACAATTTTGTTAACTTGTTTTTTACCACTAACTCACTTGCTCTTTTAATGTGTTGGGTCATGGATCTCAACCACATACATTCACGACTTGCTTCATAAATAGCTAATATTTCTGAATTATTTGAGGAAGTAACAGTGATTGTTTGCTTCACAGATCGCCAAGAAATAACAGTGTCACCATATGTGAACACATAACCTATTTGTGACCTCACTTTATGAGGATCTGATAGGTATCCGGCATCAGCATAACCTACCAATTCTGAATTTGCTCTTTTTGGGAAAAATAAACCCATGTCAGAAATGGCACGAAAGTAATGTAAAACATGTTTTACACAATTCCAATGTCTTCGAGTTGGTGTAGAACTAAATTTTGCTAGCAAATTAACTGCAAAAACTATATCTGGTCTAGTGCTATTTGCAAGATATAAAAGTGCACCTATTGTACTAAGATATGGCACTTCAGGACCAAGAATATCTTCGTTATCTTTTTGTGGACGAAAAGTATCTTTCTTGACATCAAGAGACCGAATAACCATTGGAATACTTAATGGATATGACTTATCCATATAAAATTATTTCAAGATTTTCTCTATATAGGATGATTGATGTACAAGAATTTCTTTTGGCAAATATTCAACTTGAAACCCAAGATAAAATTTTGTTTTTCCAAAATCTTTCATTTCAAACTCCTTTTTCAAAAATTCTACAGTAATAGAGATCTTTTCTGGAGTCCCTACTATGTTTAAGTCATCAATATAAACTGCAACTATAGCAAATCCAGAATTTATCTTCTTGATAAAAATGCATAGACAAATGGAATTATTCTCATATCCATTTTTTACTAAGTATTCACTTAGGCGATTGTACCACATACGTCCAAATTGTTTTAATCTATATAAAGATCTTTGGAGTTTAATCGAATACATTTGTCGGGGTTTTGAATTACATGCTTCAGGCATCTTAAATCCTTCAGGGATTTCCATAAATATGTCATTATCTAATGAACCATATAGGTAAGCTGTTACCACATCCATTAGATGTATATCAAGCCCTTCAGATGCTGCCAAACCAATCAAAAACCTAAACGTGATTGCGTCCATAACAGGAGAATACGTTTCTTTATAATCTATACCGGGTCTTTGTGAGAAACCTTGTGCAACAAGTCGTGCTTTATATCTCACAATTTCATTTAACTCATTTCTCTTACGGACAAAGACCCATTTATATCTAACAGGTTTGACATCTTCTAGTGTCTGGACTACTGGTCCAAAAACTTTACGCTTAGCTAATGAATCTATCTCAGCTTAAATTGCTTCTTTCCATTTGAGTCAATCAATTTGATGTCGACATTCTTCTACAGTTTGAGGCTCAAGCTCATTATTATTGATTATCTTAGAAGCAACTGCATATGCAAACACATTATCAACAACTATGTCTTTTTTATCCCACATATTTCTATATTTTAATGAGATCTCATAATTTTTCAGTACCGAAACCACTTCTGGGGTTGCTTCTTTGGAAATATGAAGTTATTGATATATGTTATTTTTATTCTCTTCTGGAGAATCGTTTTGAATATTTTTTAATTCCCTTTTCTTTCGAGGAACAATATCTTTGCACCAATAGGTCTACCACGCTTCTGGTGTATGTTAGATTCAGAGGCTACCATACTTGCTGGAAATCTTGCAGGGACAATTAATCTTGCAGGTACATTGGCAGCATGAACATGGGATTTAGTGACGTTTTGGGTATCTGTGAAGATATCTAGCAATTGATTTGCAGCATTCTGTAAATTTATTATTCTTTGAACTTCAAGTTCACATTGATTTGTATGTATATCATAATTGGACAAGGTTGGAGTGTTCCAACTAATTTCTTGTGCTTTTAGCCCTTTACATTTATCTTCCCTTAATTGAGGAAAAACTGATTCATCAAATTGACAATCTAAAAATCTTGCTCTAAAAAGATCACCAGTTAAAGGTTCTAGATACCTAATGATAGATGGAGAATCAAAACCAACATATATACCAAGACGTTGTTGGGGACCCATTTTAGTTCGTTGAGGAGGGGCAATGGGAACATAAACAGCACAACCAAATATTCTAAGATGAGATATATTGGATTGCTGATAAAAAACAAGTTGTAAAGGTGAAAACTTGTGATATGTGGATGGTCGCATACGAATTAAAGATGCAGCATGAACAATTGCATATCCCCAAGCAGATGCAGGAAGTTGTGATTTCATAAGCATAGGTCTAGCAATTAATTGTAATCGCTTAATAAAAGATTCAGTTAAATCATTTTGAGTATGAACAAGTGCAACGGAATGCTCAACAGTAATTCCAATTGACATACAAAAATCATAAAATGCTTTTGAAGAAAACTCACATGTATTATCTAAACGAATTGTCTTGATAGGATAATCAGGAAAACTAGACCTTAACTTTATAATTTGAGCAAGAAGTTTAACAAAAGCAATATTTCGAGCAAAAAGTAAACATACATGTGACCATCGAGTTGAAGCATCAATTAAAATCATGAAATGTCGAAATGGTCCACAAGATGGATGAATTGGGGCACAAATGTCTCCATGTATTCTTTGAAGAAAAACAGGATATTCCAAATGCAATTTGGATGGTGAAGGTCTTATAAGCAATTTACCTTATACACAAGAACTACAAGAAAAATCATTAGATAAAAGAATTTTCTGATCCTTTAATCCGTGCCCATTTGTATTCTCGATAATACGTCGCATCATGGTTGAACCTGGATGACTAAGACGATCATACCAAAGTATAAAATTTTTAGGATCCAAGCACTTTTGGTGCATACAATTAGATTCAAATATCTTTATTTTGGTGAAATACAATCCAGTTGAGAGACTTGAAAACTTCTCTAATATGAACTTCTGGTTCAATTTTATGAAAATTATATATAGATATTCAATAGTTCCCTCATTTGTGGTTTCAATATGATAACCATTGCAACGTATATTTTTAAAACTTAGTAGATTTCTTCGGAATCTACTAGAATATAACGCATTATCAATGTATAATGGTGTTCCGTTTGGAAACATAAAATGGACTCTTTCAGAGCTTTCAATTACATTTGTTGAACCAGATATTGTATTAATATTAATTTCAGCTAATGTTAATTGTAAGAAAAACTTTTTGTTGCGAAGAATTGTGTGAGTTGTGCCACTGTCCACTAAACATATGTTGTCCTCCATAACATCAACTCTAATAACATAAGACATCATTTAATAATAAGAAGAAAAATGATAACAAATAAAAAATACTTTTAAAAAATTAAAAAATAATCTTTATTGAAATTGCAAAATGCATAACAAAAATAAAATTATTTTAATAGTTGACATTTCCGTCGCCAATCAAATGATCAATTTTGCCACTATCATCCTCAAAAAAATTAGAAACATCAAAATCAACATCTAAAGGAAATTCTTTATCATTAGCAGGATTAACAGGTTCTGAAAATTTTATTTCAGTATTTTTTCCTTTTCCCTTTAATGATGCCTTGTAAAGATCAACTAGATGTTTAGAAGTGCGACATATATGAGACCAATGACCTTTAGTTCCACATCTAAAGAAAACATTATCGTTGTTTTGCATTTTCTTTTCAGTGTTTTCCTCACTTTTGACCCATTTCTTATTAGTACCTTTGTTTTCAGCATTTGGGGAAGAATGAGAACCATTTCTTCTTCCATGACCATGACCCCTTTTTCCCCGACCTCTTCCACGGCCTTAAGAAAATGCCACATTAACTTCAGGTAATGGGGATGATCCAGTTGGATGGAATTGGTGGTTTTTCCATCAAAAGCTCATTATTTTGTTCAGCCACTAGTAAGCAAGAGATTAACTCAGAATATTTTTTGAATATATGCTCTCGATATTGCTGCTGCAGGAGCACATTCGAGGGATGAAAAGTTGAATATGTTTTTTCTAACATATCCTCATCAGTAATATTCTCTCCACATAATTTTAATTGAGATCTAATCTTAAATAAAACTGAATTGTAGTCACTTACAGTTTTATAATCTTGCAAACGTAAGTGTATCCATTCATATCGAGCTTTAGGGAGAATCACAATTTTTGGGTGTTCATATCTCTCCCTTAAATTTTTTCAAATGACTAATGGGTCTTTAACAGTGAGATATTCAGTTTTCAATTCCTCATGTAAATGGTATCGAAGGAAAATCATTGCCTTAGCGCGATCCTGCAGGGATGCGGTATTTCCTTCTTTTATTGAATCTCCAAGATTCATAGCATTCAAATGAATTTCAGCATCAAGTACCCATGACAGATAATTTCTTCCAGAAACATCAAGGGCAATAAATTCAAGTTTCGTAAGATTTGACATTGTAAATACACTACACTTGAAAAAAGAAAATTAAAATTAGACTGTAAAGTGTTAAAAAAATAATAAATTAATTATTATGCAATTGTAGATAATTTTTTTTTTTGGCAGCTAATATTAAGTTATTCATAACACATACATAATCCATTTAAACATATACAAATTAAGTATCTCATGCATATGTCCAACTATTTATGTATGGCATCATTTAATTTAATAATAATAATAACAATAATGATAATATAATTATTAAGATTGTCAAGCATGTTAACGTGTTTGAATTATAAATTCATGTGGTAGTAATTTTATTTTATTTTATTTTTTTTCATGCAAATGCAAATATATGTTGTACGTGTATGCATATATACAACTAACATATATAAGCTTTTTAATTTATAATAATCGCCATTATAGATTTATAAAATAATAGAATTAATTTTGAGATAATTTACCGTTCAATCTTGTAAATTAAAATTCTTGATTCTTTTGAGCCGGGTTGTCGTAAACCACCGACTTTCAATTATAATCAATTGAGACTATCGTGTTGATAACGTGTTATAAATAAAAGTTAAAATCAAATCAGAAAATAGAGAGAGAGAATGAGAAAAATATATTTTCTGATAATTTTATTGTTGTGCTTTTAATAACTCACAATTAGCCTATTTATAGGCATAAAAAAATAGTAATAGAATTTGATTAGTAATATAATACTAGTAGACTTAGAGTCTAATTAGAATTTAAGGTAGCTATCCAAAAAGGAATATTCTATAATAATATTTTACAACACTTATAAGAATATACAATTGTACAAATTGATAAAAAGATCAAAATTTTATAAAATCCGACGTTTTCTATATACTTTAGCTTATATTATCTTAGAATATTTTTTCTTATCCTTCCTTTATCTCAATTAAAAAGATAATTTAGATAATTACAAATATTTTTGAAAAATTTTAAGATTTCTTAAGAACGGATCAGTAGAACAGAGACACTGATGTATAGTAAGTTTCCATAACTTAATTATTCAAAGTAGCATTTGAATTCTTTAAGAAGATAAATGTCATTAATTCAAAAAAGAAAAAGAAACGCTTGAATTACCTTTTTTTTTTTTTTGGCTCTTAATGCTTTGTTTGGATGAGAGTAAGTTGAATTTACTTTAATGAGAGGAAATGAGAGTAAAGTAAATTTGATTTCCTCCTATTTTTATTTCAATTGTTTGGTTAACCTAAAATAAATATAGAGTAAATTAGATTTCCTTTCGAATAGTATATGGGACTTTAACATTTATACGCTTATGATATTATTTTATGGTAATAATATTAATTCTTACAATTTTCTTTCTCAATACTAAAATCAATACTAGTATTTCAAAACTATAATTAATATCATTCTAAAACATAAATAGACAACATAACTAATTAATTCTATATTAATCAATATAATTATATTAAAATCATTTAATGACTGCATTTATATAATATGATATGTAAATATTTATAAAAAAAAATTAACAAACTTCTATACTTAATAATAATATTTGACAGAATTTGTTTAGAATATATTTTCTCAAAAATAATTTTTGCCAATCAACCAATTATATACTAAATCAGCCACTTTTCTTCCTGCGATTTGCAAGATCAAGGGGCTGGAGATTCACTTATGATAGAGGCAGGACCTGGTGTTCAGGCCTGTCTTCAGCCATGATTGCCTTAGCTTGGAACTGTTGTGGTCTAGGCCAACAAACAGTTCTTGAACTGATGGAAACGGTCTCTTCTCTTCGTCCCTCCCTTATTTTTCTGATGGAAGTTAGAGTTCTCAGACTCATATAGATAAAGTTTGTCGTCGTATTAAATTCAAAAGTAATTTTTCAGTTCATGGTAGCCGTTCTGGTGGTCGTTTGGCTCTGCTTTGGAAGGATGATCTCTCAGTCTCTCTTCGCTCCTTCTCTATGTCTCACATTGATGTCCTCATCTCTTCTTCTTCTCATCAACTTATTCGCTTTACTAGTTTCTATGGTAATCCGAGAAGAAACCTAAGACATCTTTCTTGGCAGTTGCTCTCTCGACTTGCTGACGTTAATGACTGGCCTTGGGTAGTTATGGGTGATTTCAACGACTTGCTTTCAAGCTCTGAGAAGTTAGGTGGCAATCCCCATCCTATCTCTAATATAAATGCTTTTAGAGATACAATCCAAGCTTGTGGGCTTTCTGATATGGGGTTTTATGGCTATCGATTTACATGGGAACGTTCTAGAGGTTCTCATAATTGGATCAGAGAACGTTTTGATAGAGGTTTAGCCAATGATGCTTAGTTTAACTCTTTTCCTGATTCTCGTATTACTCATGTGGGCATGGTGCATTCTGATCATATGGCTATCTTACTATCTACTACTTCTAGTAGTTCTAACCACAATTTTTGTTTCCTTTTTGATAATATCTAGCTACAGGAACAGGATTGTCGAGATTTAATCCATAAATGCTGGTTCGATGCCCATGATCTTTTAGTTCTTCAACGTCTCAATTCTTGTGCAAGGAACCTTTGCTCTTGGAGTCGTTCTTTTCGAAGATGCTTTCAAGATGATATTGCTCAATGTAAACAGGATCTTAATCGTTTGAGGCCAAGAACTGATGCTGAGTCAATAGCGAAGTTCAAACAAGCAAAAGAAAAGATGGCTGGCTTATTATTTCAAAAACACAATTACTGGCAATAAAGGGCGAAAGTCCATTGGCTCAAAGAAGGTGATTTAAATACAAAATTTTTTCATAATTTTGCTTCCTCAAGAAAGAAGAAGAACATGATTCACTAGCTTCAAGATACGGCGGGTAATCTGATAGATTGGAGTTCGGGTCTTCATCAGCATGTCTTGAATTATTTTGCATCTATGTTCCAGTCTTCAACGGCTTGCAATTTGGATTTTATTTCCCACATCAGGCCATGCGTCACAATTGCTCAGAATGAGGAGCTTCTTCGTCCCTTTGAAGAGGCAGAGGTTAAGGAAGCTTTATTTTCAATGCATCCCGATAAGGCCCCAGGCCCTGATGGATTTAATCCGGGATTTTTCCAATCTCAGTGGGAAATTATCGGTCCAACAATATCATCCTTTATCCTAAATGTGCTTCATACTGGTAAAATGCCTCTTGAACTTAATGAAACTATTATTGTCCTTATCCCAAAGAATAAGCAACCAAAGTTTATCTCTGAGTTCAGACCCATTGCACTTTGCAATGTAGTTTACAAAATTCTCTCAAAAATGGTTGCTAACCGCATGAAAGCTTTATTGAATGTGATTATCTTAGAGAATCAGAGTGCCTTTATTCCGGGAAGGTTGATAACAGACAATGCTCTTCTTGCATTTGAAGTTGGACATATTATCTTAATCGTAGCTCCCATGGTAGTATTGGGACTATCGCTATGAAGCTAGATATGGCAAAAGCCTATGACAAGATGGATTGGCATTTTTTGAAAGGAATGTTGGAGAAATTGGGGTTTGATAGTAAATGGATCAATATCATTATGATGTGTATCACTTTTATCTTTTATCAGGTGTGCTCCAATGGTCACTCTATGGGTTCGATCTTTCCTCAAAGGGGTTTGAGACAGGGGGATCCACTATCTCCATATTTGTTCATTTTATGTGCCCAAGGTCTTTCAGAAGCTTTAAATGGTTTGGGGAAGAGGAGCTTGATTCACGACTGCAAGGTGGCCAGGGATGCACCAACCATTAGTCATCTCCTTTTCGTGGATGACTCGTATCTCTTCTTTAAAGCAACATTAGATGAGGCAATTGAGATAAAGAACTGTCTTTCTAGTTATGAAATTGCTTCAGGTCAGTCAATTAATTTCCAAAAATCATCCCTGGAATTCAGCAAGAATGTTGATCCATTTATGCGTAGCTTGTTTTGTGGCAATCAAGTGGCTCTAGTTCAAGAGGCATTAACTGGTGTAGATGGGATCTTTTATATGTTCCGAAAAAGCTGGGAGGGCTCGGTTTCAGAAATGTTAAAGAGTTCAATGTCGCGCTACTGGGTAAACAATTATGGAGAATATTAACCAATCCTAGCTCTCTTGTTTCAAGAGTCCTTAAAGCTAGATACTTCCCTAAAAACACTTTCTTTCACGCTCAGTTGGGAAGAAGGACCAGTTATACATTGAGAAGTATATTAGCTGCAAGAGATTTGGTAGCTAATAACTTAAGGTGGAGAGTGGGGTTTGGTGAGCATATTCTAATCTACAAAGATGCGTGGCTGATTGATTCTTTGAATCCAAGAATCACTTCTACTCCGGTACCGGCTCTTGTTAATTCCCCCGTCTCTGCTTTATTAAATGGTAACTCTACCTGGAATGTCCCTTTAATGCAAGCGAGTTTCTGCCGAAGTGATATTGAAAGAATCCTTCAAATTTCGCTTGCCACTTTGCCTTGTCCAAATGTTATGTATTGGCCTCTAGAAAGTACGGGACAGTATACAGTGAAGAGTGGGTATCGTGCATCACATGGCATGGTTCAGCCTCTGTTAAATTGTAATTTTAATTGGCAAAGACTTTGGAATCTAGCATTGCCACTCAAGGTGCGTATCTTTATTTAGAGATGTGTTGTTGATGTTCTCCCTACTAGAAACAATCTGTTTCTAAGACATGTAGTAGATTCCTATTTGTGTCCTTTTTGTTCTTCACCTTCTACCGAAACAATTCATCATGCGTTGTTTTCGTGTCCATCTTCTCAAGGAATTTGGCATGAAAGCCCACTGGGATTTTGTTTTGATATCAATGCTTCTTCGGAATGTATCATTGGCAGCTGGTTTGGGTCTTTACATCTTGAAGAGATCCATCAAGCTTTGCTTTTGATGTGGACTATTTGGTTCAAAAGAAACAAATTTGTTTGGGAACAGTATAGAATGGGCAATGGGGCGGTGCTTCGTATGGCGAGATGTTCTCTTTATAAGTGGGAAGTAGTGCATCAAAAGGACTTTAATTTCAATAACTTTCTTTCTTTTCCGTTGTTGGAAGCTTGGACTCCTCCTCCTACTGGGCATATTAAATGTAATACCGACGTGGCCTTATTCAAAGCTGAAAATCGTGTTGGTTATGGTTGGATTTGTAGGGATTCTTTCAAGAATTTTATTGTTGCTCAACAGGGTTCCTTTTCTTGCCCGCTTGATCCTCTCATTGCGGAGGCAATGTCAGTAAAGGAAGCTTTAAAGTGGTTAAAGGAAGAAAATTTTGATCAAGTGCAAGTTGAAACTGATAGTCTTATTCTCTATCAAGCTCTGTCCTCCCCTTCTTTGAATAATTCTCATTTTGGACTTTTAGTTCATGATTGTCTTTCTTTAAGTTTTTCTTTCCAAAGTTGTTTGTTTTCTTTTGTAAGAAAATCTGAAAACGATCTTGCCAATTTGTTAGCTAGAACCTCTGTTGCTTTTCAGAGAGTTAGATTTTCATCTTCTGCTTCTTGTATTCAGCAGTTGCTTTAATAAAAAGGTCAATTCTCTTTTAAAAAAAAAAATCAGCCACTTACTATAGTGAAATGATATTTTTTTAATTAATTTAAATTAATATTTTCCACTTTCTTTTTATAAGTAATAAATTTTTTTTTTAGATAATTATTGCCTCTTGGCTTGCTATTTCATGTCTCTCTGTCTCTTCTCTCTTTACCCCCATTCCAATCAAACAAGCAAGTTCTCGTATCCATTTAACACTTCTCCTTCTTCGTTCTTTCTATTATTACTTTTCAACTCTAAAAATCAATTCTCGATCAAGTAATTACTTTTACTTCATAATTTATGCTCAATTATTTTCTGATTGTAAAAAAAAAATTGATTCATTAGCTGGCTCAAATAATTTTTCACTCACAATCTGTTTGTCGCTTTTATTGCTCTTTGTATTCTTTTATTTTATTTTGCTCTGTGTATGCGATAAAATCTCAAATTTCCACTTAATCAGCTTATCTAGGATAAAGAGAGGATAATTTGGTCATTTCCTGCCATTATACCCGTCTGCCTCCCTGTTACTCTCTTTTCTCTCCAAAATGAAACGCAGAGTTAATTGGGAAATCCCATTTCCCTTCCATTCCTCTCTCAATTTTTGTTCATGGTGTGGAGAATCTTTTTGAGCCTATCAGTCCTTACTTCATAATTTATGCTTCTATGTTAGTCACAAGTTAAACTTTCTAACGGAGCGGCATATGATGGCTCCCCGGCAATCCGTAGCAGTACACCGCAAGAGGTGTTTCCGGCTGTCAGATTCTCCGGTGAAAATGGAGGCGCCAATTCGACGATTCTTCCAGTTGATCTTTCAAAGTACCATGGAAGACAAGAGGCTTGTAATGCTCCTCCACTATCTTTACAACCATGAAAAAGAAAGTTGCTTCTTTTTTGACTTTTGGGTTTTGTTTTCTACTTGAAAAACCAATTCCAAAAATCAAACTTTTTTATGGCTTTCTATTGTTCCTGCGATTAATTTGTTTTCCTGCTTTAAGTTATTAATTAAGCAGATTGCTTAGTCTGAAATACATTTTGAAACTATGGAAAGAGAAAAGTTACGATTTGGTTGTGGTTTCACCGAATCTTGAAATGTCTGTAATATGTTCTGTCCTTGTCTCCAAAGAAGTTTGAAGTATGATGCAACATAATTTTTGAGTTTCTTGCAGAGGCTTCCATTGAAGTTTGCAAAGAAACATGGGAAAGAGCTTTCTGAGACTGCTAAACTCACTGTATGTAAGGGCCGAGTTTGGGAAGTGGGAGTTAAAAGAGGAAGTAAGCACATTTGGTTTGATAATGGCTGGCATGAATTTGCAGAATATCATTCCATTTGTCATGGACATTGGTTAATGTTCAAGTACAAGGGTATGTCTAGTTTTAGGGTTTATATTTTTAACAATAGTACTTGTGAGATTCCATATCTATGGAATAAACCCAGAAATGATCGTGAAGATTCACTCAGTAGTGATCAAGAGTGTAGAATGGAAGTTAATGATCCCGTTGATATTTCTAGTTCTGCTGCATATCCAAACACAAGCAGAAAGAATTTTTCTTTGTTGCTTCAGAATCTGCATGAATCTTCTGGTTCTGTCAGAATTAACAGGAGGGAAGGCAAATCCTGCAACGTCGAAGAACATGAAGACTTTGTCGCACATTTGAGCTCATTGTCTCCGTGCTCTGTTCGAAATTCTATGAAAAGTAAGGTTTTTGATGAACTTCTTATCCAAATGAAAATTAACAAAAGTAACAATGCTCCAGCATTTTACAATTTGTTCGATGAGTCTAACTTAACTATATAAATTGGTCTGGTGAAGGGAATCCCCATTTATCAAAGGGTGCTAGTACGTCACATGCTGCTGATCAAGCCGCTCGGGAATCTGCTGTTCAGGTTAGCACAATGGAGCATGAAAATTCTGCAGATGTTATGAAATCTTTTAGTCCAGATGGTGAAATACAGCAAAAACAACCAAAAGAACGTGGAAGGAAAAAGCAGCAAGTTGATCCTGGTAAGTTCTTCGAAGTTATACCTTCTGATCATTTTGTTAGACTTCAAGAAGTGAAAATGCTTGCCAATTATTGATTCAATTAATTGAACTGTAGACCAGCAGCTAACTACTCAACGAGAAGATGAAGTTGATATGCGTTTTGCATTCTGTGAAAGTGCCTCAGCAAGAAAGCGAACCGCAACAGCTGAAGAAAGAGAAAGGGCAAGAAATGCAGCCAAAGCATTTGTGTCCACTAATCCTTTCTGCATGGTTGTGCTGCGACCATCAAACCTGAACAGGGGTTGCATTATGGTGAGTCATCAACTATATTTAAATTTTGTTTTACAGCACGCTATGTTTCACATAAGGTGCAACTATAATTTTCCTTGCAGTATTTGCCATCCTGCTTCGCTAAGCAGCATCTAAGTCGGGCGTCAGGATTCATCAAACTTCAAGTTTCTGATGGGAAAGAGTGTCTTGTTCTATGCATTTACAGAGGAGGTAGAGCTAAACTAAGCCAAGGATGGTATGAGTTCACATTGGAGAACAATTTGGGGGAAGGAGACATTTGTTTCTTTGAGTTGATAAAATCAAGGGACATTGTGCTGAAAGTTACCGTGTTCCGTGTTCTTAGAGGTGTGGAAGATATCGACCTTGACAAAGAAAACCACCAAGGTGCTGATGATACTGTTTATGTTAAAGTGATAATTGATCTATGATATGAGATAATAAACTTGTGTGGATTTTCTTTTGTGTAGATGAAAATGACTCCGCGGGCGCTAAACAAGAAAGGGAAAAATCTTCGAGGAGGAAAACTTTTGATTACGTATATAAGAGGAAAGGGAAAATGTGCAAGGTGAAAGAAGAGGTGGAAATAATAGACGTCGAATTAATAAACTTAGGTGATGAATATTAATAACACTATTTATGATAAGCAAACCTCGTTCTTATAAATGAAATCATTAATCCGTCTTGATTCCATTTTCTGCAGAAGAAAAAGATTCGCTGGGTTCTGAACAAGAAAAGGAAGAATCTGCAAATAAGAAAAGATTTGAGTTTGAACATAAGAGGAAAAGCAAAAACAGCAAGATCAAAGAAGAGCCGGAACTGATAGACATTGGTGATGCAAATAACTTGTTATAATACTGTTTATGTTAAAGCAGTCTTTGCTGTTATAATATGAAATTTTGAAAGCTTTGGAGCTTCCAATTTGTGCAGATGAAAATGGTATGCTGGGTACTCAACAAGAAAGGGAAATCATTGTTACGGAAGATTTTGCTAACGGATTATTGAATTTGTCACCTGAAAGTAAGAGGGCAGTGACTTCAGCAATAATGTACAAGCCACAAAATCATGCTTTCATGGTTATAATAAAGCCAGATCCTAATGGAGCCATACTGGTAAGCCAACCTAGAAATTCTCTTCTTTTCTTTTATTTCGTCCAAGCTTTTTTTTCTTTTTTGTTCATCTTGTTCTTTTCTTAAATTTCTATGCAGCACGTGCCTGCTGCATTTGCCAATATGCATAGGGACAAAATTTCAGACCCGATTAGAGTTCAAATTTCTGATGGAAAACAGTGGCAAAGCAATTGGTTTATTCGTCCACGGTGGATAAATCATAGGAGCTTGATTTTAAAAGAAGGATGGGCTGATTTTTCCTTTGACAATCATTTGATGGTCGGAGATGTATGCATCTTTGAGCTAATTCTGAATTCAGAAACTTTTACGCTTAAAGCTATAATATTTCATGCATGTTTGGATTAAAATCCATGTAACTAGCTAAGATTGTTCATTGTATTTTGGACATGAACATTGAAAATGAAGAAATGGAAGATAATGATTGCATTAGTGAAAATACTGCATCTGCTGAGAAAGAACATCAGAGAAAAGGTAAATTTTGTTGTAAAATGGAAGAGGCGGACAAGACTTGCTTGAACCAAGCTCAAACATTCAACAAAAAGAAATCAGTAACTAAATTTGGTAATATTTCTTCATACTTCGTTTACCTTTGTCATGTGGCTAACCCTGAAAAGGGTGGAATGGCTTTTTCAAATCCAATAACTTGAAGGAAGAAGATGTTTGTGTGTTTAAAATAATGGATTCTGAGAACTTCATGCGCAAAGTTATAATATTTCCTGCATAGGTCCTAGTTTCAGAGTTAAACAGAAATAGTCCAAATGAATCTTTGGTTGATGCTTCTTGAACTTTCTCGATTTTAAGATGTTGATAGGGAGCTTTTGTTTAGCTGAGGATCTAACTGGAATCTGCAATGTATACATGTACCAAATTTCGTGCTTCAATCTGATCCTAGTTTTGTTATTTTTGGGGTTAATCGCATTCAAAATATACAAGCCCACATTTACACTACTGCTTAAACTATATGAAATAAGATAATACATGTTATGACTAAAAGATTTATCAAATACATGTTTATGCCTTTGCTTGAAAGAAAAGTTCTGGATATATAAACAGAACCATCTGACTTTGTTCTCCAATAAATGTTTAAACCCAAGAAAAGGTAAGTTCTCATCATCAAACAAAAGAATGCAGAAGACCCTGAGAATTACTCCTTTTCCCTCTTTTTCTTTATATATATATATATATATTGAGAAGTTAAAAAAAGAAAATTTATGCCCAAGTAAGCAGGATAAAATTCACCCATAAATCATGGGAGACCAGATAGTTGAGAATTATCACACTTTATCTATGTCATATCCATTTATTATGTTTGCTCAACTCAATCACACCTTTTATGCATTGCGTTTCTTAAGGTATTTTTGAAAATCACACAAAATAATCCGCAAGCATAGGTGAAACAACAAAATTATGATGTGTCATATAATCATTGATTTAGAATTCATCCAGTTTCGAATTAAGAAAATGATTATGGACAGCGAACTATTTCATAACATTATTTTCTAAGATTGCATCCTTTAATTCGTGAAATCTGAAGTGAACAGTCACCTGATGAACTAAGAAACCTATGCAAGAGAATAACAATAGTGTGTGCATTGTAAAAGAAGCCGAGTAAAGCAGTGAAGCATTGACACCTGTTTGTGAATCGGAATTTTACAATGATTGCGTTCTTATATCTATCTACCTGAAAATTCTTGTTAGATAATGTTAATTGATTAAAAAGATTGAGATGATCACATAGCATTCTTGAGAGAATCTCCCACTCCTTGGAAGAAGCAGTATGATAGTGCAAAATCAGCCATAAAGATACCAACAAGAGAGATAACTACAGCCGAAGTTGTTGATTCCCCTACACCTTTGGCACCTCCTGAAGTAGTAACTCCCCAAGCGCAACTCACAATTGATATGATTGCACCAAATACTTGTGACTTGATCATTGCGCTAATTATATCCCATGATCTAAGTACTCTCTGAGCTGAATCCAATATAATGTTAATGCTAATTCCAAATACACCATCAGATAGTAAAGCACTGGAAGCCATCCCCACTGTGAAGCACATCAAAGTCAACAGTGGGAGAGCAACGCAGGTAGCAATCACTCTAGGAGTCACCAAATAGTCAACCGGGTTAGTGCCAAGAACTCTCAATGTGTCTGTTTGCTCAGAAACCTGCATTGTTCCCAACTCAGCTGCAAATGCACTTCCTATTCGCCCAGCAACCACAATGGATGTCACGACAGGGCTCAATTCCCTTGAAAAGGCAAGTGCTAATACACCACCAACAGATCGTTGCAGTCCCAGTCTAGTAAACTCTCTCACAAATTGAATGGTAAAAGCCATGCCAACAAATGCAGCAGTCAAGAGACAGACCCCAACGGACTTTGGTCCAACTCTCTCTAGTTGTTGAAGAGTATTTCTCCAGTGGATTTTCCCCCGTAAAATCCTCATAATTACCTGTCCTGCCATGACAAAAACTGACAAACCCCTCCAAAGGTACGCAGGAGGTGACCATTTCCTCAACAATGTCTCTGCTTCAGAACTAGGTGCATGGTTAGTATTCGTTTCTTCATCCAAAATTGAGACAGATGGGCTCCCATCATTTGTGTTGGGAACCACAGACAATCTGGTTTGTCGCCCAAGTAATACAGACTTAAATGCGTGAACATTGCCACTGCATCTAAGTTGGCTGGAAATCAAGGTTTTTATGTTCATCCTCCCATTCAACTTGACATGGCTGCTTCTGCAATTGTTCAAACTTCAGGGATCCAATTTTTACTTTATTTCAGTTAATTTCAGAAGGAAGAAAAAGAAAAGCTACAAGTGCAAGTGACTGGAGGAAGAGAGAGATGACTGTGAAGCACATGTTTTGCCTACCTGCTTGAAATGTAAAAAATTGGATGAAGATGAGAAGTTGCTTGCATGTTTGGTTGCCTCAACCTTCTTTAACTAATCTTATTTCAGATGTGTCTGCATAAAGGGATGCAAAAATTAACCATAAAAGTGGTCAGTAAATTCTACTAAACAAATTCCAATCAACTGAAAGCAATCACACCATCTACTTTATTAAAGTTGGTTTAGTTGCTGCCAAGTGAAGGAAATGAATGAACAGAAAAGCACCTAAAGTCTGAACCAGATGAAACAAGCTGCTGTCAGGTATTGCAGATAGCTTGGGTGAAACAACAAAATTAGAAAACAATCAAATATATGAACTTAATTATTAAGAAATTAAGTTTCAAACCTGTTGGAGACCTCAACCCGAACCAAATGCCTTTGCCTAAACCGATTTTGCTTCTTTCCTTTCTATTTCTTCTTCTCCTCTTCCATCAGCAAGCAAAACAGGGGCCTTTACATGAACAGAATATTAAGAACAACAAAAGTCAGAAACACCTAATGATTTTAAGCTCCAGAAACACGAAATCGGCAAAATGTAAAACGAATTTACACAAACCCAGAAGCGGAAAAGGCCAATTAAACAAACCTAAACACTGAAGACAAAGAACCAGTCTTCGAAGAGCAAAAATCAAGTGGAAAAGGAAAATAATAATGATAATGAAAATAAAAATCGAGTTTAAAGAGACCAAAGACCAACAAAAAGAAGATCAAAAGAACAATAGTTGCCCAGAAATGAAAAAAACAAACAAAAAAATAAACACAAACAGAAAGAAAAGACCTCACCGGACAGTGGGTGACGGAGGCGAGTGAGACTGAGAGAGACGAGCGCGGCGTAGACTGAGATTGAGAGAGAGAAGCGCGGCGGAGACAGAGTTTGAGAGAGAGGAAGAGAGAAAAGGGGATTCAGATTGACAAAGAGACGAAAAATAGTTCCCCGACGGAACCCACTAAGGAAATATAAAATATTTGTACGGAAAACGTTTTCGGTCGGTAAATATTGTTTTTCTCAACAGAAAAACTACTCCGTACAGAATTGTGGACAATTATTCAAGGAATTGTCAATTCCATGGGAAAGTATAGAATTTTTCTACGGAATAAGAAATTCCATACGTAATTTTTCTTTACGAAATTAGATTAAATGCACCATTTTTCGATATAAAGAGTAACTCCGGATCTCTGAATAATTCCCTATAGGCATTTTATGTAGAATGTTATCCCAACAATATGAATGGATCAAATCCTAACTCTCCAAGCCTATATAATCTTAATACAACATCATACTTTTGTGAAGCTCGTAAAAGATCCATGTCCAAGAATGAAAAAGGCATATTTAAAATGACATGAGATACTATTTAAAGAAAATAATAAAGGCTAAAACTAATTTTAAGATGCTTTAAAATATTGCAAAAATCACCCTACCAAATAGAAATATTATTCTTGTCACCATTACCAACATGCAGTATTTCTTAAATCATGTTTTTCAATAAATATTTTCAAAGAACAATTTAAAATAACAAATATATATATGTATGTGTTATACTGTAAAGGTACAATGTCATATAATTATCTATTCACCTGAAACAATTGCCTACTAAGTACTGAATCAATTGCCTAAAAAATTGTAATACTTGAAAATTGCTACTATTGTTGACTATATGATATGTTCAAGAAACCATATAATCTAATAGAGCAGAATAGATGTGGGGAAAATTTTGCTTTATGGTATTTAGCATTTAGAAGAAATCTTTTCAGGACTAGAATGATAGTTAAGTTTGATGAAGGATGAGATGGAAATTGGGAAGAAGAAAAATGGGAGATGCTGTCGGTGGAAGTATATATACATAGAAAACAGAACCTTCTCTTTTATGTTTCATGCATGATGACACTTGGAATATAGGTGTCCTTCGGAGGAATCATGCAGATTCTACATTTCTTACACAGCCATTTGCTTTTAAGTTGTTTTTGACAGTCCATCCCACCTTCCTCGGCCAAAAAACAAGGAAATCTCTCTTCTTCTTATTGTTTGGCATTGTTATGAAATTAAGTTGAAGAATTTGGTTTTGTTGCATATGACACCAACAAAATCAAGTGCCATTTAAGCTTGGGCGACAATGGCACATAACATAAGGCATTGCCCACAGAAGAACACTAGGAAAGGCTTCTTGTTCTTCAGAATAATAATTCAAGATACCATCCAACAAAAGCAGCCGGTAAACCAATTGCATTCTCTCTGTATTATAATATATTCTTGCATTCTTGAAATTTAAGCTGATTAGGTAATTTTGTTGTGTAGGTGAGTCTTCCAGTGAAGTTTGTGAGAAAATATGAAGATCAGCTTTCCAATGTAGCTAATCTCCTATTACCTAATGGTCACAATTGGAAACTCGAATTAAGAAAAGAAAAGGAGAGTATTTTTCTTGGTGATGGTTTGAGTGAATTCTTTAAATATTTTTCAATCTGTGATGGATCTTTGTTGCTGTTTGAGTACAAGGGTATGTCTAATTTCAATGTCCATATAATGGACAAATCTTGTTGTGAGATTGAATATCCATGTCATTTTGTCCCAAAAGATCACGAGGGAGCTAGTGGAGGAACTAAGAAAAGAACACTACTCCCAGACTTTGAAAATGAAATTCAAGAAGGAGAACCTTATTTGTCAAACCGGAATCTGCCTGACAGCCATAAAAATGCTACTCCTGCTAAGAAGAGAAAGCGTCAAGAAGAGAACCAGGGAAAAATGAAAACTCCTAAGATGCAAGAGCTTGGCAAAAAAAGGAAATCAGAAACTCAATTTGGTACATTTGTTCACTCTCCTTCTTTTAATAACAACATTTTAAAATCCTATTATACTCGTGAAGAACATGCATTGAATCTAAATTGAATTGAAATGCAGATGAAGTTGGAATGACATCAGAAGAGCCAAGAATTTATAGTAGCAATAGACTCAAGAGTACGTTACGAAGATTGCCTTTACAAAGCAAGGAAGCAGTGGAAGAATTAAAGACAACAAAGTCCCAAAATCCATGCTTCTTGGTCCTGGTGCTGGAAAATAATTTACGTCACAATGTTATGGTATAGGCTCCTAACTATCTTACTTTACTAAATTAAATTCACCGCCTGAATATATGTATATAATGTGGTAGTTGAACTTATGCAGAATGTGCCAGCACCATTCGCCAGAAGGTATCTGCGTAGAGCAAATGAAGATGAAATCAAAGTGGAGGGTTGTGGCGGAAGAGAATGGGAAATCCATAGCCGTTGGACCTGGAGAGGTGGAAATTTGTGGCTAAGCAATGGGTGGGCCAAGTTTTTTGATAATAATCGTTTGAAGGTAGGAGATGTTTGTCTTTTTGAGCTCATCCAGACCAACAATATTATCTTAAAAGCCACACTACGCCGTATTTGAGTAGATTTCTCTATAATTTCATGTTTAGTATGCTGCAGTTTCTTTTCAATTGGAACTTCTGTAGTTTCATTTTTAGTTTTAACGTTAGAATCTGTTTCTTGGCAACTCAGAACTTGTGCTGAGTTTGTGAAATCAGAATATATTTTTGTTTCTCGGATAAATGTTTATGAATTTAAACTAATTCAGTGAGCTAATTAAACTTCATTTTCATTCACTCTACACACTCATCTAATTACTTAACCATATGTTCAAGTTGGCTTATTATAATCTTCATGAGATTAATGCCCCAACCCATATCACATAATATTCAAAAAAAAATAATTTAAGCAGAATAGTCTTGTAAATTCAAAAAGCAGTTCAGAAGAGATATATTAAGATCACAATTTAAGCATCTCTGTAAAGTTTGTATCCAAGTAAGAAAATGAGGCAATTTATCCTAGTATCAATATTTCTAATTTGCTTTCCTCATTTAAACAGAGTTTGAGAACATAATTTAAGATGCAGATGAAGATTTTACAGACTCAAGTTGTTGTTTCCACAGTGCTGGGGTCACAGCTTTCTTTATTGAGAGAGCATGAATCTCTTTCATCTCTGCTTCCAATGCAGCATTTACAAGTCTATGCCGTTCCAGTAATCTCTTTCCTTCAAATTGTTCTGAGACAATTTCAATTGCAAAGCTTGCACCGCACCCTCCTGATGTATCTATTACTTCCTGGAAACACAATACCATTATCACTTTAACAAAAAAGTTTTATATAAGCAAAAAAATTTCCAAATTCGAACACAAAGATTACCAATTACATGAAGAAAACTAGTTCCTAATATATCAACACTATCTTTGTGTTTTAGTTTACCACTTAATCAACTCACCCCAAAAATAATAGGAACCATGTAATAGAAGTAGACCTATAAATACTATGTAATAGTAGGAATTCTTCCAAACTGAGATCTCCGACTCATAAAAGCTAGTGGCTGAAGGCATCTATAGAGACATTTCGTAACAAAAGTAGCAAGCATCACCAAACAATCCCACAAATCACAAGTGAGAACTGATAGCAGCCATCTCTGTTTTCTGTTTTCATAGTTCTCAAGCAAAAAAGTTTATCTGATATGCCTAATTCACATCACAAACACCAAGCAAATATGAGAACAAGCGGGAATCAATCCATATATAGGCCCGACAAAAAGAATTTAAAAACAAAATAACCTGCAATCAAATGAATAGTTCATAGTCCCAGATAACCTCTACGATGCATGCAACTAGTCCAGTTATAACCCTAGCACTAATTACCCAGTTTCAAGCATTGAACAATCTGTCCTTTCAGAAACGGGCACTTTGTGGAGTAATTCCCAGTAAATTTATCACTTCAGAGCTATTTTAATAGGATTTAAAGAAAAATACAATCACATGCAGTATAAGCTGAACTTACCATTAACTCTAAATTTCAAGCAGTTGGGGAATTCTTATCACGGTTAACATCTGATATACAATGTCAATATTGATATGACTACAGTTATACAAACATTAACTTGATGCATTAAGAACCTAGAGAACTTCAGTTCTTTCACATTCTGAAGCACTAAGGGTAAAGATTTATCTATTATAACTTCATGTCTTACATAACCTTCAGAAGAAATTTTCAAAACCCAAAACCAACCAAGCACCGCAGAACTAGAGTTAAAATTAACTATTCCAAAAGGCCATATGAGGCTAGATAAACATAATTATCTCTTTATCCTTTTTTTGTTGTCAATCATAATTATCTCTTCATCAATCAGCTTGAATGGGGAGAAATGAACAGAGCATATCAATATTTAGGGCAAAAGTTGCAATTTTGCAATAGAGTATAATTGACTACAATCGGACGCACAACCAATCAATATCAAACAAAAAAATAAACCCAGATATTAAAATTCGCAATTCTATGGAAGTAAGTAGTATCATCGATAAAGAAAGCAAAAATGATAAATTTGTAGGGGGGAGAAAACCTACAAGATGTGATGGATTCAGTTTGGAGTTCAAAGTAGATTCAACTTGTTCTTTCGTCACTCCCATCTCTGATATCTCCTGGTTCTACCCTTCAATATGCGGTACTTGCAGAACTCTGCGTTTGAGTGGCGCAACAATGAATTTATTTACAATTTCCTTGATATTCTTCCCTCAAGCATATGCTTTTCTTTTACCATTGGCAAGCCGCAACAGATAACCCGGGCCAGATTTGAGCGGCCGAATCAGGTGACCCACTAGGCCCAGTAAGAAATATTTATTGGACTAAAAGGTGATAATTTTTAAAATTTTATATATTAATTAACATCAACTCTATAAATATAATTTTATCCACTTCCTCCACTATAAATATATCTAAATGTTTATATTTTATTACTAAAATAAAAAACACATATTTTCATCCAACAGTAAGTAAGTATTACTATGGTGTCAATAGTAAAATTAAAAAGTATATATATTTTTTAATCCAATGCTTAGAGCCAATGTATTTAACAAAAATATTCATAATTACACAATGGTTGATTATGTTTGAGTTAGAATTAAGTGAAAAGAGTAAATGATATGGTAGTATAAATTTGTGGTGAATCTTTGTTTGAGGGTGGCAATAATAATAATAAACTCATCTAATCTATCTATCTGTATTAAGTTATTAACCATCCAACCAATATATGCACCTTATCCATCCTTCACCATTCAAAATCTCCATCTCTATCCCTCTATATTAACCCACCCTTTTTTTTCAATTAAATCCATAATAATAATAATTTCTCATTCTCCTATTTTTGGTAACAGAAATATGGCAACACCCTCAGCCAAAGAGGAAGAGTGTAAAAGTAAATTACATAACAGAATTGAATTGTTTTGGTGGATTAAAAGCACATAACAACGTGATCTCACTAACCACTGAACACTCATTTGCTAAGGTTGTTAGCTCATTGAGAAGTCCATTAAAAGGGAAAGGTGGTGGTGCACTTTCTCCAAGATGCAGTAATTTTGAGGAAATATTTAAGATTGCAGCAATCATGAATGCTCTTGTTTTTTTTGGAGTTGCTGTGGGTTTTGTTCTTCTTCGGGTTGAAGCTTCAGTAGAAGAGGCTGCTGAGCTGACTGATCATTTTTATCTTTTACTCCCTCCATTCTTTTTTAACTGTCACTTTTGCTATTTTCACTAGAATTAAGAAATATTAATTAGTCTTGAATTTAGAAAAAAATTGAGTGATTCAATACATATTGAGTAATTTAATGTAAAAAAATGAATGTAATTGGTCAATTCTTATTGAAAATAGAAATTAAATTGGAAAGAGAAAATTAAATTGCATTGGAAATCTAAAAGTGACAGATAAATAGAATTTGGATTTTACTCAAAAGTGACAGATAATAAAGAACGGAGGGAGTATTTTGTAGAAGAAAATTACTCATTTGAAATATTGTTTATTTCCCATTTGAAAACTATATCAAAGAAATAAAACTTTAGGTGTGTTTCAATTCGTCATCTGATAAGTAATGTATTAATAGCTGCCTCCATATTAGAGTGGTTTTGTCCAATAACTCGAAATTAGTTATGAAAAAAGAAAAAATTAAATAAAGAACCGTTCAGTTCTTATTCACATTTAAACATCAGACATCACTTAGGTGGCTTGTGGGAATTTGAGAAGTCATTAACCTTTTATTATAGTGGCCTTTGAGGATAAGAAAGCAACATTTCAGGCTTTAACCTTTCTTTTGAAGTAATAAAAAAAAAAGTTATACTATACTAATTGCTGAATCACATTGCAACATATTTTGTCAATTATCTCCATAAAGTGGGTTTTGCAATTAAGCTCCCTTTACTAATTTATGCAGAATTAAACACCTTGTTAATGATATGTATTGTGTGGCAATGACACCACAGTGATCACTTTGTGCTTGCTATTGACCAACAAGAATATGCTTGAAATCCACGTAGGAAAGCACCAAAAATTGACTCACAAGAGAAGCCATGGAGAAAATCAGGTCTGAAATGCTTTATTGATGGCGTGAAGAGCATATGCACTTCACACACGTCCGATTATAATTCCTTCATTCTTCATCAGACAGTAAATATATTGCATTCCAATTGCTATTTAGCTGTACTACATGTTTTCAACAGGAGTAACAGAATTACATACTAATATATTGCATTCCAATTGCTATTTAGCTGTACTACATATTTTCAACAGGAGTAACTGAGTAAGTTGCTTAAAGCACAGGAGTAACAGTATTACAGCCTAAGTGTTGCCAAAAAATGACTAATCATTGAAGCCTAATTCCAATTCCAAAAGATTTTCAACACCAACACATAGAAGTTGAAGTTGCTAGAGATGGTGTTTTTCTTCAATAAGCGAAGCTGCACAGTATCAATATCACTTCGGCTATAAGCAAGCTTAAAATAGCATATGTTACCAACAGTGACCAGAAGTTTAAAACAGATACAATAAAATATAAATATTGCCTGTTTGATATAATCCATTATCTCAAGGATCTTGCTTGAAGCCATCAGTCGCTATAGGGACATCTGTACCTCTATTGTGGAGTTGTTCATACTCATTGGAATAGCCTCTTCGGGTGCACTTTCCTGTGAATTTCAGACAAAGAAACCCAGTAAAAAACAAAATTCCAGATAATATCCAACTGAATTGCAAGTTGGCCAGTGCCCGTGCCCTTAAGTCCGCTTCAAGAGATCCACAGGTGACTGCCCCAAGCATGTTCTCAGTTTTGACCCTGGAAGACTGCATAAGACAACCCTCAGGTATAAATTCAGGAACCCATAGCATAAACCCCATGTTCATAAACCAACACCCCTGGAACACAACAGAAATTGACAGAATAAGTGCTGCTGGAAAACTGGATGGAAAACCAGTTGAAGCTAAAGATGACACGAGAGAGACAAACACTATGAGCTGCAACAGCCAATGATAATGGCCTTCAAGTCCAACATGATCAGTTGAATGGAAATGAAGCAGGAAAAGCTCTTGACTAAAAACAGAGGCTGCAAGAATTCCACTGACTGCAGAAAGGATGTCAGATGAACCAGTAATCTCTGCAAAAAGGGCAAAACCTGCAAATATGGCCAGATGGAGAAACATGGTTGCATGTTCAAAATTGTCGAGCTCGAAAGAGAAGTGGAGGACAGGATAGTCTAAAATTTGCATCAAAATTGCCAAGACAGAGAAAGATAGGATGAGAATAAGCTCCAAGTATTTGAGTCTTGACAGAGGGCCACAGACTGGGTGCCAAAACTTTACTGTGAAGTTAGTAGAGCCCCTGAGGCAGAAGGCTTTGATAGTGTTGATGACATGCCATAGCCCAAGGAAAATCAAAACCAAAGCAGGTACAAAATGTCCTATAAATGTCCCCATGAAAGCTTCTCTTATCAGTAGCCACAGAGATAACCCCCCAGGCTTTAAATACCTGAAGCAATTGCCAACAAAAAATTATTTGGCTATCTTTTCAAAATTCAGTGCATGTTGCATGTATTTCCACAAATGAAATTGCACGAAAAGACACGGCACGTAACAGTGGGACATGAAAAAAGAAGCATGGTCCCCCATAAAAGAAGATGATATTGGCAGTGTCATCCTGTATCTTGATACTTCAGGTCCATGAAAATAACTAAAGGTTGAGAATCTAATTAGCTGAGTTGACAACAATCAATGAGCAAAAACCTATCATTATCAAAGTCATAACAATCAATGAACATGGATTCAGTTCTTCTGTTGATCATTATGGTTGGGTTTCCATTGAACCCCTAGCCCAGCCATCACATAGGATACAAAGAAACACGACTCTTCAAGCACATGGACTACATGGTTTTTGTTAATGTAGTGGAGAGTGCACTGTCTCCAATGTGTAAAGTATAGCAAATAAAATCTTGCCACTTGTCAAATAAATTGAACCCTAACAATGATCGCAATCAATTGAACAATCACGACAGTAATAAGGTTAAGAACAATAAGATTCCAGGTATGTTATCTCATTTAACAATACTAGTCTTGAACTCCAGATATATTATCTCACTACTTTAGTGGTCTATTTCTGTGAGATAATGTCTGTATGGTCCAATACTCCAATTCCACTTTGAAAAGTTAAAAACAGTTTTTAGCACTGGAAAAAGGAAAAGGTACCAAGCCTGCCAAAATCATAGAAACTCATGTACAGTCAACAGTGCCCAATAATTGGACATTTGAAGTTGTGATGCCACTTTCATGCAATGAGATACTAGCCTCTCTCTTTCTTCCCTTATTTTTTATGAATTTTCCAGGAAGCTTATGAGAAATGTTCAGTCACAATGAAAACAATATAACGTTTCATTAAGCTAACTTTTTCTTGCATAGGACGTTAGGCCCCTAAGGAAGAAGAATCAAATTGGCCATTTTAAGCTTTCTCTGCTCATGGGTGCATCAATCAGTCTGACAACAGAAACAAAACCAAAGGACCAGTGTATTAAGCCTCACAAATGATGCAAATCTTAGTCACATAAAGAAGCTTGAAGTGACAAATGATGAAAAGTATCTGATGTTGTTCATGTTCCAAAGGTCTCCTCCAAACCAAGAAAATAACCTAGCTTTCTGTTTTAAAACCAATAACCTAGCTTTCTGTTTTAAAACCAAAAGGAGAAAGTTAAAAGAAATGCCTGAATATAAGATAACAATTACTAGCAGAAGTTAATAAATGGGATAACTAATATTTGAGTAGCTCTTTTAACGTAATTCACACGAATGACACTTAAAATGCAATCCAGTATACCAAGCAGAAGAACCAAACTCTCTGCAGCTCAGACAAGTAACCATCATATCTTAGTAAAAAAAATTAGCATACCTGTAACTTGCTAGTAGATTTCACATATAATGTTCCACGTGCAAATAATTATTCCAAATAGATCCAGCAAAAGTTAAATCCTGCAGGCAATAATCTCGCATCTACATTGTTATCTTGAGCAAATCAAATTCATGTACAAACTGAATGATTAAGCATTTGAAGGAGATAGCAAAAACAAACGCAATTCCCTAATTTTTAACATGTGATCTCATACACAGAAAGTCACTCAACATAGTTGGCTAAGAACTTCAAGTTGACAAAACTTCAGGGATAATCATAACTTTGAAAGCTCTATCACAGTATAACTAAACTCCAAAAGGGAATATGAAACATAGCACGATGTGAAAAAAGAGTAAATGAATCCAATGCACATTAAACCATTGCTCTGTTCAAATCATGTGTTATACATCTTAAGCTTCCAGCAACTTTAAAATTCAAATTTGTACAATTGGAAGCTTGATCCATACCTTCAAGCAGGGTTTAACCAATTTGGAACCAGATCAAACCAGCGGTTCCCAGTTTCTCCAAAGGAGGAATCTAAGGGGCTGCTCCCATTTAGTTCTAGGAACCTTTCCCAGTTCCAAACAGAGTATCTTAGGTAGTATTCCTATAAATTTTATTTTATTTTAAGAACCTGCACCACAACCTTCAACAGTGAGTGCAGTTCCAGTTCAGGTAACTACTGGTTTGGTTCAAGGCTGTTTTCCAGTTCTGAACCAAACACTTCAGACATACTTACAGTTAAAGAAGAAACTAAAGAAACACAAAACTTACAATGACCTTCTATTTTTACAGTAAACTGTTCAGCTTTCAGTATATTGCTGAAATGTATTAGGAAATGCGGGTTGCTGAGCTATGTCTTTCAAACTTCAGCAACTGAAAGCATGAAATTATCATAGACAAGAATCCCATCTTCTGTGGAAAACTAAGATAAATATTTCCCTTAACAACAGCAATATTTAATGAAGACTGAAATGGTCAAGTCAAACAGGTTGATTATGGGAAAAGTCATCATCTTTCCCCATCGCCTCAATTATGGAGATATAGGTGCTATCATCAGGAGCAATGCCTTTGCTAACCATTTCTTTGAGGAGCTCTTCAGCATGATATCCTTCCTGGTTTTTGCATAAACCTTGAATAAGGGCATTATAAGTGAGAAGCGTGGGATTGAATCCTATACTCAGCATCTCATCTCTAACTCTGAAGGCATCATTCATGTCACCTCTCTTACTGTACCCACTAATTAGAGTATTATAACTTATATGGTCAGGCTTAATTCCTCTGCTCTTCATCTCTTCAAGAAGCTCACGCGCTTCTTCAACTTTTCCTTCTAAACAACGTCCTCGCATTAGAGTATTGAAAGTCACTTCATCAGGAGCAACTTTCCTTTCATCCATCTCTCTCAGCAATATTAATGCACGATCCATATTCCCACTAGCACAGTGGCCATCTATCAAGGCATTGAACATTATAATATCTGGAAACACACCTTTATGAACTATCTTTTCAAACAGGTCATCAGCCTCTCTCATTCTATTGCGTTTACCTAAAACATAGATCAGTGATGTGTAAGTTACCAATGTAGGCCGAAGGCCTCTCATTACCATTTCATCATGGAGGTTAAATGCTTTCTTTGCATTCCCACATCTGCAGAATCCATTAATCAAGATGTTATAGGTTATAGAATCAGGAACCAACCCCTTGTCTTCCATGTCTTCTATCATATCCTCAGCTTCATCCATCTTGCCTTCCATGAATAATGCATGAATCAACAAATTATAAGTAGACACAGTTGGCAATATACCTCTCCCAACCATCTCATCCCTATATCCAAAAGCCTTCTCCAGATCCCCTTTATTACAGTAGGCATCAATCAAGGTGTTATAAGTCACAGCATTCGGTAACAAGCCAATTTGTTTCATTGTCTCAAGCATCCCAGATGCCTCTTCAAGTCTACCTTCTCTACACATCCCACTAATAAGTGAACCATATGTGTATGAATCCGGTTGAAAACCTTTATGTTTCATCATATCAACAATCATTTGAGCTCCTTTAACTCTCCCTCTCCAACAATATCCATGAATTATTGTGTTATACGTAACAACATTAGGCTGAACCCCTAAACTCTCCATAAGCCCAATAAAATCCTTTGCCTTCTTTAGTTTCCCTTCCTTACACAAAACATTGATCATTATGTTAAACGTATACACAGTTGACTTAATCCTCAACCTGAACATCTCTGCATACAAAACCCATGCAGTCTGTGCCCTATTTAGCTTCAGAAACAAACTCAGCATATCGTTACATGTTTCCACCTTAGGAACTATACCCTTTTCCTTCATCATGATAAAACATTCAAATGCATCATCACCTCTCTTTAATCCACAACAAGCCCTTATCAACATATCAAAGAGTGTACTACTTTTAGTACTTAACTGATCCCGAGCAATCATCAGCTCATCAAAAACATTCTTGATACTAGCAATGTCACTGTCAACGATTTCTTTTAGGAGGTGTAAGGTAGGTTTGGGGGATGGAGAACGAGATATTACAGCAACAGCAAGGAATTTGGTTTTGATATCGAGACGACTAAATCCAATGTGGGTCACAAACTGAAGAGCTAAATCAGGCTTTTTGTGGAGACTCAGTAGAGTGGTTGATATAAGGGAAGGAGTCAATTTCGGAGCAAGGTGTTTGACAAAATGCCACTGAGAAGATTGGATGGCACTAAGCATAGACTGGTGGGTAATTTCTGGTGGTGAAACAGTGGAGAAGATTGGATTGAGAGTTTCCGTGTGTGGCTGGCCGGTGTTGGGGTTTGGGGCTGAAGAGAAAGGTGCATAGGGGTGACAATGTTTTGTGGGGGTGAAAGTTGAGAACTTGAGCTTCTTGTGTTTAACCAATTGAGAATTTATGACTTGGTGTGGTTTCATATTGCGAGGTAAGGAACTGGGTTTGCTGCACGACGAAAGAAAAAGAGGAGAGGTTTAGTTGAGTATCGATGGAGGCTTCAAAGACAAGCGAAAGACGACTTGGAATTCGACCCGGATACAAATGAGAATGACCCGCAAATTAATCCAATTTGACCCGATTATTATTTGTAATTATTTGACTTTGTAAAATGCAAATATGAAAAATAGTTATATGCTCAAGTCAATATTACTTCAATTTTGAAATATTAACGATAATATTGCATTCAAATAAATATAAAAAAAATACATGACATTTTTGCACCTTTTGCCTTTTTAATATTACAAAACTCAAGTATATGTAAGTTTGTTTTATATTTTATAGTCAATAATATCTATCCAACCGCTTGAGGAATTTTCATGTTCATCCATACTAATTCAAGTTGAAATTGGTCACTTTATAACACCTATGTCTAGTACATACTTCGACACTTGACACTCGTACAAAAGCATAATGCACCTACTTTTATCAAGTCCATTTTTCTTTAATGTATAGTATAATGATTTTTTTTTTTATACAGGAAAAGATGCAATCTCTTCTGATGTTAGAATTGATTTTATCGATAGAGAATATCTCTTTGAAGATTCGTATTTATTTTTTCATTATTGGCAATTTTTTTTATTATGAAAAAAAATTATTTTAGAATGATATTTTATTTCCTTTATTTATAAAATATTTGACCTAAAACATAATTAATCGGAAATCGTAATTTAGGAAGATCAGGAAATCAATCACTCAAAAAAAAAAATTTAAACCAAATGCAATAAATATTTTTTTTCCATACAATAAATCAAAAATTACAAAATAAGACGATCATAAATAAGATATAGGTATAGAAATAAGAAAGCCAAGAAATGAAGAGAAATCTATACGTATATTAATAAAAAAAGTATAAATACAAATCTTCAAATTAATTTGATGAGTTAATTAAAAAAAATTAGTCATAATGAAGATTAACAAGATCAAAAATAATTTCATTAATAGTAGTATATTTTTCTTATTTCTCATAACGTTATCATTTGTTTTTGAAAAATTATATTATTTATTTAAAATAATTCATATATATATATATATATGTATTTTTTTTTTACATCGAAAAGTAGAGTGGGTTATGGTTGGATTTGCAGGATACTTTGAGGAACTTTGTAGCTGCTGGTCATGGGTCTCTAAATTGCCCCCTTGATCCTATGTTAGCCGAAGCTATGTCGATGAAGGAGGCGTTAGGGTGGTTAAAAAATGATGGCTTTTTGTTTATTCAAGTGGAGATGGATTGTATCAATCTGTTTCATGTAGGGGTGTGCAGGAACCGACCCGACCCGAACAAGGCATTCGGGTGAGGTTAGTAGGTGGAACGGGTCGGGTCGGTTTTGAAAATTATATGGGTTTTGGGTTCGGGTCGGTTTAAAATCAATGTAACCCGACCCGACCGAATAAGAAGCATTTATATAAAAGGCAAAATTAATTCCAGTTAACCCATTCTCCCTCTTTCCCCGATTTCTCTCTCAAATATCAAATCCCTAACTCCCAATTTCCAAGTATCATCTGCCTCAACACCGACGCCAATCGCCACCGGTTCTCGCCACCGTCGGTCGCCGTCTCATCTCTCCACCGTTTGTCGCCGCTGGAAGTAAGCGTCGCCTCCTTCTCTTTTCTTTTTTTTTTTTTGTAGTCTATTTGTCTCTGTGTTGCAAAATGAAATGTTAATTTTCAGTTGTTTGAGCCAAGTAACTTTGAGGTTTTACTTCTTTTTCTCATCAAGTTCTTCAATAACTGTTAATTTTTAGTTGTTTGATCAAATGATAAATGCTGATCTAAGAGTGAAAATTCATATGTACAATATGTTTTTTATTATTCAGAGGACACACGAATTTCACTAAGGCCATTTCTTCTATCACTGTTGTGTGAAATGCTTAGATTAGCTATAGCAAAGATTCGGGTGAGGTTAGTCTGGAGGAAGAATTTTTGTTGTTTTGTTATTGGCTGTAAAATTCTGAATCTTATTTGAAAAGGAAAATTCTGAATCTTAATGTAAAAGGAAATTGGAAAATTCTTATGTTTAATTAAAAGACGGATCTAAAGAGTAATTTAAGTAAATTAGATTTTGCTTAACAATAAACTTTTTAATCAGTGCTGTAATCTTTGAAATTTGAATACATAATCGTGGATATGGTTTGCATGACTTCCGCTGTAATTATTAAATGTTTTTCAAAGTCATTATAGAAAAAAAGCTCAATAATAATAATAAGGAAATTAATGAACTAGGTTTGTCAAAGAAGAGAACAGATTAAACAAGCTATCAACGGGAGTCAATCTTGTGTAATCATGAATTGAAATTACTCATGTATCAAGTAAATGGTAAGCTGATACATAAAAAAAAAAAGTTACAGAAAAACTTAAAATTGCTATAATTGTATATCATGAATCGAATCTTAATATTAAATTTTGGATTGTTTTATATAATTTAAAAATTAGGTTGTTCGTGACTTAAGTGAAGATCGAAGATGGTAGCTTCCAATCCTTCCATGGATTTTGATATTTATTGAATTATTGTTATTAATTATTATGTAATCTAAGTTTTAAGAATTTTTATGTTTGTAGTTTATATGTAGTTTTTAAATATTTTATGATGGTGAAATGTTGAATGTTTTTATACTTTAAGCATTAATAGGTTTTAAATTAATATGGAAGTAGGATAGAACATTTTAATACAATCAACCAACAGCACATTTATTTTTTAATTTTTTATCATTGTAATTCGGGTTGAATGGAGAATTCAGGTCGGGGCCCGAAATTGTTCGGGTTGGTCGGTTCGGGCCCCTAATGGTAATAGGGGTCGGTCCGGGTGGGGATTTGGGGTTTTCATCTGTTTTCGGGTTGGTCGGGTTGACCCGAACCCGACCGTTGCACACCCCTAGTTTCATGCTTTGACTAAACCTTTTCATTTTGATTCCCCCTTTAATCGTATTTTAGCTAGGATCGCTGTTGTTTCGTCAGGAGTAAGTTATAGTTTTCCTCTCTTCTGTATTCGACAGTTGTTTTAATCAAATGGTCCTTTTATTTAAAAAAAAAAAAAGAAAGAAAGAAGAATTGAAGACTTGAAACGGATCAAGAAAGACAATCCAATATAGGCTTAGAAAAATATAGGCTTAGAACTAAAGAAAAGAAAAAGAATTGGGGCAAAATCACAAATTTTAGAGAACAAAGTCACCATCTTCACAAACCGACATCATTAATTATTTATTCAGAAGAGAACGCTCCGAGGATCCAATCTGTTTCCTTTGCATTTGCAGTCAGCGGCGTGCAGTAAAACAGAGGAGAATCTGTTTGTGAATCGGAAACGATGTCGTACGACGACGTGGAGATAGAAGACATGCAGTGGAACGAGGAGCTCAAAGCCTACACGTACCCATGCCCTTGCGGCGACCTATTTCAAATCACCAAGGAGGATCTCCGTCTCGGGGAGGAAATCGCCAGGTGCCCTAGCTGCTCTCTCTACATCACCGTCATTTACAACATCGAAGATTTCCTAGGCGCGGATGATAAATCGAAGAAGCATCAGAATATGCAGCCTATCGCCGTTGCTTAGAACTAAAAATCGAGGTTTTATCTTTGCTATTGGTCTTTCACGAATTCAGAGGTTGTGAAAGCCCTAAATTCCTATTAAGTTTCTTTACTGTACCAATTTTGACCGTGGGTTTGCTGAATTTGATGTCATCGCATAGAAATATAGAATTTTGAGGATTGTAAGAATATACAACTGGTGAATTTTAATGTTTTGCTTGAAAGGGGATTTTATTACACTTTGAATTGGTAAATCCATTTGTTTTTTCACTCCTTGCTAATTCGCTCAATTCCTTTGCATATTAGGCTTGAAGGAACACTCCATGTACATGATTGAACGGAGCTATAATGGAATTTTTTTTATATATATAAATTTATGTGTTGATGAAGGGAATTGGTATTTGCAAGCATGGGTTGATGAATGTTCGATTTGTTTTTCTAGTAATATCGATTATAGCTGGATTTTTAGAGAAGTTAAAATGCAGAAATTTCATATCATGATTTCTTCTGTACTCAATAAGTCGCTGACTAATTCACAGCTTCTGAGCCTATTGATTTGTTAATCTAGCAATCTAGCTCAGTAACATACGATTCTATTCCTAATCCAATAATAAGCATAAATTTGTTTTTGTTTTGTACTTTTATTATATAAACTGTTGTGCTTTGTCTAATAATTTTAACCGTCTGTTTGCATATTTGCTTTGTATCAGTATGTTGTTGATATTAAGTATTAACCAAGGTATTTAAACCTAGACTGAATTTTGATTCGGAGAAGGGAGAGAGTGAACTGGTGCTTGCAAATATTTATTGAACTAATAGCATTTAAATCTGATCAAGCCAATGGAAACTCTATCCGGTTAAATCCTTGTTTAGAAATATAGATGGGTTGATTTGACAGAACTTCATGGAAATTGTCGATGATGAGATTGGAATTTAGAAGTTTTTTTGTAATGAAAAATGAGCTTCCAAGTGTATGGAGTGGTGGACGCTTGAATTCCAGGAAAGCCGTATTACGGGGAATGATAAATTCAGAACAGCAGCAATATGTTTAGATGTGGTGGCAATGAAGGAAACCAATAATATGAATTTGTCACTTTGTAGTTCCCAATTATGATTCTGCAAACTTCAACTACTGAACTGAAATAATTTTAGAATTATTAGATATCAAGTATGCATCTTCCAATTTTTTTTTTTTATTTTTTTAATACAATCGTTTTAATAATTCTTATGTCAACGGAAGTTAGTAGAAGGCAAAGTACCAAAATAAGAAACCACACTGCAGGGAAAATCTCCACTGGGAGCAATAATTTGTAAGCCAGATTAACACTTCAGCAGGAGGATCAACAACAGAGGGATAAGGCAGCATGAGTTCTTAGACCATATTTGAAAAATGGCTTTAAAAAAAGAAAAATTGGTTTTTTGCCACGGGACAATGTGCGTCACTGAATAACTAAAACAGCGACAGATTAGCGACCCAAATGTGCGTCACTGAATAACTAAAATAGCGACAAATTAGTGACCAAAACTGCTTCTGTCGTAAAAAAACCACTAAAAGCATCTCCCGACTCGGGCAGTTTCTCTTGGTTGAGTTATTAATATAATTTTTATATTCCAATCTTATTTCTGCAACAAAAAGAAATCAGTAATACATAAATTTGTGTTATTCGGTAATTATTCCTGTGCTAATGCTTTAGGAATTTTATTTTACTTTAAACTTTCCTTTGAAATTCTGTGTTGCAAAGATATTCGAAGTGACCGTGTCAATTTACAATTGAACGGTGGTTTATAAGTCACTGCATCTCTGCAAACAAACTCATTTTATGTTAGAAGAAAACATGAAGTGCCATGTGCAAGTAAGATCTCGTTTTTCTTTATCACTTTTCATAATTTTAAAATTAAAATATTTTTCACATTAATTATATACATCAATTGATGTTTTTCTTTGATTTATTAATAAGCTCGATTAATCATTCCGTGCTTCTTGTTAGAGATTGCAAAGAAAGAAGAAAGGGAAGAAATTTTAAACACAGATCGAGAGTATTTATACAAGAAGAGAAAAAAGACTACTCTATCCTTATTACAAGGTTAAATAATTACTACACTGTAAACATAAATATAATATGTCTAACACTTCTATTTGTTACATTAGATTGAAGAGAATTCCTTTGAACTTGTATATTTACAGTATACCAAGAGGACGTGAGTTATTGATGATCAATCCTTCTGTAAATAATTTGCATTTCATGATCCTAATAAGGAGCTATCCTATTTTGTGCCTCCCTTTTCTTTTCTTTTTCCTTAGGCCCATTTTCCCCCTTTTTAACATTCAGAAAACACTACAATTTTTTTTTATTTCATTTAATTTTAAAAAAATATTAATTATATATATTTTTATTTTACTCTTATAGCACTAAAAAAATATATTTAATACAATATTGATATATAATTATAGAAAATTGATAAAAAAATATTTTAAAAAACTAAAATGAAATATTTACTTTTTTTGACACTAGATAATATCATGTTACTCTGGGACTGGTAAAAAAATTTAATCTTACGTCCCATATGAATTCATGAAACGACATCGTGGAAAGGCCATGTGCACCGCTGTTTTAGATTCCAACCATTCAAAACTTCAATCTTATTTTTCAGTCTCTGAACTCCAACCCTATCAAAGAAAATGAAGAGTTCAAATAATTTTGAAATGACCACCGATCAGTCGCCGGCGAAAATATCTTCTGCTAAAGACGCGGATCCATCCCTGGGTTACTTGACCCGAAAAGATACCGAGGTGAAGCTTCCTCGGCCAACCCGGGTGAAAAACAAAACACCGGCACCCGTTCAAATCACTGCAGAGCAGATTCTTCGCGAGGCAAGGGAACGGCAGGAAGCTGAAATCAGACCACCGAAGCAGAAAATCACAGATTCAACTGAGCTCGCTGACTATCGCCTGCGCAAGAGAAAGGAATTCGAAGACCTAATCAGAAGAGTTCGATGGAATATAAGTGTTTGGATAAAATACGCGCAGTGGGAGGAGTCCCAGAAGGACTTCAATCGAGCTCGCTCAGTTTGGGAACGTGCACTCGAGGTCGACTACAGGAACCACACTCTATGGCTCAAGTATGCAGAAGTGGAGATGAAAAACAAGTTCATAAATCATGCTCGAAATGTTTGGGATCGAGCTGTTACTTTATTGCCTCGCGTGGATCAATTATGGTACAAGTACATTCATATGGAGGAGATGCTTGGTAATGTAGCTGGTGCTAGGCAGATATTTGAAAGATGGATGGGTTGGATGCCGGACCAGCAAGGATGGCTTTCGTATATCAAATTTGAGCTTAGGTATAATGAAATTGAACGAACGCGAGGAATTTTTGAACGTTTTGTTCAATGTCATCCTAAAGTTAGTGCGTGGATTCGATATGCCAAGTTTGAGATGAAAAATGGAGAGGTTGCTAGGGCTAGGAATGTGTATGAAAGGGCAGTTGAGAAGCTGGCTGATGATGAGGAGGCGGAGCAGTTGTTTGTTGCTTTTGCTGAGTTTGAGGAGCGGTGTAAGGAGACAGAGCGTGCCCGGTGTATTTATAAGTTTGCATTGGATCATATACCTAAAGGGAGGGCGGAGGATTTGTATAGAAAGTTTGTGGCTTTTGAGAAGCAGTATGGGGATAAGGAGGGAATTGAAGATGCAATAGTGGGGAAAAGGAGGTTTCAGTATGAGGATGAAGTGAGGAAGAACCCCTTGAATTATGATTCCTGGTTTGATTATATTAGGTTGGAAGAGAGTGTTGCGAATAAGGAGAGAATTAGGGAGGTTTATGAGCGATCAATTGCAAATGTGCCACCAGCTGAGGAGAAGAGATACTGGCAAAGATACATATACTTGTGGTGAGTTTTTGAGTTGCTATTTGGATTTTATTTAAGATTCTTGTGTAGTTGTTTTCAGCAGCTATAGGTTTATTATTGTTGACGTTTTATGTGTTCTTTTGTTATCTAGGATAAATTATGCTTTATATGAAGAGCTTGATGCAGAAGATGTTGAGAGAACACGAGATGTCTACAGGTATGCATGTTCATTCGAATATATTAGCTACATAGTTTGCGTTTCTGTGACATTATATATGGACATATTGCTTTTAAATTCATATTTTTACTGAGTCTTAAAAGGATGCTTTTGCATAATCTTTTTACCTTCATTGCACTTTGGTATACCAATAAGTAAATAATTTTGGATTCAGATTTCTTTTAGTTGAATTGAACCTATTGTTTCTCTCAGACGTAACAATAATTCCAATAATTTCCATCTAATGAGTTAGAATGTTCCATCATTAGTGGGTATACATTGTTTTGTACCATTTTTAACAATCCAATGTTTTTATTGTTTCACAAACTTGCATAGAAGTGTTATAAGCTAATATCAAGCAAACTAGGGCGGTAAAGGAAGAAATTCAGAATGAAAATGTTGATTAAAGCTTTTATTGTGGTTTAGCCTTACCATGTCTGCATATGTTACATATCATGTTCATTGACAATTTTGACGATTTGAATGCAATTCTTTCATCAGACCTTAGATTTCATAACATCTCAATTATGCAGCCATAATATACTGTAGCAATTTATAGACATTGAACTCTTCTAGTGCTGGATTTTATTTACCTTTTTCTTTAGCCTGGATGGAATCTGAAGTGATTTTGTCCATGGGGGTTTTCTCTCATCTCCCTTTCACGCTCTTGCATGGGCAGACAATCCTTAACCATGCATATTTGTATAGATGTTTTCTTTTTTTCTTTTTATTTTTTAATTTAATGTACTTAATGGATAGATGGGTCCGTTAAACATTTTCTGATTCCTTCGGATGTTTTCAGGGAATGCCTGAATTTAATTCCTCACAAGAAGTTTTCATTTGCAAAGATATGGCTTTTAGCTGCCCAGTTCGAAATACGGCAGTTGAATCTCCATGGAGCTCGTCAAATTTTAGGCAATGCGGTTGGCAAAGCTCCCAAAGACAAGGTAAAATCAGGTTGCTGCCACAATGTTGCCGAATTATACTACATTTTATATTATGTTTTCACTATTTTGCTTGACAATAAACAGATCTTTAAGAAGTACATTGAGATAGAGCTCCAACTAGGTAATATTGATCGCTGCCGAAAACTGTATGAGAAATACTTGGAATGGTCCCCGGAAAATTGTTATGCTTGGAGCAAATATGCGGAACTGGAGAGATCCCTATCAGAAACTGAACGAGCACGAGGAATTTTCGAGCTTGCAATTGCTCAACCTGCCTTGGACATGCCAGAGTTGTTGTGGAAGGTAGTTTTGTAAAATTCCAATTCATGATTAAAGACCATGAATCTTTGTGTTTTTTTGTCCATGTCCCTTTTTCCAACTCTCAAACTTGAATTATTGTTTGCTTCTCTTTTTAAGCATATCATTTCTTTATCCTAAGAATCTTAAGTGTAAGTTGCTGACTTGTCTATGGTTCTGAATTCTTAACATTAAAATGATCAGTATTTTTAAGATTATTTTGGCATGCAGATTTTCTATAGGAAAGTGGGTCATGCTTGAATCTAGTTCTCTCTTTATGGGCTGAAAGTAGTTTTTGACCTCGAAAACATTCAACATACCCCTACCCCAACCCCAACCTGAAATTAAAACCATGCAGCTCCTTGTTTTTTTCTATGTCGGTTTCTTTTTCTGGATGCTGACATTCTGTCCCTGACCACTTCACATTTTATGGTACTTATATTAGGTTTTGAATCCATGTGGCTACTTCCATATATTTTGTGCTCTATCCAGATTTAGGAACTTATTATTTGCAGAGGAACTACTAGCCTGTACGCAGTATCATACTTTTTGTTTAGCTATAAATTATAATTATTTTTGTTTGGTTTGATCCATCTTAGAGGAGAGATTAGATTTTTACCTGAACTATGTTCTTTCAACTCTTCTCTTTTACTCCCTTTGCATATATTACACACACACACACACCCCCTTTTCTAAAAGAACAAAAAAGCATGAAAAGTTGATATTTCTGTTTCAGATATAGTTGTGTCTTCATCAACTGAGTCCAAGTACTGCAGTTTGGAAGACATTATGTTTGTTTGCTGAGTTGTGGAGGACCATTCATGCCAACACAACTCTGGCACAGCAAAGTGATAATTTCTCCACTCTCATTTGATACAGGCATATATAGATTTTGAAATCGCCGAAGGCGAATATGATAGAACGCGCCAACTTTATGAGAGACTCTTGGACCGCACGAAGCATTTGAAAGTGTGGATAAGTTATGCAAAATTTGAAATGTCAGCTTTAGAAGAAGTTGTTGAGGGCACCGAAACTCTTGATGATCAGAAGCAAAAATGCATTCAGAATGCAAGAAGTAAGCTTTCTCATCTTTTTTGTTCTAGCAGTTGTTCTTCGATATATACCCAAGTTACTCAAAGTAGTACCTTTCAATTTTCTTGATAGGGGTCTTCGAGAAAGCCATTAACTACTTCCGGACATCGGCACCAGAGTTGAAGGAAGAACGTGCTATGTTATTGGAGGAATGGCTAAACATGGAGACTAGTTTTGGCAATTTGGGTGATGTAAGCTTAGTACAGAATAAACTGCCCAAAAAACTGAAGAAGAGAAAGCCCATTGCTTCAGAAGATGGTTTGACAGGGTATGTTAGGTTCCTACTTTTATTTCCATGAGTTCGTAATTAATGGTCTGTTGGGTTGAAGGTATTGATTCTCCTAGGATAGTAATTACTTTTACAGCTTTATCGTATTGTGTGCTTGTTCAACAGATGTTTTTACTAAATTTGCTCAGTTTAATGATTTTCTGTCTTTAATAGATCCGACTAACAGAGTTTCTTTTGGCAGGTTCGAGGAATATATTGATTACATATTCCCAGAAGAAACTCAAGCCCCAAACCTGAAGATCTTGGAAGCTGCGTACAAATGGAAGAAGCAAAAGCTCTCTACAGACGATTAAGAGTTCTGATCTCTTGGGACATGTTTTATTACAACTGTGTTTATGCAGTCGGAGATTTTTCAGTTACTATGATAAATTGATGGAAAAAATTGCTGGCTGCTGTATCTATTGATTCCTTCTGGTACTGCAATTGTGCTCCATGGAATCTGCTTATTGGAGGAAGAAAATTTCTAAGGGAAGATGCTGAAAGGTTTTTGAAGAAGTGTTTTTCAAGCTAAGTTGTTTCTCCAGATTGCATTATCACGTGTAACATAATCTCAAATGGATTTCCAATTGTGAATTTGGTTTTTCAGTTTGAGCAAGAAATTTTGTCAATTAGTGTCACCTGCCTTTGTATCTTCTAATTGCAATCTTCGTAATTACTTGCCAAAATGTCTTAATTCATTGTGATTAAACTGGCCTAATATCAGAGGAGTACATAAGCGGTGCGTTGGTGCATCTGGTAGACTGGTACGTTACCTTACGCATTGTCTGATCTGGCTACTTTTGATCATGACTGTTCCATATCATATACATTTTAACAGGCAACTGGCTGTTTCTGAGTTAGGAGTAGCTAAGTCAAGGGTTGACTTCTACTCGAAGATATCAGGATGAGATGTGTTCTGTTTTGAACCGATATAAGGGTGGAGATTTGCTTGATGGGATGGACGGCAATATGACATCAGGTATAGAGATTAACGGGAACCCACCGGGAAAAGCTCCAGGGGCTGGTACTTCGCAGGCTGGAAAAAGCTCCAGGGGCTGGTTCTTTAGGCGTGCAAGTTCGGGGGCGCAAATAAAACCATTTTTGGATTTGATTTTTGCCTTATCTACGAATGTAGCCATTCCTTGAATTGGCAGGGCACAGATGTAGTTAAAGCTTAGATCTCAACAGATTGGTAGGTGGATGTGATATAAGATGGAGGTTAACAGACTATGTAATTGCTTGGTTTATCAATTATGAACAATATGATGGGTGCACTGGGTAAAAGCTAAAATTATAGAAAAATTACTAGTAAAATAGGCCTTATCAACTAGTAAAATAGGTACCAGTTCAATTATTGTTTCACATATAGAGCGTACGTCGTTAAGAGAGTTAGTTTCGATTAAAATTTGAGAATACTCGACTTTGAATTGGTCGATTTAATAGATTTGAAGTTGGATCAGATATCTGAGAATTATAATAAATTTAAAGAAGCTAGTTGGATCAGATATCTAAGAAAATTATAATAGATTTAAAGAAGCTTGTTTTGAGAATTATAGAAAAAAAAGTCTCGTCATTATAGTATGCTTTTTTTTTCTTTAAAAAGAAAAAAAATAAAAAGAAAATTTACCACCCTTCGAGAGTGTTTGCAAAATTATAGAAAAAGTTACTTATAAAATAGGCCTCATCAGTATAATAGACTCTCATTTATGAAACTTTCTTAGTGCAGTTTTCTTAATCACCAGTTGATAAAGATTTTAAAATTTCAAATAGACTAAGAAATGGAATCTACAATTTTCAGTTGGAGGATTTGATTTTGTTGCCCATATTACAAAAGATAAAAAAAAAAAAAAAAAACTACGTAATATTCGAATTTCACGCCCTCTCATCTCAAAAATGTATTAAAAAAAGAAAAAAAAATCCCAAATATGTATTAAAAAAAAAGGAAAAATCCTTTGTGAGCAAATTATACAAAACCAAAGATACAGATTGAAAGATATGCAAGTAAAAGTACATTTAAATTTTTTATTTCCACCACTCTGCAAGCAAAGCAACCAAAAACCAAAATGGACATGCAATGGATGGAGCAACCTCGCAGCATCATTCAAAATCAGAAACAACGGAGTGAACACTTCACTAAGAGATTCTTATAAAGCCTCAAAAACTATGTCCATAATTGAATCCCATCATCAAAAAATCAATTGTTAACTAGATTGTTGCCTTTTATTCAAAAAAAAAAAAAACTAGATTGTTGCCTTAAGCTCTCAGAATTAATGCATCAAGCATAGACGAAAGCAAGAATCGATTCTCCACGGGGCATAGCAAATTACATGTATCGCATGCTAGAATCCTGAAATTATCCAAAGTTTTTTTTATCAAACCCACTAATTTCATTTCAATCTAATTTCGTTAAACTCGTGAAGTCAATAATTTTAGAATTAGAACGATTCTTATAATTATTTTTTTAAAATTTAATATTTTTTAATGAAATTTTTTATAAAAAATATATTATTTAATTACAAAACTATGAACAGAAAAACTCAAATTTGAGGACTTCAGCTTTCATTTTAATATTTTTTTATGTTAATATTAAATTTTAAGACCAAATTAAAATATTCATTCCGTTTCATTTTATAAGTTATTTTTATTATTTTTATTAAAATTAAAAAATATTAATTAAATTTAAAATTAAATTAAATAATTTAATATATAAATTTAAATTTAACCAATCAATTTTTATTAAAAATTTAAAAATATTATATAAATAAAATTTAAATTTTATTAAAAAAACCACGTTTAAAATAAAATGCAGAGGTTACATGTACAATCTCCGGAGCAGCGAGAAAAAATAAATCCATATTATTCCATTTCTAGAGAAAAAGAAAATAAATAAAGAACGAAAAACAGGTAAGTTGGAATTAAAACTCCGGCGTCGCCCAACGCAAACAAAAAGAAGGTAGAAGTAGTGAAACACAAAGCAGTTATGCATTAGAAGAGATTGAGACACAGAGAAAGAGAGAGGAGATGCAAATCCACATTCATACAAACGCCAATAACTTCAATGATGCAAGGCCTCAATCATCAGCAACAACAACTCGCTGCTCTTCTCAACGTTGCTCTCCCCAAAGACGACTCAGCTTCCTCTTCTTCTTCTTCTTCTGCAACGGCCACCGCCGCCACCGTCGCCTTAACATCTACTGCACCAACTACCAAAGTTCCCAATTCGGATGATGACGACTCGGCTCGACTCGCTGCCATTAATTCGCTCCACCGCGCGATTCTTTTCCCTCCTAACTCTCTCCTTGTTGGTCATTCAGCTTCTTTCCTTTCTCAGGGTTTCTCGCAGCTACTCACTGACAAGTACGCCTTCCTTCTATTATGAGTTTCTATTTTCACTAGCTTTTTTACTTTCTTTTTTTCTTTTTAAATTAGAACTTAAGTTCATGGAAGATAATTTTTTCCCCTTGCTTTGTGTTTTTTTTTTATTTGCTGGATATATGATTTTTTTGGAGTGCACAGGGGAAAGTTGTTAATTCTTCTAAAATTTTCTTAGTTTTTGTCAATTTGTTGTTGAAATGCTGCATTTTAACTGGTGATACTCTGTTGATTGAATTCATAAGCTAGGTTTTATCGAATAATTTTCTATACTTCCTTGAATTTTCAACCGACCAAATGGCTTATTTGTGCGTAGTGAAAGGATTAGTTAATAATAAAAAATTAATTCTGAATTATCTGATCATATTTTATAATTCAATATAATTGGCAATGAAACTGTGGTTCAGGTTATATTCCGTCAGGCAGGCTGCAGCTACTGCATATGGAGCTCTCTGTGCTGTGTTGTGTTCCATCCTGATAGGATCAAATGGGAGGCAGAACCATGTTATGCTTGGAAGTCTGGTTGATAGGTTCATTGGCTGGGCATTGCCGCTGCTTAGCAATGTCAGTGCCGGTGATGGGACAACAGAACTTGCAGTTGAAGGTCTACGCGAATTTCTAAGTGTTGGAGATGTTGTGGGGATTGAGAGATATGTTTTATCAATCCTCAAAGCATGCCAAGAACTTATGGAGGACGAAAGAACCTCATTGAGTTTATTACATCGACTGCTAGGCGTCTTGTCTCTGATTTCTTTGAAGTTTTCAAGAATTTTCCAACCTCATTTCCTTGACATTGTTGATGTGCTTCTTGGCTGGGTGTTGGTACCCGATCTTGCAGAGTCAGATAGAAGAATTATTTTGGACAGTTTCTTGCAATTTCAGAAACATTGGGTCGGAAACTTGCAATTCTCTTTGGGATTGCTGTTGAAGTTCTTGGGGGACATGGATGTTTTACTGCAGGATGGCAGTAAGGGAACCCCACCCCAATTTCGTAGGTTGCTTGCTTTGCTTTCTTGTTTTTCTACAGTATTGCAGTCCACTGCTTCTGGATTGTTGGAAATGAATCTACTTGAAAAAATTTGTGAATCTCTTAGCCAAATGCTTCCTCAGTTGTTGAGATGCATATCTTTGGTTGGAAGGAAGTTTGGGTGGTCAAAATGGATTGCAGACTCATGGAAGTGCTTGACCCTCTTGGCAGAAATATTAGGTGAAAGGTTTTCTAATTTCTATCTGCTTGCAGTTGACATCTTATTTCAAAGCTTGGAAATCACTAGCACCACTCAAACTGGAGCTGAAAAAATTTCATCCTTTCAAGTTCACGGTGTGTTAAAGACTAATTTGCAGTTGTTATCTCTGCAAAAACTTGGCCTCCTTCCGTCGTCAGTAAAGAAAGTAATACAATTTGATGGGCCAATATCTAAACTGCGATTGCATCCAAATCATTTGGTGGCTGGAAGCTCTGCTGCCACTTATGTGTTCTTGCTTCAACATGGGAAAGATGAAGTAATTCAATCGGCCATGACTGCATTAATGGAAGAGCTAGAGCTATTAAAGGACATGTTAAAAAAAACTTCCGAGCTTGAAGATGAGGTTAAGAGTGCCACTGGTTCTAATTCCTTTTCAACAGTTGAATTGCTTGCATTGACAAACTTTGACTTGAAAGTTCTATTAACTTGTGTTTCACCAAGTGGCTTCAAAAATTTGATTAGCCAACCAGAAATTGCTACGAATTATCTGAAAAGGTCAGAAAAATTGACATCTTTTATTGCTGGGAAGTTAGATCCTTTTCATCTACCTGTTCAGACCTATGTAGAGTTGCAAGTCAATTTTATCAAGACAATGGACAGGCTGACTGCAGTTGAATTCTTGAGCATGTACTGCTTATTAAATCAGAATGGTGAGCAGGCTTCTAAAGAGATTGCTGTTGACAAGGCCCGCAATAACAGTTTTGACAGTGCACATTCTGCTCTTCTTGTGGAGCATTTGAAAAAATACAGTGGCTTTCTTGTTAAGGCTCTAAATGTATTTTCTCCACTTGCTGTTAAGGTAGCAGCCCTACAATGGATCCAAAATCTGTCTGAGAATCTGATTGCTATTTATGAGAATTCAAATGAAAACCCTTTTTTCAATGAAGCATTTGGATACTTTGGTAATGTTGGAAATATTATTTTCTCTGTGCTTGATGCTGCATTTGACAGGGAGCCAAAAGTGAGGTTACGCGTGGCTTTAGTTTTGGAGCAGCTTCTACTAGGAAGACTCATAGAACCCATGTTTTTTCATACCATAGCTGAAGTGGTTTTAGAGAAACTCGGTGATCCAGATATTGAGATAAAAAATGCATTTGTTAAACTGTTTTCACATTTCATACCTGCCACAATGTATATCTGTGGTTTGCATTCTTATGGAACATTTATCAAATCTATGCCCAGTGCACTTTTACTGGGTAACAGTTCAAATTTGAACTGGAAGCAACTATTTGCCCTGAAGCAGCTACGGCAGCCACTTCATTCACAACAACTTGTTTCAATTTTGAGCTACATATCTCAAAGATGGAAAGTACCGCTATCTTCTTGGATCCAAAGGCTCATACACAGCTGCCAGAGTTCAAAGGACCACCATGTTGTAGGTCAGCTCGAGGAAACAGGAAAATTTGGTGCCAATGTTCCATGGCTGGACATAAATGTTGATGAAGACCTTTTGGAAAGAATTTGCTCGGTTAATAATTTGGCAAGTGCTTGGTGGGCTATACAGGAAGCAGCTAGATATTGTATCGCAACACGTCTTCGGACGAATCTTGGCGGGCCCACCCAAACATTTGCAGCACTGGAAAGAATGCTTTTGGACATTGCACATGTGCTGCAGCTTGACACTGAGGAGAATGATGGAAATCTAAGTATAATTGGTTCTTCTGGTGCGCATTTGTTACCAATGAGGTTGCTACTTGACTTTTTTGAGGCCTTGAAGAAGAATGTCTACAATGCGTATGAGGGATCAGCCATTCTACCACCTGCTACACGCCAGAGTTCATTGTTCTTTCGGGCAAACAGAAAGGTTTGTGAGGAGTGGTTTTCTCGAATATGTGAGCCAATGATGAATACAGGACTAGCCCTACAATGCCATGATGCTACAATTCAATATTGTGGTCTACGTTTGCAGGAGCTCAAGAATCTTTTGGCTTCATCTTTGAAGGACAAGTCTAGGCCACAGGTTTCTGAGAATCTTCATCATATAAGAGATAAATTTTCTAGAGAAATTTTAAGAGTTTTACAGCACATGGCATTGGCTTTGTGTAAGAGTCGGGAACCAGAAGCGTTGGTTGGGCTACGACAATGGGCTACAATGACATTCGCTTCCTTGCTTGCGGAGGAGAACCAGTCTCAGAGTCACAATGGAATATTATCCCATTTTGCATGGATCACTGGTCTGGTGTATCAGGCAGAAGGCCAATATGAAAGAGCTGCTGCTTACTTCACTCACTTATTACAGGATGAGGAATCACTCAGCTCTATGTGCTCTGATGGTGTGCAGTTTGCTATTGCACGTATTATTGAGAGTTATACTGCTTTATCCGATTGGAGGTCTCTAGAATCTTGGTTGTCAGAGTTGCAAACACTTCGTTCTAAACATGCAGGAAGAAGCTATTCTGGTGCTTTAACTGCAGCTGGCAATGAAATCAATGCAATTCATGCTTTGGCTCGCTTTGATGAAGGTGATTTACAGGCAGCTTGGGCATGCTTAGATTTGACCCCAAAAAGTAGCTCTGAACTCACACTTGACCCTAAACTTGCTCTGCAGAGAAGTGAACAGATGCTTTTACAGGCAATGCTGCTCCTTCTTGAAGGGAAGGCGGACAAGATACCGCACGAAATACACAAGTCAAAGGCAATGCTGGAAGAGGTATTGTCAGTTTTGCCACTTGATTGTTTAACTGAAGCAGGGCTGCTTGCTTCTCAGTTGCATTGCATCTTCGTTGTTGAGGAATGTCACAAGCTTAAAGGCAGCTCGGTGAATTACAATCAACACCAATCAATATTAAGTTCATATATTGAGTCAGTGCAGTCTGTAATGAGTAGATCTCATCAAGATTGTAATCCATGGTTAAAAGTCCTTCGAGTTTATCAAATCAATTTTCCGACTTCTCCAATCACTTCAAAACTTTGCATGAGTTTGTCAAGTTTAGCCCGTAAACAAGGAAACCTAATGTTGGCCAGCCGACTGAACAACTATCTCCGAGGTCAAGTTTCAAATTGTTCTGAGAAGAGATATTGTGACTTCTTATTATCAAATTTGCAATATGAGGACTCCTTGCTGATGTATGCTGAAAACAGATTTGAAGAGGCCTTTGGAAACCTTTGGTCATTTGTCTGTCCTTGCATTGTGACTTCTGCATCAGTTTCTGATTCAGATGATAATGTTCTGAGAGCAAAGGCATGCCTGAAACTTTCAGTTTGGTTGAGAAGGGATTATCCAGATCTGAATATGGTGAGTATTGTTCATAAGATGCAAGCTGACTTTGTTGTGAATGATGTATCTTTATGTGGCAGTGGTGGACTATCTGACACTGTTGAGAAATCATGCTCTAAACCAAGTGTGAGCGCTATTATTGAGGAAATTGTAGGTATAGCTGCCAAATCATCAACACAACTTTGCTCCACAATGGGGAAGTCATGGATTTCTTATGCTTCATGGTGTTTGAGTCAGGCCAGAGACTCCCTCTTTGGTCCACGTGAAACTGCCTTCCGGTCATGCTCTTTATCTCCTCTACTTCTTCCGGAGATTCTTCCCGAAAGATTCAAGTTGACTGAAGATGAAAGAACCAGAATACATTATGTTCTTTTCCAGCTCTTTCAGAATCAAAGTGATTCTATCTATGGTGAAGGGGAAGACTGGAAACTGTGCCTTAACATGAAACATTCAGGAAATAACATCTCTATGGAGTCTTTGGTGCAGGAAACAGTGGATATAATTGAAACTGCAGCCAGGGCACCTGGTGCAGAAAACTCCAACGGCGAGTCCCTTTCTGTTACTTTGGCATCTCAGTTGTGCTCCTTCTTCCATGCAAAAGCTGGCCTAGAAGAAACTGATCTTTCATTGGCAGTTGATGATTTAGTTAACGTTTGGTGGTCTTTGAGGAGAAGAGAAGTGTCTCTTTTTGGGTATGCTGCTCTTGGTTTCATGAAATACCTTACATATTCATCTGCAAAGCTTTCTGATTGCCATGTGGCTGGCTTAGGGTGCGAATCGCAGAAGCCCAAAACTGGCAGCCATAGATTAAGGGCTACCTTGTATGTACTACACATTTTCCTCAATTATGGGGTTGAGTTGAAAGATACTATTGTACCTGCACTTTTTGCAATTCCTCTGTTGCCATGGCAGGTTAGAAGCTCTCTCTCGCTCTCTGTCTCTCTCTCTTCCCCCTGATGCGCACACAAAAATTTGATATCTTTACCATCATTTTATCACATACTTTTTTAGTTGGTGCAATAAGTTACATGTCCTTATTCTGTTTTTGCTAGGAAGTTACTCCTCAGCTTTTTGCTCGTCTAAGTTCTCATCCTGAGCAACTGGTTCGGAAGCAACTGGAGGGTTTGCTGATGATGTTGGCTAAGCAGTCTCCTGGGTCCATAGTGTACCCAACGCTAGTTGATATAAATGCTAATGAGAAGAAACCTTCAGAGGAGCTTCATCACATCTTGGGTTGTCTGGTAATGGGAGTTTTATTCATGAGTTTGCTTGATGCTTCAATTTTAGCATTCATAACTGATTTGATGTTTTCAAATATTACCAAAGGATAAAATTTGTACATTTGAAGACTTGATTTTAGGCAACTTACCTTCTCTCTGTGACCTATAGCAAAATACTGCTTTCTGCTACTTTTGAAACACCCTCCTTGAACGACATCTTCATTTCATGGTGTTAAGCTGGAAAATCTGGTTAGAGTATTAATATAATTAATATTAATATAAAATGTGAGTGAACTACAAGTAGGACAGAATTATTAGCTTAGCAGTTAAGTCAGAATTATTTAATCAGCCTGGAGTGATCCTTCTAGTTTTAGGAATAGCACCAATATCTTTTTTCCTCTGAAATCACATCCAAAAGGTTATATTCATGTTAATTAAGTGCATTTGATTGGGTTTAGTGGCTGAAATATTGTAATGGACCATTTTACCCATCATAATACCAAACCCTTTTTATCATTTTCGTCATCTCTCTATGATTCATCCCTTTTTCTATCATGTTGTCTTTTCTCTTGTTCTACTAAAACTTGATTTGAAAAAGCAGGTCACTTGATAGAAAAAAAATATAACATACTCCATCCATTCTTTTATAATTGTCACTTTTGTTATTTTCACTAGAATTAAGAAATATTAATTAATCTTGAATTTAGAAAAAAATTGAGTGATTCAATGCATATTGAGTAATTTAATGTAAAAAATGAATTTAATTGGTCAATTTTTATTGAAAATGAAAATTAAATTGGAAAGAGAAAATTAAATTGTATTGGAAATCTAAAAGCGACAGATAAATAGAATTTGGATTTTACTCAAAAGTGACAGATAATAAAGAACGGAGGGAGTACTTGATTGACCAAAAAGGAAATCAAACACTGAAAGGGGAAATATGGAAAAGTTCAGATACCATGGGTATAATTATTCCCCCTGATATGATTAAAAATGCTTTCACTATTAAAGTTATTTGCTATCTGCAGAATCTGATACAAATAGCTATTTAACTTTAGTTTGGAAAGAACATGCTGTATCATTTTCTTTATTTATAAGCCTTAAAATATCTGGAAACTGAGTCTAAGCAAGTTTGGAGTCAGTAATAGCGCACTATCAGTTGATAGGGGTGTTGAATAGTCATGAATTGATCAATTCAGAGGCAGGCTTTCATTTACAAAGTCCTGATGAGTTGGGCCAGTACAGCTGGGAATGCCAAATACATTTCATAACATTTGAAGCATGTTCCTTAGTTGACATTTTACTTTGAAGCTTTTTACTCTGATCCCTTGTGTGCTTAAGTATTTCTTTTCATATATAAGTCTTTATTTTCTTAGAGAAGATTCAGGTGAATATGAGAAAATTAGAGAACAATCTTGTCTCATGCAGAGAGAACTGTACCCAAGATTAATTCAGGATGTTCAGCTCATGATAAATGAACTCGGGAATGTCACTGTTCTTTGGGAGGAACTGTGGCTTGGCACACTTCAGGATCTTCACTCAGGTATTTGTAGAATGCAATATATGATGATTCTGTTGTTCATGATAGTTTTAAACTATGCTCTGCAGGATTTTATGTAGTGTAAAAGTTGTATATTGTTGTGTAGTTCACAGAAAAATCATTATGGCCAAGGAAGATTGTGTTAGGTCCCTGCAATATTCACACAAACCACAGCAAGAAATGCAGACAACAGAGAAGAGAAACAGAACTGAAACAACCAGAAAATGGTTGATTTGTATTAATAAATTCAGAAGAAAAATACAGTAACAAATGGGGAGGAATTCGAGAGCCTCTCCTCTCTCCTCTATCCAACTCTCAAACTTTACATGCCCTTCCCATGCATTTCACACCCTTATTTGTAACCGAAGAAATCCGAATCCCAATGCCCAACTGATTCCCTAACTGAATTCTGGATTCCCTATTTGCCCTCTGTGATATAGTTTCCAAACCTGCCCTTGCGCCTATTACAAGTCTTTGTAATGGGGGGCCTAACATTACCCGCGGTCCAAAGATCAACCTTGTCCGCAAGGTTGAAAGCAGGAAACTGAGAGGCAATGGTGTCAAAAGGCTCCCACGAATCTTCAAAGGGGGGAAGACCCTTCCAGCGGATCAGTACCTCAGTTTTAGCCAGACCAGCAGTAGGGGATGGTCTTAGGCCACATACCTCCAATGGTTCCACCAACAATTCCATGTCATGAGTGAGGGAGGGTGGAATGGTGGGAGAAGAAGGATGCGTACCTAAAGCCCGCTTGAGTTGAGAGATATGAAACACATTGTGGATACGAGTGGTAGCAGGGAGTAGAAGAGCATAAGCTACAGGCCCAATGCGCTTCTCAATAGGAAAGGGCCCATAGTAACGGGGAGCCAACTTTTCATTTAGACGGCCTGCAAGGGATGTCTGCTTGTAAGGCTGTAGCTTGAGGTAAACCAAGTCACCTACCTCAAAGACAACTGGTCGACGCCTGCTATCAGCATAGTATTGCATCTTCTGTTGGGCCTTATGCAACTGTTGCTTCAAATCATCCAGAATAGCATCCCTGTGGGAAAGGTACTGCTCAACCTCTTGGTTAGCAGCTGATCCCCATTCATGCCTAGCCAGTGGGGGAGGAGGACGCCCGTAGAGAGCTTGGAAGGGAGTGAGCCCCAAAGAAGAGTGAGTGGCAGTGTTGTAATGGTACTCCGCCCAAGCTAACCAAGTGGACCATTTGGACGGGTGATCCATGGCAAAGCAGCGCAAGTAAGTTTCCAGCCCCTTATTCACGATTTCAGACTGCCCATCCGTTTGAGGGTGGTATGCCGTGCTGCGCTTCAATTCAGAACCTTGGAGGCGAAATAACTCACGCCAAAAGTAGCTCATAAAGATCTTGTCCCTGTCTGATATGATGCTTTTCGGGATTCCATGGAGACGAATGATTTCCTGTAGGAAAATCCGAGCAATAGCTGGGGCAGAGAAAGGGTGTTTCAATGCTATGAAGTGGGCATATTTAGTGAGACGGTCCACCACTACAAGGATAGCATCATACCCACTAGATTTTTGTAACCCTTCAATGAAATCCATGGTGATGTCCTCCCAAACCTTGTCTGGAGGGGGAAGGGGTTGTAAAAGCCCCGCAGGGGCCATGGCCTCATGTTTGCTGCGCTGACAAACATCACAGGCAGCCACAAAGTCCTGAACATGCTTCTTCATACCCTTCCAGTAAAATTCAATAGCTAAGCGTTGGTAGGTGCGGCGCATACCAGCGTGTCCACCTATGGGGCTGCAATGGAATTCTTGCAACAGCAAAGGAACATAAGGAGAATCAACAGGTAACGCTAGCCGCCCCTTATATCGAAGTAGGTTGCCCACTACTTGGAAATTCGGATGGGCAGTAGGCTGGAGTTGGATGGTCTTGAGGATGTTGGAGAGGAAAGGGTCAGCTGCAATTTGAGCTGGCACATCCTTGAAATCCAGCAAAATGGGAGCAGTGAGAGAACAGAGGGTGGTTGAGACTGAAATGCGAGACAAAGCATCAGCAGCTGAGTTTGTATTGCCCGGTTTGTACTGAATCTCGAAGTTAAACCCCATCAGCCGCCTCAACCATTTGGCATAATCACCATCCACAATGCGTTGCTCAAGTAAGAATTTCAGGCTCTTCTGGTCTGTCCGGACTATGAAGCGCTGTCCCAACAGGTATGGACGCCACTTCTTAATGGCAAAGACAATGGCCATGAGTTCCCTTTCATAGATTGACGTGGCTTGAGCAGAGGGGCTTAATTTCTGGCTGTAGAAAGCAATAGGGCGGCCCTGCTGCATCAACACTGCACCCAGTCCAAACCCCGAAGCATCTGTCTCTACAAGGAAAGGCTGAGAAAAATCTGGTAAAGCTAGGACCGGAAGTGTAGTCATAGCGTCTTTAAGTCGCTGAAAAGCCTGTTGAGTTAGGGCGTCCCATTTGAAAGCATCTTTGCGAAGTTGTTGTGTTAAGGGCCAAGCGATCCGACTGTAATTCCTAACAAAACGCCGGTAGTACCCGGTGAGTCCCAAAAACCCCCTAAGAGACCTCAAGGAAGTTGGGATGGGCCAGTCGAACATAGCCTGCACCTTGGCCGGATCAGCGGAGACTCCTGATGAGTCAATAATATGGCCCAGATACTCCACCCTTGATTGGAAGAAAACGCATTTTTTTTTGTTAGCGAAGAGCTGGTGGGAACGCAGGGAAGTAAAGACCTGCCTCAAATGATCTGTGTGCTCTTCCAGAGTCTTACTGTACACAAGTATATCGTCAAAAAAAACGAGAACAAATTTTCGAAGATAAGGCTGGAATACCTCGTTCATCAAGGATTGAAATGTCGAGGGAGCGTTGGTCAAGCCAAATGGCATCACCCTGAATTCATAGTGCCCCTGATGAGTGCGGAAAGCTGTCTTAGGGATGTCCTCAGGCCGAATTCTGATATGGAAATACCCAGTTTTGAGATCCATCTTGGAAAAAATCACTGCCCCGTGAAGCTCATCCAAAAGTTCCTCGATGACAGGAATAGGGAACTTGTTGGGGATAGTTTCCCGATTCAATGCCCTGTAATCTACACAAAATCGCCAACTGCCATCTTTTTTCTTGACCAATAATACAGGACTAGAGAAAGGGCTGAGACTAGGCTGAATGACTCCTGCGGCTAGCATTTCTGCCACCAGTTTCTCTATCTCCTCTTTTTGAACATGAGGGTATCGGTACGGCCTGACTGATATGGGGGTGGTTCCAGGTTTCAAGGTAATGGCGTGATCCTGCTTGCGTTCTGGTGGGAGTCCTGCTGGCAAGTGAAATACATCCTGGAACTCAGCCAGTAAAAGAGTGCTTTGTGTGCTGTCCTCTTCTGAAGGTGCACCATCTAAATCGATACAATTCAAGTCAAGTGTACAACCTTCCAGCAGTATGCAGTTTCCTTCTCGTGTAGCTGTCCTCTCCATCGCATGCAGCGACACCTGGGTTTTACATAGGTCAGGGTCCCCTGTCAATGTCACTCTCTGTTTGCCTACCGCAAATTCCATAGACATCTCTGCCCAATTCATGTATGACGCCCCTATTGAGAGTAGCCATTGGTACCCAAGGATCAAATCAGTGTGGCCCAATTGGAGGGGGAAAAAAATCAGCAATGACTTCCACTCCAGGGAGTTGGAGGCAGACCTGCCTGCACAACCCTGTTGAGCTGATTTGTTTTCCCGTACCTAAAGTCACTCCAAATTGCTTAGTGGGGGAAACCGGTAAGCTGAGTTCATCAACCAGATTTGAAGAGATGAAGTTATGCGATGCTCCCGAGTCTATCAGGACAACTACAGTCCGATTCTGAACAGTACCTCGTAACTTCAAAGTGTGGGGTGCTGTAAGACCAACCAAGGAGGACAGGGACAACTCCAAGTTGTCCAAATCACCCAGCTCAATAGTCTCCTCTGCCCCAACCTCCTCCGGATCATCTTGACCAATTGAGTCTGGATCATCCACCCACAGAACCTGCAACTCCTTATTTGGGCATCTGTGTCCGGGACTGAATTTCCCATCACATCGGAAACAAAGGCCTCTTTCTCTTTTTAATTTCATCTCAGCCTCAGTGAGCCGCCGGAATTTTTGGAGTGGTTGGGACGCCGGGGTAGAGGCGACGACGGAAGCAGCCATAGAGTGAGAAGAAGAAGAAGAAGTAGGCGATACTGCCTTTGGAGAGGAGCTACTAAACTTAAAAGTGGAGCTTGGAATTAAAGTTTTGGTGACCAAGGGCGTACCTGTGAATGGCCGGATTCTTTGGATTGGTCCACTGTGGCTGGACATGGCCCTTAATCTGGTTGCCTCATTCTTGTCCTCTATCATTTGGGCTACCTTCATTATTCGGCCCAAGCCCGTGGGTTCCCAAAGCCTCAATTCAGACTTAATATCCTCCTGTAGCCCATTAATGAAGGTGGTTTCCATTACTGCTTCTGGAAGATCGGAAAAAAGTGCAGATAGCAATTCGAATTGCTTTCGATATTCTCCCACCGTAGATGACTGTCGGAGCGACAAAAGTTGCTCCATCAGATTTCCGACCTGGGTGCTTCGAAAGCGTTCCAGCAGCAGTTTCTTGAATTCATCCCATCCATGGAAACTCCGACGACTGCTTTCATAATAATACCATGATAAGGCATCCCCTTCCAAGCACACGACGGCTGACCGGAGTTTTTCATCCGATGAGAGACCGTTCAAATCAAAATAGCGTTCCGCCCGCAATAACCACCCATCTGGATTTTGTCCGTCAAACACAGGGAGTTCTAGTTTACGCGGCATACCTTCCGTTTTGGGCCAAACAAGTACAGAGTTGGAATTTTCCCCGATTTCCACCCTAACATCTTGCGCCTCCTTGTTTTTTCCGGGCCTATGGGTTGCGGAATCCACTTGCGAAACCTCATGGATTGGTTCTCGTGTGACCTGTGCCTTGTCTGTTGGATCCATTTGGAGTTTGCGAAGGATGGATCTGACTCCCTCTTCGATCAGTGGAAGCTGTTCTATCTTGTTTTCAATCAATGGCAAACGCTCCATCGAACTGTTGAGTGTTTCCACGTCCAATCGTTCTAGACGGCCTAATCGTGCTATCACCTGTTGCAAATCTGCTTGTAGAGACCCCACTGTTCCTTCCAAAGTGTCTACCCTATTTTCCATCTTCTGATACCTAGTTTTCATGCAAGGATCGATGCTCTGATACCAACTGTTAGGTCCCTGCAATATTCACACAAACCACAGCAAGAAATGCAGACAACAGAGAAGAGAAACAGAACTGAAACAACCAGAAAATGGTTGATTTGTATTAATAAATTCAGAAGAAAAATACAGTAACAAATGGGGAGGAATTCGAGAGCCTCTCCTCTCTCCTCTATCCAACTCTCAAACTTTACATGCCCTTCCCATGCATTTCACACCTTTATTTGTAACCGAAGAAATCCGAATCCCAATGCCCAACTGATTCCCTAACTGAATTCTGGATTCCCTATTTGCCCTCTGTGATATAGTTTCCAAACCTGCCCTTGCGCCTATTATAAGTCTTTGTAATGGGGGGCCTAACAGATTGTGGATGTCTTCAAAGCTCAATCTAGAATAAATCCTTTTTCGAAAACAAAAAAAGAAAAGTAAAAAAAAAAAAAGAAAAAAAATATAATTGATCACGGTGAAGCAGTTGGAACTCGATAGTGGGAATACCATATATGAATGTGGATATGATCAAGCAGGGGCAGAACTGCATAGAGCTTTGTGCCTGCCCAAGAATTTTGAAAATTTTCATTCTTTTCCTTTTTAATTTGTTTCGATAATTTTTTTTTCTAAATTTAAACCTTCTAAGATTCTATTTATCCATATTTTCTTCTGAAACATTTCTATTAATGTTTTCACAAAATTTGATTTTGGCCCCTCGGAGATTAATTTCTGATTTCGCTCCTGTGAAGATTATGTAAAGGGCATTCCTTTTGTTGAGCATATTTTCTGTTGGATTCATAGTTTCTCGTAAGGTCATGACACAATTTCCAAATGCTTTAATTTTAGAAGCACATGATTTTTTGCTATTCTGCTGCTGCTTGCTGATTTATTTTTTATCAGACTAGGTTTATGGGGCTATCTAACTAAATTATTTTTTCAGATGTAATGAGGCGCATAAATGTGCTGAAAGAGGAAGCTGCAAGAATTGCAGAGAATGCCACTCTAAGTCAGAGTGAGAAGAATAAGATAAATGCTGCTAAATACTCGGCCATGATGGCTCCTATTGTGGTTGCCTTGGAACGCCGTCTGGCTTCGACTTCTCGCAAACCTGAAACTCCTCATGAAGTATGGTTCTATGAGGAATATAGAGAGCGGCTAAAGTCAGCCATTTTAACATTTAAGACTCCTCCAACTTCTGCTGCCGCTCTTGGAGATGTGTGGCGGCCATTTGATGATATTGCTGCTTCATTAGCATCCTATCAGAGAAAATCATCAATATCATTGGGGGAAGTTGCACCACAACTAGCTCTGTTGTCATCTTCTGATGTTCCAATGCCTGGTCTTGAGAAGCAAGTTACAGTAACTGAATCTGACAGGGGTTTGACTGCAACTCTTCATGGAATTGTTACAATTGCCTCCTTTTCTAAACAAGTAACTATCTTGTCAACCAAAACAAAACCTAAGAAACTGGGTATACATGGTTCTGATGGTCAAAAGTATACTTACCTTTTGAAAGGACGGGAAGATCTGCGCCTTGATGCCAGAATCATGCAACTTTTGCAAGCTATAAATGGTTTAATGCATTCATCTTTTGCAACTCGTAAGGATTTGCTTGCTATACGTTATTATTCTGTGACTCCAATCAGTGGTCAGGCTGGCCTTATCCAGTGGGTGGACAATGTGATAAGCATATACAGCGTATTTAAATCTTGGCAAAACCGTGTGCAGCAAGCCCAGCTCTTAGCATCAGGTCCAGGGAATGCTAAAAATTCTGTTCCTCCGCCTGTTCCTCGACCAAGTGATATGTTCTATGGTAAAATCATCCCAGCACTTAAAGAGAAAGGCATAAGGAGAGTAATTTCGCGAAGAGACTGGCCTCATGATGTGAAGCGTAAAGTTCTTATTGATTTGATGAAGGAGGTTCCCAAACAGCTTCTTCACCAAGAACTTTGGTGTGCTAGTGAAGGGTTCAAAGCATTCAGTTCAAAATTGAAAAGGTAATTTCTACGGATCCTGGAATAATTCACACACTTTTCCTGCTCCTAGAGCTTCCCCCCTAGAATCTCAAGCTTTATTGGTTGGAGTCCAGGCAATACAGAAATTAAGCATTCATGGATGTGTTTACATGTTTTATCCTTTTATATTCACTTTCTATTTTTTAATCTGCATATATTTTACTGTGTTGTATATCACCTTAAATGATATTTTTTACATTCTTATAGTTAAATAAAGCATGCAATCTCTTAATAAAACTATATGATAATGTAAGTCATTTATAATACTCACTCATATAATGCCTCCATTGCATGAACAAGCGAAAGAGGAAAATGTGGAAGTACATTTAAATCAAAATTTAGTTGCAAAATTATACCAGTTTGACTTAAGCATTCCATATTACCTTTCTTGTACTGGATATCTGGCTTTGGAAAATTTTTTGGTGGCAGGTGATTAGTAGTGCATTACTGGTTGTTTGGAAGGAGCTTAGATTGCAAATGACTTATAATGATGCTTTTTACCTTTTTTGCTTCCTGAATTTATTGGATCCCGTCCTATTCTCAGTATTCTGATTGGGTATTTTCATTCTTTATTTAATAGATATTCTGGAAGCGTTGCAGCCATGAGTATGGTGGGCCACATTCTTGGTCTGGGGGATAGACATTTGGATAACATTCTCGTGGATTTCTGCAGTGGGGATATTGTACATATTGATTACAATATTTGCTTTGATAAAGGGCAAAGGCTAAAGATTCCCGAGATTGTACCATTTCGCCTTACTCAGATGATTGAAACTGCTTTAGGATTGACTGGAGTAGAAGGAACCTTCAGAGCAAACTGTGAAGCAGTTCTTGGCATTCTCAGGGAGCACAAGGACATACTCTTGATGTTGCTAGAGGTGTTTGTATGGGATCCATTGGTAGAATGGACCAGGGGGGATTTTCATGATGATGCAGCAATTGGAGGTGAGGAAAGAAAGGGGATGGAGCTGGCAGTTAGCTTGAGTTTATTTGCATCTCGGGTGCAAGAAATTCGTGTTCCTTTGCAGGTAATTAACTTCCACAAACTCTTGTGATTCTTTCCTTCTGGAATACTATATATGCTTATTTTCTTCGTTCGTTTTTCTTTCTTGTGCTTCCTTGCATTTGAAATGAAAAGGCTATTGATTTCACACTGCACCAAGTTTTTCTAATTTTGCTTTCTGGTATCTCTAAATTTCATTAGGTTGCTTGATTTTGTAGGGGGGAAAAATTATAATGTACTGCGCCCTGATGTTTCAATCTTCTCCATTAATTTGTCATTTTTGCCGGAATGTTCTTTTAGACTTTGCATGCTTTGATGCCGTTAATGTTTAGACCAACCAAATGAAAAAAAAAAAAAAACAAATTGTTGTGTACTTGAAATTTGGATATGTATCCTTTGAATTTGTCAATCTTAAACCTTGACCTTTCTGGCAATTTAGCCAATTTAGTGAAAGTGGAAATTTTTGCAACTAAAAGATGCATAGAAGTTTGCATTTTTTATGTTCATTCGGCCTAAATTTTTCTCAATCTTCAAATGAACATTGTGCTGACATGAATAATGTTTGATGTCTTCCAATTGTGATCAGGAACATCATGATCTCTTGTTGGATACCTTACCTGATGTTGAATCTGCCCTTGAGGTATGAAGGGTTACACAATTTTTTTTTTTTTGGCTTGGAGCTTTGTATATGCATGTTCTGGACTATAGCTTTCTTCTAACTGATAATCTCTGTCCCAGAGGTTTGCTGATGTTCTAAAACAATACGAGCTTGCCTCTGCTCTGTTTTATCAAGCTGACCAAGAGAGATCCAGCCTTATTCTGCATGAGACATCTGCAAAGTCAATTGTTGCTGAAGCAACTTCTAATTCAGAGAAAACTCGAGCAGCATTTGAAATTCAGGCTCGAGAATTTGCTCAAGCAAAAGCTCTTGTAGTTGAGAAGGCTCAAGAAGCTGCAACATGGATAGAGCAACATGGAAGGATACTTGATGCTCTACGGAGCAATTTACTTCCAGAAATAAATACTCGCATAAAGCTGGGTAATAGGGCTGATGCCTTGTCTCTTACATCAGCTGTTCAGGTGGCAGGCGTTCCATTGACCATAGTTCCTGAGCCCACTCAAGCACAATGCCAGGATATAGATAGGGAAGTTTCTCAGCTCATTGCTGAGCTGGATCATGGACTCTCATCTGCCCTAACTGGAGTCCAAGTATATTCTTTGGCTCTTCAAAGAATTCTTCCTCTAAATTACCTCACTACTAGTGCAGTGCATGGTTGGGCACAAGTGTTGCAACTGTCTGCAAATGCTGTTTCATCTGATATTTTCTCTCTTGCCAGGAGACAGGCTGCTGAACTTATTGCAAACTTACATAGGGATAATCTTGATTCTTTCAAACAGAGTCACGATGATCTTTGTCTTAAAGTGGAGAAATATGCAATAGATATAAAGAATGTTGAAGCAGAGATTGCTGAGCTAGAGAACTCCATCGGGTTCGAAGCTGAATCAACAGCCAAGGATCGTCTTCTGACTACTTTTGTTAAATACATGCAATCTACCGGTCTTATAAACAAAGAAGATACTGGTTTTTGTAACCAGTCAAAATATGATATGATCAAAGATGCTAGGTTGCCAGGGGAGCAGGAAGTCAAAAAAGATAAGGTGTTATCTGTTGTAAATGTAGCTGTAAGTTCTTTATACAACAGCATTAAGCAGAAGGTTCCTGACATATTCAGTAATTCTGCTGGAGGAAGAAATTCTAGTGATAGATTTGGAACAATTTTCAGTGAGTTTGAAGAGCAGATAGAGAAATGTGTACTTGTAGCTGGGTTTGTTACTGAATTGCAGACATTTATTGGTTGGGAAATAGCTGGTCAGGATACAGATGTAGATCATCCAAGACATTATTCTGAAAAAAACTGGGCTTCTGTATTTAAATCTTGTTTGCTTTCCTGTAAGAATTTGATTGGGCAACTGTCTGAAGTTGTTTTATTGGATGTGATGAGATCTGCTGTTTCATTGAAGTCAGAAGTTATGGATGCATTTGGATTAGTCTCACAAATAAGGGGATCTGTTGATATGGCAATGGAGCAGCTATTGGAGGTTGAATTGGAGAAGGCATCCTTGGTGGAACTTGAGAAGAACTACTTTGTGAAGGTTGGCCTCATTACTGAGCAGCAACTGGCTCTTGAGGAAGCTGCTTTAAAGGGTAGGGATCATCTCTCTTGGGAGGAGGCAGAGGAGCTTGCCTCCCAAGAAGAAGCTTGCAGGGCCCAGCTGGATCAACTCCATCAAACATGGAATGAGAGGGAGATGCGAACTTCTTCTCTGATGAAGAAAGAAGTTGACATTAGAAATGCGCTGGTCTCTTCTGAATGCCATTTTGAATCTCTGATTAGCACCAAAGAAGTTGGAGGGCCACATCTTTTAGGAAGCCAAGCCTTGTTGGCAATGCTAGTCAAGCCCTTCTCTGAATTGGAATCTTTGGATAAAGCAATATCAACATTTGTTGGTTCATTTGCTTCTCACTTGGATGAGGTTTCGAATATAGCTGATCTTATGAGTTCAGGTTACATGGTATCTGAATATATCTGGAAGTTTGGTGGCTTATTGAGCAGCCAATCCTTTTTTATTTGGAAAGTATGCGTTGTCGATTCTTTTCTTGATTCATGCATACATGATGTTGCTTCATCTGTGGATCAAAATTTAGGATTTGACCAGCTCTTTAATGTTGTAAAGAAGAAACTTGAAGCTCAACTTCAGGAACATATTGGTAGATACCTGAAGGAACGTATTGCTTCAACTTTCATGGCTTGTTTAGACAAAGAAATTGATCTTTTGAAGCATTTTGCTGAGGCAACTAGAGACTCATCTGTTGAGCAACTGAAAAAGGATAACCTTGCTGTTAGGAAGGTTCAGCTTATGCTTGAGGAGTACTGCAATGCACATGAAACTGCTCGGGCAGTGAGGTCAGCAGCTTCCATCATGAAAAGACAGGTAAATGAACTTAAAGAGGCTCTTCACAAGACTAGCCTTGAAATTGTCCAATTAGAGTGGATGCATGATGCATTGACTCCTTCATATAAGAGCAGAGCCACATTTCAAAGTTTTCTTGTTAGTGAAGATAAATTGTATTCAATTATCTTAAACCTCAGTAGACCTAAATTGCTCGAAGGTATACAATCTTCCATAACACAAATGGCTAGGTCGATGGACTGCTTGCAAGCTTGTGAACAGAATTCTATTGTAGCAGAAGGACAGCTTGAGAGAGCAATGGGATGGGCTTGTGGTGGTCCAAGTTCCAGTATGTCTGCAAATTTGTCTAATAAAACTTCAGGAATTCCTCCGGAATTTCATGCCCATCTGATGAGGCGACGGAAATTGCTGTGGGAATCTAGAGAAAGGGCTTCAGAGATTGTCAAAATTTGCGTGTCAATTTTGGAGTTTGAAGCATCAAGAGATGGAGTTTTTAGGATCCCAGAAGACATTTATCCTCTGAGGACTGGTGCTGATGGCAGGACATGGCAGCAAGCTTACTTGAACGCATTAACAAAATTGGAGGTTACTTACCATTCTTTCACACGTAAGTTTCCCATTTATCTTAGTGATATAGCCTATATAAGATCAATTGTGCTTCAGTTGTTGAATGTGTTCTTTCTTCTTTTTTTTTTTTTTTTTTTTTCGGTGGGGGGTCATAGGCACTGAGCAAGAATGGAAGCTTGCACAAAGCAGTGTGGAAGCTGCATCCGATGGCTTTTATTCTGCAACTAATGAACTATGCATTGCTTCTCTTAAAGCAAAGTCAGCTTCAGGTAAATGTCTTTTGTTTATTGCAATGATGTACCTGCTATGCATAGGCATGTGTTGCATATGTAAGACAAAGATAAACACTGCAAGTGGCACATCATTACAGGAGAAGTATGTCAAGACTCTCCATCACATGTACTTGAAGAAAGAACAAAAAGAGGGTTCAAAGAATCTCTCGGCCTAAAAGCTCATGCTTGAGGGCCCAGCCAAAACACATTCACTCATGCAAAAGTTCAATGGGTTGCCAGCAGTGGCTTACAGCTAATTGAGTCTAGTGCTTTGTTTAAGCTTAATTAATGATATAAGGGCATCCAGGAATCTAATTGGGGACCATTTGGTCAAGGTTGCTATGTTGTCATGTCAAAAAATCATTCAACTCTAAAGCTAAAGCATGTTTAGAAGGGCCCAAGAATAGGAATTTTATATCTATAATAAAAAAAGATCTAAACTTTGAATTCTAAGACCCTATGGATGTAAAAGGGAATAAACTGTATCACTCCAAAAACATTAGAGTTTTAAGGATGCATTGTGGACAAATCCATCCCAGTTTTGTGCTTACTATATATGCAATATTATTTTCTGTTGAGTTGGATATGCTGATCTTGGTCTTTTGCAGGTGATCTACAGAGCACTGTCCTTGCTATGAGAGACCGTGCATATGAAGCTAGCGTTGCTCTCTCAGCTTTTGGCCGTGTATCAAGGGGCCAAACTGCTTTAACTTCTGAATCTGGTACCATGCTTGATGAGGTACTATTATCCTACAATTTTCACTACCAATGTATTTTTTTTCTCTCTCTATTCTTTACGTTTGCATTTTTTTTTGTTTCATTCTAAAAGATACCAAAACATCATGGCATTTTGCATTGGATCTTATTTGTTCTTTTTTTACTGCTTAACATACCCTTCCTCCCAGCTTGATCCACGGGGCAACCTGTGTTCTCAGTTAGTGTAAAGTACAGATTCGTTGGACACCATAATGTAAACCTTTTGTTATGTAACTCAACTATTGATCCTTTTGTGCATGCATGCATGATAGGCATAGAGCTGGCTAGGAATTGGAAGATATTGTATCTTTCTTCTTCTTCCTCCTCTTCTTCTTTTTTTAATTTAAATATACGAGAAAATTTAAATTGTAGTTTCCATGCTCATTTCAAATTATATTGATGCACTTGAATGCTCTTGGCTTGATATCTTCTTGACTTGGTGGTTTACTGCAATTTGCCATTTTATTGGATACAGTTCCACTTACTTTTGACATAATGTGGCTATAAAGCTGTGCAATATTCCATAACAGGTATCAATTCCAGTAATTTGTATGGCATTTTCTTTTCCTATTTCTTAGCGGACAAGGATGTGGAACTAGGTATGGATTGTATGATATTGAAGCTCGTTCTATTTTCTGATTTCCATTCCTTCTCTACTTTTTCTCTGTATATTATAAGTTGCAAGATTCCATTAATGACATTTTTGGGCTCAGTGTGCTACACCATCCCAAGAGCATGGATCTCAAAGCTAATTTCAACAGTTTCTGTTATGTTACAGACTAACATAACGTAATTAGAGGAGAAAATGTAGGAGCAGTAATAGCTGACTTAGAAGCAGGAATAGTTGAATTTCTGTAACAATTTTTGTGTATAAATGTGTGTAATCACTAAGCAAGAAATATGAGAAATAATATGAGTTGATTTCTCACATGGTATCAGAGCTCTTGGATCTCTGGGAGTGCTGGGTTTTCAGCATTTGAAGATTATGGGTTTCAACGGCAGTAGGAGAGTCTGCCTTACCCTGGGTCACCAAGCTCCGGTGACCGGTTCCACTCACCGCCTACCACGGAAGAAGAGCCGCTGGATTTTCGGCCTTCGCACGAATTCCGGTCACCAGAAGACCGGCGAGTGAGCTTCACGCGCCGCCTCTATTTTACCGACCTTCCTCACGCGCCGGCGCGTGGGAACGCGTCTGAAGTCCGACGGTCCTCCGATTTCTTCTCCGGCGTCGCCTTGTCATCTTCGGTCGGAATCCGGGGTCATTGGGAGGTGATCTCTTCTAGTTGATGGTGTTCAACTCACTGGATTTCTTCGACAGACCTGGATTTCTTTGACAGCCCTCCGATTGAAGCTCCGGTGTCGCGTGGTGGTCTCTGATCTGGTCCTACGATCAGTGTCTTCATCGGGTCTCTGTTCAAAGGATTCTGTCTCTCACTTGGCCTCCTGCATTCACGTGAGGTGTGGTTTCCTTTCTCTTGCTTTGCTAAATATTAGATTGGAATTGTATGTTGGGGGTAGCAGCTGAATATTAAGTTGGATTTATTCATTTGTGGCGGGACATCTGAATTAAATTTGGTTGAATTAAAATGGCTGATGATAATAAATCTGCTGGAGATTCTAAATCTGCAATTACTGAAATTATTTCAGCACCCATTAAAATAACTGAACATAAATTAAATGGGTCTAATTTTTTGGAGTGGAGTAGAAAAATAAGAATTTTTCTGCGAAGTGTTGAGAAAGATGATCATTTAATTGAAGAACCTTTAAATGACAAAATTTGGCTTAGAGATGATGCGCGATTGCTTTTACAAATTACGAACTCTATTGAAAGTGATGTGGTGGGATTAGTAGATCACTGTGAGTACGTCAAAGAGCTAATGGATTATCCAGCATTTTTGTATTCGGGTAAAGGAAATGTTACTCGTATCTATGATGTATGTAAGGCTTTTTACCGTGCTGAAAAAGATGATACTAAATCTCTTACTGCTCACTTTATGGAGTTCAACAAAATTTATGCAGAATTGAATGTCTTATTGCCACTTAGCACAGATATTAAGAAATTACAAGCTCAGCGGGAACAAATGGCTATAATGAGTTTTCTAGCCAGCCTTCCTTCAGAATTTGAGACCGCCAAATCTCAAATTCTTTCTAGCCCTGAACTTACTATTCTTCAAGATATTTTTAGCAGATTGTTACGAACAGAGAAGAATGTTCAGCCAGTCCAACAGCTCAGTGATTTGGTTGCTCAAAGAGAGGAAAATGGGGTTGGAAAGAACCGTAATAGAGGAGGATATGTTACTAGAAATAATGACTTCAGTAATGTTACTTGCTACTTTTGCAAAGAACCTGGACACACAAAGCGATATTGTAGTAAACTACAGAATCGCAATCAGAGAACTCAAACTGCTAACATTGCTGCTTCTAGTTCATCTTCTGAGAAGTCTGTTACTATTCCAGCTGAAGAGTATGCTCGTCTTTTGAAGGAAGTTACTACAATTGATGATTCAGGTAAAACATGCCTTATTTCTTCCTCAAATCAATGGGTCATTGACTCAGGTGCTACGGATCATATGACAGGTAATCCTCAAACATTTTCTACATTCCAGCCTCATAAAGTATCATCCCCTGTAACAATAGCTGATGGATCAACTTATCATGTTGAAGGTTCTGGAGTTGTTAAACCCACATCTACTATCACTTTATCTTCAGTTCTAAGTTTGCCCAATCTTGCTTTCAATTTGATTTCCGTAAGCAAACTCACTAAAGACCTAAAGTGTTGTATCTCATTTTTTCCTGATCATTGTTTATTTCAGGATCTTATGACGAAGCAGATACTTGGTAGAGGACATGTATCTGATGGTCTTTATGTTCTGGATTCATGGGTACCCCGCTCTGTGGCTTGCTCTAGTACTACTTCACCTTTTGAAGCTCATTGCAGGCTGGGACATCCCTCGTTGCCTATTTTGAAGAAAATAAATCCACAATTTAATAAAGTCTCGTCATTAGATTGTGAGTCATGTCACTATGCAAAACATCATCGAGGCACATTAGGTCCTAGAATTAATAAACGGGCAAGGTTTGCTTTTGAATTAATTCACTCCGATGTTTGGGGTCCATGTCCTGTTATATCCAAAACCGGGTTCAGATATTTTGTTACTTTTGTTGATGATTTTTCGAGAATGACTTGGATTTATTTTATGAAAAATCGTTCTGAGGTGTTCACTCATTTTTCTGCTTTCTGTGCTGAGATTAAGACTCAATTCAATGTTCCTGTGCACATATTACGAAGTGATAATGCTAAAGAGTATTTGTCAGAACAATTTCAAACCTATATGACTCAACATGGCATTCTCCATCAATCATCATGTGTTGATACACCCTCTCAAAATGGAGTGGCTAAACGAAAGAACAGACATCTTCTTGAAACAGCTCGTGCCTTATTATTTCAGATGGAAGTTCCTAAGCAATTTTGGGCGGATGCTGTATCCACAGCATGTTTCTTGATTAACCGGATGCCATCTACGGTACTTAATGGTGATAATCCCTACCATATCCTTTTTCCTCATAAGCCTTTATTTTCAATAGAGCTAAGAATGTTTGGAAGCACGTGTTATGTTCGTGATGTACGACCTCATGTTACAAAACTAGATCCCAAAGCCGTGAAGTGTGTATTCTTGGGATATTCTCGTCTTCAGAAAGGATATCGGTGTTATTCCCCTGATCTTAACAGATATGTGATTTCTATTGATGTAGCATTTTCAGAGCAAATACCATTTTTCTCTAACAAGTATACTTCCATCAATCAGGGGGAGGAAAATGAATGTCTCATCTATAAATCTATATCAAGTTCTGAACAATCAGTGGATGTTTGTGTTTCTCAGGATGTTTCTCTTGTTGATCAGACTTCAGTTCCAAACAAGCCGCCTATTGTTCAAGTTTATTCAAGGAGAACAGTGACTACGGATACATGTCCTCCACCAGAATCAACTTCGCCATTGGATCCTCCATCAAATGATCTTGACCTTCCTATCAGCCTTCGCAAAGGTAGGCGCAGTTGTAAATCTACTTATTCCATTGCTAATGTTATTTCGTATGATCACTTATCTCCACCATCTAGTGCTTTTATTGCTTCTTTAGACTCCATTTCCATACCTAAAACAGTTAAAGAAGCTTTATCTCATCCTGGATGGCGCACCGCAATGCTTGAAGAAATTAAAGCTCTAGATGATAACCACACTTGGGAGTTGGTAGGTTTACCTCACAACAAAAAGGCTGTTGGATGTAAATGGGTTTTTGCAATTAAAGTCAATCTAGATGGTTCCATTGCCAGACTTAAGGCCCGACTTGTAGCCAAAGGATATGCATAGACATATGGAGTAGATTACTCTGACACTTTTTCTCCTGTAGCTAAGTTGGCTTCTGTTCGTCTATTCATCTCTCTTGCTGCTTCTCAGCACTGGCCATTACATCAACTGGATATCAAAAATGCATTTCTTCATGGTGATCTACAAGAAGAGGTATATATGGAGCAACCACCTGGTTTTGTTGCTCAGGGGGAGTATGGGAAAGTTTGTCGCTTAAAGAAATCTCTGTATGGACTAAAACAGAGTCCTCGTGCTTGGTTTGGCAAATTTAGTAAGATTGTCCAAGAGTTTGGGTTAAAGAAGAGTCAAACTGATCATTCAGTATTCTACAGGCAATCAGCAGCTGGTGTTATTCTCCTTGTTGTATATGTCGATGACATTGTAATTACAGGAAGTGATTATGAAGGAATCTCTTCTCTCAAGTCTTTCTTGCATGATAAATTTCACACAAAAGATTTGGGTCAACTAAAATACTTTCTGGGAATAGAAGTTTCAAGAAGTAAGAAGGGAATTCTTTTATCTCAAAGAAAGTATGTTCTTGATTTACTTGCAGAAACTGGAAAATTGGGAGCTAAATCACGTAGTACCCCTATGGCTCCAAATGTACAACTCACAAAGGATGATGGTGATCCTTTTGATGATCAAGAAAGATACAGGCGGTTAGTTGGAAAATTAAATTATCTTACAGTTACTCGTCCAGATATTGCATTTGCAGTGAGTGTTGTTAGTCAGTTTATGACAGCTCCAACAGTCAACCATTGGGAAGCTTTAGAGCATATCCTATGTTATTTAAAAATGGCTCCTGGACTAGGTATACTTTACAGTGATCATGGGCATAACTGCATTGAATGCTTTACAGATGCAGACTGAGCAGGATCTAAGACTGATAGAAGGTCAACTACAGGATATTGTGTTTTTGTTGGAGGAAATTTAGTGTCTTGGAAAAGCAAGAAGCAAACTGTAGTGTCCAGGTCAAGTGCAGAATCTGAATATAGAGCCATGTCACAGGCAGCATGTGAAATCTTATGGCTTCGTCATTTACTTTATGAAATTGGTATAAATTCATCTTCTGCAGCAAAACTTTGGTGTGATAATCAGGCTGCTCTCCATATTGCCTCAAATCCAGTGTATCATGAGCGAACCAAACATATTGAAGTTGACTGTCATTTCATTCGTGAAAAAATTCAAGATAATGTAATTTCAACAGGACATGTGAAGACAACAGAACAATTAGGTGATCTATTTACAAAGTCTTTAAATGGGTCACGAGTCGAATATTTATGTAACAAGCTGGGCATGATCAATATTTATGCTCCAGCTTGAGGGGGAGTGTTACAGACTAACATAACGTAATTAGAGGAGAAAATGTAGGAGCAGTAATAGCTGACTTAGAAGCAGGAATAGTTGAATTTCTGTAACAATTTTTGTGTATAAATGTGTGTAATCACTAAGCAAGAAATATGAGAAATAATATGAGTTGATTTCTCACATGTTACATGTTTCTTTAAGATAGTAATACAAAAACTAAATAAACATTAATCATTAGGATCTATTGTGATGTCTTGGATTGTATTAATAACTTGCATAAGTACAAAGTTGATTCGCTCGATATCCTTGACCAGATGTTGACACATCAAGCTGAGCAAGTTGCTTGTCTGGGCACTAGACTTTTTTTGTTTTTTTTCCCAATCTAAGAATAAGATTACTTATATTGCATTCCAATTTAGAAAGGTTAGCAGGCCCTGTACTTCACAAAACAGAAAATTGTCCTGTTCAATCTCATTCTTGAGAGTTTGCAAGTATCCTGTCACATTATTTTCATGATGCCATTCTCAGTATATCTGGAATGTATGTTCAGTTAGAATGGGTTGATTGAACAAGCCTTTAAAGTGGCCAAAAGATAAATATGTGTTACTTTGAAATAGAATTTCCAGTTGATCTGATAGTAAGAGCTAGCCTTGTTCCAATGAGAAAATAAGAACAGGGACTGCTGCCAACCTGGCTTGAAGTCATCCCTGCAGTAGAATTTGCAGTATTAGAACAGGGAATCACAGACAGAATGAAGAAATTGGGGAATTATATATACAAAGAAGCCAAAAGTTTGGAATTTTCTTCTGATTTTTATCTGTTTGTGGACAATGAAATGGAAAAATGTTAATGGAATTAATTAGAGGCTGCATATATCCTCTGCCAAAGAGTTGCTTACAAATGCAGATCAATATTTGCCAATGTTGTTCCAATTTCACATCTTCAGTGAATTAATCATGCACAAAACATCACCACGATAGTTTTTTCTTTTTTTTTTTTCCGTTTTCTTTTATTTTATTTTTGTTGTGTGTTGTTGTTGTTGTGAATGATGCTTAATTCAGGATATAGCTTCGAGTTGATTACCTGATATGAATGCCTGTAGTCATTTCTATATTTTCTTTCTTGTCAGTTGATTGTATTTCTCTGTTCTTATCTTCTGTCTCTCTCATGGCTTCTTTTGTTTGGCATTTTTGTCTGGTTAATTATGTTGCACTTCTTTTTAGGTTCTTGCTATAACTGAAGATCTGCATGATGTTCATACATTGGGAAAGGAGGCTGCTGCAATGCATCGTTCTCTTATGGAGGATCTTTCAAAGGTTGTCATGTTCTATACTTGTTTGGTGGTTTTCTGATTGTGTTTTTCTGTATTGAACATAATATGCTTGTAGGTTTTGAATGTCATTCCTAATTCAAAAGACTGGATAATGTTCTTGAAACCTTCTGCTTATCTATGAATCTCCGCAGTTGCAATCCTAGGAATTCATTACTTCTTTCTTTATTTTTTGGGCAGGCAAATGCAATTCTTCTTCCACTTGAATCTGTATTGTCAAAGGATGTGACTGCCATGACAGATGCGATAAGTGGAGAAAGAGAGACCAAGATGGAAGTTTCTCCAATTCATGGACAGGCCATATACCAGTCATATAGTTTGAGAATTACGGAGGCTATCCAGACATTTAAGCCTCTATTACCATCACTCACGTTGTCAGTAAAGGGACTATATATGATATTGATGAAGCTTGCACGAACTGCAAGTCTTCATGCTGGCAATCTCCATAAGGTAAAGTTTTCTTTTGAGATTAATGCATCACCATGATTTGACGAATGGCAATGTAGTCAAGTATAATCTATCTGTGAGTGTTTGCTGATGGCAGGCTCTTGAAGGACTAGCAGAAAGCCAAGATGTAAAATCACAGGGAATCAGTTTGTCAAGGCCACATCTTGACAGTGGGGGTGATGAATTTGATGACAATGGAAAGGATAGCCTCTCCAGATCTGATAGTGAGAGCAGTAAAGAAATCCTTGGTGATACTGGACTCTCCTTGCAAGATAAAGGATGGATTTCTCCACCGGATAGCATATATAGTGGTAGCACAGAATCTGGAATTACCTCTTGTGAAGCTAGTCTTCTGGATAGCTTCAGTGGTCCTGCAGAGGTAATTCAACAATTTTCACATGCATCTAATAGCATGGTTATAACAGATAACATAGACTCTGGTCAACCTTCTCAAGCTTTTTACCAGGAAATCACAGAGTCCGGTCATTCAGGAACCCAATGTGAGGGGGTGAACAGTAATGGTTATGGCCCAGTTGCAGCTGGCAGTGAGATAAATGAGCACCTGAAAACTGCAACTTCACCAAGTGATAAAGCTGGGACTTCCCATGTTGAGTCTTTGCAAAGTCAGAATGAGGACAATTCAGAATTGAAAACTGATGGTAAAGATGATGACTTACCCTCATTGAGCAAAGTTAAGATTGAAGATGAAAATCGTGAAGCTCCTCAACCTAATCTACTTTATTGTAATCGAATGGCAAGAGGTACTATCAAATTTTCAAGTTAATGCCTTTCAGCTTCTTTCTGCATGGGTATATTTAGAATCAAGTATGTGATCTGTAACTAGGTATAATTATAGCTTTTATTTTCATTTCGACCCCCTAGAGGCCAAAAAATAAACCAATAGACATTTTTGTCATTAGTTCTGTCACTATTGATGTGAAATGGAGTTTCACCATATAAGCATGTCGGGAACTACCATATTGTGAGAATAAAATTTGACTTCTTCCAAAATGATGATGTGAATATATTTGACTTCTGTCAAAATGATGAATCTATTTACCCCCGAGTTCTAATCTATGTGGGAGTGAGTAACCTTGCAATTACACTCTGGCCTTGTGTTTCCTGACCTAAATATTATAGTCCGAATAGTAGCAGTTAAGCATGCATTGAGGTGAATATTGTGTAAAACATGCCATCTAAAAAACTGTGCTGCAAGGATGTGCCATATGGACTATATTTTCCACCCAAGTTGACTACTTGAGATCTCATACTTCCAATAAAGACACTTTTAGGCTATCTAAGTTGGGCTTGCGTATTAGGCTTTGTATTTGACAAATAGACCTAACTGCCATCTCATCATTTTCAATAACGTGCCAGGAATTCAGTCTGATCATTAGTTTGTGCACCTACTCTAATAACTGATACTGCTAGCTCCCTCCTTTTGTTTATTATGCAATGCAAATCTTTATGTTTGTTTTATTTGGTTACCTGCAGGTAAAAATCCTTATGCTATGTTAGTGCTTAAGCGAGTTGAGTTGAAAATAGATGGTCACGATATTTCTGAAAAAAGGTATCTAGCTTATTCTGAAATGTTGTTCTTGGTGAAGTTTGTACTTACCAGTGCTGCACTTCTATTTTTCTTTTTCTCTAACCACCTGCCTGAACATAACTGTTTTCATTCCCAGAGAAATCAGTATTGGAGAGCAGGTGGATTATCTGATTAAGCAAGCTATGAGTATAGATAACCTTTGCAACATGTATGAAGGTTGGACACCATGGATTTGAACTCATGAAGTCTCTGCATTGTGAACCAAGCAGAATCTGGAGTTTCTGATACAAAGATTGTCCTAGCATGCCATTGTGCTGCAATTGCTTATGGAATTGGATAGCCAATGGCTGGACTCTGTCCCGGAGCATTTTCTTACTTGGGGAATGAGCTGCTGGATCTATTTCCTGAAACAAACAGCTTCCTTTTAGCTTCAGGATCTGTGTTCCCTACCATGTGATGGGCCATCACCCTTTATTGTTGAGAAACTGCAATTAACAAGTCATGAACTGCTGTAGGAGGTGCCATCCTTCTGTTATTTTGATCAATGAGTTTTGTTTGAGCAGTTACTGACTTCTGGGCCAGAGGAAACACTCCAAGTGAGCGTGAGATAAGTTTCGTCCATTCCATATGACTGCCCTTGGGATGACAGAGTGGCAAATTCTGAGGCCATAAAATGCACATTATTTTCACAAGCATTATGAGAGTTACATCCCGAGCAGCCTTGTGAAGGTGTGACAATCTCATTATATATGCTTCAGTGAGGGCTTTCAGCATGCCCTTATAAAATCTATTCCATTGATGACTAAAGCGAAAGCAAAGCAATCCAATGGCAGTGTAAAGAATGATTTTGCTTTCTCCAGAGGCCGTAAAAAATGCAACCCGCGTAGCTTTGCAATGAGGTTATACTGGATGCAAGTTTAAATGGTATTCTTAGTTCTCAATTGTAACATGAGGCTGAACAGAACTGAAAGCCTCGGATGCTGATATATGAAAAGGTTCATGCATGAAATGTTTGATGCTGTACGGCTTTTAGATCTTAAATATGAAAAGGCTCATGCATGAAATGTTGATGCTGTACGGCTTTAAGATCTTATCTGCTGGCCACATTGTTCTTTTTCACAGTTTCGTATACCTGTTTCTTAAGTTTTCTAAATCATATTTAGTTGCAAATTACAGTACAAAACCAGCTCGCTTCTATTATTTCCAAGCATCACTTTAGTGGGAATCTCCGATGAATCATCCAAATGAGATATTTCTAAGTTTTACCTTCTGAAAAAAAGAAATAAATAACAAAAAAAAGGGGAAAGAAATGGACAGGATTATTAAAATATATATGTCTTTGTAATTTGTAGACTACTGTATTGCAGATAAGCACTAGGTTGGGAGCTGCGGTATTAAAATTATTCCTGTGGGGACCTTCGTTTGACCACCATAATTTGTAGGTACGCAGAAAATTATGTGCGCCTTTGTTAACGCCAAAACCAGTTTTCCAAACTTATATAAACCCACTAGACTTGTTCACATCTTCAAAATATCAAAAGCCTCTTCAAAAGATATCTAAACACCACTTTCAGTCCTTTTTGCTTTTATTCTCACTTGTAGATTTCAAAGATCAAAGATATTTTTCATTTTAGGTAACAAAAAAAAAAAAAAGACATGTCTGCGCTTGTGGATATTTGGACTAGCGAGAGTGCCAAGCTACGTGAAAAGGGTGGGACCAATTCGTCAAGTGGCTCCAATAATGTTCACCCTAGCAAAGTGGTTCAAGCTGAGGGTGGAACCCTGGCTAAGTCTTTGGCTACTTTGGTTAATAGTGTGAGACTTAAATCAGCTGGCTTCTCTTACTCTGAGGCCTCACTTTCTATGATTGTTGACTGCTTTAGTGCCTGAAGTGGAGACAGTAACTTTCTTTTATTTCCTGTTTGTGACTGTATATATCAAGTGTTTTTAATGAAGTTGTTGTGTTAATTGCTTGAAATACAACGATGTAATTATTACTTTTTTAATTCAATAATGATTTTGCTAATCTCATTAATTTTCTTCTTCATTTCACTAATGAATAAAGGTGAAAAGTTAATTTTTTTTAATTTTATAAAATAACAATTTAAATAGGATAAAAGAATGCTTTTTTAAGTAATTATTAGCATGGAGATAATGGAGTAATACTGTAATAGAGTAATAGTAGATCATATGCTAATTTGTCTCAGTAAGGCATAAAGAGACATAAATTAAATACAGCTATAGAAATTTGAACAAATATTGCATATAAATTGCATGAACAATGGACTTTGTCCATCAAAACTATCTAAGCCTTAAAAAATCTTCACTAAAACCTCATCTACCCATTTCAATAAACATCAGCCAGCCATTCATTCACTTCAACTATCTCAGAACTACTTCCAAAATCTTTTCACTGTTTTGAATTTCAATAAAAAACGAAACTAAAATACCTTTTTTTTTTTGTCAAATAAAAATAAAAATATTGAAAAAACAAATTGACAGCTGTGGGATTTGAACCCACGCCCTTTCAGACCAGAGTCTAAGTCCGGCGCATTAGACCACGGGGTTGTATTCGGTTGCTGTTGATTAGAAATTTCAAGGAACCACTGTATTTGACCATCTTCTTATTATTTGCTCAATAATTATTGATTTAGATATGGCCACGTAAGAATAGGACAACCTAATCTTATCATTTCTCAAATTTTCTCATCTTTTCTATATTGTAATCCATAAAAACAAACAATTAATCAATTCGAATACGTCTAATTCTACAAGTACTCAACAGATCTTTCTGAATTAATTTCTGAACCTTGTAATTAGGATTAGACATCACATGAATCACCATCTCATACTTCAATCTAGAGTTAGTTAAAAAATCTAACACAAAATTCCTTTCTTTAAATACATGCATCATACTCACTTCTCAGTCATTCTATTTTTAATGCTAAAAAAGCATTTAAATATATTTTTTTTAATAAATAGAATTTCAAATTAATTCAATAACACACATTTAATAAGTATTAGTTTAATTCCTTCAAAAAAAATAAATATTAGTTTAATGGTATTAATTAAATTTATATATTGTATTAAGTGTTGTAGCTAAAATAAGTCTAATTAAGACAAATAAAATATATATTGTTTTTTATATAATTAACAACTTACTGTGTGTATCAATGTATATAATATATTAGTGAAGAAATCAAATAAAAAGATATTAATGAAAAATTAAAAGAACAAATCAAGTGATGAAAAAATTAATGGAAATGCTGTGAGCGACCACACCTTAACATCTCTCTCTCGTGAAGATACCAATAGGAATACAGTGGGAATATCCAAGAATATAAATATCAGTACATTCGCAATTTTAAGGGTATCTATGGGCAGCCACACGTAGTTTTCTTTGGCCCCTCTCCTCTAAGCCCACTGCTTCAATAAACTACCCTCTCTACATTTCTCCTTTTCTCTATAAAACCTCCAACCTTCTTCACGTTCATCAACGCTCAAAAACACGAAAATCAAATTTTATTTTCTTTTTAATTGAGATTTAGAGGAAAATGTCAAGAGTTGTGGAGATATGGGTGAGTGAGTTATCAAAGCTTAGAGAAAAAGTAAGGGCAAGGAAGCCACTGAAATTAATGTCAAAAGCCAAAGGAGCATCTGCAGTTCGAGATGATAAGGAAGCTGACCAAAAACACACCGACCTTGTTCATAAGGATACTGCAATGTCTGAAGCTACTATCTGCTTGATTATGGACCGCTTTGCACCTTGTTGATTTTCAACTTTAATCTGTCGACATTACTGTAAAATAAAAAGTTGTTTTTATGGAGGTAGATGTAATATATATGCGTATTGATTTTTACTTTCTTATGATTTTGCTTTGGTTTGCTTTCTTGACTAATTTATGGTTTAACTGCTCCATCCATGGAGATTAAGAAGAACAAGATGAAGTTTGGTTTGCAGCTAGGCATCTAAAGCGACACTTTTTAAAATATCTTTTCTGTCCTGATGGAAAAATATTATTAAGTTTGTTTATTCTTTGATCCTTCATCTCCATATGAATATATTTTCTTTATTTCTTGAATTTTGTGGAATGAATTTCTAAATTGTAACACAATGTCTTTGAATTTTGAATTTGCCTGCCTTTTACAACAAAGACACTGCTTTTTCTTGGAAAGAAATAATACAGAAAGTGGAAACATACATGTTACATACTGTCATGATACGTAATTATAATAGTAGGAGCATACATTGTTGACTTCTAATACAATTTTTGTATATAAATATGTAATTGCTAAGTAATAAGATGATGAATGCTTGTTAACTCACATGGTATCAGAGCTAAGGCTCGTTTAAATCTCTGGGTTTCATTTCGGGTTCTTCGTCAAAGTGGGTGAATCTGCCCTACTTAAGTCACCAAGTTCCGGTGACTTATTGCCCTCACCGCCAACTTCAGAAGGAGCGCCGGTGCGTTTCCGGTCTTCGCACAAAATCCGGTGACCAAACGACCAGCTAGTGGATCTCACGCGCCTCCACAAGGATCTGTCTCCGTCTTCACACGCCGGCACGTGGGAAAGATTCCGGCGTCTGTTTGCTCTCCGACTCCATCTTCGGTGTCGCCTGGGTGTCTCCGGCCAAACCGTGGTGTTAGTTTCCTCACTTGGACTCTCCAGAAGCTCAGCTCCCTCTTCCCGCTTCTCTGCCTGTGTCGTTTAAGCTGGAGATCAAGTTTCATTTTGTCGTTTTGAGCTGGAATCAGTTTTTTTGCTTGTGTCGGTCAAGCGGGAGATCATATTTTCTGCTTGCGCTCTTTGAGCTGGAAACCAGGTTCTGCCGTTGGAGCTGGAGATCAGGTTTCTAATTTTTAAAAGTGGGTTTTTTAGTTTTGGGTGTTTATCTGTGGTGCTCTTTTATTTGGGAAGATATATTTTGCTGGCAGTGGTACTCATTAGTTGTTGGGTATTCTTTTGAGTGTTTATTAGCAGTTAAATGGCAGAAACGGGTAAATTAGTTGATGAAAATAATAAATCTAGCGTTACTGAAATTATGTCAATGCCTACCAAAATTACTGAGCATAAATTAAATGGATCTAATTTTTTAGAATGGAGCAAAAGAATAAGAATTTATTTAAGAAGTGTTGAGAAAGATGATCATTTAATTGAGGAATCCACCAATGATAAAACTTGGCTTAGAGATGATGCTCGGTTACTCTTACAAATTACTAATTCTATTGAAAGTGATGTGGTAGGATTAGTAGATCACTGTGAGTATGTTAAAGAGTTAATGGATTATTTAGCTTTTTTGTATTCGGGTAAAGGAAATGTTACTCGCATTTATGATGTCTGTAAAGATTTTTACCGTGCTGAAAAAGATGAGACCAAATCTCTTACTGCCCATTTTATGGAGTTCAACAAAGTATATGCAGAGTTGAATGTTTTATTGCCTCTCAGCACAGACATTAAGAAGCTACAAACTCAGCGGGAACAAATTGCTATTATGAGTTTTCTGGCCAGTCTTCCTTCAGAATTTGAGACTGTCAAATCTCAAATTCTGTCTAGTCCTGAACTCACCACACTTCAAGAGGTTTTCAGCAGACTGTTACGAATAGAGAAAAATGCTCAACCATCTCAACAATCTAATGTACTAGTTGCTAAAGGAGGAGAGGGAAATGAAGTTGGAAGGAACCGCAATAGAGGAGGGAATGCTACCAGAAATAGTGACTTTAGCAATGTTACTTGCTATTATTGCAAAAAACCTGGACATACAAAACGATATTGTAGAAAACTACAAAATCGCAATCAGAGAACTCAAACTGCTAACATTGTTGCTTTTAGTTCATCTTCTGAGAAGTCTGTTATTATTCCAGCTGAAGAGTATGCTCGTCTTTTGAAAAAATCCACTCCAATTGATGATTCAGGTAAAACATGCCTCATTTCTTCCTCAAATCAATGGTTCATTGATTCAGGTGCTACAGATCATATGACAGGTAATCCTCGAACCTTTTCTACCTTTCAGCCTCATAAAGTATTCTCCCCTGTCACAATAGCTGATGGATCAACTTATCATGTTGAGGGTTCTGGAGTTGTTAAACCTACCTCCTCTATCACTTTATCATCAGTCCTAAGTTTGCCTAATCTTGCTTTCAATTTAATTTCTGTAAGCAAACTTACTAAAGATCTAAAGTGTTGTATCTCATTTTTTCCTGACCATTGTTTATTTCAGGATCTTGTAACGAAGCAGATATTTATGTTCTGGATTCATGGGTACCTCGCTTTGTGGCTTTTTCTAGTGCTACTTCACCTTTTGAAGCTCATTGCAAGCTGGGACATCCCTCGTTGCCTATTTTGAAGAAAATAAATCCACAATTTAATAAAGTCTCGTCATTAGATTGTGAGTCCTGTCACTATGCAAAACATCATCGAGGCTCATTAGGTCCCATAATTAATAAACGAGCTGGGTTTGCTTTTGAATTAGTTCACTCCGATGTGTGGGGTCCATGTCCTGTTGTATCCAAAACAGGATTCAGATATTTTGTTACTTTTATTGATGATTTTTCTAGAATGACTTGGATTTATTTTATGAAGAATCGCTCTGAGGTGTTCACTCATTTTTCTGCTTTTTGTGATGAGATTAAGACTCAATTCAATGTTTCTGTGCATATATTACGGAGTGATAATGCTAAAGAATACCTGTCAGAACCATTTCAAACCTATATGACTCAACATGGTATTCTCCATCAATCATTATGTGTTGATACACCCTCTCAAAATGGGGTGGCTGAACGGAAGAATAGACATCTCCTTGAGACTGCTCGTGCTTTGTTGTTTCAGATGAAAGTTCCTAAGCAATTTTGGACTGATGCTGTATCCACAACATGTTTTTTGATTAACCGGATGCCCTCTACAGTACTTGGTGGTAATAATCCTTACCATGTCCTTTTTCCTCATAAACCTTTATTTCCAATAGAGCCAAGAATGTTTGGAAGCACGTGTTATGTTCGTGATGTACGGCCCCATATTACAAAACTAGATCCTAAAGCTTTGAAGTGTGTATTCTTGGGATATTCTCGTCTTCAAAAAGGGTATCGATGTTATTCTCCTGATCTCAACAGATATGTGATTTCTACTGATGTAGCATTTTCAGAGCAAATACCATTTTTCTCTACCAAGTCTACCTCTATCAGTCAGGGGAAGGAAGATGAATGTCTTATCTATAAATCTATATCAAGTTCTGAACAATCAGTGAAAGATAGTGTTACTCATGATGTTTCTCCTGCTGATCAAACTTCAATTTCAGACAAGCCAGTTTCGGACAAGCCACCTATTGTTCAAGTTTATTCCAGGAGAACAGTGACTACTGATACATGTCCTACACTAGAATCAACTTCGTCATTGGATCCTCCACCAAATGACCTTGATCTTCCCATCAGTCTTCGAAAAGGTAAACGCAGTTGTAAATCTGCTTATTCAATTGCTAAAGTTATTTCCTATGATCACTTATCTTCACTATCTAGTGCTTTTATTGCTCCCTTAGACTCCATTTCCACACCTAAAACAGTTAAAGAAGCTTTATCTCATCCTGGATGGCGGACTGCAATGCTTGAAGAAATCAAAGCTCTAGATGATAGTCACACTTGGGAGTTAGTAGATTTACCTCACAACAAAAAGGTTGTTGGATGCAAATGGGTTTTTGCAATTAAAGTCAATCCAGACGGATCTATTGCCAGACTTAAGGCCCGACTTGTAGCCAAATGATATGCACAAACATATGGAGTAGATTACTTTGACACTTTTTCTCCTGTAGCTAAATTGGCTTCTGTTCGTCTATTCATCTCCCTTGCTGCTTCTCAGCACTAGCCACTACATCAATTGGATATCAAAAATGCATTTCTTCATGGAGATCTATAAGAAGAAGTCTATATGGAGCAACCACCTGGTTTTGTTGCTTAGGGGGAGTATGGGAAAGTTTGCCGCTTAAAGATATCTCTGTATGGACTAAAACAGAGTCCTCGCGCTTGGTTTGGAAAATTCAGTAAGATTGTCCAAGAGTTTGGATTAAAGAAGAGCCAAACTGATCATTCCGTATTCTACAGACAATCAGTAGCTGGTGTTATTCTCCTAGTTGTATATGTCGATGACATTGTAATTACAGGAGGTGATTGTGAAGGAATCTCTGCTTTGAAGTCTTTTTTGCATGATAAATTTCACACTAAAGATTTGGGTCAATTGAAATATTTTCTAGGAATAGAAGTTTCAAGAAGTAAGAAGGGAATTCTTTTATCCCAAAAAAAATATGTTCTTGATTTACTTGCAGAAACTGGAAAATTGGGAGCTAAATCACGTAGTACCCCTATGGCTCCAAATGTACAACTCACAAAGGATGATGGTGACCCTTTTGATGATCAAGAAAGATACAGGCGGTTAGTTGGAAAATTAAATTATCTTACAGGTACTCGTCCAGATATTGTATTTGCAGTAAGTATTGTCAGTCAGTTTATGACAGCCCCAACAGTCAACCATTGGGAAGCTTTAGAGCATATCCTATGTTATTTAAAAAGGGCTCCTGGACTAGGTATACTTTACAGTGACCATGGGCATAACTGCATTGAGTGCTTTACGGATGCAGATTGGGCAGGATCTAAGACTGATAGAAGGTCAACTACAGGATATTGTGTTTTTGTTGGAGGAAATTTAGTATCTTGGAAAAGCAAGAAGCAAACTGTAGTGTCCAAATCAAGTGCAGAATCTGAATATAGAGCCATGTCACAGGCAGCATGTGAAATCTTATGGATTCGTCATTTACTTGCTGAAATTGGTATAAATCTCTCTTCTCCAGCAAAACTTTGGTGTGATAATCAGACTGCCCTCCACATTGCCTCAAATCCGGTGTATTATGAGCGAACCAAACATATTGAAGTAGATTGTCACTTCATTCGTGAAAAGATTCAAGATAATGTGATTTTAACAGGACATGTGAAGACAGCAGAACAATTAGGTGATCTATTTACAAAGTCCTTAAATAGGTCGCGAGTTTAATATTTATATAACAAGCTGGGCATGATCAATATCTATACTCTAACTTGAGGGGGAGTGTTACAGACTGTCATGATACGTAATTATAGGAGTGAATATAGGAGTAGTAGGAGCAGACTTAGTTGACTTCTAATACAATTTTTGTATATAAATATGTAATTGCTAAGTAATAAGATGATGAATGCTTGTTAACTCACAATACAAAAGCAGAAAGTTCATTTCTTTTCTCTGTAACCGTCAGAATTTGGCCATGCGTTGTAAAAAACTTGCTGTATGTGAATTACAGATGAACCTAGCTATGTACCAAGATGAATGTGTGATATGTCATTGCTCCACCTTACAGAGAAAAGCAGCATTTTTGTACATCAAGCATCTTTGATCTACATTCTGTTCTCCACTTTCTGTGTTGCTCGTATATTGTACATGATAGTTTGGGGAAAAAAAAAATAAAAAAATTAAAGAAAAGGTAACGCAAGGCTTTGTTTCTTGGCCCCTATCCTGTATGTGATATTATCTCACACTTAATCATGCTGTCGAGCTTGCCTCGATGCTTGCATTAGAGAACTCGATGGTGTCCTCTTGTTCCTCCCAGTCCAAAATCAAACTCGCGTATCTAAGAGCTTCATCAACATTATCAGGTTCCAATGCTGTAACTAGTGAAACAAACAGCTTGCCATTTGTAAGAGAATTGAAGAATCTCTTGAACTTGACTGCAATATACTGGAAAGCACGGTGAGCTAACGGAGGGTTAGTACTTCTTGCACTGCTGCTGCAGGCACTATTAGGATTATGGCCAAGGACTGGATTGAAGTCATTAAACCATTCGCATCGAGTGAGAGGAACTTGTTCGATCTTTTCCTCCAGCAAATCGAACTTGTTCAGTATGAGAAGGAACTTCTTGGTTTCAAACATTGGATGAGTAGCAATGGTTTCGAATAGCTGCTTGCTTGCCATCATCTTATTGATGGCAATTCCATTACTGTCTTCGACAAACTCATCATAATCGGTTAATGAAACACAAAATAGGACCATGTCAACATCTTCAAACATTTTCAACCATTTGCAGTTTCCTCCAAGAACTTTTGGATTCACTCTAATAAGTTGATACCTGCAAGCATACATGAAGATGCAAATATTTGAGAAAAATTAATAATAAATAGCCAAACAATTATACAAAGAGCATTATTTAACCCTCTAGCTCCTAAAAAAAAAGAGGAAAGATTTAATCATTTAAAGACACTCTCTGATGCCTTTGTGAGTTAGCCAGTGAAACACCTTCAATGGACCAAAATGAAAAGACAGCAATATTTCAAGAGTAAACGTGTCCAATACAAGATGCATAGACAAGTAATAATTGAAGTGCTAACACCAAAGTCTACCAGGCTCAGCAAGTACCACAATCACAGAATAACTGCATAAATTTTTCCATTTTTTTTTCTGCCAAAGGATGAATGAATAAAAGGTATTGCATAATATCTTCAGCGAAACCAACTATTCACCTGCAACTTATTTGAACTTCCTGGAATTTGAATTTATCAAGCATAGTTATGAAACTTAGTTCTTTCATTTCACAAATGATCTTTGCACAAGTACCATAATGAGGGAATTTGGACATAATACAACTCTATTTGCCAGTTCAGGTCTACTTGTAGCTCTAGTGCATGAAATAGAAGGATAGATCTAACCTTTGCGAAGGATCTTGGTCATTGTTTTCACAGCTGCTGCCTTGAGTTGACTTGGGAAATGAAAACTCCATGCAAGAAAGACCTTGGGATGATTTGATACCCTCGGCATACAATATATCCATATCGGAAGGCTCGTAATCTTGCTTTGAAATCTCAACAGCCTAAATAGAAAGATAATATCAGTTACTGGATAATCAGCAATTGTCAAAAGAGAAAACAATTTTGCTGCTTCCACAATCATTTCCCAATGTATCCATATCCTTCAAGGATATGAGCTCAACCCAAAACTACCTAAAGGTAGTTGATCCGTATGTTCTAGTCATTGATGAGATAATACTAATTTCATAACTTGTTTTCACTGGAAATGGTAATTAACTCATTATTTTTTGTTTTTTGGCCAATCACCATGTTGAGAAAAACGCATAAGGCAGACAAAGCTGCAGGTAGCATAGAAAACTGGAAACCCAATACTCAACTAAAACCAAGGCATAATAAATTATATTTTCCCATTTGGAATACAGAAGATATTTTTCCTATCACAAAATTTCAACCCTTGAATAACCATAAGAGTCAGGTGAAAATTTAACTATATCTAACGGAAAGCAAAATGGGATATCGGCTTCCATTATATTCCAGTTCAGAAGCAAAACAAACCTGATTAAAGAAAGGTTCAATCAGGTCCTGAGACTTCCATTGTTCAAAAAGTAATCTAATAATTAGAAAAAATATTTTTATTTTAGCGCTTCATCCATTTTATCACTGGTTTTGGATTATATGGAGCATGAATATGAAGCCTAGAGGACATCACCAAAAGGTAATCTAGCATAGTGTAGGAATTATGCATCAAACTATGAACCAAAGATAAGAAGATGGAAGCAAGGAAGAAAATGTACACTGATGACCAATAGAACACAAGATAGCAATCAACTCAAAACATGCTCTATGACCTTACCCTTTCTAGGAAATATGTAGCAACTCTAGGTAGCAATTCTAATTCATTCCTGCGGCTATATGCGGCTTGGATGGCTCCATCATTCCACAGTTCCTCCGCAAAAGGTCCATATTCACGAGTTGCAGCTGGGAATATTGTTTCCAAATTACCAGATACCATGACCTTGAGAAGCCAATCTGAGAAAGCTTTCAATTTGGGGTTGATGGAATAGATGGTTTTGTTGTTGATCTGACCAGCACTATCTGCGAAAACTAAATAATTTCAAATCTAACATAGAACAGATTAATCAAGTCAAATTACAATTAACACACAAATTTATTCTATATGTGGTCCTAAATTATACTTCACTCCAATTACAAGCAATTGAAGAACATTAGTTCAATGTTCAACTCAACATGAAAAAACATATAGCACTACAATGAAAACCAAGTGTAAAACAACTTGAAAATTGAGGCAATATATAAATGAGGTCTAACAGTCATAACTTTTATGGAGGCTGATTTAAATTACAGACCAAATTAAAAAGAAAAAAGAAAAAAAAAAAGTTGATACTAATAATGTTTTGTAAAAAACTAGTTATGCACCCAAAAATGTCCTTAAAAAGATTCTTTGAAAAAATGTGGGCTTCAAGGAGAAGACAAAAGTTATTGCATCTCACCTGAAGCACTATACTGGTCAATGAAATGCCTTTTCTTTCTTATCAAACTTTCTTCTTCAAATCTTTCACGCCCCTCAAGCAGAATACCAAGATAACGATATAAATTGCTTTGGATAATGAACTTGATATTTTGACGCTCATCATCAGAAAATGGGACATGATAAACAATTTTTGCCTGAAATATGCAACTAATCAGTTCAAGCTCATGATTTCGGGTAATGCCACTATAAATGAAGGCAGCTTTATATAAAGACAAAACAATTAGCAAATCAGACATGTATAAGCCACATTTTGTTATGAATAAACAGTAAATACTCACACAATCACATAGAGAAAATAGAGAAAAGAGAAATTGAATGCAAGAATTAACATGGTTCAGTTATATGGTGCCTACGTCCTCAAGCAAGGCAGAGAGCAAATTTCACTATGAATCAGAAAAGGGTACAATTTGAATTCCCTTTACAAACTCTTAAAACCCTTGTATTTTCCTTGGCCGAATGAGCCATTACAAAATAGAATCAACCTGAGCCTTCCACTACCAACACATACCTCCCATTTTCTACAAATTTGGATCACACCGTGAGCTTCTCAAGTCAGGTCATAATTCGGATCCACCAAATTCAAGCCACATTTCTCATATATGATACCCAGGCAAAACGTCATAATAAGGCCCAGGTAATGCTTGACTTTTTCACATGAATAAACTTTTGAACTTACTAAAATAATCTATCAGCAAAGCAGAATGATTTTTTTCTGACAGCTGAACCTAGTGCGGCAAAGGAATATATAGGACTTTACAAGAAGAAAGAAACATAGGATGTACAAAACTCATAAAGCATTATCAAATGCTGGGATGGTATGGCCTTGTGAGCGGGGAACACACAAATTCTGCTGGAAAACATGGGACTATCCTCGCATGGCATTGTGGGTGAAGGAATTTGCACATTGTATACAGTTAGAAAGGCAAAACAAGGACCTGGCAAGGCCTGTTCTAATCAACCATTCATTTGATGAAAATTTAGGGAAGGATATCACATATGGGAAGGCTGGCCTTATGTAGGGATTCATGGACTTCTGTTGGATGAGATTACCTTGTAAATGTTATGGAATTGCGGAATAAAGACATGAAATTGCTGACTTTTAACTGAGGTTCTCAATGTAAGGATGGCTCAGATAAATACTCAAAACTCTCCTGCTATTGCATGTTAAATTGGTGTAGGTTAAAGGCATCGAATACCCTGACTCTTTAGAGAGGTTCCAAATCTAAAGGTCAACTCAAAACTCTCCTTCTACAACATGTTAAATTAGTCAAGTTTGAATCCCATCATAGAGTCTACTTCTACATACACCTGCCTGCCACCTCCTCAGCTTAAGATACAATTGAACAAAGATAAATTAATTTTATAGTCAGAATGAAAAGAGAGAAATAGAACCAGCATCGATTAAAATCAGTCCCAACTCTTAGAAATGCAAACCAAGAGTTCCACTGGAAGTCATGAAGTGCTGGTTAGGATGTACCCTTTCTGTGTAAGCCAACAACACTCAACTTTGCAGCTTAGATAACTTCTATATGCATGAGATCCCGCCCATCTAACATATAAACATGTATTTCGATCAAACTATGACTCAAATTCAAAAGACGGGAACTTTCCAGTCAGAAAGAAGATAGGAATAGAATATTTGAACTGTTAAAATTATTAGCTAGGTCACACCATTTTTTTTATGCTCTCAGTATCATCATCAAGCCCCACAATTTCCTTAAGGCAATCAATTAGATTGCCGTGGACATTAGTTCCTCAGCCTAATACAGCCACAACAACTTAACATGAGCTACAAAAGAAAAAGCTAACAGCATCCAAAAATGATGTTATGCAAGAGCCAGTTATCGCATTGAAGTAAAACCAAATAATTCTGTCAAATTACCAATTTCATGATATCATGATGCATGCTTTATGTGTGCACACAAGTGATACGAGTTAATAAGAAAATGACATCTCATATAACAGTACATGTGAGGAATCAAACTTTGAATTTTTCCAAATATATTGAATAATGATACATTTCATATATTCTAATGGTGGTATTATCAAATTTTCGTCAAAGTTGGCTGCTGCATATATAGGCCGGATTTGAGTCGGCCTCTAATTTTTTTTTTTTCATCAATTTTTCTTGTGCGAAAGTAAGCTGTTCAAAGTGGCCAGGAAAAAATCCTGATCATGAGATAACATAGATGGAAAATAGTACTTCAATATCAGTTGACCAAATCTAGATTCACCATTTGTTAAACGCAATATAAGCAAAGAAACCATAGCCTGATTCCTTACATGTTTAAAAATGGTACTCGTGCCAGATTTACCATAACCAACAAGAAAAAGTTTCAAAAGTGATTTTTGGTCGAGGCTTCGTGGGACAACAGCATTTGCTTCTTCACCACCAGGACTGGAAGAATCAGGAGGTGTCGGCAAAGACAATGCAGCGCAAATCAACTTTGCTCTTTTCTGAAAAAGAATCACCTCAACTATTGTTAAAAGCTAAATGGTTAAGTTGGGGAGGTAAAACAAATCCCCTGACAAGATTGGCACTCGAATTGAACCACGAATTCCAAATTCAGAGGCCAATATACCTTTTCCCATATTTTTCCTTTGACATTGTTCATACCCTCTTCCTGATAGGATCCATCTGCATTAACCCAAAAGTGAGTCATTCCTTCACATTTCACTCCTATACGCTGCAGAAATTTAACACGAAGAGTGTCAAGTCTAACTGTTTGTAAAGGAAGTTCAAAATACAAAAATAAGATTACTCACAACTAAACAAACCTGCAGCATCCAGAGCTCGGGTTTAGTTATCTCCCGATTATTTATCAAAATATTTGTCTTGCCATTGCTTGCATCTCGTGGTATATGACCCCTGACATTCAACTGGGGACTAATGATTTGACAAGGTTTCTGTCCTTCCTGTTCATCAGGATAATACATTAAGATCCATAAAAGTTAATTAGATCACACTGAAAGCGAATGCAGAGTTCGATATTCACCTTTCCCCAGAAACCAGATACTTTATCATACCAATAGCTTCCTGGTTTTAAGTTCTTTGGTGGGTGTCGGCACGTTTGCAATAGGAATAACTCTTGCCGAGAAAGATGCTGACGATTCACATAAACAAGCTCTGGGGGTAGTTGATTCAACTCACATGATTTCTCAGCAAGCATTATCTGTTTAACTTCTGTTGCAGGCAGTAGTTGCCTTAACAGACGAGAACATTTCCCCAGGTTCCTTCTCCTAGCCTCGTCAATCTTTTGACCAATGCATGTCACACATTTTCTTCCTTCTGGCATTGACCCCATTGCTCTCACGACACACTTATAACAATATTTCGCTCCACAGACAATGCAGGCCTCCTTCTCTGTAAATCTATTTCCTAGCAAACATCTATAGCATGTCCCTTTCTTTCCAGGTCTCACAGCCATTGGCCTTGCAGGGATTTCACTTTCAGCATAAGATTGATCAGATTCTTCCTGGCCTACAGTGCCTGATTCAGGGTCACGAAAAGTTACAGTTGAAGGCCTTTTGACATGGTGAGGAGCTGTTTCAATACAATCATCCTCTCTGCCAGAGAATATCTCATCAGATGACTCATAACATGAACTTGGATCGTATTCCACCGAGTCAGAGTCCTTGGGGTTCATATAACCTTGAAAATCTTCAGCTGCATCCTCCCTACTATTATCACATAATTCTGGCACTTGCAAGCTTCCATATTGTTCTTGAGAATTATCACAGCCATCGCAAAGTCCCATTTTACCAGAACTTTGTATTCTATCAGATAACGTAGATTTACAACTGCCACCATTTGCATCTTCACCTCTATCAGAACTTCCTATTTTATCAGATAAATTGTGCCTACTCTTATCACCATTTATACAACTCAATGTGCTCATCTCACTAGAAGATTCACATGGCGAATCATCACTATTTGAGACTCCAATAGATCCTAATTTTGGCTCTTTGGATGGTTTCTTGTCTGATGATCTAGACCTTACAACAGGTTGGATAACCGGCAACGACACATCATTTAACAGTGAAGGCGAGGCAATTTTGGCCGCAATTGGTATCTGTTTAACATCAATAGGTACTGCCAGGGGAATTTCACGAGATATTGGAGGCCCAGTGTACTCCACAGCAAATGAGTATGACTCACTATAATCGTCATCATCTTCTTTAGAAGTTGATTTGGAAGTCGATGATACAACAGGCAGAATTTTACTCAAAATCCTAGCCATTTATGATTCCAATTCTACGCTAAAAAAGAAACCAATTATTCCATCTATTTCAAACCCATTTAAAGAATAACCAACGATTTCAATAATCTAATTGAAGCAATATATTAACATGAAAAACCCATAAAACAAAACCACTTAACTCAAAAATCCGACAAAGCAAAAATAATCTTGCTGATGAAAGAAGCAAAATGAAAAATTATCAAAAACCCAAGAGCCAAGAAATCAATTTTCCCACAAAACCCAAGAAGCAAAGCTAAAGCTATAAAGAATGCCGACTGAACTAAAACTGTGTCTACTGAAAGAGAATTAAAGAACCAAAGTAGCAGAGGAAATTATCAAGAATAGAAAGATTGAGAAGAAGAAATTTACATCTTACAAGTGCAAGTTTTAATGGAAAGGAAAAGGAAAGAAATGAAGGACTTGATGTCACTCTGGTAAACCGTTGAGACTTAAGAGAAGACAGTGGAGACATTTTCAAGAAATTAATTTTATTTTTTGGCATAATTTTCTTCGTCAACGCGTTGAAGGAAACTGCTGAGCAAATACTGTAATGGGGATTGATGAGACAGGGACTGAAGAAAATTGGACGGCCATTGCCGCTTCAAAGGGTTGTACAATAACAGCCTTTGGCGGATTCCTTTTCTCTTTTTTTTTTTTTTTTTTTAGTATGCCAAATTTCAAAGGCTGGTTCGGTTTTTTTAGGTAAAATTGCAATAAGGTTTCATTTTCTATCTTTGAATTTGGCTTATGGTGAAACTTTATTATTAATATTTAATAAAAAAATATAATTTTACTTTTAATATTTTAATTGATATAATATTATCTTTTATATTTTAAAATTAAAAAAATGGCATGTTTAAGTGTTACATGTCAACATATTATTAAAAAATATTTTAAACATGTCAACGTATTATTAAAAAATAGATAAAATATTTTTAATTTTATAATATAAAAGATAATAATTGAAATATTATAAATAAAATTATAAATTTTATCTAATATTAAGAGTAAAATTGCACATTTACGCTTCTCTTTAAACAAATAAATTTCATAAAATTTTATGAAATTCATTTATAATTCCTATTTTTTATATTTGGTATACAAAAAATATAAAAATTGAATTTAATTACATGAAAATCATTATATTTTCACCAAAATAAGTGAAATTTACAAATGAATTCCATATTTTTAAAAATTAAATTTAAAAGACTATAATACCCTCTATTTTTCTTCTTCCCCCACGACTGTTCTTTTCTCTCTCCTACCACTATTATACACTGAATGTTAATATATATATAATTTTTTTTAAAAAAAAATTATGTTATCATTGATTCAATATTTATCGAAAATTTTAAAATGATAATTAATGGTTGTTAAATTTTTTTATTGTAAATAATTGAAAGAATGCATCAAAATTGGCATTGAGAATATTTTAGAAAATAAAATAGAAATAATTTTTTTTATTCATTTATTCCAAACATAAAAATAAAAAATTTATTTTTAATTCTATATTTTAGTAATTTATTCCAAGTATAGGAATTTATTTACAAATAAATTTTATATAGAATTGATTTGTAAATGAATTGTATAATTTAAATTTATTTATTTTAATTGGAGCCTTAGTTTTTTAATTTTATAAAACTTTGATATCAATTTATGAGTAAGTAGCTAATAGATGGGATGGATGGGTCAAAGCCACAAATGTATTGAATCATGAATAAGATAAAATTGTATTGATTGAGATCGAATTATATTATGACTTAAATAAATTATTGTTGAGCACGCCATAAATGAATGGATTCATAAACATATTAAGTAGTTTTATGAAGTTACTTATTATTTTTTAAAAAATATTTTTATGAAAAATAAAAAAAATATGTATAACATGTAAAATAATCGTTTTTATTACATTATATAAAAAAATTTATGAATTACAAATAATATAAATGAGTTATAAGTGCATTAAGTCGTATGGGTCACTTTATAAATTAAATACAAATTTGATTGAATTTGAATTATATTTTATAGATGAATTAAATTGATTTAAAATTTGCCACCTTTAAATATCGTATGTAATTATTATATATAAATAAATTTTTTATCAAGTTAATAGATATTAATATATGTTTAGAATATATTTTTATTTGATATTTTTTCTATTATTTATTAAATCAATTTTTTTTTGAAAAAAATTGTTTAATGTGTGAATTTTAATAAGGTGGTTCAAATTTAATTTGCAAGGATTACTATAATTCAAATTTGATTGAATTTTTTTTGTTATATTTTAGTAAAATTTTGAATATAATAATTAGACTTATCATGAATTGAGCGTGGGGTTGAATTGTCCTCGTATTAAATTTAAATTCTTAATAATGTCTAAGGCCGTCTAAACTCGTTTATACATGAGTCCTGATATTTTTGGAAAAATTATAATTGAATGAGGTCGGTATGGCAGTTGAACTTAAACCGATCGGGCCAATATACAAGACGATCGGACTCGCAAGGTTTAATTCCTGCAAGAGAGAGTGTGTCCAACTTGTGCCAGGCATTATATAACTCCGAAATTTAAGTCAATAGTATTTAGAGAAAGAAAGCAAGGAGAAAAGTTCTCTAGTTGAGTTGTGTTACCTGAGTGCAAAATGATCTATGTATTTATATGAGTATGAAAATCCACTTGAGTGGCCTACCCTGGTGTCAAAGCAAGGGGCAGCGACATGATGCAGAACAGGTGAAGGATGGGACGGAGGCGTGTGTCAGTGGACCATTGAAGGCTGTGCCTTGTCAGTCCGATTGAACGTCATGTAGGCTCTATCTCTTTGGTTCCTGTGTCCGTATACTTGTTCACGACCCTTGGAATGCTGGGCCTCGAAGGTCCTGAGCGTTGGTCTTTAGTAGACCTTTGGGTTTTGGATGGGCTTTAGCTTAGGCCCAGTAGAAGATAATATGGGAATTATCATTTGTCCCCCTTGAAAGGTCCGGTCAGATTGAAGGAGGGAGATCTTAGCAAAAGACTTTTGACGATTCGATCATACCGGCATTTTCATTTATGCACTTATCTTTTCGTGCGCATTTGAATCAGTTTATTAAACCTGATGTTTTGCCATTGTTCTTGATGACATCATTTCAATTTTCGATTTAGTCGGCTTATTAATGGGCGACATTTCGTTCATTGCACTTATTATGGCTACCCCTCGCTTTTTGTGTTAATAATACATTGTCTTCTCAGATGCTTCTACTGCGGATTGCCACGTGGTCGCATTGCTTCAAATTCTTGGCTTGGGAAAAGCTTCTCTCCTTATAAATAGGTGACTTCATTTCCCCTTTTTTCTTCAGAGTCTAAAGCCTCAATTTCTTCTTCTTCATCTTCTTTCTTTGAATTTCTCATTATGGAGTTATTTAAGCATCTTAAAAATTTCAAGCTCTTTTCCTTCTGGACTCTTCGCCATTTTAGAAAGATGAATGAATTTTATTCCTCCGATGGAGGGGGGTATGGGCCCCTGACCAAAGTACTCCCCCACATCAGATGAAATGGAAACTAAAACAGGTTGCTCTTTGCTTTCAAATCTATACTTTCTCCTCCATTTCGTCCCATCCAACTCTAGAGAAAAAATGCCGAGTTGGTTGGAATTGAAGAGGAAGAGGATTGCAGCTTATGAGCCTTCTGCCAGGTGGGAGCTAGGAATGGCCAGGAGTCTGTGATGATTCTTCATGTTCACAAGAAAGTAACACTAGTTCGATCGGATAAAGAGTATCGTGGACTACTTTCTGAGGAAGACGTAGGAGTAGAACTAGATAGGGATTTCTCCTTTCTGATTGTAATTGGCATTTCCGTTTTTCCACTTTTGCCTTTTGCTTATTACCTTGAAATAGTAAGCCGATCGGAATAATTTTTTGAATGTCTACATTTATTTTCTAAGACTTTGAAAAGATCTTCAAGTAAAGAACAGTTGGATAATCACGATTTATGCGAATCATCGACTAAATAACTTTTGTAATTTAATTAGGAATAGCCAAATACTCTGAGTAAGCAACTAGCGCGATCTGATTATCATGATCCAAGTAATTATCAATCGAGACAGATAATCATATGAATGATTTCTAAAATAATTAGAACTTTTAGATTATCAAATCAAATATGACTTTCACCAATCGACTTAGGATAACATTAAGTTTTTAACAAATAAGCCGATCGAATTATCATAATGCATTTCGCTCCCCCTTCGTCCGGATGTTTTGAACGATATTCAATTGATCATTTTTTCAAACAATAAGTAATTACTATTGATTGAATTATGAATTGATGTTTGGATGTGACTTTATTAGGTTAATCTTGGGATATCATCAAGTCTCGGAGGCGAATAAGCACATCAATCGAATATTACAGTAGCTTCGAGAAATCATCAAGGTTTGCGAGAGTATTTGCTTTGCGGTACCTTGAAAAATTAATTTGTGACTATCATACCTTTTGATCACATTTATCGAACTGATCCGCTTTCATCGTAACAGAATATTCCTAGTCGGGAATCTTCAAAACATATAGTCATACTTTGACTTTACTTTGCAAGGTTTGTGTCGATCGGATGTGGTTATCATGATTTTAACTCGGGACATCATCGAGTTTTATTTGGACGAATAGGGACATCGAGCTGGTCATGTTTTCGTGCAAAGTTGAAGGTGGTCGGATCAAGCTCAACTCGTAACATTTGTGGGAGTAAATTGTGTTTCGTATGCTCAATGACCGTTTTGATAGGAGTACGATTTTCTCAAGCATTTTAACATGCTGGTGCCATCATGTTTGAGCGACATTTGTTTGTCGAATTTATATGGTCTCACCTTTCGAGAGTCTATCGACTTTTGTAAGGAGGACCGTTCCGCCATTTAAGAGTAATCGATCAATACGGCGGATAATTGTGTTAGTCAGGATTTTGAGTTTACAGATTGTATGCACAATTATTGTTTCGATCGGAATTCAATGCTTATAATTATGTTAAAGGGCATTGGAAATTTCTTAAGGCTTTTCTCAGATGAATATGAGCTAGTAAAGTAAAGTCGATTTTCGGTAGGTTATCAACCAAATTGAATAATGGGATAGTTGAAGCTTTCAGGAGGTTATTGACCGAAACGAATTATTTTCGATTGGTTATTCGAAGCTTTTGGGAGGTTATCGACCGAAGCGAATTATTTCCAATCAAATATCGAAGCACCAAATGATATTTTCGGAGAAATTAAAACAAAATGAGGGTTGTATGGCAGTTGAACTTAGACCAATCGGGCCAAGATATAAGACGATTGGACCCGCAAGGTTTAATTCCTGTAAGAGAGAGTGTGCCCGGCTTATGCCAGGCATTAAAACTCCGAAACTTAAGCCAGTAGTGTTTAGAGAAAGAAAATAAAAAGTAAAGTTCTCTAGTTGAGTTATGTTACCCGAGTGCAAAATTACCTATGTATTTATATGAGTATGAAAATCAACTTAAATGGCCTACATGGGTGTCAGAGTAGGGCGCGACGATGTGATGCAGAACAGGTGAAGGATGGGATAAAAACGTGAGTTAGTGGACCATTGAAGGCTGTGCCTTGTTGGTCTGATCGAACATCCTGCAGGCTCTACCTTTTTGGTTCATGTGTCCGTCTGCTTGTTCACGCGCCTTAGAATGCTGGGCCTAGAAGGCGCTGAGCCTTGGTCTTTAGTGGACCTTTAGGGTTTTGACTGAATTTTAACTTAAACCCAGTAAAAGATAATATTGGGTATTATCAAGTCCAACTCATACTCAAATCGGACTTGGATGTAGTTGAACTAGGTTCATCAATTATGTAAAATTTGTAAAATATTTTAATTTCATCTAATTTATCAAATAATATATTAAAATGTTTACAACCCACCCAATTGTTGGCTCAAAAAGCTAATTTATAGGTTTTGATGCATTAACAAAACATTTGCACTTGACAAAATTGGATTTCTTTCTAGAAGATATATTGCAGGCTCATAGTTCAAGTGCTGATGCAGAGTGTTCTACCAAGTATAGAACACGATGCAGAGTGTTCTACCAAGTACAGAACAAACGTGTTCGTGTTCTACATCCGTCAGAACAGACCTGCAGTCCTAAAGGTTTATTAGGAAATAAACTTTGTAAAATCATCTTTGAGGTTTTCACACACTCACAGCACGTCTATTGCATTATTATCTGCATAAAATATATTTTTAAATCACTTGATTACCTTAAACAAAATTATCTCTTTCCTAAAAAGATAAAAATCCACAATTAAAGCTTTTGAAAATGGAAAGGAAGTATTTCATTTTAAACCTGATTCTTCTTACTCAAAGAAGCATAAAATCAGAAGAAATCACTCTCAAATCAGATCTCTTCAATCATAGAAACATTTTTTGAAATTATGTTCACACCTAACAACTACAATTTTCAGCTATAAAAAGGAATTATGTTGGTGTGTTTTATTAAGTGAGTGAAAAACGATTTTCTGTTCTAAAATTGTGTTTTATCTTGTAAGTTTTTCATTCCTTCATGTGCATTCATGATCACATCTCCTCAAATATGATTATAGTTTCAATTGTAATCATGTTAAGTGAGGTTTTTAAATTTGCGAGATAAATGTGTGAGGTTAGGTTGCTAGAACCTAAGAAAATAAACTAGCAAGTGTTTAGGTTCTTTTACTTGGGAAAAAGGGCTAAGTGTTTTGATCATTTTACTTGGGAAAAATGATTAAGTATTTTTAGAGTTTTCACTTGGGAAGAAAAACTTGGGGTAGCTACATGTAACAGGCTTTTGACTCTTGCCCGTAAATAGAGTCACATTAGAAAGAGAGAAACTTTTAAGACGGATTGTCTTAAGGAGAGGATGTAGGCGGTGGCCGAACCTCTATAAATCGCGGTGTTAAATTCTCTATCCCTTACTCTCTTTTTATTTTGTGCTCTATAATTTTTATGCTGAAAATAGCTGTTTTGTATCTGTTCTGTGTGCTATAGAACAGAGTCAGAAAATCACCTCTGTTCTGAAAAACGGGATGAAATTGATTTTTCTAAATTAATCTATTCAATGAAAGTCTGATTTTTTGCCACTAATAATTTCGTCCATATGTGTAGTTTTTAATGGTAATGGATAATTAAAAAATTATTTAAAGTAAATTGCATGAAATGGATTTATTATGATGATGGTATTTTGCTTATAAAATGTATGTGTTCTAATCTGTCCAGATCACGAAAAAATTATGAAATGATCTATTCACCCCCCTCTAGATCATATATTTGGGACTTACATTTGGTATCAGAGCAGGTCTCTTTATTTACAGGTCTAACAACCTCGAGAGATCCAAAGATGGCTGGAACAATTTGCCTGAACACAACTTTTGCTGAAGGACAATCATCAACAAATCATCCTCAATTTTGCGGATATAACTTTTCATTTTGGAAAGTAAGAATGAGGCACTTCATTCAAATACAAGACATGGGAAGTAGGAGGATGGTGACCAACGAATTCAAACCACCAACCAAAATCGAGAATGGCACTGAAATTCTTAAGGGATAAAATGAGTATTTTGAAACTGATATTTTAAATATCTAAAGAAATTCAATAGCTATGAGTTTACTGTATTGTGCTTTGGAAGCTAATGAGTTTAATTGAGTTTCAGCTTGTGACACTAGCAAGGAGATTTGGGATAAATTAGTAGCAACCTATGAAGGAACTAATCAAGTCAAAGATTCTCATTTGCATGTGTTAATGTATGATTATGAATCTTTTAAAATGAAATCTAATATTTCTGAAATGAGCTACAGGTTTGTCAATATTACAAGTTCCATGAAAGGACTTGGAAAGACTATAAAAGTCAGGAGAAAGAAAAGAAGCAAAAAGGAGTTGCTCTAGCTGATGATTCTAGTGAAAATTCTTCTGATGAAGACTTGCTTTAATCTCTGAAAAATTTCAGAGGGTCTATAGAAAAGGAATGATACATGAAAGATTTCAGAAGATCATCTCCTGAAAAAGAAAGACAAAAAGCTCAAGAAGAAAGCAATGGTGGCAACGTGGAGCAATATTTATAATTCCAATGAAGATTCACAATTAGATCAAAACCCAGAAGATACCGGTCTGATGAGGAATAAAACACGGCATTAATCGTGGAAAATCTAAGTAAGTGAATCTAATTCAAATCTAGAAGAAATGAGTAAAATTTTTTTTCAGGAACTTCATATAAAATATGATAAGATAAAGAAAAAGAATTTTAATATTTTGATTGCTCATCATGCATTAAATATCATGAAAGTTTGATAAAGTCACATGATAATTTAAAAAGGAATTATTAAAATATTCTCAAGAAGAGCGTAAAAAAAAAAATATATCTAGAGTTGCTTGAGGATTGGAATGAACTGGAAAATAAGATTACCATTAAATCATGTGATTGTGTGAAGCTTGAAATGAAATTTGCTGATTTAAATATTGGTATTAAGAGATTTATTCAAGGCTGTGATACAAGACGAAAATAGTTTAATTGATCATTCATTTGCATCTTTACCTAAAGTTTATTGTATTTTTTTTGTGGTGAAAATGAGCACATTGCAAGGAACTATTTTTAAAAGAAAAATAGAAAAGGAAAGAACCATGAAGCTAGAAATGAAATATTTAATGCAAAAACTAACCCCAAGGACCCAAGATAAAGTGGGTACCTAAAAATTATCTTGCAGGTTTGTCTAAAGAGCAATAAGAACAACAAATATTATCTTGATAATGGTTGCTCAAGAAATGAGAAGAAGTTTGCTGAACTCTCTATCAAAGATGGAGAGACTGTCAGTTTTGGTGACAAAAATAAAGGCAAAATAATTGGAGTTGGAAACATTGAATCCAACCCAACTATTAAGAATGTCTCGGATTGAAATATAATATGCTCAGTATAAGCCAATTATGCATAGAAGAAGGTTGCAAAAGTTGAAGATATCGAATCAGGAGATGGGACAAATCATGTTAAAGGAAAGTAATCTGCCAAAATATTTTTGGGTTGAAGTTGTAAGCATATCAAACTATATTATCAACAGAGTTTTAATTAGAGTTATTCTAAATAAAAACTCTATATGAGCTGTGGAAAAGAAGGAAGCCAAGCATCAATTATTTCCATACATTTGGCTGTAACAAAAATGAAGAAATTCAGAGGAAGCTTAAGATGACAACAACTGGATTCTTGCAATGCAAGAAGAATTAAGTCAATTTGAAAGAAATAAAAAACAAGTTGGATGAACAATGAAATATGATAAGAGATAAAGCAAAGGTTGTGGCTCAAAACTACAATCAAGAAGAAGGTACTGAATTTGATAAAGCATTTGCACGTGTTGCATGTTTAGAAGCTATTTATATATTGTGTATTGCATGTTTTAAGAAAATTAAGGTTTATCAAATGGATACTTAAAGTACATTTTTAAATGGAAAGTTTATGTAGGACAATGTTTTGAAAATCCAGAATATCCAAATCATGTTTTTAAATTAATAAAAGCTTTATATGATTTAAAATAGGTTATTAGAACTTGATATGATTTTCTTAATAGAACATGGTTTCTCAAAGGATCAAATTGATAAAACTTTGGTTATAAAGCATAAAAGAACTTATATCATGCTTGTGCAAGTTTATATGAATGATATTGTGTTTGGGGTTGCTAACATCTCTATGTGCAAGGAATTGAAAATTCAATAAAGATCTGAGATGGATATGATGGGAGAATTAATTTTCTTCTTGGGACTACAAATAAATCAAAACAAGGATGGAATCTTTTTTATTTAGTGATTCACTCAGAGAAAAAATTGAGATCAGATTTCATGAGGGATATTGTTCAAAGAGAAAATATGCTTTGTATCCCAACAGAATGCCAACTTGCTGATATAATTGTTAAACCATTAAAAGAAGAGAAATTTTACAAGATAAGAAGAGAATCAGGTACGGATATATTCATTCTAAAGGTAATCATATTCTCTATTTAGTTTATCTTGTATTTAAATATATTTGGCATGCTCTAATTATTTTTCTGTATTGTGTTTTATGGTACATATTTTAAATTGAGTTGCAGACATCTTACGTGCTCTATTTCTCTTTAAAAGTGTCAGTTATGGAGTTTCTTCTTTATTATATTTTAACTTTCACTTTAATGGACATTGTTTTTAAGGGAGTTTATCTTTTATTTTATCATATATTGGTGCACATGTTTTTCGGTTCAAAAGAAAAAGCTTGATTTTAAAATTTTGGTCAATTTCACATTTTTAAACTTTCCACTTTTGATATTTCGATTTCTAAAAGAATAAACTTTTGTCTTTTATATATAAGGGAATATTTTCAAAAGAAAGGAAGTTAATATCTTTTGTTTTGGTTAATCTTTCTCTTTCTAAATAACTTCTCACTTTTACAACAAAAACTTGTCTTTATTCTAATCTCGGTTTTCCATTCCTCTCTTTTAAAATCTCAAGAGTGAAAATCACCAAGCCAACAATATTGGCCCTAAAAAGATCAAAATTCTCAACTCCTCTCTCTTGCCCAATCATAGTTTTGTCTCAATTTTGAATTTTTCAGTAAAGAAAAAGCGTAATTTGTCGGTTTGCTGATTATGCGGCTTAGATTCCATCATTTGATGAGTCGGGTCGATTGTCGGGCAACAGAGTATTGGGTTGTACTACTCAGTTGTGTGAATGAAGAAAAGGAGAAAGTGTAGCAACCCAAATAAATGTCGATACTGAAAGTGAAAGAAATTCGTAAGTTCTCATCCCAAAATCAGCAGATTGGGCATAACTGAAAGCAATAAAAAGATCAGTGGCAGATTGATTAGAAAGAATTCAATGGCAAGGTATTTTTATGATTCTGCTATTTATCCTTCTCTGTTAAAAGACTTCTTTAGAACTAAGATGACAAATATTCTTGGATACTTTGAAATGGGATTGAAGTGATGATAATATTTTTGATTTATTATTTTGCTATTTTTGTGATATGTCTTGATCAATTTGAGTGGTTGGTTTCGGTTAATCTCTTACTTACATATCATCAACTCTTTTTGTGGTGAACAAATAAAAATTAAAAAAAAAAAGGGGGGAGAAGAATGATTATCTTTGTGCTGCTGATTTATTTTGATCATGTGATATATTATTTATTACTTTGATCATGTGCTGATATATTGCAGCTGATGATCCAAAACAATGCTGATGTTTTAAGATAATTTATTGGTAAATTGAATATTCATATCATGTGCTGATTGTATGATTTATGGCTTTACTCACATGCTGACATTTTAAATATGACTTATTGTTTTGCTCATGTGCTGATTAAGTAAAGTTCCTCATATGAAAAGTGCTGATGGTTTAATTGGTGCAGCATTTGTTTCTTAAAATGTGTTTTGATTATTTGGATTGAAAGTGCATGCAAAATTTTTTGAACTGAATATTATGCAGGTAAAAAAAAAAAAATTGGGAATTGATGCAAAATTGATTTGTGCAAAGTTATGATGATATTACATGCTTGATTGATTTTAATTGTGAAATATTCATTTGATTATGCAGAGTTGTGATAATATTTTAATTTATGCAACATTAAGTTTATGAAATTAAATGTGCAGATGTGGAAGAATTGATATATACAGAGTTGTGATATTTTAAATATATTGCAAAATGTGTATATGCAGAATTTTGGTTGTGCAATTGTACAGAATTTTTATGATATATATGCAGAATTTTTGTGTGAAGAATTGTGTGTGAATATTGACATTATGCTGCAGATTTTTGATTTTAATGCAAAATATATGTTATGCAGATTTGTTAATATGCAGCAAAAATAAATATATGCATATATGATTATAATATTATGAAAACAAATGTGCTTGATTTGTACAAAATATTGCAGAACTGATTTGAAGTGTGCAAATTTAAGTTTTTAATTGAGCAGCAAATTGAATTATGCAGTAGACTTGATTTTTGCATGTTGAGCTGAAAGATATTGAGATTATACAAAATTACTTTTGTGCAAGCTGATATTATGCATAATTAATAATATGAATTGCTTCTTTGATTTTGCTTAATCTTGAATATTTAGTTAGAATGCTTATCTGATTTTGATTTCTTTGAAGCAAAATATTTTGATTATTTTACATAATTGATGATCATTTAGTTTTGTGTGATCTTGTGTGGTTGATTGTTGATATGCTTGAAGATGTTTGATTTATGTTTATGCAAGCTAAATTGTGAAAATGATGACATTATGCAGGTTGAATTAAACATATGCTTAATTTGTGAGAATGCTTGATTTTTATTATCTTGCTGAATTGATTTAAATTGTGCAAAATGCTATTAATTTTGAATTATGCATCATATTGATTTGATCTTGTGAAATATTCATTTTGAATTATACAGCAAATTATCATTGTGCAGAATGAATGAGTTTGCCGTTGATCTTGATTAATATTTTGATCTTGATTCATTTGATCTTGATTAATTAATCATTATTATGCAGCAGACTATCTTAATTTTTTATAATGCAGGTTGAACTAATAAATTGATCATCACTGTAATATATAATTTGCTATGATGTGAAAGTGATCTTGATTATTTGATCTTGATTAATTCTTGATTATTTGATCTTGATTAATTAATTAAATTGTGCAGCAAATTATTAATTATGCAGAAATTGTATGTATTTAAATTGTGCAGCAGATTATTTATTATATACATGCAGAATTTCTTTTGTGCAGAATTGAATGTGTATGCATGTGCAGAAGTGCAGAATTTTTGTGCAGTATTTGTGTTTGTGCAGATGTGCAGAAATTTTGTGCAGTATTTATGCATGTGCAAATTGTGCAGAATTTTATGTATATGCAGAGTATGCAGATTTGGTATAAATAAGTGTGCACTGTGCATATATTATGCATAATTAAGTGAGCAGATTTTGATGATTATTTTTATGCAGCAGATTTTTAATTCATGCGTCAACTTAATTTTAATTGCTATGTAGTTTTTGATCTTAAGAAAGGTAATTATGCAGAATTATAAGTATGAATGATCATTTTATTTTATGAAAATAATTCTGCAAAATTGATTGAGTTGGAGACTTGATCAAATATAGGCAAGATATGATATGTGATGTGATTGTTGCAGGATTGAAAAGATATATTCTAATTACTTGATTATGCAGAATGCACTAAACTTAATTTCTTGATCATGCTTAACTTGATTATAAGAATTGAGAAATAATATATGATTATCTATATTGCAGTATTTTTGACAGGGCTAATAAATCATAATATATGGTATGCAATATAATGTAATCATGCATGTTGATAATTGATCAAAATTATTTTCAAATGCATACATTCAGGGGGAGAATGATAAAATAATTATTTGATCTTGGTCTTGATATTGATTATGCAGATTATCTTGATCAGATAATTTAAATTATGCAGGATGAAATTTGCAGGTTGGACAAAATTTATTTATGCAGAGGATAATTGATTGATAATGCAAAATGACTTGATGCTTAAATTATTTAACTTGATTATTTTTAATCAAATTTTAGTTGAGCATGCAAGTATGCAGAATAAATGGTTAAGTTGTGCAGATGCAGAATGATTATGTGATCTTGATTATGCATGATTGATAGTAAAAATGTGATTGTTCAGATATATGGAATTGCTGCAGGTTGAATTGATAAGTAAAAAATTTGCTTGAAGAGAAAATTGTAATTGCTGCGATATATAAGTGCAGAATAAATGGATGAAATTTGTTTGTGTAAGATGATTGTTTGATGATGCAGGTTGATTAATAGTGGAAATAATGGATTGATTATGCAGATTTGATGATTATTTGATCTTGATATGCTTGATCTTGATTATGCTGATGTGATGATAAATTGTTCTTGTGAAAGTGACTATGCAAAATTAATTCTTTGTGCTTAATAAATGCAGAATGTGCTTAAAATTAAGAATTACATGATGTTATATGTGATTGCTGTGATAAAGTGAAATACGGACTGAAAGTTTAAATTAATGAGATTCCTTTATAAAATTGATCCAAATTGGTGATACAGGTAGTAAGCTTGAATCTCTAAACATGTGTGATAATAATAAATTGCAAGATTATCAATACAGGGCTGATATGCTAATTACCTTATGCATGAAGTAATTTATATATGTGATCTTTTCTTACACTTTTTGTTGATGACAAAAAGGGGGAGAAGATATACATATCTTATGTGTAGGAGAAGAAATACATATGTGATATATTGTTGATCTTCATTGCATGAAATTGATATCTGAATATTTATGCTTCATTATTTGATTATCTTCTTGTTTAAATTGTTTTTGAGCATATATTCAGGGGAGCTTTTAAAATCTTGTTGTTTAACTGTTTTTGAGCATACATATAGGGGGAGCTTGAACTTGAATTGGTGAATGTTTTGTCATCATCAAAAAGGGGGAGAATGTTGGCTCAAAAAGCTAATTTATAGGTTTTGATGCATTAACAAAACATTTGCACTTGACAAAATTGGATTTCTTTCTAGAAGATATATTGCAGGCTCATAGTTCAAGTGCTGATGCAGAGTGTTCTACCAAGTATAGAACACGATGCAGAGTGTTCTACCAAGTACAGAACAAACGTGTTCGTGTTCTACATCCGTCAGAACAGACCTGCAGTCCTAAAGGTTTATTAGGAAATAAACTTTGTAAAATCATCTTTGAGGTTTTCACACACTCACAGCACGTCTATTGCATTATTATCTGCATAAAATATATTTTTAAATCACTTGATTACCTTAAACAAAATTATCTCTTTCCTAAAAAGATAAAAATCCACAATTAAAGCTTTTGAAAATGGAAAGGAAGTATTTCATTTTAAACCTGATTCTTCTTACTCAAAGAAGCATAAAATCAGAAGAAATCACTCTCAAATCAGATCTCTTCAATCATAGAAACATTTTTTGAAATTATGTTCACACCTAACAACTACAATTTTCAGCTATAAAAAGGAATTATGTTGGTGTGTTTTATTAAGTGAGTGAAAAACGATTTTCTGTTCTAAAATTGTGTTTTATCTTGTAAGTTTTTCATTCCTTCATGTGCATTCATGATCACATCTCCTCAAATATGATTATAGTTTCAATTGTAATCATGTTAAGTGAGGTTTTTAAATTTGCGAGATAAATGTGTGAGGTTAGGTTGCTAGAACCTAAGAAAATAAACTAGCAAGTGTTTAGGTTCTTTTACTTGGGAAAAAGGGCTAAGTGTTTTGATCATTTTACTTGGGAAAAATGATTAAGTATTTTTAGAGTTTTCACTTGGGAAGAAAAACTTGGGGTAGCTACATGTAACAGGCTTTTGACTCTTGCCCGTAAATAGAGTCACATTAGAAAGAGAGAAACTTTTAAGACGGATTGTCTTAAGGAGAGGATGTAGGCGGTGGCCGAACCTCTATAAATCGCGGTGTTAAATTCTCTATCCCTTACTCTCTTTTTATTTTGTGCTCTATAATTTTTATGCTGAAAATAGCTGTTTTGTATCTGTTCTGTGTGCTATAGAACAGAGTCAGAAAATCACCTCTGTTCTGAAAAACGGGATGAAATTGATTTTTCTAAATTAATCTATTCAATGAAAGTCTGATTTTTTGCCACTAATAATTTCGTCCATATGTGTAGTTTTTAATGGTAATGGATAATTAAAAAATTATTTAAAGTAAATTGCATGAAATGGATTTATTATGATGATGGTATTTTGCTTATAAAATGTATGTGTTCTAATCTGTCCAGATCACGAAAAAATTATGAAATGATCTATTCACCCCTCTCTAGATCATATATTTGGGACTTACACCAATCCCATATAAAGACTTTAAAACAATTCACGTTTTAATTTCATAAGTATTATATTATGAAACAATGTACCGTTTAATTTATATAAATAATATGAATCATGATTCATAACAAATAATTCTATGTATGGTTTGTTTCCTTCATGATCATAAGAGAATTATTCTTTTATCAATTATGAACTCTTAAGTCTTAAGGTAATGTTATAGGTTAACAACTTAAAAATACTTTGGTCAATTTAATGCCAAAGTATTTGAATATTGATTATATATTATAATGTGATTATTTTAAATGCTTACATCTAAATATAATGAATAAAATAACAGAAAAATAAATTTCAGTTAAATAAAAAATATAATCTACTTTTCAAAATACGTACTTCTAATAATTATTTAGGCTGAAAGAAATATTCTTACAAAGCAGATTTATTCTAGCAATTGTTTTTTCTTTTCTTTTCTTTTTTTAATAATATATATTTTTTTCTAATATTATAATGATAGGACAGGAAAATTGAGTAGAAAAGGAGAATTTTTCTTGCAAAGATAGACCAAAGCAACCACGTACGCATGTATAATTCACCCACCGTATCCTGATTAATTAACGAATATAATTAAGGATTAGTCCAACAATTTCCACATCCCATATAGAAAAAACCAACCTTAAGATGACCATATCATTAGACCAAGTCGTGAATCATCATCAAATACTGATTTTCTTTGTGTTCTGAATTAAAAAATCTCAACTGAAAATAATAATAATAATAATAATAATAATAATAATAATAATAATAATAATAATAAAAAGAATTAAAATGCTCCATCCATACACAGAATGTAAAGGAACTCAGAATTATTAGAACAAACAAGCAATTATGGACTGAATAGTCTATCTTTATTGAGCTTCAATCAATGGCTACTTATAGCCTTTACAAAACAGAAAAGAGAAAAGTTAGCAACCCACGTAGATAGCTAACTACATGGTAGAACTAATAGGAATTCAAAAAAATACTAATTGCATTACCGTTTAGAATAGGACTACTCTAAGACTAGGTAAGCTTATTAACAGAAACTCCTAAACTCAAGGACTCTAATCCTATCAAACCTTCCCTTAAACTAAGCAATGCCGCTTAGTTTACTTTTGGTATTTCGCACACTCCTAGCAGGCTTCTAAGCTTCTGAAATTGCTCCAATTTGAGAGGCTTTGTCATAATATCTGCAATCTGTTCTTGAGATCTGCAATGCACCAACTGGACAACATTTTGTTTTGACAAATCGCGTAGAAAATGATAACGCACATGGATATGTTTACTCCTCCCATGCATAACCAAGTTCTTAGAAAGCTTGATTGTTGAACTATTGTCACAAAAGATTGTTGTGCACTCATTGCCTTTGCTGCCGAGCATCTCAAGAACTCTCTTCATCCACACTGCTTGGCAAGCACAGGCAGCGGCGGCAACATATTCAGCTTCGGTGGAGGATAAGGCAACAATTGGTTGTTTTCTGGAAGACCATGCAACTGCTCCAGAACTCATCATGAACGCATATCATGAAGTGGACTTTCTGTCCTCCACACATCCTGCATAGTCACTATCTGTATATGCAATCAAATTGCTGCTCCCATTTTTCTTATACAAAATACCGTACCCCATGGTTCCCTTGACATACCTTAGCACTCTCTTAGCTGCCATTAAGTGAAATTCAGTAGGTTGTGACATATACCTACTAATGAGACTCACTGCATACATCAAATCTGGGCGTGTAGTAGTTAGATACATTAGACTACCAACCACCTGCTTGTAGTAGGTACCATCAACTTCAACTCCATGCTCGATTTTGAATCCTGGTACTATAGGATTCAAAACTTCATTGCACTCCTCCATACAGAACCTCTTAAGCACATCCCTTTCATATTTCTTTTGACAAACAAAAATCCCATCCTCCAACTGTTGTACTTCTAACCCAAGAAAGTAATTCATCTTCCCTAAATCTGACATTTCAAATTCCCTCATCATGGAACTCTTGAATTCTCTCATCATTGAATCATCATTCCCAGTAAAAATCAGATCGTCAACATATAAGCTAATAATTAAAAGTTTACCTTCAGAATTTGATTTCACAAAAAGAGTCTGCTCGCTGTGATATTTTTCAAAACCTTCCCTTAAGAAATAGCTCTCTATACGACTGAACCAAGCTCGAGGAGCTTGTTTCAGTCCATATAGAGCTTTTCTTAATTTATAAACTTTGTCTTGTTGCTCCTTTTTCTCAAATCCTCTAGGCTGTTCGACATAGACATCCTCCACCAATTCCCCATGTAAAAATGCTGACTTGACATCTAGTTGATAAACCTTCTAACCTTTTGCAGCAGCTAGAGCAAGGATGAGTCGCACAGTGTCCATTCTAGCCACTGGTGCAAAGACTTCAGAATAATCAATTCCATATTCTTGCACATACCCCTTTGCAACAAGTCTAGCTTTGAATTTTTCCACTTCACCGCGTTCATTCAGCTTGGTCTTATAGACCCATTTGACTCCAATTTGCTTCGCTCCTTCAGGCAAATTAGTAAGAATCCAAGTTCCATTTTTTTCAATGGACTTGATTTCGGACTCCATAGCTTTCCTCCATTCATCATGCTTTACTGCTTCCTCAAAGCTCACAGGATCTGTATTTGCAAAAAAAAACACAATTAACAAAATCCACTATTCCATCTTCTTCCTCTGATAGTCCTGTTCCGCTTATGTAGTCACTTAACCAGCTTGGTGGCTTTCTTGTTCGTGCTACCACAACTACTGATTCTTCATTGTTATTAATCACCATATTTTCTTCTCTTGCCTCTATTTCTTCTTCTTCTTGGTCGTTCTCAACCTCTGCTTCTTCTTTGTCACTTCCTTCCCATTCTAGAGCAACAAGTATCTCTGGCTCATGCTTCTTATCCCAGTCCCAATTCTTTCTCTCTTCAAAGACAACATCTCGGCTAGTTGATATTTTCTTGGTTATAGGATCATATATCCTATAGCCTTTTGATTCATCACTAATTCCCAAGAATACTCCACTTGTACTCTTGCTCTCCAACTTTGTTCTCGTTGCATCTGGCACATGTCTGTGGCACACACATCCGAAAATTTTAAGATGCTCAACTGACAGTTTCACTCCACTCCAGGCCTCTTCTGGTGTTGTGTCCTTTAAGGCTACTGTAGGACACCGGTTGAGCACGTAGACTGCCCATTTTACTGCTTCAGGCCAAAAGGGCTTTGGAACCCTCTTTTCGGACAACATGCTTCTCACTGAGTTTATCACTGTGCGATTCTTCCTTTCAGCGACGCCGTTCTGCTGTGGAGTATATGCCGTCGTCAGTTGCCTTTTGATTCCACTTTCTCTACAAAAGTTGTTAAACTCGGTGGATGTGAACTCCCCTCCTCGGTCTGTTCGTAATCCCTTGATGGCTAGACTAGTTTCTTTCTCAATAAATATTTTAAACATCTTGAACACATCAAATGTTTCTGACTTATCATTTAGAAAATATGACCAAGCTTTTCGACTATAATCATCAATCAAACACAACACATATTTCTTGCCATTATTTGAAATAGGAGAGATCGGACCACATAAGTCAGCATGAATGAGTTCTAACCTTTGAGTTGCTCTCCACATGCTTTTCTTTGGGATAGGTTCTCGATGTTGTTTACCTTTCAAGCAATCAACACACACTTCAGCCGAGATTGTTAACTGAGGTAGGCCATGAACCAAATTATTGCGTTGCAAGACTTGAAGATTTGTGTTGCTAATGTGACCAAGCCTGCAGTGCCAGAGGTGAGCGAGGTCTTGTGTTCCAGCAGGTGAACAGGTGTTGAAGCATATTTCTTGCCTTGTCTGGTCGGAGAGTGATAGCTTTTTAGCTACTAGAATGAACATCCGATTTGCTGTCATCTCAGTTTGAATGATGAGACCCCTTTTGGATGATAGATTTTGCATTTTCCAGACCCAATAAGAATGTTAAGACCTCTCTCCTGGAGTTGCCCTATGCTCAGAAGATTGTTTCTAAGCTCAGGTACACAATATACATCACCAACAGTACAATTGAAGCCATCTACCTCCATTTTGACACTCCCTTTTCCAAAAACTCGCATCCGTGTGTTGTTCCCAAGTTTCACCGTGGTCTGAAAATCTGCATCTAATTCGCAAAACATGGTTTTGTCACTACACATGTGGTTACTGCATCCCGAATCCAAAAACCAAATGTCTTCTCTTTTCACACTGATTTCATCAACATAAGCCATCAATAACATTTCATCCTCCTCATCTAACTCGGCATAGTTGGCTCGTTTTTCCCGGGTGGGACATTCATACTGAAAGTGGCCAAGCTGGTGACATCGATAACATTCCACAATGGATTTGTTCAGAGGTGATCTTCCTCTTCCTCGACCTCTGCCTCTAAAGCTTCCTCCTTCACCTCTGCCCCTACCATTCTCAACTTTCAAAGCTTGTTCTTCGCCAGTGATCTTCTTCTTAAATTTCTGTTCATGAACTAAGAGAGAACTTCGAAGCTGATTCAATGAAAGACTTTTGATATCTTTCGATTCTTCGATGGAACACACAACAAAATTCCAGCTTTCAGGAAGTGTACGCAATATCTTCTCTACAATCCTCGCATCCTCCATGACTTCTCCAAGATTGCTCATGTTATTGCATACTAACACCACCCTTGAAAAATAATCAGTAATGGACTCACCAATCTTCATCTCAAGTACCTCAAACTCTCTCCGAAGAGCCTGCAACTATGCATTGCGTACCTTCTCATCTCCTTGGAACCTCGTCTTCATAGAGTCCCAAAGTTGTTTAGACGTGTCCTTCTGAGTGATAGTCTTCAAGGTCGTCTTGTCAATAGCTTGAAAAAGGTAATTCTTGACCTTTAAATCCTTTAGCTTCAGTTCTGCTAGTTCTGCTCTCTGAGGGCCATTCAGAATCTCACCTCTCCCTGGTTCAGTGTAGCCTGTATCCACCAGATGCCACCACTCCTTTGAACGTAGTAAGTTTTCCATGAGCATAGACCAGTACTCATAATCCCCATCAAACTTTGGAATTGTCAACATGCTATGCCCTTCACCTGCCATTGTCCCTCTCTTTTGCAACCTCTCGTGTTCCACTCGTGTTTCACTCTATCCTCACAAATGTTTCTCTTTGACACAATCAGGCCCCCTTTCGCAGGCTCTGATACCAAATGTAAAGGAACTCAGAATTATTAGAACAAACAAGCAATTATGGACTGAATAGTCTATCTTTATTGAGCTTCAATCAATGGCTACTTATAGCCTTTACAAAACAGAAAAGAGAAAAGTTAGCAACCGATGTAGATAGCTAACTACATGGTAGAACTAATAGGAATTCAAAAAAATACTAACTGCATTACCGTTTAGAATAGGACTACTCTAAGACTAGGTAAGCTTATTAACAGAAACTCCTAAACTCAAGGACTCTAATCCTATCACAGAAATCAAACACAAGACATTCTATTGAGAAAAAAAAGAACCCCTAACATTTCATTTTAATGCTTAGAATATATAATTATCAACTTTTAAATAATATTACGAATCAACATCTCAATTAAAATACTCTGGTCAATTTATTCTTATTATCTTAATAAAAAAAAATTATGCTTATTATATGCCAACGTACGTACCTGAATACTTAATGTTAATAGTCAATATTATATTTAAATTAATGTAATGAATAGATAAGAGAAAAATAAATTTCAGTTAAGTGATAAGTTATCTATTCTCAAAATTATGTACTTATATTATTAACACAGTGTAAAATAATATATATTCAAATTATAAAAATAAAATGGACCGAGGAACTGAAACTTAATTATTAGAATTCAAAATATCTTGGTTTTGTGTAAATTAGACTCGATAAACGGATTTGGAGGTGAAATCCAAAATTCAAAAATGAATTAATTTTTACAAAATAAAGATGAATTTAGCAATGAAATTCAGAATTCGTAATAAACTTAACGTCAAGATATGTTAATTGTAGCGATGAAAATGCTACGAATTCAGAAATCCATCGCTGAAAATTCGTCACAACGTTGTTACAATTAGCTACGATTTTTTTTTTCCGTAGCAACTAGCAGCTATGTTTTATTTGGCTACATATATGATAGATCAATTTAATTAAAGTGGCCTAACTTCTAGATCTGTGAATAGCGTAATTTTATGAGTAAAGCGCATAGCTCAGATAATGGGAGCTGATGGGATAATGGGATCTTTAATTATCCTTTTTTCATACAATAATGATAAAACTTAATTAACCATTGTAATTGGATTGAAATAACAGACCGAGAATAAAAGTAGTCAAATATTTATTGAGAAAAAGTCCCATATGTTTATATTAATTACGTACCATTATAAAAAAATAAAAATAAAATCACAGCAGGTATATTTCATAAAACCTGACGGTGACATTGACCAAAAAATTATTTGAAATTTGCATATTTGACTTAATTGATAATGGAAGCAATACAATATGAATATTCCCTAACAAATGCTTTAATTAAGTCTTGAAAGAAATGTTATTTATGATTTTTAAATCAAGCGATCCAGGTCAAGAAATTGTGGAAAAAAAGGGCATGAATTAGAAAAATGCTACCCTGTTTAAGAAACTTTAATTTAATCCTCAACGACCTCAATTTGACTTTAGTTAATTTTTTTAAAAATAATTAAATGTTATTTTAAAAGTATAGGTCAATTGAATTGGTCAAGATGACATAGATCATATCTACACAAGTAGACATGCACTATGGACAAATAGCAGCTTTTTTTTTTTTTTTTTAAGTTACATTTCTTTTCTATTGGTAATGAAAAAATGAATAATAATTAATAAGCTTACACCACTTAAAAAATGAAGCATCACTTGACCTAAAAGTTATAAATATCAGATAAACTTACTCCTTTATTCTTAAGTCAAAACTTCAAATACTTCTGGGCTTTGGTAATATATGAAAATATTTTATACAATAATATTAAATTCTTGATCATACACTTTTTTTTTACATAAAAAAATGGTTTTAATTGAAATCTTATTATTTATTTTTGGAGTAAGGTAATTTTTTGCCATCAAATTTTTATGATATGGTTAAAAAATGCCACTAAACTTTTTTTATTTTTATTGTTTCTACCCTTAAATTTTCAAAATAGAGAGAAAATGTGATTGACTAATACCACAATCAATTGTACATCACCACGTAAAATATATTTATTTTGATAAATTCATGAGTAAAATTACGTATTTATTAAAAAAAAAAACTGCTAATCCTTTATTTTTATGAAGAAAAAGCAGTAATTAAATCTTGAAATTAATTTATGTACATGCATATAATGGCAAATGTAGAAAGAGTTTAGATATCAATTTCAGAAAGTTAAGTAGCTTCCCAACCAAATGGGATACCAAGTTGTTAGTTGAAAATTGAAATTGCTAATGTGTGTGTAACATTTGGAAAGTTGTACTAAATTGTAATAATTTCAGCTCATACATTCTCATCAACCCTAAAGTATTCCTACCACTTGGCTTCAGTAAATGTATCGCAGGTGGTGGAGATCCAATCCCTGCAGCCACAGTTCTCTTCTTCACATATATGCTACTTCAAATATCCTTCCTCAGTTTCTTATGTTTCTAGTTAAATTATATACATTCTTCAAACTCAATCACGAGACCTTTCTTTAGTACTCTTTTGTCATGTTCAATAATTATATTTATTGGCATTGGACAAACATTTTATTTAATTAATTATTAAAAGGGGTCGAGTATTTGTTAATATAGTGTGTAATTCTAATCATGTACACCAATACATACTGATGACAATGGGATTGCTTGAAGCATCCTCTTAAGGAAATCACATGAAAAAAGAAACCGACGTTGTAATGAAAATTAGTGCTTAAAACAAAGTGCCGAGCTGTAAATCCAAGATTACTGATAATAGATTTTCAAGTTTGAAATGTTCCATCACTACAAGAATTTAAGGATTTCCCGATGGAAATCCAAAATTTTCCGTCGGGAAATTCAATTGTTGCATTCCGTCGGCAATATGATCGTAAGTAAAAATTGCCGACGGAATATTGTTCCGTCGGCAATTTTACCGACGGAATATTACATTCCGCCGGTAATTAAATAAAAAATAAAAAATTTTCAGAATTTATCGACAGAATTTAATATTCCGTTGGCAATTTTCCCGACGAAATTTAATATTCCGTCGGGAATTTTTTAAAAAAATAAAAAAAAAATAGAATTTCTCAACGGAATTTAATATTCCGTCGGGTCAGTAATTTAAAAAGCACATAAAAAAATTAAATAAAACAATAATAGCAACAATACAAATTAATAATAATAATAATATAGTGTTAAGTTTATTATTTTCTAATAATACTAAGAACAATAAATCATATTATTTTATTATTTAACAATATTCCTGCTAAGACTAATAACACTAATAATAAACTCTCTACATTAAATCATATTTTTTTTTTCTAGATAAAAGTTATTAAAGTCATTTGCAGATGGAGAATTAAAAACACATATGATATTACAAAGCTCTCTACATTAAAATCACATGTTCCTGCTACAGTGAGAGAGCTGAGAAGGAAAAACTAAACAGTATATGTGGTACACCAAGGCCATTCAGCCGACATGTTTACATCCTCAATTTAAATCTCTAGATTTCCATGTCTACATGTACCAGGCCCGGTCAAGCTCAAATCACCAACAGAGGATAACTTTGAAAGGAACACAGCAGCGATGGCACAAACTATTTCATTGAATGTCTATCCTATGTTCGAATTCTAACCCTAGCAAGGAACCCTTCTAAAAGTCTATTTTGAGTGGGATGAATGATGCATGAAACTACAAAATTGACCAACTCTGCAATCAACGAACGGATATGCATCTCAGATTTTTTGCAGTAAGAAAAAGGTAATAAGAATAAACTAGAATTGCCATATTTATGATATGATGTTAATACAATATAGGTAATGCTATTTCCAGCAAAAACATAAATGTCAAATGAATAATCAAGCTACACATTCTCTGGTATCACATATATTCTTTTGGCTAAAACAAGATACCTGGAATCCTTGGCTTCTAGCAACATCAATTATACTTTTCCTTGTTTACACATATAATAACTAGATGCAGGTCCTTTTTTTTTACTGGATAAAAGTTATTAGAGTCATACAATGTTTACACATATAAAAACAAAAATCCCACAAATTTTAACAAATTACAAATATATAATAACAATTATAACACAAAATCAATACACAAAATAATAAATATACATACAAATATAACTCAAAATTAAAACTATAATAAAATAAATTTAATGTACAATAATAAAATTTTTAATAAATTAAAACTTAAATAAAATAATATATATTAACAAATTATACAATAAATTCAAACAATAATAAAAATGCATACATATTATTAACAAAATAAAATAAATTAAAAAAATAAGGAGGAAACTTGACCTCGGGTGCGGCAGAACCAGGGAGCACGCGTGGAGGTGCGGAAGAGGAAGCAGGCGGACGCGGACCGATCGGCGGCAGCTTCCGGCGGCGGTAGCTGGCTAGATCTGGCGGTGGGCAGAAGGAGGAAGAGAAAGCGTGAGCGAGGAAGGGAGGGAGAAGAAGGAGGAGCAAACGGCGCGGAGGAGGAAGCAGGCGGCACAGGCGAAGGCGGACCGATCGGCGGCGGCTTCCGACGGCGGTAGCTGGCCAGATCTGGCGGTGGGCATGCAGGGGCTGGGCAGAAGGAGGAAGAGACAGCGTGAGGGAGGAAGGGAGGGAGAAGAGGGAGGAGAGAGGGAAAAGAAGAGAGAAAGAAAAGAGGGTAAAAGGGAATTAATACCCCTTATTTTTAGCGACGGAAATAATACCGTCGCTAAATAGCGACTGTATAAGTAAACCGTCGCTAAAAATTAGCGACGGATATCTATTCCGTCGCTAAAAATATTTTAATAAATATATTTAATTTTATTTAGCAACGAAAATTTAAATCCGTCGCTAATTTTAGCAACGGAAATTGAATTTCCGTCGCTAAAAATATTTTAATAAATATATTTAATTTTATTTAGCGAATGATCTAATCCGTCGCTAAAATTAGCGACGAAAATATAAAATTCTGTCGCTAAAAATATTTTAATTAATATATTTAATTCTATTTAACAACGAAAATTAATTTTCGTCGCTAATAAAATAAATTATTTTTTTTAATAATTTTAGCGACGGAAAACTAATTCCGTCGCTAAAATTAACGACGGAATTTTATATCCGTCGTAATTTCGGTCGTTAAAACTGGAGGGAAATGATTCTCGCCATTTTTAGCGACGGAATTGTTTTTCCGTCGCTAAATATCCGTCGCGAAAACTATATTTTCTTGTAGTGCATGAATGAGGAAGTATCTTCCCAGAGAAATCCTTTAACCTGTATGCTCCATCTCTGACTTCATGTATTATGTAAGGACCTTCCCAGTTAGGACTGGGATGCAACTACCTTATTGAGAACAAGTTGTCCGATTCTAAATAACCTCAGCTTTATATTCTGATCGTGGTAGGATGACATTTTTTGTTTATAAGCAGCAGATTGTATTTGAGCAGACTCTCTCTATTCCTTCAGTCTGTCTAGTTGACATAGTAGGCTTGCATCATTTTTCTCAGCATCAAAACTCGAAATCCGGATATTTGGCATATCAATTTCATAAGGAATGACCGCTTCTGTCCCATATGCGACCGAGAGAGGGGTTTCTTCTGTTGCTGATCTTGGTGATGTTCGGTAGGCCCATAGAACATTGTACAGTTCGTCTACCCAGAGGCCTTTTGATGTATCAAGTCTTTTCTTCAATCCTGCAAAAATGGTTCGGTTAGTTACCTCGATCATGCCATTTGACTGCGGGTGATACACAGAAGTAAAGCAAAGCTGGATCTTCCACTCCGAGCAATATTCTCTGAATGCCGCATAATCAAACTGCTTGTCATTGTCCGTGATGATAGAGTGTGGGATCCCAAACCTTGTGATGATGGACTTCCGAACAAACTTGAAAATGTTCGCTGGGGTGATTGTAGCTAGGGGTTCTGCTTCTATCTACTTGGTGAAGTGGTTAACTGCCAAAACTGGGGGTGTGCAAAAATTGAACCGACCCGAATAACCCAAACCGAAATATAAATTCGGGTAGGGTTATTCGGATAATTCGGTTCGGGTGTGAGGATTTGTAAAATTTCGGGTTCAGGTCAGGTCGGGTGAAAATCAATATAAAACCGAATCACCCGAATCGAACCAAATTTGTTGTAATATTTGGACATTTTAAGATGGTGAACATGTTAATTAGGTATTTTTCATATTATATAGTTACTATGTTATATGTTAATTAGGTAGTTATATGTTAATTAGGTATTTAATTATGTATTTTTCATGTTATATGGTGACTATGTTAATTAGATATTCAATATGTTAATTATGTATTTAATAGTTTTCATAATATTGTTTAATTAGGTTTAATTAAAAAAATAAAATAAAATTCGAGTAATTAGGGTTATTCGGTTCGAGGCCCGAAATATTTCGGGTTATTCGGTTTGGGACCCTACAAGGAGTTAGGGTCGGTTCGGGTGTTAAATTTCTTGCAAATTCGGGTTTCGGGTTATTCGGGTCGGGTTGACCCAAACCCGACCGATGCACAGGGCTAGCCACAACCAAGAACTTTCGCTGTCCGGTTGCCAAGGAAAAGGGGCCCAGAATGTCGATACCCCACTGAGCGAATGGCCAAGGACTGTATATTGGAACCTGAGAGGTTGGCTTCTAATGATTCAAATTACCAAACCTTTGGCACTTATCACATTTCTGGACGAGCTCTTTAGCTTCTTTCTCCATGCTTGGCCAATAATACCCTTGTAGTAAGGCTTTCCGAGCTACAGCTTGTGCCCCACAAATGCCTTCATGGATCTCTCTCATTACATAATCGCCCTCTTCCGTGCTCAAGCATCTTGCCCACGGAGCCGAAAAAGATCACCTGTACAACTGATCATCTAGAATGGCGTAGCGACTAGATCGCTGAACTACATTCCGAGCTTGAACCTGATCCTCTGGAAGAGCTCCGGTACTCAAATATTGGTAAATTGGAAGCCGCTATCCATCCATCGGTTCTTGCAGGTGAACCTTATATGTTTCGTGGGTTGGGGCCGATAGAATTAACAAGATGATATCTAAAGCAGATGTTTGGTTTTGGAGGCATACCTGCTTGGCCAAAGTGTCTGCCTCCTCATTCTCTGCCCGGGGTATTTGCTCGATAGACCATGCACATCCTAGTTTCTCTAGTTGGGAGAGGAGTGCAACTGTTAATTCTTTATATTTGACCATCATTTGGTCCTTTGCTTCAAATTTTTCAAGCATCTGGCTAACAACCAGCAGTGGGTCAGAGAAAATAGTCAGTGAGTCCGGTTTTACCTTGATGGCGAGCTGTAGGCCGAAGCTGAGGGCTTCATACTCTGCAACATTGTTGGATGCCTGAAATGCTATGTGAGCAATTCCATGGATTGTTATCTTTCCAGGTCCGATTAGGATCACCCCTGCTCTGACACCTGTGGATGAAGATGCTCCATCTACATACAACTTCCAAGAACATGGGCTCAGCTCCGGTGGAGGTGCATGTAACTCTGCTACAAAATCAGCTAAGACCTGACCCTTCATCGATGGACGTGCCTCATACTGGACATCAAACTCTCCCAACCGAGCTGCCCATTCAGTAATTTTTCCAGATACTTCTAGCTTCTGTAGCACCTTTTTTAGATTTGAATTTGTCCGAACCGCCATAGTGTGTGCCTGGAAGTAAGGCCGCAGTTTGATGGCCGATGTAACTGATGCAAAGGTGAGATATTCCAGTATAGGGTACCTCAGTTCAGTGCCTCTCAGAACCTTGCTGGTGTAATAGATGGGGAACTATTGGCTATCCTCTTCTCTTATCAAAACCAAACCCACGGCTCCAGATGAAACTGCTAGATACATGTACAGGGTTTCTCCCTATTGAGGCCGACTTAACAGAGGTGGGGTGCTAAGAAAAAGCTTCAACTCTTCAAACGCTTTCTGGCAATCCGGAGTCCATTCAAAATTCTTCACCTTTTTAAGAGAACTGTAAAAGGGTAGACATCGTTTAGCTGAACAAGAAATAAATCTGTCCAGAGCTGTTACCTTTTCGTTGAGTTTCTGCACCTCCCTTATTGACTTAGGGGGTTTCATCTCCAAAATAGCTAGGATTTTCACTGGGTTAGCCTCTATTCCCCTTTTCGAGATCATAAAACCTAATAATTTGCCGGACTGCACCGCGAAAGCACATTTCTCTGGGTTAAGCTTCAGACCAAACTTCCTCAAGATTGTGAAAGTCTCAGCGAGCTCGATTGGTAAGCTTTATGCCATCTTGCTTTTGACAATCATGCCATCTACATAGACTTCCACATTTCTTCCGAGCTGATCAGCGAACATTATGTTTATCAATCTCTGATATGTGGCACCGGCGTTCTTTAATCCAAATGGCATGACCGGGTAACAATAAGTAGCTCGGTGTGTGACAAAGGCAGTTTTTTCCTCATCAGCTTTGTTCATGGGGATCCGGTGATATCTTGCAGAGGCATCTAGAAATGCGTATTCTTTGAATCCGGAAGTGGAGTCGACCAGGAGATCTATGTTGGGCAGCGGGTAGCTCTCCTTGGGGCAAGCCTTGTTAAGATTGTGAAGTCGACACACATCCTCCACTTTCCATTGGATCTTTTAACCAACACCACATTTGACAGCCAGTCTAGATATAGCACTTCCCTTATGAACCCAATCTTCAACAACGTGTCAATTTCCTCCAACATCGCTAACTGCTGCTTGGGAGCATAGTTCCTCTTCCTCTGTTTAACAGGCTTGCAGTTAGGTTGTACATTGAGTGAGTGGCACATTACCTCGGAAGATACACCCTTGATATCCAAAGGTTGCCAAGCGAACACATCTGTGAACTCTGAGAGTACTGCTATCAGCGCCTCTTTCTCCTTGCCCGTCTTGTTGGCAGTGATCTTGACCACTTTTTCCTGTGAGAGCTCCACATCCTGAAGTGAGTCTAAGGGCTCGACATTCCGGACTGCAGGGACATCTAGTGCATCTAATGGCAAAGCCTGATTAGCCTATTTTAACATTGTGACATATGTTTCCTGTGCTATCTTCTGGTTTCCCTGGAGTACTGCTTCACCTCCTAATACTAGGATCTTCATTAGCAACTTGCGCATGAAAATGTAAGCATCCACCCCCACCAAAAGTGGTCACCCAAAAATCACATTATATGCCAGCGGTATGTCCACCACCATAAAACAGCTCTTGCAATGGCAAACAGTCTCATCATCCCCAAGTTGTAATGCTAAAGCGACCAATCCTTCTACCTTAATCGGTTGTCCTGATATACCGATGAGTGGGGAAGACACGGCTTCCAACATGTTGGTAGACATTTCCAGCGCCCTGTATGCCTGGAGGGTGATGAGGTTGACCGCGCTCCCAATGTCTACTAGGATTCTCTAAACTAAATAGTCCTATATCATTGCTTCTACTACCAGAGAATCTGTGTGAGGTGTCCGGATATGCGCACTATCTGCCTCAAAGAACTTTATTTTGTAGCCTCCTGCTCTCGAACCAGCCCCCATGGAAAATACTTCCTTTGCCTTTCATTTTCTAGAGTCCTCGAAGACATCATAGTGTTTACCCCCTGCGATGACATGGATAACCCCTGCTGGAGCTTTTTTACTTAAACTAGCTCTGTTGTCTTGTCTTCGCGGAGATGGGGACCGATCTCTCCCATTCTTTTCTTTACCCTTCACAAACTGACCGAGCTTTCCCTTCCGAACTAAAGTTTCAATTTCTCGCTTCAGTTGCTAGCAGTCATTTGTCTGATGGCCTTTGTCCCTGTGAAAAGAACAGTAAAGGTTTTGGTCCCTGTTAGGATCCTCCCTCATGGGGCGCGGCCAGTTAACCCGTTCATTATCTTTCATCAATGCCAGGATCTGGGACCTCGAGGCCGTCAAGGGCATCAGCCTCTGATCCGACTTATCACTAGAGCTTGGTTTTGTGATTATGTAAGCTCGGTTCGAGTTATTTGATCCTCTATTTCTAGCCTCGTCTCACCCTCCGTTATTCCTATCCCGGCCTGTTCGAAATCTCTATCCGAGTCTATAAGCTGAGAATTGTATCTGAGTCAGCGAGCTTCATCCATTCGAATATACTTATGAGCCCGGGACATGAGCTCGGTGAAGTCGCTCGGTGGCTTCTTGCTGAGGGAGTCACTGAAGTCTTGACACCTAATGTTGCGAATGAGACCGTTAATAGCCACTTCCAGATTCAAATTCTGAATGTCCATAGCCACCACATTAAACCTTTCTACATAGGTTTGAAGTGATTCTCCCTTCTCTTGATGAACCAGAGTGAGGTCGGCCGAGACTCTTGCTGGTCGTATAGTGACAACGAACTTGGCAATGAACATGTCACTGAACTGGTCAAAACTATAGATAGAGTTCTCGGGTAGATTACGAAACCAAATCTGTGCGGACTCTGTATGGGTTTGTGGGTGGGAAGATTTTGCACAAAGCAGCATCTTTCGTAGTATACCAGCATGGTATGATGGAATTCATCCAAATGAGTTCAAGGGTCGATACTGCTGATGTACTTTGGCAGATTTGGTAATCTTATCTGTGGGAAGGGGGCAACCAAGATGTCCTTAGACAGGGGGGATCGAAAACTACCTTGATACTGCAAAGTGCTACGGTTCTGGTATTTCTGCATTCTCTCTTCAAACATCCTTTTAAACTATTCGGTTGTCATGGTAATTGTTGCACCAAGGAACAACGTGCTCGGTAAAGGTGGTGGTGAGTAGTTATGGGTGTCTGAACTATGGGTGGTGCCAGTGGGATGTTTGTAGGTGCTGCCGGTGGTGCCTGAGCCACCATGGCTAACAGGGCGGTCAGGAGCGTTTGGGCTGTTTGAGGGCTTAAGCCTGGGATTGCTAGGATGGGTATAGACTGTGGTGTTACGAGTGTATGGATTTGTGTTTGGGGAAATAGTTGTCGCGCTGGTAGTGGGAAAATTTGCTTTGATTGAGCTGGCTGCAAGTGATAGAGAGTCTGGCCAAGAAGATTGACCGGAGGTTAGGAGGCAGTATTGGGTTGGTTTGCTGATGGGACAGCGGAGATAGGCAAGTCGGGGAAAAGATCCATCGTTGACTAAATATCTGTGGAGTGTTCCGCGCTCACCGCACCAAATGATGACAATGGAATTGCTCGAAGCGTCCTTTTAAGGAAATCACCTGAAAAACTCAAAGAAACCGACGAGGTTCTAACGATGGAAGCTCCGACGATCAAGTCAGTAGATTGACTAAGGTATGTATTCTGTGTAAAAAATCAAGAGAGTAGAACGTACCTGTTCCTTTACTTTATATAGAGCTCTTTTCCTAAACCAAATAGGAAATAGGATCCCGATTAGGAGAAAATCACTCTGACTCCTTGATTGGTGCTTGATTCCTAATTTGTAAGGATTTGTTGAATGATTTCAGGTACTTTCCATCATTATGTGATCAGTATCTGCTTAATATCTGGAAGATACCCGTGAATGATGACTTTCCATATGTTGATTCTGATCTGTTTAAATAACCGAGTTACCGATATGGTGGATATCCAAATGAGTCCGGTTATCGAATTCATGGATTGAGAGTCCGATTGGATACTGAACTCTTGGATAGAAAGTCTGGTCATCACATACTATCATATCAGAAAGTAATATTTTTTTATTTTTCATTTGACAACTAGAACAAGGCTGTTGCTAACTTATTTTTTAATTTAAAAACAAATTCCATGTATTTTAACATGAAATTAATTATGACCAATTTACTGTATGGCACCCCATAAAATTTTCTACTTTGCTAAACCCCAAAATGTTTAGCCTTCATACACATTTTCATCTTGGCCTAACTACATAATGTTTATGCCCCTTTTTATTTTCCCTTTCTCCTCTCTATCTGATGATCAGACCATAATGCCGCTATTGTATGTTTGTAATGCTTGTATGGTTAATTATGATGAGATTTTTGAGCTCGTTGTGATGTATGTGAGCTATGAATGCCCCGTTTATGATATGTTAGCTCGGTGGACCGAAGCTCATGGGGTCCAAATGTTTTTAAATGAACGGTCCAAATCCTTGCTAAACAGTAAATGAATGGTTGCAAAATCCAAATAAGGCCTGTATGATACAGGCTTCATTTTGGGTGCATATAAAGGTTCATTCAAACAAGAACTTAATTCATAAGACTAGATGCAGCCCAATATAGTTCCATGGAGACTAGGCAGTCACAGCCCCATTAAATAAAATACAAACCTTATAATTCCTGTATGTAAGATTATTTTCATGCCATCCATTAAATTCATCCTTTTTGCTGCCCAAAATAAATAAAATAATCCCTTTTATTGAAATTAAATACAAATCACTTATATGATCAGAACCAAGAAATATAAGAATTAATGATTTGTGATTTGGCGTGAATGGTTCCCTTTTACTAATTTTGTAGATACCATGCATTTGGTTGAGGACAAGTATTTTTGCCCTTCATCTCTCTTTTAGCTGCCTCTAATTTCACTTTCTTATTTGCTTCCCTCATAGGTAACTACTTAAACATGGTACTATGAATTTTGAACATAAAGACACTTAGTGCTCCACAAAAAATTACAACCAAACATAACAACCTGTTCTTAGAATTTTTTTTTTTTTTGTTTTCCCTCCATAAAATGAGATTTTATTTCTTCTTTGCTAAATGCTAAAAAAGGAAAATGTCACTACTTGTCGTTTCACATGGCAATATATCCAAATCAATAATTGGGTGTAAGTACCCCTAATATATAAATATAGAAATATACTAGATTTCAAAGAATATTAATCTATAATAACATTAAAAGTGTGCATTTCTTGCCATATAATTAGTTATTGCAAGGTGAAAATTAATCGTGGCATGTCGTGGATACCATACCATGTGTCTGTATATATATATATATATAACCTGGATTGGTCAATTTTTTTAGTCTGGAACACATGTACAAAATATAGTTTTATGATGACTTGGAAATACTCCATTAGTTACTTTTTAAGCGTTGCTTTTGATTATTGGCACATAAATTAAGAAAAATAATTTGTTTATTTTAATATTATAAAAAAAATTATTAATTGATTATATTGTCCTTTTACTTAATATAAAAAAGGTAATAATAAATATATAAATGCATTTAAAATATAAGACAATGGTAAAATAGAAAAATTGTATTAAATTATTTTTGAATTATGAAAAGTACATTAATTTTTTTTAAAAGAAATTTGAAAAGCAACATTCAAAATGAAATGAAAAAAAAAAATTTCAAAAGTGATGGTTAAAAAGAAAAGGAAAGAGAAATAAGTAATAACTATTAGATGCATACCTCCAGATTATCATTCTAAATTCCTCATTACTATAAATTAGGACTTCTTCAAATTTAAATCATTGGAGTATTTTTGGGCAAAAATATGTAAAGCTTCATTATATTTGTGATCACATTTGTCTTTGGCCTTAATGTCCCTAATATTATTACTTATTGGCTTTATCAACATTATTATTTCAAGATTTTGGTAATAAACAATAATTTTTCACATTAGATTGATGTATATACAACATATTAAATTTAAAATTTAAAGATTTTGTGGAGACTATATTGAAAAATGTGGAAAAAGTGACGTATCGATTTCACAAAAATAAATAGCTTCGCAACATGCTCAACTAATATTCAACTGAATTGTGAGAATCTCAGCTCCAAAATCCTTATAAACCTCAATATATTGAAGAAGATTGGCGGTAATAAATGTCTTCTTAATGGTGGAGCACCACTGGCTGCCGGAACAATTCTATCCTTAAAATACGCCGCCTCGTTCCAATACTCTCTTTCTCAGTTTCTTCTATTTCTTGTTAAACATTGCGGACGTTTGGTTCTTGAAATTCACAAATAAAACTCTTTAATCAATTAAGTTGAATAATGACATAATTATTATTTGCCGAAAGTTGTTCTAATTGATTGCTCTATTATTTCCTTTTCTCCTACTTTTAATTGTTTTTTTTTTCTTTTTCTTTTTCTTTTTTTGAAATACTGCTCATTTTACATGAAATTCCTTGATCAATTCCGTGGTTGCTTCACTTTATTTATACTTTTCCAATATAAAAATTTCTTTATATATATATTTTATAAAGTAAATATAGAAAATTGCAAAACTACTGATGATATTAATTATTTATTAAGTTTAATTAATTTCCTGTTGTCAAACGGACCCATATATAAACATAAGAATTTTGTGTGATTGGGATTTTTCTTGGGGAAATATAATTTGTGCCAATTCGCAGCATAAAGTTCTCATATTTCGCTAATATAAATCATTAGTATTCAGTTAGATACATGGGTTTCAGATTTTTTTTTAAAAAAAAAATATATAATATTTTAGATTAAAAGTCAAATTTGCTACTAAACTATTAAAAATTGTACAAATTTGTTCATTTAATATATTTTTAATGCCAAAATTATGTTCGATACTACATAATTAGCTCAAATTAAATTTATGACTGAAAATGATAAAATTTCAGGTAAACAAAAGCATACCATATTTTCACTTTAAAAAAAATGTTAAAAATCTCTTTCTAAGAGGGAGGTGATATAATTAGGATTTGAAGCACAGCATTGCATGCAAGCGAGGGAGCATTTGAAGTTGTCAAAGAAACTAACATCGCATGTTCAAACTTATGCAACTGTAGACGCAACTGAAGTATTCGCCATTAACTTGCCCTCACCCTCCTAACACCATCATTATTATTGTTAATACACTCATTAACCTTAAACCTTTCCTCTCCATCCCTCTGCTATGATTATTTTATTCTATTCTATATTTTATTTCTAATTATGTATTTACGTGCCAAAAAAAGAACCTCAAAAATATTTATCTATTTTCCGATATATGTTTTTAGTGTTAGCCTGTAACTGCCAGATCTTCTATAATTGTTAATATGTAATGTAAATTATTAAGGCAGAATAGGTGATAAAAGTAAATTAAGAGGAAAACAAGTAGTTAAAACATTCAAAGTTAAAAAAAAATTTGTACACTTCTCAACTTTGATAATACAAGCTCACAAGAAAAAGTACAAAATACCAAAATATATATACCACTTAAAACCATATTCTACACTAAATTTAACTACTTTGTTTCATTTATTGTTTTCTCATATCATACAACATGCAGTAAACAGGACACAAAACTGTCCACGTTGCTTCATACCTAAGGAAACCCCCTGCTGCGCTAGGTGCTGTTTGGATTCTTCGCATTTGTGGTTCTTCTTCTATCATTCACCACTTACCCATCGTTGTACCCTTTTCACCAAGGTATTTTCCCTGTTTGGGAAAAAACCCACCAAACACATCCTGTGGGCTCGCCTGCCCTTCACGTCCCATTCTACACGAGTCAGTTTTCACTTAGCAATAATGACACAAGCCTTTGTTTGTTGTGGTCGGCGAAGAAAAACTTAGCCTGGGCGATTGGTACTGATTGTACTCTCTCAACTCCGGCACGTTCTCACACACGCGCCAAACCTTAACAGACTTATCTAAGCTACCGCTGTAAACTATCCAACGTTGATCTCCTTTATCGGACTCCTGATCTTCTTCAACGGCTAAGCATTTAACGGGCCCACCGTGACCTGTCAAAACCGACAAACAAATGTGGATCCCACCAGGCTCCCTCTTCCATACACATATGCTTTTATCCGCTGACCCACTGAACACCATATTACCGGCTGTAGCCAAGCACAGGACGGCCATTTTGTGGCCCCGTAGGACCCCACCGTGTGACAAGTGCTTCTCACGCTCCCAAAAATTTACCAACCCATCCGAGGACCCGCAGTAAATAACCGCAGATTCAAGATTTACTGCGATGGCTGTTACCGCATTTTCTTGTTTTAACAGTGTCTGAACCAAGAAATGCTTGGTTCCGTGTCCTTCAAGCTCTCTCCTCCATACTTTTACTGTTCCATCGGCGGATCCGGTAAAAACCAACGAGTCGAACCCGGTGACCACCGAGTTTATGGCGTCAGTGTGAGCGTTGATGGATTCGAGGCATTTATAGTCGGATAATCGCCATACTTTGAGGGTTTTATCCCAAGATCCTGAGTATAATAAGCCCACGTCTTCATTCAAGCTTAAACATGAAACTGCATCGAAATGCTTGATGAATAAAACGTTTCGGTGTCGACGGACTTCTACGTAATTCTTCGGGTTCAAAGATTTCTTGATGTATTCTTTAAAAGTGGGTAATGTCCCGATTCTTTTATGAACACTGTTGTTTTTACACGATGCTTTCCATATTCGGATTTTGCCATCTTGATGACCCGTGAAAATCCTGTCACCGTATATAACAATGGCCTTAACTAACCCGCTATTGGATTTGAACCCGGAAAACTCTTTCAAATTCCTCCAGACCCGAACGTTCTTGCTGTCTGAACCAGTGTACAGCAAGTCTCCAGAAGCCGCCAATGAATACACATGACCCGCTTCGCGTACAATGGATCCGATAAGTCCATTGCTACTAAGTGTATGGTTGATTATTGGAGATGGAATTATCCATGGAGATTTCAGATATGGAGAGAGCTGGCTGTGTGGAGATGATATCAAATATGGTGAGCCCTCTCCGCTTGTTGGCGTGCTGCTATTTGAATATGTTGGACTGGTTTTCTGACTAGAATTATCATTTTCTTGATTTAGGAAAAAGGTATTGTCCGATTTCAAGAGAGCGGACAAAGTCGGGCGGTTAACGCCCCGACCCTCTGCAACCATAGCTCCTCCGCCAGCAGCGGTTTCGTGTTTCATATAAGACGGTGGAGAGAGAAAATGTTGAATGAAGTGAATTATTGAAGAAGATGAAGAAAATAATGAGAGAATACTGATGGTTAAGAAGGAGAACTGAAAAGATTTGGGAGGAGAAAAGGTGTATATATATGGGAGGAGAGGAGGTGGAAAGACGTGGGGTTGGTGATCTAAGGGTGTTACGAGGCAACACGTGGAAATATTGCAAAAATACAAAAAGACGTAACCATTGTTAACCGGAAAACTGGGTTTGCCGTTAATATTGAATGTGACAGTTAATCCAAAATGTATTCCATGCGAAAAATAGTAACATGCATTAAGAATTTTGGAGTTGCACGCTAAACTATATTCAGGTAAAAGACATGCTCTTTAAATTTTCTTTTCCATAATCAATATATTAATAAATAAGAACTATAGAAACATTATATTAAATTTATATTTTTTATATTTAAGTACAAGTATTTTTCTATTTAACCTAGCTTTGTTCCCCATATAATAGGAAAAAATATTCTATTATTATTATTATTAATAAATCGTACAGTCTTTTTTTATTTTTAATGGAACAACCGTATATTCTTTTATATCAATACAATACAAACATAAATAAATATAGTAGGCGTCTAGAATTTAGGATTTACACGGCAAAAAAATTTCAGGAAATACAAGGTGTCGGAATTCTTTTTATCAACGTGAAACCTTGTTTTCACATGCTGACTTTATTTTTCCCAAAAAGGTGTATATTGACATTTGACTTGGTCAAATGGTTTGAGTTGTTCAGCGTTTCCCCTATTGATTTAATTGAACTAGGATATAGAGATTGCTTCTTGCATGCATTTTTGCTTTTTGTTCCAATGTCGTGAATGAATAGAGTTTTACTGACTTTGAGTTCGCAGTTTCTCCAACAGTTTTTCACTGCCATGATAGTATTTTTTTTAGGAAATTCGCTACTCTTTTATATATATATATATATATATATAACTATTTTTTGTAGCACTTTTTTTTATAAAATTATAAATTAGTTTTTTTTTTTTTTGAAGAATATAAAGTTATAAATTAGTTAGTACTAAAAGAAATATGTATTCTACTAGTATAAATTTTAATTAATGAAAAATAAAATGTACATAAAAACCACATCAGATAAATCATATATAGTATTTAATAGATACATTTTAGTTGTAAGCTAAAAACACTAATTTAGCGTAAGTCGAATTACCACATTTTGGAAACGCTGTTGAGTATTTTTTAATTACGTACCGCTTAAATTATAACTTAATGGCTACATATTAATTAATTTACTGTTATTTACCATGCATGGTGGCCAAGTCATCAAACTAGTCGTACTTCACATTATCACATCAATATTCAAAATTGAAATTAAGTTTTTAAAAAAGTGGCAAACAAAGAATTCTAGTGATAATAACATCAATTCAAACCCACTCAACTTCATTAATCCCATTTCCTGTTAGTGCTTCCAGTTAAACATCTCTTAGATTATAATTACTTTTTTTTCTTAGCACAAACAGCATTCCAGTACTTTCCAATGTCTAATTATCGCTAATTGATCTTATGGATTACAGAATAAAACCAACTCATAAGTATCTTAAGGGTCAAGATGGAATCACAGAGTTCCTTCTTCCTTAATTAACTAAATAGAGAACTTGGATTTGAGGTTTGAATTTGGAGATTTTGTAAATACTTGGAAATGATCATTTCGCCCCCTTATAAAAATGGTTGGTATGAATTTGAATTAATTAATTATATCGGTATACTTTTGATATGGTATGATTAATTATAGTAAATAAACAGTTCATAAGTAATATAAGATTTCTTTTCAGTTCATGTATAGAAGCTATATATAACGTTCTTGTTATAATAAATTAAAGTTTGTTTTTCTTTTCAGAACTATTTTTTTAAAGATTATTTAATTGAACCCAAGATTGCATCTTTAAATACTTGCAATTTTATTAATAAGTTAACCCTAATTGATACAGTTATACAAAACTCAATTCTATATATTGGGTTTGATTCAGTTATTTATTTTTTATTTTTTTTTTAAAAAAAAAAAGAATTTTAATGAAGTTGATTCAGTTGTTTGGTTATATGTTAGAAAGATGTGCGTAGTTTAATATTCTTCATTTGTAGCACTTCACGCCACTAAACCATTCTCTGCATTCAGTAAGAAGATCACAATAATCTCAATAAAATCTAATTATATTTCCCATTAAGGAATTAACCTTTAGTCCTAAACTCCTAATTATAATACCTAATTTTTTTTTCCCTGTTAAAGAAAAGCTACAAATCCGAAAAATATCAATTTTTTTTTCCTATTAAAGAAAATCACTAATCCAAATAATATCTAATTTTTTCCCTTTAAAGCTACTAATCCCAATGATATCTTTCTATCAAAAAATATCCCAATAATATCTGATATTTTTCCTTAAAAAGAAAAACTACCAATCCTTATAATTATACATTTTCCCCCAATTACAGAAAACTATTACTCCCAAATATCTATTCTTTTCCTATTAAAGAAAACTACTAGGCGCAAGCAATTGGAAAAGGGATGAATGGATACACAAACATGGAAGGAATGAATTATAATGATCAGATCTTTTTGTTGCTTAAATCATGCATAGGCATTTATTAATACTAGATCGATAAATATAAATTGACAAACTTTTTTTTTTTTTTTGAAACAAAATACATTTAAAATAATATTTATTTTTCAGGAAAATACTAGTTCGGTCGATAAATTTTTTCCTGACCAAGCCAATATAAAAATATGTTTACTTTTCATGTATACCTAGATTGATTTTATTGTCCTACTTCATTAACTTTTATATATATATATATGGTTGTGATTTATCCCCTAATTGGTGTAATGTCATAAAAATAAATATCCATTTACTATTGAATTTATTCATAAATTTTTTAATGAACTTATTTAGATGTAAACTAAATTCATAAAATTGCCGCCTCTGAACTTGAAGTGTGTGAATTAGTATAAAATCACGTGTGCCAAATTAATATATATAAATTTATTGCATAGATTGGAGTAACAAACTTTATATATATATACATTTATTGCATAGATTGCAGATTTGAATTGGGTTAGTCGATGTAGGCAAATTCTTGCGTAAAAGTATTAGCAGATGGTGGGAAACAAAGTTAAAATTGTATACAAGTCAGAAGTTGGTGAACCATACGCTCTTCTAAGTGGTGAAATTATTATTATTATGCGCAAATATTTTCTTTGTTCTAAGTTAGAAGAAGAGACTGGCTCATAAATACACGCGCCTTGAAATGTCAACGGCGCTCCACTGGCAGCCACCTACATCTGTGATTGGTAGACGAAAGCGATCGTTTTCTTTACCTTTAACCGCCACGTACAAACGGTTTCCCTCTTTAACGGATTATTATCTCAGACCTTTCCACGTGTCCATTGTTGATTTCCCCTGCATCAATAACTCCACGACACGTGTTCACTTATTTGTCCTACGTTAGCATGATGCCATTAGCATCACTTCTACGGGCTGCTGTTTAAAAAGTTGCATAATTACAAATAATTTTCATGCAAAAATTACACATTGTTACAAATCAAGCAGAGTTTCCCGTATATATTTCATCAGCTAAATATTTCTTCTACTCTATTTTATGTATTATTTTTTTAGTAAAATTTAAATTTTATTTATTTTTTATTTTTAAATTTTTTCTCAAATTAATTTTATTTTTCAATAAAAATTAACTAATTAAATTTAACTTTTTATATTAAATTATTTAATTTTATCTTAAATTTAAATCTAATTAATATTTCTCAATTCTAGTAAAAATAACAAAAATAACACATAAAATAAAATGGAGGAAGTACCGATTTAACAATAAATATTGATTTCAATATATTAAAAAATTTTAAATTTTAATTTTTGTATTTTTTTTTTCTACATAAAACAAAATAACAACAGCAGCATTGGGTGATAGTATTTTTTTTTTTTAATAGAGGGGGAATAGAAAGTGTAGGTTGAAACTTAAAATTTTTCGGTACATTGAGATAGATTTTATTATTGAAATATCCCAATAAAGGTATGAAAACATATTAATTAATAGTGTTACTTAGAGATTTACTGGCGATTAAAATTACTAGGTTAATAAATTGAAAAAGGTACAATGTTGACTCATTAAATATAACGTATTGGAATACAATACTTTGCTAATGAATTCACTACGTAGGGCTACTAAATTCTAAATTTCTCTTCTAAATTTTCTCTATTTTATCCAATCTTGATGTATATTTTAATTTCCAAATGAAAACTTAATTATATATCCCTAATTAATGTGTGCATAGTAAACAATACATATGAAATATTATTTATTACTTTACTAATATGCTACTAATTAATGTAAGGAGCTTACATACATATATATATATATATATAATGCATTAATCTAAGCAAATTATCGGATGTTTCTTAACATGTGTTAAAAAAAAGATAATTATTTTGGTCATTAGAGAGTATTATCGCAAAATTTGTATGTGTTTTCAATTGCTACGATAGTAATTTTAATCAATATATATATATATATATATATATATATAGTTAGAAAACATTTATTATTTGAAGATTATTGAAGACAAATCCGTTACCAAAATTATTTTTGAAATCATTATTTAACCAAACGTAGAAACAAAATCAGTGTGAATGAATTTGTTATTTGAAAATAAAAGTTTCGAATTTGCGGTAAAGCAGATTTTTGGAAGTCAATTCTCATTAACTAAATGGAAAATAAGAAAGAATCACAAGTCAAAATCATGGATGTGAGTGAGTATGACCCAAATTTCAACTTAAGGGGCAATAAACTCAACCCAAATATATTTGGTGATAGATACAATTTTAGTCAAACATACAAATAACAATTAAAATGAGATTTTGGGGTTAATTTCACCAATGGTTACTGAACTTATACTTAAATAATACTAATATAATGAAAAAAATTTTGTTCTCATAAAAATTATTAAACTTAAAATATATTTACAAAAAAAATCACTTTAATCGTTTTCTGACAATTTTTTCACTAAAAAGTCCAGCCGGCACGTACATTCAGCACTCCATGCATAAATAGGTTGACATGTGGTATGTCTTATAAAAAAATGACATATAAGTATGCCATACGACAAACTGACTTGTCGAAATATTCATGCGGCATATCACATGCCATACTCATATGTCATTTTTTCCATATGGTATGCCACGTATCAAGACATATGTGCACGGGTGTGTTAAGTGTACGCGCCGGTTTAATTTTTCGGCGAAACAATCGTCAGAAAACGATTAAAGTAATTTTTCTGTAAATATATTTTAAGTTCGATAATTTTTATGACAATAAATTTTTTTTAATTATATTAGTGTTATTTGAATATAATTTCAGTGATTATGCGTGAAATTAACCCTGAGATTTTGTGTTAATGCTTAACTTTATCCTTAGACGGATATATGATGATATAAGCAAATCATCATATTTTTCAACCTATAATTTATATTATGATGTGAGTTATTGAAGGTGGAACAATAACATGCCTGATATACAGAAAATAATAAAATTCTTATGGGTTAGGTTAGGTGCTTCCTTGTATGACCCTCTGCATATATGTTAACCTAATACTACTTTTTATGTCTTCATATAACTTCTGGAAACAAAAAGTAAAGAAAGAAATTTTCCTATTTATATATACCATTTATTATAAATTAAACTAATGTTATACAAGCCATTTTATTTAAAATAGTATTATGTTACTGAATTAATTTATAGACTAGTAGAAATGTAGAATATCTAGATTATATTAAGCTTATCCATAAACCACTAAAATTTGGCTTAATTAGTGGTCGACACTCAATAAAAGATGTGAGATATTTAAGTTTTAATTTTTTTTTTCACTTTTTTTTTTATTAGGTTATATATACTCTTTTTTTTTTTAAAAAAAAAAAGAAATTGTTTATAAAATGAGTAATCTTAAATACTATGGATGAGAAATTGAGAATCGATTTAATGCTAGAATTATGTTTATAATTTTGACTTAATAATAATAATAATATCTTCAGTCTTGCACTTATAGATTTTGCTAATTACCCAGAATATATAATTTATTTATATTTATCTCATTTTATAGCTCATCAGAACAACAGAACAGAGAGAAAGTTCTTATTCTCCACATGCATGCATCTGGATAATTTTAATTTGAAGGAAATGATTTAAAAGACTAAACTTTATATTATATATATATTTGGTGTAAATAGAATATTAATTAACATGTCCCACAGCATAAGCTTCGAGGTCTCACCCAATACACCTGTCCCTAATTCTAATATCTTGCTAACGTACTCATCCGGAGTCGGAAAAAGCTGTACCCGCCAACTTCCATTATACACAAGTGGCATTATTTAAAACAACCATCCTTATTAAATATCTGCATTTAAACAAACTAAAATATTTTATTCCATTCACAATTTTTTCTTTAAAAAAAAATGTCCGATTCATCTCTTCAGATCCTTTTTAAATAATATAACAGGAATAGTTTCTCAAACATAATTTTGCCTGAAAAATATGAAAATCTTTATTGAGAACACAGTCTAGGAATAATATTGACGGGCCAATTTATTAGTAAATTATGATATAAAAAAGTTATTTTGATTATAAATCTATAGCTGATTGTGCTATTTTTATTTTTATTTTTTTATGATAGTTTTATTAGTTTAATATATGAATGAATTTATAAAAAAGTTAGATTATGAAACGAGAGTTTTTCAAATTATATATATATATATAAGAGGAATGTTATTATTTTTTTTATTTAAGATATTAATTAACAAATCTTTCTTACACTCGGGATCGAACGTATATCTAAAATACTATGTTGAAAAAAAAATTCAGATCTAATTTAATTTTAAAAGTTAATTAATTTGTGAGATGAAAAATGTTCAATCCATTATAGAAAGCAATATATTCTTATAATCATACTTAGCAACATGATTTAAACAATTAATGATTTAAACTATATTATCAAGTTCTTAATGTTAATTTATAGTCAATTCTCGTTTGAATATTCTTATGAACCCTAATTCGTGAAATTGCTTGTTGATCATCAAACAATTCACCCGCTGCCACAGCATCAGGCATGAGTTGTATCCCATTAGTTATTTTAGTGGTAATAAATCAATTGGTTACTCTATAAAGCAAGAATTGATTAGCACTTTAACGTATACAGTGTAACATATACAAACGGAAAATGCAAAAAGATATAATTTTCTATTGAGTGGTTATTATTTTATAGCCTGTCTGTAAATCATCAAACATGCCAAACATATATAAATTTCATCAGTAATCTTTTAATCACTGACACAAGCAAGAACACTTGGAATCAGTCCTAAAATATATATTGTATAGATGATCAACCTACCTATACAATGTTTATTTTATATTACATACTCTATAATCTAAGATTTGTCTGGTTATCATCAAACACGTTTCCTTATAGATGATCAAAGTTATTTTAATGACAATGTAATTACTTAATGTTGTTTCTTGACTATATATATTAATTAATAAAGAACTGGTAGCAAAAAACAGAATTATTGACCTAGAGAGGAAAATGTAAAGGAGGAAAATGTAAAGGTGGCAGTAGGTCATTACACTATCAGTTTTGATGACTTAAGTAACAAAATTACGTAGTAAAAACAATTGAGGAAGCAGATTATACAGAGACAAGTGTTGATTATGAAAATTAAATTAATCATACTTTAATTTCTGATTGTCAAACACGTATATTAATTAGTAGATATCAGCTAAAAAAGGCTAATTAAGCCAAAAACATTATAATCATGCATATGATATGATTACATAAGAAGGAAGGATAAAGAATAATACTAGAAAGCAGGAAGCAGACAAGTGTATGCTCTTAGTGATTAATTAAAATATACAATAGTTGAAGAGTAATTGTTTAATTAGGTTTTAGTTAATCATAAAATATTTTCACGTGCCACTTTCTCATCCCACATAATCTAAGTATTAATCTTGTAAACGTTTTAATTATCTATTGTTGAGAAATTTTGGTGTTGGCAATAGGGAGCAGGATTAAGTCAACTGCCTATACAAATTTGTATTACGTACCTATGTGAGTGCTTCATTGCTAACAACATTTTTTTTTTTTTTTTTTTTTAATGAAGGTGCAAATTTGCTCCTTCATTTTTTTTTATCAAAAGTAAAATATTTCTAATTTATTTTAGTTAGATGTAATGTTATTTCTAATTTTTTAAAATAAAAATAAAAAAGATGTTGACTCTCCGTTAAAAAAAAAAATAGAGATCTAAAGTCAAAGGAGAATACTTTCTTCTTTCTATTTTTATTTTGAAAAGTATATCATATTTTATGTATTATTTATTAATGAATCATTTGTGACAGAAATTTATCAATTTTAATAGCGAACGAATAGAAAAATAACATTGCTCTAATTTCAGAAATTTAGAAATAACATTACATTCGTTACAATTCCTCCATCCATATATCTACCTCAGAAAAAGCCTCTTCAAGTCATAGATACGACTGGATATTCCCTTTTAATTACTCTAATTAGTGAAGAATTAGGTATTTGGATAAACTCGTTCAAAGTTTTATCTGGCAACGACATGTTTGGTGACTAGTGTTAATCATGGATTTGACTTCGATTAAATGGAGTCCAAGATGTTATCTGTTTCATCACGTGTCAGCTTACCACAAACTGCATTAAATTCAGGGCTCTAATAATGCGAAAAAACAGATTTAATTCAATCATATCTCACATCTACAATTATTTCAAACCCTAGTTTAATAATTAATTAGTCATAATTTTCAAGTCTCGACCAAAAAAAAATCATATTTTTGAAGTCGTCCGCCATGACAAAGGGACCATATTATCCCCATCGCTAATTCACTTATGTCCTCTTTCCTTTTCTCACCCTGTCCATTGCCATTTTTTTGTCTTCGATAATGAAGAATTGAACATTCCAGAGAAATTTTGGGATTTTAACTTTTATTGGAACCCTTAAATAATTAATATAATTTCAGCAAATAATAAAATTGATTTGCAATTTATGAATATGAAATTATTGGTTAGAGAATTGCTTTAATACCTAATTCTATATATATTACTTTCATATAGTTCTCAAAAACATAATTTTTACTGAAGAAATTAACACTAATGATTTATATTGCTTTAATACCTTCTAATTAATTTGTCAATTAGGAAACCGGCTATACGCTTTAACTTAAAGAGATTTGTATAATACGGTTACCTCTATCATAGCTTATATGATTTTATAATGGTCGTAGAAGAAAATTTATACAAATTTAATAATGAGAAATTTTGATGAAATGTGTTATCTTCATACACAAATTATTAATTTTAGAAGAAAAATGAAGATTAATAATTAAATAGAGAAAACAATTTCCCAATATATATGCGTTGTGTATATATGTATGTTAAAGGTATGTGAGACTATAACACAGATTATTTTTTAGAGGTAAGGTAAGGTAATCACTTTCCATTTCTTGAGGTTCTTGAAAGTTATTTAAGTTTTTAAAATAAACCCTAATCCATCTCTGCATTCTTTCATGTTGCCCTTCTGGGCCTCATGGGCCAACATCATAGCCCATTGGGCTGATACCTTCAGCCCATACACTGCTTTCTTGAGCCCAACATTTTGTCTTCTTCTCCAAGTCGCCGAATGCAGAAAGAACTCGTTTCAATTGGATTTCAGCTAAAATACATATATCAAAATGAGCTGTTAGTTTTAACTGAATAATTTGTTAATCTAAATCTAATCACTTTTTTTTTTTTTTTTTTTGGAAAAATGGAATTCGTTATCGAAGAAGGCAAGCAGCTTCATGAAGATTGCCCTACTATAGTTCTGGTGAGTTAAATTTTTTTACCTTCTTCTCTTCTTTTCAATCCATTTATTTATTTTTCACTGCAATTGTCTAAACCTAGGGTTTCCTAGCATTGATTCTTTGGTTTAATTTCATAAGCTTTAATTTCGTTTTTTTGGTAATAGCCTGCGTTATCGATAGGAAATGTGGGGCAATTAGCTGTGGATCTGTTTGTTTCATCATTGAAAGCAGAGAGGATTGGGTATTTGGATGATCCCTACATTCTTCCATCTGTTGGAAATGATGCCTATGGTCCCATTCCTTGCGGCGACCTTGTTCTTCCTCTTGAAGGTTTTTCAATGTTCTAATATTTAATTTTGGATTTGTTGTTTTCATTTTTTTTTTGTTTGAAAATTTGGAACTGAGATGTTTATTTGCACTGCTGAAATTGCTGAGTTATTACTTTTTAATTTATGCCTCACAGCTTACGATTCGCCTGCTAATGCACTGTCTCTCGTACAACAACGATCTCCAATTGTTAAGGTACTACTTGCATTTGGAAGCATTCTGTTCTAACACTTAGACTACTTATCAATTTGAAGGATGAATCTCTATATTTTTTGCATTATTTATGTGCTCCAATAATTGAAAGGCTTTTCCATCAAGTGTATTCTATATTTTGGTGCCTTGAGTAGATATCATGTACATAAAAATAACAGCAAAGCCTATCACGTAGATCTTGTAGCAAGTCTTCTATCAGATAGGAAAGAGTAGAAAATATAAGTGTTGTGGCTGTAAAACAGTAATTTTCCATTGCTAGCATCAAATGGAAGCTCTGCAAATTAACTAAGATAGAGACTGAATAGTTATTTGATAGGTTTGTTGCTTCATGATTAATTAGGTATCATTTTTCTCCCCAAATTATTCAAAGTGCTGAATATGTTGAGTTGTTAGTGAACCCTGATGAGAACATGCATTTCAGAGTCTCTCTCTCTCTCTTGACTTTGATATCTTTGATATCTTTGATTTACATTAGTTTTTGACAACAATGAATCTGAAGTTAAGTTTATTGGTCAATTTGTTATGCTTTTAGTTTCAAACTTATCCAACTGCCTTCTGAAAATTGTTGATAAGTAGGAAATTTTTAAACAGGGTATGATGGTTGAATTTGCTAAGGATTTGGCAGATTTTGCTGTTGCTAGCGGAAAGAAGCATGCTGTTGTGCTTTCATCCTTAGACTTTGGGAGATGGCAAAAAATTGATATGTCAAGGTATTCAGAGCTTTAATAATACAGTTTGTAGATTCTTGACTTGGTACTTGGCATTTCTAAACCTGAAATTTCTCCACTTGGTCGGCTTGGTATTTTCAATTGTTTGGTGCCCATTGTAAGTAAAGATTCCTGGGCACCTGTTCAAATAATGCATTGACTCTTATAATTTTTTTAAAGTTCTTTTCTCCTCATGATAAACTTCGCAATCTACCCCATCTTATATAGAGCTTTTTTCTACTGTAAAATTAGTTGACTGGCTCGGCAAAGTAATTGAATGGAATCTTTACTCATGCATTTTCTCTGGAGCAAATTTGTGAAGAAGCATCAGTTTACAATATCCCTCCATCCAATATCTATTTGATTATCTGTGGCACCATGAGGGGTGAGCAGAGTTTGGTTTTTGGCTATAACCTAAGCAAACCAAAATAACTAAAAATCAAAAGTTGATAAAAAAATTATAAACTGAAACCAAACCGAACATTGGTATTAACTAAAATGGAATTCACTTATATCACCAACCTGAAATTAAATAGATTAATTATTTTGGATATTTATTTTAGGCAAAAATGAATGTTTTAATACTTTTGGTTTTTTCGGTTATTAACTGAAACGAAAGTTGAATTTTAATTATTTTACTACCTGAAACCGAACCAAAATAACCAAATTAGTTTGGCTCCATTTTCGGTTATAACCGAACCATGCTCACCCCTAGGCACCATAGCAATGAGCTGGAGAACTGGATACACTATTTCATTTGCATAGTCATTATTGTAATGTTCTCCATTTGGTTGTAATTTCAGTGGTATGCAGACATATTACCTATCCAGTACCAACAATGATGGAACAAACGATTATTGTGAGCAACTTGGGTGGAAGAGACTGCAAGAATATAACCCAGCACAAAGGTCTTGGAAATACCTGAGCACTTTAGCCAAAGGAAAGGTCGCACTGGAAAACATATCACCTTTTGAAGATGAATTAGAAGAAGAAGATTATTATCCAAGTCTGCCTTTTGCTGCTCTTTTTTCTTGTTTGAAGGTATTCATAACAATGCAAACATATTAACTTTAATTATGAGCCATGTTCCATCGTTCTCTCTGACTGCTTTTATATCAATATTCATGCTTGATTCTACATTTTGTATTTGAATTGTAATGTCCATTTTCATACTATCGCTTTTTTGAAGTTCATAGTCTGTCTTCATAATATGTTAGAAGTATATTTCTCATTTAGAGAATGATTAAGAAGGATTTTTATTGCAATAAATTTTTAAACACCGGTCATTCTGGTGCTGGTATCAGTACTTTAATATGTGGTTTTCTCCAGATTTTTATGCATAGGAAACATGCCAGTGTAATGTCAGTCCCTTTTTAAACACTATTAAGTGCTATAATTGTCAACCTTTCATTTGCTATATGAGAAATGGTAGGCAAGTTTATATAATGTAATTTTTAAACTATAACTACAGTATTCTATATAACAATGGACCAGAAGGAAGTTTACTTTAAGATTTTTGCTTTCTGAATCAGGCAAAAGGCTTGGAAGTCACATGCTTATTATGTTATTGCTCTGAAGGGGATAACATAAGTGATGCTTTTCATTTGGCTGAGGCAGCATCAAAATTTTTGGGGCTCAGCTCTGATAAATTCCATGGTAAGTTCAGTTTGGAGTCAGACTCGAAATAGCACGTTATAGCTTCATCTTGAAAAGATATGCAGTTTAACACTATTCATTGGAGATGATATTTGAGGATAGAAGCACAAATTGCTTGTTGTACTGATTTGTACTAGTTTTCAGGTGACGAGAATGGGAAATGGCTTATCCCATTTTCCTGGAAGACTGTGTACGGGCCACCCCCAGATGTGTCAATCTTTTAACAAAAGCGAGATGAAGTAGTATTGATGGTTATGTGACATCATCCCCTTCAGGTGTTTTTCTGCTGTCTTTTAAAATCTGTTGTTGAATATCTACTGATCTGGGGAAGGGGGAAAAAAATGCATTTGCAGAATTGTGGAGAGGGGTATTGTAATTATTGCAATCTCTATATTCACATCATTGAACTCCTTTCCCAAATGGGAAGTGTCAAATGATTAAAATTGATTTAGATTGCTGTTCGGGAAAGTTTGGATAAACCCCCTTTCATTGCATCTTTCATTCAATGCATGGGCTCCATTGGCGTTTAATTGTTGCTGGGAAATGGACCTCCCTCCGCCCAACTTTGCTGCTCGTCCAATGCCTTCTCTCCTCGCCATTTCATTATACAAGACCTACAAAATTGCTTAATAAACATAACAAATGCGATGATCATTTATTTCTACTACTAATACCAAATAACTTTATTTTAAAGTATTTATCAATTATTTTAAATTATTTATCAATTATTTTATATTATCTATAAATTGATAAACTATTTATCAACTATCTAAAGTATTGCATGTTTTTATTGATCAATTATTAGAACAAAAAACTAAGCAATTTACTTAGTATTTTGTGAAATAAAAAAATGGAAGACAAACGTTTCTGTACTTATTATTATTATTATTACAAGGAAACAAAACAAAATTTATCTTGTTTCAACTCCAAGGAAAAAAATTGATACCTCCTAGATCCCGAACCGGAATTCAGAAACCAACTCCTTAATTGGAACAAGGATATCATTCACATAAACCAAAACAAAGAGTTTGCGAGTACCTTGAGTGAGTGTGAATAGAGAGTGATCCGCGAGAAGAATGAAAACCAATGCTGAGCCAAAAATCCGACAATCTCTCTAATCAGGCATGGGGAACTTATTTAAGCCCATATCAGGATGTGCTGAATCAATGAAACAAACTGGTTGTTTCTGTTGGGATGGCAAACAAATTCCACATCGGAAAGTTAGAAGAAATCCCTCCAACATATAATATAAAGTGGGCTACTCCACCCATAGCCAATTGATTTTGGGTTGGAATCTCACTTGGGTTATTGTGGTGAGGGTTTGGGCCTGGGCTGAGTCGTTACATCTGGAAAATTTAACATGGTATCAGAGTCTGGTTCGGAGTAGCATGAGCAAAAAGTTACAGGCAGGTCTCCCCAAAAAGAAAGCTATAATGGGCTCCCACTGAAAAAGTTCTCCCGGTGAAAAAAAAATGAGGAGATGAGTTGGATTTCAAGGAAAGCCAAGTATCTTGTGGGCTTTGTTTGAGGGAGAGAATGTTGGGGTGGCAAACAAATCCCACATCGGAAAGTTAGAAGAAATCACTCCCAACATATAATACTAAGTGGGCTACTCCACCCATAGCCAATAGGTTTTGGGTTGGAACCTCACTCGGGTTATTGTGCAGAGGATTTGGTCCTGGACTGAGTCGCTACATCTGAAAAATTTAACAGTTTCATGTATAAATTCGCATCCAAAAATCCATGCAGAAAAGCGTTGGAAATATCCAAATGAGCCAATTATTTACTCTGGCAACAAACAAAATAGTTCGAACTGTTGTGAGTTTAATCACCGGAGAGAATGTTTTTAAGATTATTGTTGTATTGTATGTAACCTTTAGCCACCAGATGGTTTTATAACGTTCAATAGACTCTTCAGATTTTTGGTGGTCTAAGAACCCATGTCCAAGTTTTATTTTTTAATAAGGGATCAATTTCGTGTTGCATAGCAACTTTCCTTTCCTTATTTTTATTGGCTTGAGTGAAGGTTTTGGGTTCTTTAGGCATAGGTACAGTAACTACATTGGCTTGATGACGGGTCATTGTGGATGGGCGAAGTCCTATGCATGCATTTGCACGTGAAAGAGTAAGTAAAAACAAAAGGTCTGCATATATCGATTACACATACCCACACATTTATAAATAACCAATTCAACCGACAAAATCTAATTGCAAGATTTAAAGAAATTTCGTCTCCTTCTTCTTTTACTATTTCTTCGTCATCATCACCTCCTCTATCGGAACTGCAATTGAAACCAATCCCAGGTGGCTATGTTCTCCCTTTCTTGGGTGATGTACAAGATCGTCGAGATTACTTTTATAACCAAGGCAGAGATGACTTTTTTAGCACTCGTATCCAAAAATACAAATCAACAGTATTCAGAACAAATATGCCTTCATTTCTAAAAACCCTAAAGTCATAGCTGTTCTTGATGCAATCTCATTTCCAGTTCTCTTCGATTTATCAAAAGTCGAAAAACGCAATGTTCTTGCTGGAACTTTCATGCCTTCATTATCTTTTACCGGAGGCTACCGTGTTTGTGTTTATCTTGATCCTTCTGAACCTAATCACTCTAAGGGGTGGGCATCGGTCAGGTTCGGGTCAACCCAATCCGAAACCCGAATTTGTAAGAAATTTAACACCCGAACCGACCCGAACTTTTTATAGGGTCTCGAACCGAATAATCCGAATAAACCTAGTTAAACAATATTATGAAAACTATTAAATACATAATTAACATATTAAATATCTAATTAATATATAATCACCATATATCATGAAAAATACATAATTAAATACCTAATTAACATATAACTACTTAATTAATTAACATATAATATGAAAAATACATAATTAAATACCTAATTAACATATAACTACCTAATTAACATATAGTATAGTAACCATATAATATAAAAAATACCTAATTAATATGTTCACCATCTTAAAATGTCCAAATATTACAACAAATTAATAACCCAAATATTATAACAATTAATAATCCAAATATTACAATAAATTCGGTTCGGTTCGGGTTGTTCGGTTTTATATTGATTTTCACCCGACCCGATCCGAATCCGAAATTTTACAAATCATCACACCCGAACCGAACCGAATTATCCGAATAACCCTACCTGAATTTATATTTCGGTTCGGGTTGTTCGGGTTATTCGGGTCGGTTCGGTTTTTGCCCACCCCTACACTCCACACTTAAATCCCTTGTTCTTTCTATTATTCTTGCATCCAAACAGAGTATCTTTATCCCTCTCTTTCGAGCTTGCTTATCCCAACTCTTTATTGATATTGAGAATCAAATTTCTTCTTCAAAGAAAGCAAAGTTCAATTCTTTGTTCGAATCCATGGCTTTCAATTTTTTGTTTAATCTTTTCTGCGATAAAGATCCGTCTGCTACAAAACTTGGATCCGAAGGGCATGCCATTGTGGATAAATGGTTGGCTTTACAACTTGCACCGCTTGCATCCTTAGGCTTACCTAAGTGGCCACTACAAGAAAATCAGGATTTTCAACGGAAATTCTCAACGGAAAGCCAATATTTTTCGTCTTAAAATTAAATTAGCAATGAAATTTAATTTCGTCCGTACTGTAACCATAGGTTATTCCGTCAAAAATTTTGCATACGGAATATAAATTTTCGTTGGTAATTTTGTCGACGGAAATTAAACTCCGTCAAAAAATTTTGGATATTTTTTATTTTTATCAACGGAATTTTCCGTCAATATTCCGTCTGTAATTTAAAAAAACTAATAAAAAATAATTTATTTTTCATATTTCACTAGTTTTCTATCTAATTTAAATTGGGACAAAGATTTGATTGGGGCTATTTAAAAAATTATTTACGCAAATAGGGTTGTCCGAAAAATAATTCCGGGAGGGGAGTTGCGTCAGAAGCTGCAACTGATACCTGCGGCTTCTGACGGTGAAACCCACGCTGTGGGGACAGCTCCCTTTGTTGATGCCGCAGGTGGTACCTGCGGCATCAACAAATATATATATATATATATATATATATATATATATATATATATATATATATATATATATATATATATATATATATATATATATATAAGGGGCAACAGGTTGTTTTTTTTTTTTAAAATAATAATTAAATAATAAATAATATTAATATTATTTATTATAATAAAATAAAATAGAAAATATATTTATTAAATATAATAATATAATTATGATAAAATAATATTTAAATAATATACGAATCGAAACTCTATTTTTTAATTGTTCAGTTATAAATTTTATAAAAATATTAAAATTTTCATAAAATTTTAATATTTTTCACTTTGGTTCAGATAAAAATATACAAAAATAATAATAATTGAATTCAATTGCTAAAATACACTTCACATTCAAACTCAACATAATAATAATAATAATAATAATAATAATAATAATAATCCAAAGAAGGATAACATTCTCATAAATAATTGTGGGCTTTGGATATATTCAAATTACCAATAATATATAACTGAAACAAGAAATTTTAAATTTTTGTTTAGAAAAATAATATATCATGATATTTTAGAGAATTGGATATCACAATATTTTATTTAAATAAAATATTGTGATATCCAATTCTCTAAAATATCATGATATATCCTTCTTTGGATTATTATTATTATTATTATTATGTTGAGTTTGAATGTGAAGTGTATTTTAGCAATTGAATTCAATTATTATTATTTTTGTATAGTTTTATCTGAACCAAAGTGAAAAATATTAAAATTTTATGAAAATTTTAATATTTTTATAAAATTTATAACTGGACAATTAAAAAATAGAGTTTCGTTTCGTATATTATTTAATTATTATTTTAAAAAAAAAACAAAGGGCACCTGCTGCCCCTTATATATATATATATATATATATATATATATATATATATATGTTGATGCCGCAGGTACCACCTGCGGCATCAACAAAGGGAGCTGTCCCCACAGCGTGGGTTCTACCGTCAGAAGCCGCAGGTATCAGTTGCGGTTTCTGACGCAACTTCCCTCTCGGAATTATTTTCCGGACAATCCTATTTGCGTAAATAATTTTTTAAATAGCCCCAATCAAATCTTTGTCCCATTTAAATTTTCATATGCATTTAACATGCAAACCTTCACAAATCAATTCATGCATTTATTTTTAAAATCATTTATTCAAACATAACCCACATTTCATTTAATCATGATAAAATACATGCATATAATCATATTTGACTACAAATTACACATCACCCATAATACATGTAATTAATATAATACACCTATTAACTACATAATTCACCCAAGTTCAATTATCAAAATAATTTAATATTCTCGACAAAACTTGTGAAAAGTCACCAATTATCAAAGTCATGTTATTATACATTATTCTGACCTCTATCAAATTTCAACAGCATCTTACATCCCAGGTAAGCCCTTGGTTACAGACACACTCACACACTCACACAGAGATTTTAGTAGTGACTAAAAATTAAAAAGAAAAAGGATATCAAATAGGAAAAAATAAATAAATTAATAAATAAACTTATGATTTCACCACTAATAAGCATCATATTCGAATACATATTTAAGCCAGAGCAGCCACACTCAAATCAGCAGCTCAACTGATGACCTAACTGAGGAGAATTTTTGTGGTTCTTGATCTACAGTCCAGATTTCTCAAGTAATCTTTGACATAATTTAAAGTCTTATTTTGGTTCTTATAGGTTTAGGATTATAAATTTGTAAAATGGTTTAGGATTATTTTGATTCTATAAATCCATATGCTTGCAATGCCTATTAACTAATTTTCAGTTGATGGAAAAATATTCCAGCAATTGTGCTTCTTTTGATTAATACTATATGTGACCTTGAACAGACTACCATGTCGGAGTTCAAAGTCGACATTGAGAACCTCCTATATTTTCGGTCATTTTCCTCCAAACAGCAGTTAATCTTTCCTTTTTCTTCCATCTCAGTGCCTAGAAACACTTAGTTACAACTTAGAGTTGTTTATCTAGTTTCTTGCATTTTCTAGCTTTTATTATAAACCCAATATCTGCCCTAAAAGAAAAATCCGGCAAGCGATACCCTACATCACAGATCCAGTTGAAAAGTATTTAAGTGAATCTGGCAAGTTCATTTCTTACTTTTTCTATTAAGAAAAAGAAAAAGAAAAATAAAAATTGTCTTTTTCCTCATTGAGAAAAAGGGGGAAATAGACTCACTGGCAATAAACAAAGTCTAGACAAGCACAACAGAGACACATCAATTTGAAAAATTCTTGTTCATGTCATCTACAACACTGGATAGTAATAAAATAAAATTCACAGCACATATCCTGTAAACTCTCACTTTCTAGAACTAAAACTCATGTTTGACAAAAATATAAAACTGATTGAATATCACAATTTTTTCACTCCCTTTGCTTCCTCATCCCCTACTCTTTCTCATAACATTAGCAAGCTATGATTTCAAATTTTGTGTCTTTCAATTGAGGGCTGAAATTGGAATGCAAACTCATTGAATGGAAATACTAAAATTTCACTCAACAGCTTTAAGAAAAAGATTATCTTGAAGCAGAGATATTACTTTGTAATAACCTTTTGACAATACCTTTTGTTCCATCTGGAAGGGCTTCATCAGTTTCAGCATCTACAATTTTAAATTCTGTGTGCCGAAGCGGATGTCCAACTGAGCCAATCATTCATTTTTTTTTTAATTTTTTGATTAAGCCAAACAAGAACATAGATATAATTGAAAAGGAATTTTATTGGCACCAAAGAGGGAAGCAAACAAAAGAAAATAATAATAATAATAATAATAATAATAATAATAAATGAAAATACACAGCCAATAATAATAGTAATAATAATAATAATTAATAAATAAAAAAAAAAGATATATGAAACCGAGAAATGTAACGTGAGAGAGCAGCGCCGGGGCGGCTGGGCCACCCACTGTGACGCGCGCCGGATCCCCGCGGCCGCTCATGGGACCGCCCGCTCGAGGGCGATCGGGACATTTGTGGGTCCGTTGACAGCTTGCAATAAATCGCAAGTGCGTCTATGTTGGGCAACAAGAAGATTTTATGGAGTCGCCACCCAATAGAATATTGGGAAAGTTTCTCTCGTCTCGGAGAGCCTAAGACTGCGCTTAGTATCCATTTTGGGCCAGCCAGAGGGATCTTGGAAGGTAAACCTCTCGCCCTAAGGAGCCTAGGATTAGCGCTAAAGTCTCGTGGCACAAAAAGGTGTCTTGGAGGGTATACCTCTAGCCTCTTTGAGCCCAAAGACTAGAGTTGGGTTCGGGATTTCTCATCTATTTCTACCTCGATTATTTTATGATCAAATTTTAATTATCATTAATTCACTCTCTGTCCACGCGATGCAATTAATTGAAGGCGCATTTATTCATATTTGGAAAGCCATAAATGGGCAAGTAAATATCAAAAAGCAATAAATTATAATAATACAAGGAGCGGAATACAACTCTTTTTTATAAATGTGCGATATATACACGAATCGGGGCATTGCTTATTTTGAAGACTTTGGTCCTCGCATGCATCATTATTAAAATTGGATTTTTTATTTGTGATGATTTTTATTGGATAAAAATAGGACATTGGGTCCTTGCGTTTGTGTAAACCTCATTTTATTGAATATAAAACATTGAATCATTTTTATACATTAACGAGATACAAAAAGGGTATATCCATGTACATAAAAGCAATTAATGAATAAACGAATAAAGAAAATGACCAAGAAGGTTAGGAAACTAAACCGGACGGAATCCTCCGAATATAGTAGATAGCCTCTCAAGCTCAGGATGGTCCAAGAGAATCAATATATGCTCACAGAAAGTTAAAAGATGTCAATATACAAAGAATCAACATAAATAAAGTCAAAAGGACTGGAAAGAGATATAAGAGATTTGAAAACGTGGAAACAGAACCCAGCGATGGCCTTTCTTAGGTGACCGACGGGCGTCAGTCAAATTGACCGACATGTCCGTCGCTCACTCAAGTGGAAAAGCGTCTGTGAGTGGGGTGACCGACGGGCGTCGGTAAAGAAGATGACCCGTCGGTCACCACTGTCTCCGAAAAAAACAGTGAAAAGAACTCTTTTTAAAAGCCAAAAAGATTTTATCACAAAATGAGATAAAGAGAGTCAGAATAAAGAAGGATAAATGACAAAAATTGAAAGAACAACAAAATAAGGAGTAAATATGAAATGATATGGAGAAGGAATCCGGAATATTTACCCTCAGATAATGCTTAAGTGAGATTCTTGTGTTGATTAGAGCCCCGCGCGTTCCACGAGAAGCAAAGATGAAGGATCAAAGAAAGGAAAATGGACTATTCCCTCCTCAACACTTCAAAAGATTGACTTTGAAATCAAAATCTAAAAAAAACTAATTAGTTTTTAGTTCCTTTTGATTGATTTGATCCTCCTTTAAAAGAGATTTTTTTATGAAATGTGTTTGCTGGAAGAGAGAGAAAATATGCTTGAATTTTGGCAGAGTTTCCCCTCTTTGAAAATTTTTGGAACCCTTTTCAAGTGAAAATCCGGAACTTTTATAAGCCAGACACGACCGACGGGCGTCGGTGTATGGAGGCGGGCGTCGGAAGAATCCTTCTGACACAAGGATTCGTCCGACGGCCCTGCCACATCCACCGACGGGCGTCGGAAAGGTATGTTTTCCTCCACAGACGGCCAGCCCGTCGCTTAGGGTCACAGACGGCCTGTGGTATTCTCCGACACCCTTCGGGGGGGGGGGGGGGGGGTGGCAACTAGGGGGAGAGAGCGGCGAAAATTTTTAGTGATGGAAGTTGATTTCCGTCACTATTTAGCTACGGAAATAAAATTCCGTCGCTAAAATTTACTAAAAATTTTATTTGATTTTTTTTAGCGACGGAAGTTAATTTTCGTCACTATTTAGCTACAAAATTAATTATCGTCACTAATTTTTGTAGCAAATAATCATGCGATATTTTGGCTCCATATTTAGCGACGGCTTAATTAATCCGTCGTTAAAAAATGAAGGGAATATTTCTCTCCTTTTTTAGAGACGGATATATTTTTCCGTCGCTGTGGGTTAAGCTATTTAGAAGATTTTTTGCTTCATACATTTCCATTACCATTTTTGTTGGCAAATATAAATTTGCCTAGAAAATGGATTTTAATATCCAAATACGCTCACAATTTTATCGATTAAAAAAACATAAATTTTACAAGTACAAACTCACACTACAAAACAATCACAACCCAAAACCCGTTATGCATTAGCTTGTTGAAACTAATCACCCAACAACCTTCTCTCAAATTTAGCTTGCTAATTACATTTTTTTTTATGGCCAAATGTATGGCAATATATATAAGAAAGTGGAGGCGATTCACCTTGTTGGGCGGCAATATATGCCAACTAAGATTTAGTTGGCTTTATCTCTTACATATTCAAGTTCAAATTGGCTTGGTATTTGACCAAGTCAAATATTACCAATTTACAACTAAGTATTCAAATTCAAATTTACTTAGTATTTGACCAAGTCAAATACAACCCAATTACAACTCATTAACCTCTAGAAATCTCCACTAAATCAAGTTTAATTTCTAACATCCTCCCTTAAACTTGATTTAGTCATTCCATGCTCTTTAACTTGTAGAATTGTTTAGCTTTCTGTGGCTTCATGAAAATATCCGCTATTTGATCCTCTGATGTGCAATACTCGACTATAATTTCTTTATCTTTAACCAGATCTCGAATGTAGTGATGTTTAATATCAATATGCTTGCTTCGACCATGACATACTGGATTCTTCGTTAAGGCAATTGTTGATTTGTTATCATAATAGATTGTCGTTGGATCATCTTGTTGATGTTGTAATTCACTAAACATCTTCCGTAGCCAAATCGCTTGAGTAGCACAATTTATTGCTGTTGTATATTCTGCTTCCGCAGTTGAAAGGGCAACTACTTGTTGTTTATTTGAAGACCAAGAAAATGCTCCAGAGCCAAGATGAAAAACATATCCTGAAGTGCTTTTTTTATTTTCAACGTCACCAGCCCAATCGCTATCCGTATATCCAATAAGCCTTATATTTTTATTATTTGAATAAAACACGCCATCATCAATCGTACCTTTAATATATCTTAAGATTCGTTTTGCGGCTTGCCAATGAGATTGTCGTGGTGAATCCATAAATCTGCTCACGATTCCCGCTCCGTAAACAATATCTGGTCTGGTTGCAATTAGATACCTTAGACTTCCAATAAGTCTTCTGAAGCTTGTTGCATCAACAAAATCACCACTGCCATCTTTCACAAGCTTTAACCTTTCTTCAACTGGTGTTAAAATTGGCTTGCATGCATCCATCTTGAAATTCTTCAAAACATCTGTTGCATATTTCCGTTGTGAAATAAATATGCCTTCATTTGTTTGCTTTACCTCAATACTAAGGAAGTAGGACATTAATCCCATATCTGTCATCTTAAAGTGTGCAACCATATCCTTTTTGAATTCCGACAATAGTCTTGAGTTGTTACCAGTAAAAATCAAATCATCTACATAGAGACAAACTATGACAATGTCTCATTCCTTATGACAACGTACACTTCTTCTTCAAGTACACCATTCAGAAAGGTTGATTTGACATCCTTCTGATGAATCTTCCAATTACTTTAAGCAGCAAGTGAAATTATTAAACGTACAGTATCCAATCTGGCAACAGGTGCAAATACTTCAGAGTAGTCGATACCTGACTTTTGCTTGTATCCTTTTGCAACTAATCTTGCTTTGAAGCGTTCCACTTCTCCATTAGGCTTGTACTTTGTCTTGTACACCCATTTGACACCAATAGAATTCTTTCCTTTTGGCAAAGTGGTTAACTCCCATGTATTATTCTTTTCTATAGAACATATTTCTTTATCCATTGCTTTAATCCAATGATCATTATTCACAGCTTCCTCGAACATTGCTGGATCATAATCTGTAAAAAAAGCATAATGGGCCACAATTTCGTCATCATTCTCATCATCACCTACTTGATAATCTTTCAAATAAGTGGGTTGATCGTTCTCATTATGAGCGCCTAAGTAAAGGTGAAGTAGGCGGAGATGATGCTTCAAGATCCTCATAAGTTGGCTCATCAGAAATTGGAGGTGAAGATGACTCTCCACTTTGATTAGTTGTTTCTAGTTCATTGTTTATAAACATTGGTACTGGCAATGATTTCTTTTCCTTTTCTGACCAATCTCATACTCCATCTTCTTTAAAAGTAACATCTCGACTAATAATAACTTTTTGAGTCTTTGGATTGTAAAGTTTATAGCCTTTTGTTTCCATGTTGTAACCAAGGAATATACACTTTTCTGCCTTGTCATCCAGCTTCTTTCTCAATTCATCAAGCACATGTGATAGGCTATGCAGCCAAACACCCTCATATGGCTGAGATTAGGCTTTCGTCCACTCTATACTTCTTGTGGAGTTTTATCACGAAGACTTTTAACAGGACATCTATTTAAAATATAGACAGCACAAGCCACGGCCTCCGCCCAAAAACTTTTAGGTAACTTCTTGCAAAATAACATGCTTTTCACCATATCCATAATAGTTATATTTTTCCTTTATGCCAATCCATTTTGTTGAGGAGTGTACCTAGCTGTCAACTGATGCTCAATTCCACGTTGTCTTAAGAAATCATCACAAATAATATATTTTGTACCTATATCCGTTCTCAATGTCTTAATAGAATAACCACTTTGTTTTTCAACATACGCTACAAAATTCTTAAGCACTTCACATGCCTCTAACTCTGCTTTAGAAAATAAACCCATGCCTTTCTATTATAATCATCAATAAATGTAATAAAGTATCTATTACCTCCATTTGATGGAACTTCCATATAACATAAATCTGAGTGCACGAGTTCTAACGGACGTTTAGCTCTCCATTCTTGCTTTGTAGGAAAGGGATCTCTATGCTTTTTCCCAATTACACATATAACATCCCAAAATGGACCTTAGTAGAATTGTAAGTTTATTTCATTGGAATAAGGGTATTATTGTAATTAGACTAATAAGTATTGGATTAATTAGGACTAAATTGAAAGAAGAATCAAAGTTTTAAGACAAATGATTTTCTTAAGTGACCAATTGGGTTTATGCTAAGGATTAAAGTGAATTAAGACAAAGATTTTTAACATTGGACATATTGGAGATTGACACTTGGCAAGAGTGGTTGGGAAGAATTAAATGAGGAAAAGGAGGGAAGAGAGAGGGAAAGCTGATTTTGCTTGGGGCTCCCGTTGCTCTCTCTTCCTGCGTGAGCCTTTCTTTCCTCTTCTTTATTTCATTTCTTTTTCTCCTTCTCTCCTTAGTTGATCTTCAAGGCTTGGAGTTTGGAGTTTTCGAGTTTAAGAACTGGTTTGAAGAGGTAAGTAGAGTTTGGATTGGTTATCTTCTTCTTTTTTTTCTTTACGTTTTGGGTGTGTTGGGTTATTGTGATTTGGATTAAGAGTGGTTTTCTTGGTTTGCTGTATGCAAGAATCTGAAGATAAAAGGAAGAACAAGGGCAAAGAGAAGGTTGGGTCTTGAAGAAATTGATTAGAGCTTCGATTTTAAGGTTTGGGAGTTTATGTGTTTTTGGATGTATTTTGTGATTTTGTTTACATTCTAGAAATTTGAGTTGTTAAATGTGTTGTATATATGCATGTTTTGAATTGAGATTGGATTTATGAATGATATGTTAGATGAAAAATGGAAATTTAAAAGTGAATTTGTATGATTTAGAGTAACTTTTGAATTTGAGATTTGTATTGAGCATTCTTACTAAATTATTGCTTCTAATAAGTGTTAATTGTTATTAATATGATTGTAAGCATGAGTAGAATGTATATGTCAAGTGGGTTGAAGTTATGTGCATGATAATATGAGATTGTTTTTTAACAAGTGAGATTTCTGTCAAAAATCTAGGTTTTAGTGGATTTACACGGCGGTAAGGAATTCCATACTGCCGTGTGATCGTGTTCTGGTAATGAGTTTTTGCTTGTTCGTCGGGTTTCACGGCGGTAAGCAAGATTCTAACCACCGTGTAATTCACTTTACACGGCGGTTAAGAGATTTCATTCCGCCGTGTAAATGCTTTCTATTTTCAAGTATGGTTTTGTGCATTTTTACATGGCGGTAAGAATTTCCATACTGCCATGTAAACGCATTCTATTTTTTCATAGTTTCTGGCTCGGCATGTTACACGACGGTCAGATTTTCTTGACCACGATGTGGCAAGTCTTACACGGCGGTAATGATTTTCATACCGCCGTGTAAGCCCTGATTTTCTAAATGTTATCCTTTTTGAGATCCTTTGCATGGTTTCTCACACATGAATTATGATTGAGCATGCATTGTTAAATCATTTCATGATAATTTAAAGGAATATATGACCTATATGCTTGGTCAATTGTTTGGCTTATAAGAATTTAATTATGATGGCTTTATTTATATATGTGTATTTGAGTAATGCTTACATGATAATTACAGAGTTGTTTTGAGCCTGATCAGTCTTAGTGGTAGATAGATAAGCATGCTTATTAAGGGTTAGAGTGTGAGTGCAGCTGCTACATGTTGGCCCCGTTTGGGTCTTATAAGTCGGCCCCATTTGGGCTATATGATTTGAGACTTCGGTCTCCCCTTCTACCTTCGGGTATACATGTTCCGAGACTCGTGTCTCTAGATGATTCCGATACTGTGTCCTATCAGTATCATTGTACTCGTATCCACTATTTATTGCGAACTCAGGCTAATATATGTTTTTAAAGATATGAAAATGAGTATATGCTACATGTTTATGTATTTGAGTAATGACAAGATGTTAAGTATTGATGTTTAGTTGCTTTATACTCGTAGTATACGTATGATGAATATGAAAAATTATATTTATATGTACTTGTAGATGTTAGGATGTATAATTATATTGTTACATGATTGTGCTCTTATGTATATACCATTAATGTTGAGGCACATGGTTATTTGTTTGTTTATATAGTTATATATATATATATGCCTTGTTTGCGTGTTTCTCCCCACTAAGCGTTATCGCTTAGCACGGGTATTTTCCCGTATAAGTGGCAAGTACAGTTTCAAAGTTGGAGCATCTGCAGGTCGGCCACTTCCCAGTTATAGATTCTTTTTGTCTTTTGCTATATTATTTTGTATACGTTTATATAAGTAATATTATGTTAAATTATTGTAATTTTTTGTAAAGGTATATTTCAGTATATGAATATGTAATAGATACCCTTAACAAGTTTGGTTTTTTGTAAATATTTTAATTACAAATATTTCAGTATATGGTTATGTATCGGTTATAAGAATGCTTTTGTATTTGGGTATTACATTATATAATTATCTTGATCCCTTATATGGTTGTATGCTTCCGCCTTAGTTGTTTATGTTTATGTGTATTTGTGTTCGTAACACCACGATATCCTCGCAGGGGGTATTGAGGTGTTACAACACATGACTCACAAATCTAGTCAGGAACTTGAATGGTTGGTAACCTTGAAACCCACTCTTTGTTTGCAAGAAACTTTATGCTTCCAAAATTCAAGTGCCCAAGCCGCATATGCCATAGCCAATTATCATTGATTGTCATTGTATTACAGCAAGAAGTGTTACCGTAATTAAAATATGTTGGAAATAGACGATTGGATGACATTCTCGTCTTTAGAATCATCCCCTTTTCTAGATCACTCACGGTGCATCCATTTTTGTTGAAGTGTAAATGATAAACTTTTTCTATTAGTTATCCAACACTCAATAGATTCTGGTAAAGGGTAGAAGTGTAGTACACATCAGAAATATAATGTAAGGACCCATTCTTCAATTTTATAGCAATCTTTCCTCTTCCCAAAACTAGAATTTGGTAATTATTGGCAAGCTTTACTGAAGAATGAAAGGATTCATCTAATTCAGTAAAAGCTTCCTTGCTTCCACTTAAGTGATTACTGCAACTCGAGTCTAACAACCATTGACAGTTATCGTTGTTGATAATTTCATGAGCGGCCATCAACAGGGTCTCTGGATTATTATCCTCTACAACTCCAGCTCGATTATCTTCAAGCACATCATTCTCTATTATAGTGACCATATTTTTTGTAATTATGGCACTGTATATGTGACTTGCATTCAGATTGATAGTGACCAAATTTCTTGCACTTATAACATTGAATCTTGGATTTATCTTGAGAAGATTCATTCTCCATTGCTCCTGGTCTAGAATTGGTTCTGAAATTTTTGCCTCCTCTACCCTTGAAATTTGAACTTCTTGGAGTGTGCTCTATTTTGCCTGTTGCACTTCCTTCTCATTTCTCAAACTTACTTGGGCTTTTAGAACTTGGTCCGTTATATTTACCGATCTTTCATTCATTCGCATTTCTCGGGACTCTAATGAGGCTTAAAAATCATTGATAGTCATGGACTCTACATCTCTAGATTCTTCAATGGCTGTGACAACATAATCGAATCTACTTGTCAACGTGCGTATGATCTTTTCAATGATCTCTTTTTTTGCAATTTCGTGACCATTGTTTTTCATCTCGTTGATCAATTTTTCCATTCGTGAAAAATAATGACAAATACTTTCATCTTTTCCTTGCTCCATCAGCTCAAATTACCTTTTTAAACCTTCTAATCTTGTTCGTTTAACTGTATCTGCTCTTTCATACGTTTTGAGCAGAATATTCCAGGCCTCCTTTGCTGTTTTAGCATGAAATATCTTTTCAAGAATCGACAACTCAATAGATTGACAAATAAAAAACAAAGCCTTTTTATTTAGTGAACGATCATGAACCAGTTGTTGTGATTCCTCGGCTTTTCTTTTTTTACTAAGCCTTTCTCCAAAATTTCACCATAGCCGTTGCTTCTCAAATATAACTCCATCAAGTGTTTCCACATCACAAAATTATTTTTGCCATCAAACTTGAAAATTGATAATTGCATTGGTTGAACTTCAGTTGTTGAACTTGAAGCCATCTTGATCTACTTGAACACTTTTACCGAGCTCTGATACCAGATGTTGGCAAATATAAATTTGCCTAGAAAATAAATTTTAATATCCAAATACACTCACAATTTTATTGATTAAAAAAACACAAATTTTACAAGTACAAACTCACACTACAAAACACTCACAACCCAAAACCCATTATGCTTTAGCTTGTTGAAGCTAACTACCCAAAAACGTTCTCTCAAATTTAGCTTGCTAATTACATTTTTTTATGGCCATATATATAAGAAAACGGAGGCGGTCTACCTTATTGGGCGGCAACATATGACAACTAAGGTTTAGTTGGCTTTATCTCTTACATATTCAAGTTCAAATTGGTTTGGTATTTGACCAAGTCAAATACTATCAATTTACAACTAAGTATTCAAATCCAAATTTACTTAGTATTTGATCAAGCCATTTACAACTTATTAACCTCTATAAATCTCCACTAAATCAAGTTTAATTTCTAACAATTTTTCTTGGTAAAATCCAATTGTGAGAAGCTTTACAATGCTTTCTACCAGTATTCGGGTCCTTTTTTGGATCAAGCTGAGAGTCTTGGCATCAAAAGAGACGAAGCTTGCCATAATCTTGTGTTTATTGCAGGTTTTATCTTCTTCTTCTTTTTTTTTTTTTTAGTTTTTTACAATATACTTGCAATACATCAAAGCAGTACATCAAATATATTATTAGATAACTATCAATGTTTGATATATTAATTTACATTTGACCTACCTAATCATTGATGAATCAAAATACACATTTCTTTTCAGACCTTGCTACTGGACCTATACTATTAAGTTAAAACTTATTAGTTGTCATTGTGGGGGTTAATGCTTGTGGAGCTATGAAAGTCTTCTTTCCTACTTTGATCAAGTATGTTGCTCAAGCATGAAACAAGTTGCACTCTTAACTTGCTAAAGAAATCAGGACCGTTGTTAAGGAAGAAGGTGGAGTCAATTTCCAAGCCTTGGATAAGATGAGTTTGACCAAATCAGTGGTTTATGAAGTCTTAAGAATTGAACCTTCGGTTCCTTTCCAGTACGGTAAGGCCAAGAAAGATACCATAGTCCATAGCCATGATGCAGACTATAAAATCAAGAAAGGGGAAACTATATTTGGGTATCAGCCGTTTGCTACCAATGATCCTGGGGTCCTTGATAATCCTAGGGAGTTTGTGGGCCATAGATTTGTAGGAGAAGGAGAGAAGCTTGTAGAATTAGTTAATTAACTTATGTTTAGTTAAGCTATATTAACCATAGTTAGCTTAATTACTCATTTGTTAGAGTAATCAGTTAGTTGTCATAACTGATTATAATTAGTTAATTCTTTTCTTTTCTTTTCTAATTAAATTCTATTTTTTGTCCCTTGTATATATGCCTTAAGGCTTTCTTGAATGAATAGATGAAAAGAATTCTCTTATTTAGTTCTCTGTTTCCTCTGTCGTCAAGTTCTATTCCTTTTGCTTTGATTTCTTGTATTTGATTCACAAATTCAACATGGTATCAGAGCAAATAATTAGCTTGTTCTTGGTGATCCGTAACTTTCGCAGTGTTCAGATTTAATCAAAGCTTCGATCGTGCTTGATAGTAGTTTCGATTTCTAATTTTGCCCTAATTTTCTTTCTCGATATCTGTTCTTCAGTTTGCTGCTGAAATCAGTTTCTTCTTTTGTAATCTTGCTTTATTACTTTGCAATTGGTTGAATGGCTCAAACTTAGCCTACTGAATTTGATAACCTTGGATCTTCTTTAGTTTCAGTTTCTCGTACTGGAACAAATTATTGAACCTGGTGCAAATCCATGAAACTAGCTTTAGTTGCAAAAAGAAAGCTAGGATTTGTCAATGGTAAGATTCCTCAACCTTCTGAAGACTCAGCTGGCTTTGAGGATTGGTGTGGAAATAATGCTTTAGTCATTTCTTGGATTTTAAACTCTCTGTCAAAGGATCTTTATGATTCCTTTGTCTATGCTACCTCTGCTAAGGATCTTTAGGAGAAATTAGAAAGGAGATTTGGTGATTCAAATGGTCCAATGAGGTATCAAATTAAAAGAGAATTAAATGCTATTACTCAAGGAAATGATTCTGTATTTGCTTATTTTACTAAACTCAGCAGATTATTGGATGAATTGCATTGCATTGTGCCTTTGCCTCAGTGCTCTTGTGGACGTAAATGTGGAGCTTTTAAGGAGCTAAATGCTCTTCACGAATCTGAGATGATTCTTCAATTTTTGTTAGGATTGAATGACAGTTACAGTAATGTGGTCAATCAGATCATGCTTCTTGATCTATTACCTAACATTGACAAAGTCTATTCTATGATCTCCAATGTTGAAAAGCAATTGCAGATCAGTATGTCTGTCAATGAGAATTTAGAAAATAGTGCTTTATTTGTTGCATCAAATAAAAGCTCAAGAAGTTACAAGGCTCAGCAATTCAAGAAAATGAGAATAAGAAAGGGGATAGATATTGTACTCATTGCAAAACAGAAGGGCATACAAAGGAGACCTATTTCAAAATTATTGGTTTTCCAGATTGGTATCACGAAATGCGACAGAAACTTAAGAATCCAATATCTAAGACTTCTGGTTATAAGGCTAATATGGCAACTACTTCTCTTGATGAAGATAGTGGTGAAGTTTTAACACAACAATCCATGAAGGATTTCATCCAGCAAGAATTATCAAAGTTACTCAAAGGCAAACAGGTGGTTCCAACTGAGTGCATTAATTTTGCACAGGGATATGCAGGTACAATTTCTTTTATGTGTCACGCTAAAATAGGAGAAAATGATTGCTGGATTGTTGATACAGGAGCTAGTAGTCACATTAGTGCTGATAAAGATCATTTTGATAGTCTTAAACCTACAAATGTTCTTAATTATGTCCATTTACCAGATGGATCTACCAGAGTTGTTTCTTCCACTGGTGATATACCTCTTACTAGCACACTCCTTCTTAAAAACACTCTTTACATACCTTCTTTTAAACATAATTTGTTGTCTGTCAGCAAACTCACTAGATTTAATTCGGTGATATTCATTTTTCTTCCTTTCTGCTGTGTCTTACAGGACCAGAGGACTAAAGTGGTTCTGGCCATTGGAAAACTCAAAGGCAACCTCTATATTCTTGATCATGATTCATTTTCGGCAAATAACATTCAAAAATATTTTCCTTTAATACAATCTGACATTGTATTACCAAATAATAATTCTGTAATTCCTCATTTCAATACTTTTGTCAATGTTGTATCTCAAACGTCTTGGTCCATTTGGCACCAAAGACTTGGTCATCCTTCTGTATATGTACTAAAACATTTACCTTCCTTAAATAAAACCTATGATCTTTCATATCAAAATGATCTTTGTGATGTGTGTGCTAAGTCTAAGCAAACTAAAGTTCCATTTCCTATTAATTCTACTCATACTTCCAATTTATTTGAACTTTTACACCTAGATGTTTGGGGGGCCATATAAGCAAGAATCTTTGACAGGAGGAAAATATTTTTTGACTTTGGTTGAAGATTATAGTCGCAGTACGTGGACTTTTCTGATGCAATCCAAGTCTCAGGTACCCAAGTTGCTGGATATTTTTATTAGACAAGTTCTTACTCAGTTTGGCACCAAACTAAACTATCAGAACAGACAATGGGGGAGAATTCATAGGCCAGCCATGTCAAGAGGTTCTTAATACTCATGGAATATTGCATCAAAGATCTTGTGCATATACTCCACAACAAAATGGGATTGTTGAAAGAAAACACAGGCACATTATTCAGGTGGCCAGATCTCTGTTGTTTCAAGCGGCTATGCGTACTATTTTCTGGGGTGAAGCTATCTTACAGGCAACTTATTTGATCAACAGAACTCCCACAGCTATTCTTCACTAGAAAACTCCATATGAATTACTTTTTGGAACATTACCTAGTTATAATTGTGTGAAAGTATTTGGCTGTCTCTATTATGCAACCAATATTAAGCCACAGAGGGATAAGTTTGATGCTAGAGCTCGTAGATCTATTTTCTTCGGTTATGTATCAGGTAAGAAGGGTTTTAAGGTTTATGATCTTGATTTAAAAACATTTATGGTGTCCAGGGATGTTGTATTTCATGAAGACTATTTTCCTTACTCAAATATCTCTCAGTCATTTGAGTCTCATGACACTCCCATTCCAAATATTGATGTGTTACCTGTTTGTGATGATACATAGTTGAGCTTCGATGCTAATTCTTCAACTGATATTGTAGCAACTGATGATGTTATTACAGTAGAAGATGTCACTGTTACTGACCGACTTGGTCTTAGACGGAGTTTTAGATCCAAGACAAAGCCTAACTAGTTGCAGGACTATGTAGTTAATACTGTCATGCCTGTTTCATCTCCACACACACCATCAACCTATCCTTTTCATAAATCTTCTCATTTGTCCCCAACTACAAACCATTTTTTAGCCAATATTACCATGCATAAGGAACCATGTTCCTACCACGAAGCCAAAGATGATCCACACTGGCTTAGAGCAATGCAAGATGAGATTGAGGCTTTAGAAAAAAATCAGACATGGCAACTGACTTCCCTACCACATGATAAGAGACCTATTGGCTGTAAGTGGGTATATAAACTCAAACTCAAGCCCGATGGCAATATAGATAGATACAAGGCCAGATTAGTAGCAAAGGGCTACACTTAGGTGGCTGGTGAAGATTACACAGAGAGTTTCTCTCCTGTTGCAAAGGTAGTTACTGTTCGATTATTCTTTACAATAGCTGCTGCAAGATGTTGGTCTATACAGCAGATGGATGTAAATAATGCCTTTCTTCATGGGCATTTAGATGAAGAAATCTACATGCAACCACCTCCTGGTTACTCCAAAGCCACACCTAGTGTAGTCTGTAAATTGACAAGAAGTCTCTATGGTTTGAAACAAGCCTCTAGGCAGTGGAATACAGAACTTACAGCTTATTTGCTCACCTATGGTTTTGTTCAAAGTTCTCATGATAATTGTTTGTTTACTTTTTCCCAAGGGGGTTTGTTCTTAATGTTACTAGTGTATGTTGATGATCTCCTTATCAGTGTTACTTCTAAGGATGCTATCCTTAAACTTAAGGATGCACTGGATCTTCAGTTTACTATCAAGGATCTTGGGGATGCAAAATATTTTCTTGGGCTGGAGATCTTCAGAGATGCAAGTGGTATATTTGTTAATCAAAGGAAGTATATTCTCGACTTGCTCAATGATACTGGTCTTCTTGGCTCTAAACCAAAACCAACGCCATTACCTTCTGGTGTGAAGATGTCTGCAGCTACTGGTAGTTTACTCCCAGATCCCCATGAATACAGGAGAATTATTGGCAAGTTGCTATACTTAAACCTTACCAGACCAGACATTACCCATTATGTTCAACAACTAAGCCAATTTGTACATACCCCTACAGATTCTCATCTTAAGCTTGCTCATCATCTTCTCAAATACCTTAAACACTCACCTTCATTAGGATTACATTTTCCATCGTGTAACTCCTTGCACCTGACTGCTTTTTGTGATGCTGACTGAGCCTCTTGTGTTGACAGTAGAAAATCCTTGACTGGTTATATTATTTTTCTTGGTTCCTGTCCTATTTTTTGGAAAACAAAAAAACAAACTACAGTGTCTCGTTCTTCAGCTGAGGCTGAATATAGATCAATGGCCTCCACAGACTGTGAACTGCAATGGCTTTCTTATATTCTTGCTGATTTACAGGTTGTGATTCCAAGACCTATTTCTCTCTAGTGTGATAGCAAAACTGCCTTGCATATTGCCTCCAATCCAATGTTCCATGAGCGAACTAAACATCTGGATATTGATTGTCATGTTGTTAGAAGGCAATTGAAATCTGGGTTTATTGATCCTAAGCATGTTACTTTCACTCAGCAGATTGCTGATATTCTTACCAAGTCTTTACCCTTCTCAGCCTTTCGGCGACTCTTTTCCAAGTTGAATCTTGTTGATTATCACCAGGATCCAACTTGAGGAGGGGATGTAGAATTAGTTAATTAACTTATGTCTATTTAGGCTATATTAACCATAGTTAGCTTAATTACTCATTTGTTAGAGTAATCAGTTAGTTGTCATAACTGATTGCAATTGGTTAATTCTTTTCTTTTCTTTTTTAATTAAATTCTGTTTTTGTCTCTTGTATATAAGCCTTAAGGCTTTCTTGAATGAATAGATGAAAAGAATTCTCTCATTTAGTTCTCTATTTTCTCAGTCCTGAAGTTCTATTCCTTTTGCTTTGATTTCTTGTAATTGATTCACAAATTCAACAAAGCTGTTTTTTGGTCAAATGATCGTGAAACTGAGAATCCAACGGCCGAGAATAAACAATGTCCAGGGAAAGATTTAGTGGTTCTCTTAGGTAGGATAATGTTGGTGGAACTTTTCCTAAGTTATGACACGTTGACGGTGGAGATAGGTGAAGCAGCTGGATTTGGATCATCAGTGACTATCACTTCGATGACCAAGGCTACAAGCATTCGATCATGGCCAATCTAAAGAATTTGGTGAATCGGGGATTGCCTTAATGAGTGTTACTGTTAGTGCAATGATCTTAATAATTTCATTTTATTCTTGAAGTTGCTGCATTCCATTTCCATTCAAATAGGTAATTATAATTAAAATGTTGTATGGATTTTGCCATTTATCTCTGCCAATAAAACCAATCCAATGTTTATTTTTTTCTTAAAAACCGAACACTAGAGAAGGCCACACCCAAACTTACACGAGGCAGGCTCTAGAAGAGCAATTCCTATACAATCTGCACACGAAGCCCCATGGTCTGTCTGAATCCTAAAGCTGCCATACCATCTGCACACGAATTGCCTTCTCTATAAGTTAAAACCGAAATTTAGTTAAGCCTCGTATTTTCATGTTCTAGGAGACTTGGGCCCATTCATGGCCCGAATTTATAAAAAAATTTCTTTGTAATCTAATTTCATTGCGGAATTGCGGAATCCAGCTTTAGTTATAATTTTCCTCTAATTTCATTCTAATTTGTTTTACTCATCACTTAGTTTTTGTGTCACATCTTAGGTAAGGCAAATCTGGCGAACGAATAAATATAATTGAATTTTATTTATCCAAAAATCAATAAAGTATTAGTAATTAAAAATTACTATGCAATACACTGTTTACATATATTTACATGAAAAATATGGATTATTAAATAAGCATAATCATTTAAATGAATTATATATAATTCAAATAGTTGAAAGTCAATCAAGAGAAGGAAAAAAGTATTATTAGTGGATCGGCAAATGGATCGGATTGAATTAAAATGGTTTGGATTGGAGCATACTGGTAGTATGAAATTATGTTACATGTGGGTAATATTATTTATTAAAGGCTTAAAAAAGAAGAAAGGTTGAAAGGTAGAATTATTTAGGTTGGAAGGTTGAAAGGCAAGTTAAGTACATGTGATTTCATTATGAGAAACTATTAAATACGCTTCCAAATACTATAATACAAAAATTGAATGAAGGAATTGTAGTGAGTGAAGTTAACTTGAAATTGAATTGGAACAATTTTCACATTACAAATTGAGTGAAAATCAGTAATAAGATAATGTGTAATTAACCCATTAACAAAACTAGTATAGTATCTATATAAGTAGATTCTAGGGAATTAAGTATTCCTTTTGACATAATCTTATTTCATGCACTTCCAAGGATAAGGGGGAAATTTGATTTTAAGAAAGTTTTCGAAATGCCGAAGCCTTATTTGATTGTATCAGTAACTTCCTGCAAATAATAAAAGAAAAATGTCCTTTATATTTTATTATTTTTATTACGTCAAAAATATTTTTACTTCAAAATAAACAGTATACATATATTACTACCCTTTAAAAAAAAAGTAAGAGACATTTTTATAATATTTCTAAAAACTAAAAAAAAAATTAAAAAGCTGAATGATCACTAGGACAAGTGTGGATGATTAAGAGATGTCTTGTCGATAATTAAACAATTTTAACATCTTAAACAAGAAAAAGAAAAAAAAAAATACTACAAGCATCCACATGGCATTTAATTGATGCAGAGATATAGTTTGTGGGACCAACCTGAGAACCAGACAGTCAAATAGTTTTGTCTCACTGTCCAACCTGTCCCCAGTTCCCCACTTATTTTCCTTGAATTTTAACGTTGTGTTTGTGTGTAGATTTGGATCAAGAAAGAACCAGAAGGAAGCAGTGAAGTTGTTTGGAAAAAAAAAATATGGGAAAAAAGAGTTATCTTGCAATGAGAACGGACCAAGTGAACAGTGAGTTGATTGCTTCTGATATCAAAGACTTGAAGATTGCTGCTAAGAATCTAGCCAATCATGCTATCAAGCTTGGTGGGTTAGGTTTTGGTACTTCTTTTCTTGAATGGGTTGCTTCTTTTGCTGCCATGTACGCCCTTTCTTCTCTCTCTTTCATTTTTCACTAAATCTTATTAATTATGGTGTTTACGTCTGTTATTCTGGCATGTTTCTGCTTGGAGACCTTGTTTTTTCTTTTTTATCTTCCTAATTATTATTGGCTTTGGTGTATGTTCTTCACTGATTATCCTAACCCCTTCATTTCTAAATTAGATTTTCGATAAATATAATTCAGTTTGTGGAATTTTGCATATCAATGTTGATTTGTTTCATGAACTCCATTGTTTTTTTCCTTGTATTTAAATAATTATGGATTTTGCAATAATGATGTGCACATGTTGATACTTGAATTTCCTGACTTATCTTGCTTAAGGACATGGATGAGCATCTTTCTGTGATGAATCTCTGATGTTAATAACCTTAAGTAGGAACTCACTTTGTTTGATTCAACTTCTTATTCTTATTTTCAACTGGACTATAAGGGCTTCTTTCATAATTCAATTCTTGAACTACTGTTTTGTTGTTATCACTTTATGTAATATATTGCTAGTCGCTTGTGAAGGTTCTTCAACATTTCTGCAAATACCATTTTTCTAACCATTATATTAGTTCCAATGCTGCTTCTTTTACTGTGCCTGCTATGGGTTTGGAGCAACTGAGACGTGTCAGGTGACTTTGTTGTTTATATGCACTTTAAGTTCCCAAATTAACAAGCCAGCACTTTAGCATCGCCTTTAATCTGTGCAGTGTATGGTTAGATAGTTTGTACTGTTTAATTGCTTAATGCAAATCTTTTAAGAATACTTACGTCCTCTCTCTGTAGAATCCATTTGCTCAGTTGCAGCTTCTATCCTAACAAATTCCTTAATCATATCGCAGTTATTTGTTGATATTGGATCGAACCAACTGGAGAACCAACATCCTTACTGGCTTATTAATACCTTACATTTTCTTTAGTCTTCCTTCAATACTTTTCAGCATTTTCAGGTAACAATTCATCTTTTTTGGATAGCACTTATATTCTGACCGCCACCTCTGTTAACATTAAATCGTTTCCATGAGCAGGGGTGAAGTCGGAAAATGGATCGCTTTCATTGCTGTTATATTGCGTCTTTTCTTCCCAAGACGTTTTCCAGGTATACTGAAGTCTTTACTTATTTGATGTGTCGTTACTTTCATGCCTCACACTTGTATCTGATAGTATAATACATTGAAAGTATTCTTGCAGTGTAGATGTTTTTAGTTATGTAAAGAAGGTTTTGCTAACTAGTGTATGTCTTTCGTTGCAGATTGGCTAGAAATGCCAGGTGCTCTAATTCTTCTTATTGTAGTGGCTCCTAGTTTGTTTGCAAGCACTTTGAGGAGTAGCTGGATAGGCGTGGCAATTTGCCTTGTTATAGCTTGCTATTTGCTTCAAGAACATATCCGAGCGTCTGGTGGGTTCAGAAACTCATTCACGAAAGCACACGGAATATCAAACACCATTGGCATAATCCTTCTGTTTGTTTACCCTGCTTGGGCATTGTTACTTGATTTCATCTAGGAAAACCTTAGCAAATGGCGCATTATGTCCATATTGGGAATTTTTTTTTTTTTTTGCATGTAGAATCACAACACATCAAGTCTTTAAACATTTATTATTCTTGCTGTGTTATTAAGACCTAATGTATTGCCATTGCTGTGTACAAGGAGTTTGCAATAACCTTGACAGATTGCTGTGTTGCCATTTTGTGTAATAACAAGTTTCTTATCTTATAGACATGTTAAAGATTCATTGCATTGTTGTTAATATGAACCCTTTCGGTATACATACATACATACATACACACATACATACATATGTATGTGTGTATGTATGTGTATATATATATATATATATTATTTGCTATGTTGATATGAAGTCTCCAAACAATCAGATTTTAGAACTATCAAATTAGGCGTAACTGCGAAACATTACAAGATGTAAAAGGGCTGTTCAGGTTGGTATTTGCTTACTGGATGATCTGTCATACAATTTTTAGGTTAGCTTTCGGCTATGAAAGTAGTTATTAGCTTTCTACAATTACTTTTAACTATGTAATGAAGTGAAAGTTGCATCCTGATTGCTATGTAAACAGCATCTGAACTATGAACGAAGTGTAAATATATCATTTTTATTTGAAAGGCCTTAGCACATACAGTAAGTTTTGTCTGTTTATCAACATTCATAATGATTAACAAACTGAATTCTTAAAACTTTTTCCCCTTCTTTAAGGTTGTCAATTAAGAATAACCATCTCAAAGGAAACTACTGAAATTCCCCGGATACTTCTGCAAATCGGAATACCATATTCATGCCTTCAATCCATTTGCTTCACTGTACAGTTGATTAATGCAGTCCTGTGCAAATATTTTCACAAGATTAAGTCACGTTATCAGATCTCACACTATGATAATTTGACAAGGTTTCAACTGAAAATACCTTGTAATGTTTGAGTAACTGTGGCCTCTTTAGCTTAAATGTTGGAGTTACCAGGTCTCTCTCCATATCGAATGGATGAGGTTCCAAATAAACTGCTTTTAACATCTCAAATCCTCGAAGCTGTGTAATGTTTTTTCATGTCAGTTCAGTAGTGAAAACAGAACATGCGGATTCAGATACACGAAGCAGTAAAAGTAATCCACATACTTTATGTTTCTGACCAGTGCTATTGAGCTCATCTAAAATATAATTCCTAGCCTTTGAGTTTTCACACAAAAATTTGAAATCTCCAGTGACATTATGCTTTGCCGCCCAATCCTCGAGTGCCTGTTTCTCAGGGACAGCCACAGCTACAATAAATGACTCGAAGCTATTCCCGTAGACCCAAATCTGAACAAAAGTGAGAGTTAAAGCAACTGCTACCTTGTAGAAATGTGAAAACTTGTGCAAACAATCAATTTGACATACCGATGACACAAGAGGGCATCGCATATAAGTGTTTTCGAGGCTCTCCACTGCAACATATTCACCTTGAGATAGCTTGAATATGTTCTTTTTCCTGTCAATGATCTTCATTGCGCCATTTGGTTGCAACTCACCAATGTCACCTGCAATGTTGTCAAAATTACCAATATAATTAATTCCTGTTCACTAAATTATAACATTGTAGCTGAAGGACAAAAAAAAAAAAAGAAAGAAAGAAATGGAAATGCTATTTCACCTGTATGAAACCATCCATCTATGAGGACTTCTCTTGTTAGATCTTCACGCTTGTGGTAACCAGAGAACAATGTATTTCCCCTGAGGCATATTTCTCCCCGAGGGATGCTGGATACTGCATCGTACCCCATCTCTGGCACAGACTCGAGCCTTACTTCAATGGTTGTCATGGGGACTCCAACAGTTCCAATCATTGGATACACATCACCAATTGATGTTAAACAACCTCCACAACTTTCTGTCAAACCTAATACGGATTAAAAAGTCCGACAAATAATTGGGAGTTAGTAATGTCACAAAGTTCATAATCAAGACTCAAGCAGATAAATAGTTCTTTCATACCATATCCTTGAGATAAGGTAGAGCAAGAGGTGACTCTTAGAAACTCCTCAACATGTTTAGGCAAAGGTGCTGCACCAGATAACATGATACGAACTCGACCACCCAATGTTTGTTTTGTCTGCCAAAATGACACATTTTAGATTGAAAAACAGAAATTCTGAATAGGAATAAAAGCATAAGTTGACTACTGACCTTTTCGAAGACAAGCTTGTCCAAGAGAGGTGCTGCCTGTGCTTGTGGCAATCCCTTCTCTAGATTTCCGAGCTTGCTGTCAACAAATTCCAAATTAGTTTTACACTCAAAATACAGGATTACATTAAAGCGGTTCAATACAACTTACTAGTTGTAAGCAAAATCGAACAACTTCTTCCTAAAAGCACCTCCAGTTGAAATTTTACTCATTGTACCTTCACAGAAAAGGAAATTGTTTAAAAGTTGAAGTAACAAACAGTGCCAGGAATTTAGTTGTATATACTTTGTACCAGTATATATACGATCATAGACTCGAGGAACCCCACAAAATATGCTTGGCTTCAATTCTTGAGCATCCTCAATCAAGTATCTTACATCCTATAAGTAAAATGCAGGACAAGCATTGGTTGGTATAGAGAGAGACTAACATTTAAATAAAGAGAAAATGGCAATAATGGAATATGATTCTTGATGTTTACCCCTCGCCAGAATCCTATAGAGGCACCTTTGTAGATGCAATAAGTTTCAATTATTTGATCATATACATGAGCCAAAGGAAGGAAAGAGAAATATGAATCTTCTTCTGTAGCCTGCAGTTGTTATAGCCGTATGTCAAATTATACCAACACGCATATCTACCAAATAAAGGCAACCGTTCCTGTTTTTGGTTATGCAGAAAGCTTAAACAAGAAAGCTTAATGTGTTTAGGTTTTACCGGTTGGTCTGTAAGGAAAAGTATATGATCAACAGACAACACTTCAGCCATGATAGCCCCATTAGTAAGAATGACACCTTTTGGTTCGCCTGTTGTTCCACTAGTATACATTATTGTGCAGATGTCAGTCTTCTGTTTTGAAGGCAATTCACAATCGAAATTTCCCTGTAAGAAACCGATCAAAACATTAATGTTTTAAATGCAATAAAAGAAAAGGATCAACCGCAAAAGTGAAAACAATGATTTCAAAATCACACCAATTGACAAAATTCCTCCCAAGAAAAGCATGAAACCCCCAGTTCCTCAGCTTCCTTTTTTTGCATATCAGAGATATTTCCAAAGCTAACAATATCTGAACATACAAAAATTGAACTATCATTCTAAAATTGCCATTTCAAAGAGGAGAAGCAAATTTGAGTTTTTTCACCTACTTTTTAAATAGGATTTGCAGTTTGGCAAGCAAGCAAGAATCTGCAGAAACATACACCATTTAAGAACAGATTTCAGAATGCAAACGAAATAAAGATGAACCAAGGCTTAATTAACTTACAGAAGAGAGCTTGCTCTCTTGAACAAAAGCTAGTGAAACTTCAGCATGATTAATGATAAACTCCACTGCATTAGGGCCTAATAAATGGCAAAACCAAATAATTAAAAGTTCATAATCCTCATATACCATTTCACATTGGACATTCGAGGAGACAAATAATGCATACCAAGAGTGTCATAAAGTGGTACATAAGTAATAGCCTGACTATTACAAGCCTGAGAAAACAAAAAGTAAAAATTAATTCAATCAAAATTGACCCATATAAATTGTGAGTGTCAACAAAAACCCATCCATACCTCCATAGCAGTAATCCATTCTGGGCAGTTAGAGCCATATATACCGCAACGATCTCCCTAAGTAAAACCCATTAATTTTCAAAGTTCATTACTTTATTAAATTGTCATCAAAATTGAATTATAAGAAATAACAAATTAGTTGAATTTTGACTAACAGGATTGAGACCACGGCTCCTCATTGCTGAGCCCATTTTAACAGCAGAATCAAAAACTTCTTTATAGGACATCCACACATATGGACCCATCCCCTGCAATAAATTTTATACCATTTAATCAAATTATTCTCCATTTTGTTCTGTACCAAAGAAATTTTAATTGAAAAGTTTTAAGCTTTTAAGAGTCAAGTAATACCTTAGAATCTGTGACTTGACGTCTGCCAAGCATTTTGTTATTTGGGTTTTTCAGGGCAGAATCACTGCATTCACAATGCATATTCTTGATATTAAAATAAATTAAAACTTTGGATCAGAGTGGCCTATTAGCTCAGTTGGTTAGAGCGTCGTGCTAATAACGCGAAGGTCGCAGGTTCGAGACCTGCATGGGCCAAAGTTCTTTTTTATTTTTAAATATTAATTTTATACAGTCAGTTATATGTACACTTTTTGAACAAAAAATTGAGAGCAGGCTAAGTGGCTAAGTGCCCAAAGCTAGAAACGTTAATTTTTCTAAATCTAAAAAATGTGACAACAGAATACGTTTCACTAATTTTGGCTTCTGAAATTTCTGACAAAACATTATCAAAATTCCTAATATTTAACCAAACAACCAATTGATTTAAGCAAGATATTTTAAGAGTGCGAGTTCTTAAGACTTGTGAACAGAAAAAATGGAAGTGGGCCGAGGTGGCTCCAACAGAATTAGTCGAAACCACATCCTTCTAGACACCAATAAACATACGGAAAAAGTTTTCTAATTATTTAATAAAGAAATTCATTATAACAGAAATAGTACTAGTTTACCTAAAGAATTGCCAGGGAGAGTCCAGGGCTGGAGGGAGGTGAAGGAGACCATCTTTGGCATAAATGCACCTGTAAACAGGTCCTGCTGATGGTTTTCCATCACTCGCAGCTCTTGATTCTTCAACCTTAACTATATATTCCATTTACTTAACCAAAAATACAACTGGGTTTTGCAAATCTTACAGTGAGATCGATTGTTGTTGAATCTAACAGTGCATGTGATTGTGTGTTGTTGAGAGAGAAGGAGAAAGTAGTGAAGATGGTTGAGGTGGAAGAGCAATAAATTGTTGAATTAATAGTAATGAAGGCGAAAACCTATCTCAGCTATTTTATTTACGACTCTTACTCAGAACTGTCTTTTTTTTTTTCTTTTTTTAATACTAGTAAATTGCAACCATATTTATTATGGTAGATGATAGTTTGGTGCCTCAACCCACCAGATATTTATGTAATAATTAAGTAGCAACAAAGTCGACGTAATTAATCCTAATTCCGTTTGTTGAAGCCAACAACTGAAAAGGAAGGATGAATAAATCAGAAAATTGTCAAAATTAGACAGGAAAAATTGTAATTATGGATTTGCATATATAAGTATAGTTATGGTGTTTGTCCATATAAAGTTACATGAGTTGATAAAAATTAATAATAATAATGTGTAGATAGGTTGGGTACGACAAAATGAGATTAATGCTAACTTACCAATATTTGAGGTTATTAAATTCTCCCCCATCTGCCAAAATTTTCATGCTAATGGTTAAACTGTACTTTGAAATTATTTTTCTGACTGCCCTTTTCCTTTTTATTAAAAATTAAATAAAAATTAAAGTCTTTTTTCTTTCCTGCAAGAACTTCCAACTGCTTTTTCCTAATGAAATATTAAATTCAGAAAACTAATGAAACAAAGAAAAAAAAAATTCCATGCTAAGCAATATTTTAACAAAGCAACACTAATCTTGCAATCCAAAAAAAAAAAAAACTATATACTTTTGTAGATCGTGGACCCATGGGCGTATATCCATGTACCGAGTATTAAGTACTGCAATGCCTATTAAACGGTGTGAATGCTCGGTACATAAATATATGGTGCATGAAATCATTAAATACTTTGGTTTAGATAACATAAGAATTAGGGGTGAGAAAAAAACCGATGGACTTGGTTAACCGAAAAAAAAATCCGAAACCGAACCGATGGACTGGTTAACCGATTGTAATGGACTGGTTAATGGTTAGTGTTTTGAAAAAACCGATATTAATGGACTGGTTAATGGTTTTTGACTCATGTAAATGGTTAACCGAACCGAAATCGAATATAGTTAATTTATTAATTTTTTAATAATTTATAACAATTTATCTTAATTAAAGGTGATCATATACTTTTTTTCATTAAATTAATTATTTTAATGTTTTTAAGTTTTTTAAATTGGCTATTAGTAAGTATAATAATTTATCTAATTAAAAGCGATTATGGACCGGTTAATATATTTACTTATTAAATATTAATTTTTAAAGACAAATTTGCTTATATCCACCAAATATTTTTATTTTAACAACAATAATGTTATATTATAGTGAAAAAATTTTAATTTTTAAGTATCTTGAACATTTTAATTTTATTTATGAATATATTTATAATTATAGTGGTTAACCGAAAAATATTGGGTAACCAATCCGAAAATCCGAAACCGATGGACTGGTTAACCGATGGTAATGGACTGGTTAATGGACTGGAATTTCAAAAAACCGATATTAATGGACTGGTTAATGGACTGGGGCTCATGGACCGGTTAACCGACCATGCTCACCCCTAATAAGAATAGCTTTCTATTAATTATTAAATCATATCTGTTTTTTATCATATTTTTTGGGGTGCATAAAGGCGAACTACCCCACGAAAAATAAATTATCTACTAAAAAAATTATAATTGCTCATGAGCGGAAGTATAGAATTAAAACTTTCTGATATCATCAAAGAAATAATTTGTTACTTTATATAAATAATCCACTTTCAGTTATTACAAAAAATTGAAGACCACAGTAGGGGTGAGCAAAAAAACCGATGGATTTGGTTAACCGAAAAAAAAATCCGAAACCGAACCGATGGACTGGTTAACCGATTGTAATGGACTGGTTAATGGTTAGTGTTTCGAAAAAACCGATATTAATGGACTGGTTAATGGTTTTTGACTCATGTGACTGGTTAACCGAACCGAAACCGAATTTTTAGTTAATTTATTAATTTTTTAATAATTTATAACAATTTATCCTAATTAAAGGTGATCATGTACTTTTTTTCATTATACTAATTATTTTTAAGTTTTTAAATTTTTTTAATTGGCTATTTGTAAGTATAACAATTTATCTAATTAAAAGTGATTATGAACTAGTTAATATATTTACTTATTAAATATTAATTTTTATAAATAAATTTGCTTATATCCACCAAATATTTTTATTTTATCAACAATAATGTTATATTATAGTGAAAAAATTTTAATTTTTAAGTATCTTGAACATTTTAATTTTATTTATGAATATATTTATAATTATAATGGTTAACCGAAAAATATTGGGTAACCGATCCGAAAATCCGAAACCGATGGACTGGTTAACCGATGACAATGGACTGGTTAATGGACTGGAATTTCGAAAAACCGATATTAATGGACTGGTTAATGGACTGGGGCTTATGGACCGGTTAACCGACCATGCTCACCCCTAGACCACAGGGCCGTCAAATTTGTATCTTCACTTTACAAGTGGAAGCAAAGCATTCGACATTATTGAAATTGGATTGGACCTCAAATAGATTAATTAAGAAAATGATCAGGATTTTACGTAATTCAGTGACCTATTCTCTTCATAGTATTTGCAAACATAAGCTATATATATACTGGTTAATTAATCATTCCAACTCGATATTTATCTTGATTTTAATAAAACTCAAAACGAAATGAAATTTTGTTAAATCAATAAAATTTAACTTAGCAGTACTTGATCAGCAGACTAAGACCATAAGATCTTGAGTTTAAGCTCCCCAATCGGACCTCTATCGGAACAAATGAATGAATAATTTTTATTTGAAAAATTACTTGAATTTCGAATTGAACTAAATTATATAACTTGTATATGAGAGAGAGAGAGAGAGAGAGAGAGAGAGTCAAAACAGCCGGGGTGTCATAAATTAATAGTAGCCAGTTTATAGTGAGGCATGGCTGCATGGCTATACTATGTGAAGGAAAGACTTCCTCTTGTGGAAACTCCATCAAATGACTCTCAAGCCTCAACCTCCTTTTAATTAATTACTTTACTTATTTATTTAAGTATTTCCTATTCTTGGATTGGATCACATGGGAAACCGATGTAGAAGACTTGACTTTATCGATACACTACCTCTCGGAGACAAAATGAAATTTGTTATAATTCAAAGATAAAAATATCAAAGAAAATAATATATTAAATGTCGATGTAGTGATGAAGTTTGCAATCCCCTAATACCAAACTAATATCTAGAAAACAATTTGCAAATAAATTAATCATTTTTCTCAATTTTTTTTATAGAAGAGAAGAAAAATCAAGTGTTTGAATTTAAGCACATCTAATATATTAGAATTAGATTTCCTAAAAAGACAAATTTTCTCCTTATTTACTTTATCTATCTCATCTAGAGGAGGAGTAATATGAATATGATGAGTAGAGTTGTTGGAATATAAAGATAGTTAATAAGAGCAAACTCTAACAATCCATGCTAGCTACTAATAAAAAAAGGTTTTTTAAGAAATCATCAACATCTTAATCAATGCAGTGATAACATAAGATCAATTTAAAAATGGTTGGGAATTGAAATCTTATATAATATAAAATTATAAATATCATTTTCTCAACACTCCAACCAATTAAAGAAAATGTGTTATGTTTATCTATTTAGAAATCAAGAAATTGCCAAAAATAAAGCATACAATGAACTATAAAATGAACAGCATCAAAGAATCGTTAAACTCCTTATCTAAATGGATTTGGTGACCTTAAAAAAGAACACCATTCATATATATATTTATGCTTAAAAGTCGCATTCCTACAAAATTAAAATTTTCCTTTCCAATATTATATAATATAGTTAAAAGTTACCAATAGTATAATATAGTGCTCAAGCTTTGGTGTGATATCATTCTGCCAACTTGGCAAATAAATTTTCTGACTTTATATATTGCAATTCCATTTTCCAATTCCACATTGCACTCACTTCTTCTTTTGCTGGCTTTTAAGTGGAGGGTCAATCAGTCAATTTCACGCTACTTGGATTATTATTATTATTATTATTAAGCCGAGTTCTAAAATTCTATGGAAAATCCAGCCACTCGTGGGCCACCACATTTAAAGAGTTCTTATTCCTAAGTACAAACCACATGTAGCAAGTAGCAACCATCCACGAATCAACAGAAACAGTAAGGGAAATGCCACATCAGCAAATCAGAAAATTCATATGACGTGGAGGTGAGTAAATGGTGGTAATCTTGTACAGAAAATGATAACGCCTGTACAAGATAAGAAACATTAACTCGCCTTAAATTCATGAATATTGACGTGCCATACAAACACAGCCCTCCCACCGTCGAAAAATCACGGTCAACCAACACATTAAACCCACCCAAACCCAGCAAAGGTTGAAAAATGTTAATAATAAAAAATAAAATAAGTCACACTTACGCGCAAACACAAAACCCCAAACGCCATTAACAAACCTCAGAGAAAATCACCACCGCGATCAGAACCATGGCTCTTACTCCTGCTTCCTCGCCGTTGCAGCTCCGCCACCATTTTAAGTGGGCCCCAGCTCCTTCTCCGACGGCTTCTGCCCCCATTACTGCCACAACTTCTATCAACAGTTCACCACCTCCGCCACCACCGCCGTCCAACTCCAAAATCCCCGTTGACTTCAGCCCGCCCTTGATAGCCATGGTAGTAGTGGTGGCCGCAGCTTTTCTAGTGATCACTTACTCACGCTTGATTTCTCGATACCTTATCCGTATGCTCCGCCGATGGAGAAGGTGGCGCCGGCGTCATCGCCGCCGGTATCTTCCTTCTTCAAACGGCGACCTTGAATCTCCGCCGCCTCTCTTCGACTCGCCTGAAGCATTTCATTTGTATTCACCCTACGGACTCGACGAATCCGTTATCAAGACTTTGCCTCTTTTTCTGTACACCGCTAAAAATGGCTCCAATAAACATAGCAGTCATAGCAAAGATTGCGCCGTTTGCTTGCTCGAGTTTGAAGAGGGCGATTATGTCCGTACGCTTCCTATTTGCTCACATGCCTTCCACGTGGATTGTATTGATATCTGGCTGAGGTCTCACGCTAACTGTCCTCTCTGTCGCGCCAGAATTTTCCGGTCGGAGTCTCCATTCATTCCGGTGATGGCCGCTAGAATCAGACCGAGCCTCGACGATACAATTCTTCGTAATATTAACCTGGAGCCGTTAATTCAAACTCCGCCTCCTTCTCATGCAACCACGGCAACGGCAACTTCGGTTACGGAGATCACTTCGTGTATCGAAGAACCTTCGCCGAGAAGAAACAGCAACAATTTCAACAATTACAGTCAATCGGATGATAGATTCAGCGGTCGTGATTTCTTCTTGAAGCGGTCTTACTCCTTCGGTTTTGAACGGAGCTTACCTTCGGAAAGGATGCTGGTGATGGAGCCAGCAACAGCATCTCCATGCAGATACAGGAGAGGAAGCTTCTGGAGTAAACGACCGTCGCCGTTTGGATCATTATCAAAGCCAAGAGTATTCTCATTCAGGCATTACAGAGGGATGAAATCGCCATTCTTCAGACGAAGAGGAGGATTCTTGCCGTTATCAGAAAGATACCCGAGCGGTGGGGGAGGAGGATCGTCGCGGCGGAGCAAGTCAATGGCAAGTCCAGTGTTTCTAAGATCATCGGTGGCAGCGTTCTCATCAAGCCGGTTAAGGTGTGGGGATCCCGAGGCGCTGTTGTCACCGGAGAGGTTTAACAGAAGGTGAAAAGTGACACGTGGAGGGAAGAGATTGAATGGAGGGTGAGAGATGAGGAAAAGAAAAATGGGGTCGGGGCGGGTATTAAATGGAAAGGAGAAGAGCATGCGAGGAAGAGTTAATGAGAAGGTATAAGGAGTAGGGTGGCAATTAGCGAAAGGGTCATTAATGGGAGGTGGGGAGGGCATTTAATGTCATAAATTGACGAGAGAGAACCCCAATTTCAATTTTTCAATCTTCGGATATTTCTCTCTCTTTCATTAATCAATACTCATAAATGAGAGACACTGGGAGGGTTTTGGTTTTTATTATTGTTTGGTGCTGCGTTTTCATTTAATTTGCCTTCTCCTTTTTGCTTTTCTTTCAATGCAACCACACAATCCAATACACCCTTCTCATGTGGAACAACATTCAACATTACACACCTACCGAACTAAGTGCTCTTTTCTTTTTGAAAAAAACCATTGCTATTTAGATTTTAATTTTCCAATCTAGCCCCATTGATCGGTATAAACCAGATTTTATATAAGATAAATTTCAGTATCAATGCAACTGGAAAAATATTATTTATGCTATTTGTTTCTGTTTCTTTTTAACCAATCCCCATTCAAAAAAAAACAAAATGTAAAATATCCGTCCCACCTTCTTGGGAGAAATCTTGGCATTTAGTTTAGTATATGCATGCCAGAGTGCGTAGTTCCATTATTATATTGGGTGGACAAGACAAATCCCAGCAGCAATTAGAACTTTTTCTTGCTTTATCAGACAAGATTTGATGTACTAAATAGCCTTTAAAAGCAAGGCAATACAAGGTACGTATCGGAATCATTCAATAAAACCCAATCCATATACAAAGAAGCCCATAAGCCCAAATAATCTGAAAACCCAGCAAATCTTCTTTGGATGAATGGAGTTACTCTAGGAAATTTGAACACACAATCCCTTTAAGTTAGCACTCTATCACTTCAATTTGTAACTCAAAAATCCCGTAGATTTTGGCATTCATAACTAAAAAACCCTGTATTAGCCTGTTTGATGTGATTTTTCCGGTAACTCCAATTTTTTCCACTCTTTCCTTCCCATGTTTTTTTCTTTGTTAGCTAGGCATTTCGTCAAACACCTGTTCAACATATCTAAACAGTTTGCAAATCCCCCAACTAGAAAGCTTACAACAATTATACCAAACAAGAAATCATATTTTAGCAAACTAGAGTAGAAAATCTTAAAACAAGGACCAAAGTTCATGTGACTCTCAATGCAGATGTTTGATAAAATGCCTAGCAAACAGAGAAGAAAGAGAGGGCAGGGAAAGAATAGTGTTGCCGGTAAATCATAAGAAACCGGCTAAATATTAGCGTCTAAATTACACGAGCATGGCTATGATACAATTTTATGCAAAGTGTTTTCATTGTAAATATTACAAATACTCATTTCTTTACTCTCTTCTTCTACAAGAGATCAAAGATTGACGTGAGAATCATCGCAGTTGGCAAATATGGATATTTCTTTTCAGAATGTGCAATTATATATATGAGAAAACAACATAATCAGATAACCAATAAATCCAAATCAGAAACAAAATTCAAATTCCTTCTTGTAGGCATAACTATGTGAACTACCATTAGGTGCAGCAACCTCATTTCAAGTTTCAAATTGAAAGAATTAACATTTAATGTTTCAACTAAATAAGTCTTGTCAAGAATCAATCTAAGGGCTTCTAATCTACTCTCACCAGCATCTTTGTCTACCCAACCAATCACTAATATCAAATATAAATCTCTTCAGTCCCTCAGTTAGGAATTTCAGGGATTTTCTTCAAGGAATTCTTATTCTATCCGATTTCTTTTCCTTACATAAGAACATATCTGGGCAGTGGCGTAGGCAGAAATTCAGTTCAGTGGGGTCAAAAATTACAACTTATGAGAAATTTATTTACATAAAAATATGAATAAATGCGAATTTTTTTTAAAATATTAAAATCGGTACAAATTTATTATTTAAATTAATTTTTTAATTGTATTAAAATACTAAAAATTATACATATTTATGTTTATGAAGGTAAATATGGACTTTTTTTTATAGCTAATATGAAATTATGGTTCGCATTTATCTTAAATTATTGAAATGGTCCATATTTGTCCTTTAAAATTATTAAATAAGAGCAAATTTATACCATTTTAATATCTTGAGAATACTTTTTTAAAAAAAGAAATAAATTTTTAGATGTAAATATGTACTGTTTTTAATAATTTAAGAACAAATTCGGATTTTATCACTAAAAAATAAAGAATTCATTTAAATATTTTAATGGATCAATTTAAAAAAAAATAAATTTATAGAGTGATTTTTAATTTTTTTTATAATTAAGTGGGGTAATTTTTTAAAAAAAATTAAAACTATAAGAGTAATTTTAAATTTTTTTATAATTGAGTGGGGTCAATTGACCCCACTCAACATAAGGTGGCTACGCCATCATATGATAAATTGGTACACAATTGCCTCACCAATTCTGGATAATACTTTTGTTCCATTCCCACTACAGATACCCAATTCATGTATTTAAAGTTTAAACCATTTACACAATTGAAATCCTTCTCCACTGAAAAAATCTAAATGAAGAACCCTACCTGGAACAATTTCTACAGAAATAAACCGAAATTGATGTAGTTTCTGCCGTTTGTTGAGTTCTTCGTCCCTCTCTAACTCCTCGTCCACCCAAAAAAAAAAAAAATGTCTCTTTTTTATGAAAGTTATTGAATTTCTGGCGCCACTCAAATAGTGAATCCCATTTCACAGAGTGTGACTCGTGAGGCAAAGAGAGACAATTTAGAAGAGTGACAAATGACAATACAAAATCTGTAATAAAGATTCCCATGAATGCATAATCATTAAATTAAACGTTGATTTATCCTTAAATTCATCAATGAAATTTGATCAAGGTTAAAATTAATTTTAAGATCACATTATTAGGTTTTTCTTTTCTTTTCTTTTTTAAAAGAATATTCCTAACTTTTATTTTTTTTTATTGACTAGGAGATTTCCATTCATTCCGCTCAAAAAATATAATGACAAAAAAAAACTTATAATTTTAATTTTACAGCTATTTAATTAGATTTGTAAAACATTCATGGTAAATTGCATTTTCAAAATTTGTAATAAATATGAACTAATTAATCGTTACATTAACAATTTTATTATTCTTTCTACTAATTTTGATTAACCATGTCACACCCCATTTGCCCCCTAGTAGAATGAGCCCGTCTGTCTGTCTATCTGTCTGTCTGTATGTATAAGCATCCGCATGTGTTCAGCATTTCATAAGGGTATTTCAGTAAAATGTATGTTTTTGGGGTTTTATTATTATGTGGGTGCATACACGACATTAGTGTGTGAATTAGTTAGGAATTAATTGTGTACATTGGAGCATACCATAGTAGGGTATGAATAAGTGGGAGTGGGTAGAGTGTGTGTAATGCATATTAGCTTGGTGTGAGTGGTTAGTTTCACCAATAGGTAATTAACACATGTTAAAGATAAAGAAAAGAAAAGAATGAGAAAGGAAAAATTACAGAACGTGTTCTTCTTCACGTATTTCCTATTCTCATATTCTTCTTCTTCTTCTTCTTCTTCTTCTGTTCTCTAAGGACCCTAGTGTTGATTCAAGCTTTGTTGGTGAAATTAATCATTCCCTTAGCATTCTGTTGGTAAGTCACTGCATTCTTTATCCTATTCTCTACTTGTTTTCATCTTCTTCTTCTTCAATGAGTTTAGGTTTAACTTAGGTTGCATGTTGGATATTTGTGTTTAGCTGAGGCTCCACGCGATCCCAAAGGCAAGGAGATTGCTGGGAGCAGTGGGACTAAGTGAAGAGAAGCTTAGATTACAGGTTTGGGAATATTTGATTGTGAATTGTGTGATTTTGATGTTTACTGTAAATTCTAGGGTTTATCTGTTCTTGAAGAGCTTGAATCAATTAGTCTTGATTTGGTTGTTTAAAATGCTAAATTGAGTTGCATGTATATTGATTATGTGAATTGGGATATTATTCTGGAAGGTAAGTACTGGTTTGAGTGGTTTTTAAGCTAATTTAGATTGATTGATTTCGTTCTGGGAAAAATTCTGGAAAATCTGGTTCAAATCCCGTTTTGCTGATGCTGTCGCGTGACTCGCCAAACAGAGAGGCAAGTCACGAGACGTGACCTTAGGTCACGACTCGTGACCTGCCAGCTTGAGGTCGGTCACGAGTTGTGGCTGCCTGTCACAACTCGTGACCCGCATAAATGAAGCAAGTCACGAGACGTGACTCCCCGTCACGCCTCGTGACCGGCTGAGTGTAGGCGTGTCGCGTGATCCATTGAAGAGAGAAGCAAGTCACGAGACGTGACGTCCAGTCACGTCGCGTGACCTGCGTGAGCGCCGCGTGATCTGCGAGATCACGTCGCATAATCAGCGAGGGACGAGGCGAGATCCACGAGGAACAGAGCAAGTCACGAGACGTGACCCTCAGTCACGACTCGTGACCTGCCCTGTGAGGAGGCCAGTCACGCCTTGTGACTAGCCAATCTTGCCCGTTTTTCCGTTTTGCTCTTTTTCTGAGTTTTTCCCAGTTTTTGACTCTAAAATAAATCTATTATTTTCTTCTGGATGAATTTACACTGTAGTATAATGCCTGTACTACTTGTATATACTCTGATTTGAATAATACCATGATTTTCTGATGAATACTACTCTGTACTCTGAAATGTGATCTGTTTGACGCATAACCTGCTGGAGTCGAGTAAGTGGATAGTTAGGCATGCCTAATAGAGTCTTTTAGCTGCAGCCCTCATTTCAGTTTGGGTTATTGTGGATCGGCTTACGAAGTCAGCTCACTTCTTGCCAGTTAGAGTGGACTATTCCATGGACAGATTAGCCAGTATCTATGTGGATGAGATAGTTCGGTTGCATGGTGTACCTTTGTCCATAGTGTCAGATCGGGATCCGAGGTTTACTTCCAAGTTTTGGAAGGAGTTACAGAGAGCTTTGGGCACTAGGTTGAACTTCAGTACAGCATTTCAACCTCAGACCGATGGTCAGTCAGAGCGAGTTATTCAAATTCTGGAGGATATGATGAGAGCTTGTGCTTTGGATTTTCCGGGTAGTTGGGACAGATATGTATCATTGATGGAGTTTGCCTACAACAACAGTTTCCAGTCGAGTATCGGTATGGCACCATATGAGGCTTTGTATGGCCGTCAGTGTAGGACTCCGATTTGTTGGACCGAGCTATCCGAGAGATCTATGATTGGACCAGACTTGGTTAGAGATACTGAAGAGAAAATCAGAGTAGTGCAGCGGAATTTGAAGGCAGCCAAGGATCGACAGAAGTCTTACGCCAATTTGAAAAGAAAAGACGTGCAATTTGAGATCGGGGACAAAGTTTTTCTTAAAGTTTCTCCTTGGAGGAGAGTGCTTCGATTTGGAAAGAAGGGTAAGCTGAGTCCTCATTTCATTGGACCATATGAGATTTTGGCTAAGGTAGGACCTGTAGCCTACAGATTGGCGTTACCGATGGAGTTAGCAAAGTTGCATGATGTATTCCACGTTTCGATGCTTCGTCGGTACAGATCAGATCCTTCTCATGTTCTGTCAGTTCAGGATATCCAGGTTCAGCCAGACTTCTCTTATGATGAGGAACCGCGAGCTATTCTAGCCCGAGAAGTGAGGCAGTTGAGGAGTAAGCAGATTCCTTTGGTTAAAGTGTTGTGGATCCATCATGGAGTCGAGGAAGCGACTTGGGAATCAGAGGAGTCGATGAGAGCTCAGTATCCACAGTTATTCAGTTCAGGTGAGAATTTCGAGGACGAAATTCTTATTAGTAGGGGAGAGTTGTCACACCCCATTTGCCCCCTAGTAGAATGAGCCCGTCTGTCTGTCTATCTGTCTGTCTGTATGTATAAGCATCCGCATGTGTTCAGCATTTCATAAGGGTATTTCAGTAAAATATATGTTTTTGGGGTTTTATTATTATGTGGGTGCATACATGACATTAGTGTGTGAATTAGTTAGGAATTAATTGTGTACATTGGAGCATACCATAGTAGGGTATGAATAAGTGGGAGTGGGTAGAGTGTGTGTAATGCATATTAGCTTGGTGTGAGTGGTTAGTTTCACCAATAGGTAATTAACACATGTTAAAGGTAAAGAAAAGAAAAAGAAAAGAAAAGAATGAGAAAGGAAAAATTACAGAACGTGTTCTTCTTCACGTATTTCCTATTCTCATCTTCTTCTTCTTCTTCTTCTTCTTCTTCTTCTTCTGTTCTCTAAGGACCCTAGTGTTGATTCAAGCTTTGTTGGTGAAATTAATCATTCCCTTAGCATTCTGTTGGTAAGTCACTGCATTCTTTATCCTATTCTCTACTTGTTTTCATCTTCTTCTTCTTCAATGAGTTTAGGTTTAACTTAGGTTGCATGTTGGATATTTGTGTTTAGCTGAGGCTCCACGCGATCCCAAAGGCAAGGAGATTGCTGGGAGCAGTGGGACTAAGTGAAGAGAAGCTTAGATTACAGGTTTGGGAATATTTGATTGTGAATTGTGTGATTTTGATGTTTACTGTAAATTCTAGGGTTTATCTGTTCTTGAAGAGCTTGAATCAATTAGTCTTGATTTGGTTATTTAAAATGCTAAATTGAGTTGCATGTATATTGATTATGTGAATTGGGATATTATTCTGGAAGGTAAGTACTGGTTTGAGTGGTTTTTAAGCTAATTTAGATTGATTGATTTCGTTCTGGGAAAAATTCTGGAAAATCTGGTTCAAATCCCGTTTTGCTGATGTTGTCGCGTGACTCGCCAAACAGAGAGGCAAGTCACGAGACGTGACCTTAGGTCACGACTCGTGACCTGCCAGCTTGAGGCCGGTCACGAGTTGTGGCTGCCTGTCACAACTCGTGACCCGCATAAATAAAGCAAGTCACGAGACGTGACTCCCCGTCACGCCTCGTGACCGGCTGAGTGTAGGCGTGTCGCGTGATCCATTGAAGAGAGAAGCAAGTCACGAGACGTGACGTCCAGTCACGTCGCGTGACCTGCGTGAGCGCCGCGTGATCTGCGAGATCACGTCGCGTGATCAGCGAGGGACGAAGCGAGATCCACGAGGAACAGAGCAAGTCACGAGACGTGACCCTCAGTCACGACTCGTGACCTGCCCTGTGAGGAGGCCAGTCACGCCTTGTGACTAGCCAATCTTGCCCGTTTTTCCGTTTTGCTCTTTTTCTGAGTTTTTCCCAGTTTTTGACTCTAAAATAAATCTATTATTTTCTTCTGGATGAATTTATACTGTAGTATAATGCCTGTACTACTTATATATACTCTGATTTGAATAATACCATGATTTTCTGATGAATACTACTCTGTACTCTGAAATGTGATCTGTTTGACGCATAACCTGCTGGAGTCGAGTAAGTGGATAGTTAGGCATGCCTAATAGAGTCTTTTAGCTGCAGCCCTCAGTTCAGTTTGGACCCCGATCAGGTCCCCGTTTGGTTCCTCGCGAACCCTTCAGTATAGAATCTTGTTTAAGATTCCCTCAGTATATAAATAACATGTTTTGATAAATGATATAATATTTGACTTGTACCTGTGAGGTACCCTCAGTATTCGATTCGTATCCGTAAGGTACCCTCAGTTCACTCGTTATCCACTATCTAGAGTCAGCAGGTGTTCTTTAAATGTTAATGGAATTGTTCTGATCTGATCTAGCTTTGAATGGAATATCTGAATGAGTTAATGATGAAATACATGCTGGTTTATTCTGTAATGTATATGATTATGAGATACTGAATGTATGGCTTTTAGATACGAGCATGTTTATATGGATTATGTATTAGTCCTTGCATTCTGCCATTGTGAATGTGTTATGCCTTGACGACCACTGTGAGTGGCCGTCCATAATTTATGTGTGTTTCCCCACTAAGCGTTTATCGCTTAGCACGGTGTTTTTACCCGTGCAGGTGCGGAAGGCGTTTTGATTTGGGAGAGTCGCCGTCATCAAGCCAACACAGAAGGGATTAGTGTAGGCTCAGTTTTGTATCAGTTATTGATTCTTTTTGTATAGAACTCTCTGTATCAGCTTCCGCTTTTGTATCTATATTTTGTATATGTAATATTATTTTGTATCAGCTAGTTGATCAGATCATTATTGTAATAGTTTATTATAGTAATGCATGATCAGTTTTTGCTTTCTGCATGTAAAGTTTTTAATTATTCTGTATTTTCTGAATGTATGTTTGAATGAATGTATGTTTTGCTTCGCTATTGTTTTGGTGACACCTTTACTCATACGGCATCTCACTCCTTCTCGGATGGGATCGCCTACGTATGGGAAGGGGGTGTTACAAACCAATGTATCGATTTTGGTTTTTATCTGATTTGAAAAATGGGATAACCAATACTTTTTAGTTAATGATTAAAAAAATTTAACATATAAATTTAATAAATTATACAAATTGTAATATTATTTTTAATTGTTAAAAATGTTTTAAAAATGAAAAATACAATTCAAATATAGTATACATTAAAAATCAAAAGAAACATAAAATTTTCATAATTGTAAGAATTGAATATATTCAATATGAAACTAAAATAGAGTGGCTACTTTATACATGTAATGAATATATAATTGTAATAATAAGATAATTCCAACATTTTTAAATAAAATTATGTATTATAATAATATTTTAAAAAGTCATATATCATAATATTATAAAAATATTAAAAATTTTACGTATAAAAATAAAAAATATATATAAATCGGTTAACTGTTGACTAATGGTTAACAATTAGTTTATAAAACACCCTAAATTATTAGTTTGGTTAACTTAAAAATCAATTCAATTAGTTTTTTAGTTAGGACAAAAATTTAAATTTTTTTTCCTCACCCCTATTCAAAATTGTTGTATGATTTTAAATGTATCTTATTTAATTTATTATTTTTTTAATGAGACAGCCTAATAATATCTTTATAACCAAACATTATGTCTCTTTCGTAAAAAAAAATATATATGGAGTAATATTTGTATTAATTAAACCTTTATATTCTATACAGAAAATAAACCTTTATTAAAAATAACAAGACACGTGCGTGGTCAATCGCTAAAAATTACACGTGCGCGATTTCTCTAAAACCTCAAACCCTTCGGAGCAGCAAATGGGCTGTATCTAGGGTTTTAGATTTTGTGATTCGGAGAGTAATCAGAGCGGCAAACTTTGAGAAACTAGAATCAAAATCATGTTTCCAGGGATGTTTATGCGAAAACCTGACAAAGAAGCTGCATTGAAGCAGCTAAGGGCCCATGGCGCCATGTTCGCTACTTGGGTCGCCGTCATTCGCATCACTCCTTACATTCTCCACTACCTCTCCGATGAAAAAGATGAGCTCAAGCTCGATTTCTAGAATCCTCTCTCCATCTCTCACTCGGTAATTCAATGGCTAAATCTTATTTTATTTTATTTTTCTGTATGAATGCATTTCTTTATATTTGTGTTCATTTTATTTTATTTTATTTTTTGGATAACATGAAATTCTTTTTTTTTTTAAATTGACAATATAATTGATAGTAACTCTTGAAAATTTAATGATAGTCAAGCCTGATAAACTGGAGCATCTTCTCAACTTGACAAAATTTTGCGTGCTCCAATTTGCTATTAGGTCAACAATCCATTGATTGGTTTGCTTTGTTTGGGTTATGTTATTGAATACTCCACTATATATCTGGCCGCGTCTTATGAATATTAGGGGTTTGTTGTGGTTAGCTCCTTCATTGTGTTTGTCAGTTGGGCCTCTTTATAGCATATAATTGATGAGTAGCTACTGGAGTGTGAAAGCTCAAACCATTTTAACATGAAAAGTAATTTTCTAGAGTCGAGTTTACTGGTTGGTTTGTTGGACTGTATAAATAGCTTCTCCATGTTGCTTACTGACATCACATTTTCGCTGAGTTTCGTCAAGTTTTTATATTGTTTATGGATTTTTATTGCTGCATAAACTTATGCTTGCACCAAATTTTCCTTCTTTCACCCTTTTGGATTGGGGATAGCATTGTCAGCATATTAGATGCCCGTCAGCGTATTAGATGCCCAGACTATTGTCAAGTGGCACACTGGAAGCAACATATGGGGTTATTCAATGCACATTTACACTCAATTCTATATTCGATGCAGATTTTTATAATCTTTTTGCAATCTATTTTCCTCTCTGGATTCCTATATTAAATACCAGTCACCAGCACTACTATTATTAGTTTATTACCTTCTATACTACTCCCTTCGTCTCACTAAATTGTCATTTCTAACCCAAATCATCAATATTAAGATAATCATTGGTTTTGTTAATTTTTATGGAAAATTATATTGAATAGATTAAAATGTTTTCCTTTAATTTAGGCTATCATAGTAAAGTGTATAAAAAAAGTGAAGATTAATTAAGTTATTAAATGTTTTATTGAAAAGTATATATTAAATGTTATCTTGAATTTATTAAAATGACAATTTAGTGGAATAATTATTATTTTTTTTTTCAAAAAGTGACAATTTGATGGGAGGGATGGAATATTATTTTATTGTCTTCCCCCAGCATTTGCCACCTCCACCAGATTAGGATGTGTTAATGCATCTGAACCAGGCTTTGTCTGTTGCCATAATTATACTACCGCACCGCCATTTATGCCTTCCTCATCAATAATCATTGCAGTGTTTCAACATTTTTCCTTGAAGAAATATCAATTGTCACTTCATTGAACGTCGTTTCTATAATCAGATGCTGCCACCTTTATGTGGTATGTTTGGTAACTCTTACCAATTTGTTGTTAATGTCACTGCAATTTTAACATTTTGTATGACTGGTTGTGAATGCAAATAAAAGCACTGTTTTCTTTGTTGAAACTATTCCTTATTTGTTTGGACTTTCTGACATGAATGGTTGAAACTTTGTAAATATTATTTAAGTTTAGAGAAAAGGAAAAAGTGGAGGATGTGGCCTTTCTTTGCCATCTAAAATCAGTTTGTAAATGCAATTTGTTTTAGGAAAATTGTGAAGGATTAGCCATATTTTTCACTGGACGGAAGAAAATGAAGCTTTGCTCTTCATTGTTTAAAAGAAGTGAAAAATAACTGAGTCAAACTGTAGTACATGTATGTAAACAGTTTGCCAAAGGAGTTGCCAAATATGCTATGAGATGCACATGGAAATAGGAAAATGATTTTATTGCATGCTATTTTACCTTTTCTCTTTTTAAGTGCTTTGTGTTGGGAATTTGTGTCGGGAATTTGTGTCATATATTTGACTACAAAAAGGAGAATAAAGGAGGGAGAAAAAGAGCGGTAGATTTTTCCTTACTTTTTCAACATAAGATGCTTGGTTTTTTGCTTGTCCTGTACTGTGCGTTCGAATGACCTTTTGCTTGGTAGAATGAGTTGTCTTTAGATTTTTGTTATTGTGCATCCAATACTCAGAGGGTAGGGTAGATTGCAAATATTGAATCTTTGTGATGCTTGTTGAGGTTAACTACTGCTTTTAGCAATCAGAATATTTTGTTTAATTTTCACTTTCCACCGTGCTAAGTAAACTTGGCTTATTCCAACTGGACTGAGTCTTTGACTGTGTTAAACTTGACTTTTCAGTTTTCAGCAAGAATTAGTTATTGCATGCCATTTCACTTGCTTCTACTGAAGTGTTTCTTGTTCTGTGTTTTAAGTTGCAAAACCATCGGACAGATATTCTTGGATTTAATATATTTTTGTATGTATGTTGAATCTCGTATAAGTCTATACAACATATATGTGGTATACTGAGATGCAACACATAGACACACTCGCACGCATTTTGTTTCAAAATAATAAAAAATAAAAATAGAAACATAATGTTTAAGTTGGTTTGCCTTCCATGTGTTTGATAATTTATTCATCCTTGTCTGTTGATTCAGTGCCCCAGTAGGAGACAGGTTGAGTTGGGATGCAGATGAGCTCGTGAGCTTCTGTCTGTTTTCTTGCCTTTTCCCATCATCTAGAAGATGTGAGGTTAAGGTGGCACTAGGTCTAATCTTTTAGCATTTTTATTATTTTCAAAGATTCAATACTTGAATATCATGTTATGGATGATCCAGGATATTATTTTTTGGAGTGTACTTTTGGTGTTTATTAGCAATACTGAAGAGTTGAATTCTCTATATCAATCAGCTATAATCATAGGTAGTTTCACATTTGGTGAATGATGCTGAACTCTAAATATAAAACAAGCTTGTTTGCATTTGTCCATTTATAATTATATATCACGGCAGAGCTTTGCCATATAGCAGGACGAATTCAAAGGCATCTAAATTCTCTTAGCAATAGCTAGAACATGTTTGGCTTTTGATCTTCCTGCAGAATTCATTTTTGCTTGTTACGGCAGGGAATGATTGCTAGCCGTTGAAGCTGGAGCAATGAAGAAAAGCTGACACCTGAACCGTTTTGAATTAATCATAGGATTGTATGCATATGTTTATTCTGGAGGAAGAAGGAATGAACATTGACATGTGGGGCCGAACACAATGTAATCTGGACCACAGTCTATTGCTTGAAAACTGCCATATTTGCCCCCAATATTTGTTCCCTGCTATGAGTCGATGGTAAGTTGAAAATTTTTGCTGTGAATGGTGAATTCCCTCGTCTAAAGCACGAACATCATGAGTTCATCTTTAGAAAACGTAGGATTCACCACTAACAAGGGAGTCTATAAAGTTGCGACACATGGCAAGTTCTTAACCTTCCTTTTAAAGCTCTGGTTCACCTTACTCTTCTGATGTTTTGAACAATTCCTTTACAGTATGAAATCAATGCCCCTCCACTTACGTTTTTTGTTCCATTACCTCCACAATTCACTCACTTCCAGCTTGGAAATTGAAATGTTTAAGAACCCGTCATGATTTCTATGTGGATTTTTTCTTTTCAACCTATGTGGATTTTAATATTTTAGGTTATTGGGGAAAATAAACAACAAAGTTATTTCTTCTAAAATTGGATTTTGGACCTAGACAAGCATTAGGGAAAACACTTCACCTTTTAGACAAACATTAAAGAACATGATTTTATTTGGCACTGACATTGAATTTACTCGTATGAAATACTACCTCATAATTTTCTTGATTTTCTTTCTTTTTTTTTTTAATGGATGAGATGAGACGGTAGGCTCTTTTATTTCTAAATTATAGGTCTTTAATGCTATCTTTGTGGGCCTATTTGGTGCAGATATGGAATAATTGAGTTAGTAAACGGAATAATTTATTAAAAAAAAGGCACAATTTATAAACAACCTATCCAGACTAATACGTTATGCAAGTTTTTATTTACTTATATACCTGTATTTATTTAAGAGTTTTTTTCACATAAATTTAATTATACAAGGAAATTATGTAAGACTATATACTGTTTTAGGCATATAAATGTGAGGCTTATCCTTTATCTGTTTCTGATAGCTAGTTAAAATGCTTGCCTAAAACACAATTATAAGTTGTCAAAAGCAACTTCCAAACCTCCATTAAATTCCAGCCACAACCGTATTTTGCATACAGTTAAGTGCAGCAACGTGCCACCCATTATCCCCATATAATATAAAAACAAACATAAATTTACATAATTAAGCAGAAGAAACATGAATCCTTAACATAACCCATTTCTCCTTCAAATCAAAACTTGTCGCTTAACTCCAAAATTCCGTGACGTTTCCTATTACAACAAACTTTTCTTTTACTTTCTCTATCTTTCTTCGCAAATCTTGAATCTTTGCTTGTTTCATTTCACAGCTTTCAAGAAAAGGCCAAGAATGAATGCTTCTCAAATCCTTGGCATCTCATAATACAGATTTTTTTGGGTTGATTTTGGATGGTGAGAGACTTGTTTGGGTGGGGGCTATGGTTGATTTGAAGGGTTAAGATGAAATTAACGAAGATAGAGGAAGAAAATCCCATGAAACATAGGCCATGGATGATGTACCTGGCTCAGTGGGGACAAGTGCTAGCTTCTCTTTGAGATTGGGCCAGACCATCTTCTCTTGTGCTTCTCTCTTTTTTATGTCTATTGGTGTTCAATTCTATAGCTATACTGCCTTCTGGTAATCTTTTCCCTCACCATATCTTTTTTATTTTATGCTGTTGAAGTTTCTTTATCTTTGACTGCTGCTAAATTCTGTAGAAGTTTGAATTTTTGAGCTCAAGAAAAAAAGTTGTTCGTACCTCCTGTTCAATGGAACAACATGGATCACAAACTCTAATGTTTGGTTTTTCAGTTACTTGGTGACAATCATGGGATTAGCAATCCCATGGAGTTTAACTTTGGCAGTAGTTGATGGTTACTCCGTTTTTGTAAAATGCCCTATACGGCAACACGGAATACTGCTGATTATTATCATAGGAGATTGGGTAAGTACAAAGTGTGATTTTTTCAGGCATATCTGAAACTAGTTTTTGACAAATTAATTGCAAATTTATGGCAGATATTGTCAATTCTTACTCTAGCTGCAGCATGCTCAACAGCTAGTGTTGTGGATCTTCTGCTTCACTCAAATGGCTCATATTGCCCTGCTACTGTTTGCAGTAGATATCAGATATCTGCTGCTATGGCTTTCTTGACTTGGTTTCTATCCATGGCTTCTTCTCTTTTCAATCTTTGGTTACTTCCATCATTGTGACAATCATATTCATGTTGGTTCTTATTTTTGTTATTCCTTTTGCAACAATTTTGAAGATTGGTTATCATTTTTCCGAAGTGTCGTACATTATTAGCATCGAACTTTTGGCAGACAATAGTTTACATATTTGTAAGTATTTTGGGCAAACTGTCCAACAACATAATAATACGCTACAATGATACACAAAACATATTTATGTTGAGCCGTTTTTAATCTTCTTCTGCTGCCTAGAAGAATTCAGAGATTTCATCTTCTTCTGCTGTAGAGTAGTCTGGACTGTGTCTCAGTCCAAACGCGGTTGGGACCAGCTACTGATAATCGCTTTGGCGTTAGTAAAATATTGCGTCACCAACTAGCTAACCAGACACGGGCTGGTTAATAATCACTTTCATCTTCACTGCTTCACTGCCTCTATGATGTTCACGCATTTGCTGAGGAAAGGAACCTTTTTGGTTTGCTGTGCCAAAATTCGCTGCAAACTGCTCCCCTCAATGGCCAGTTTAATCTTAATGTCTGCAAGGACAACAAGATTTAACTATAAAACATGTTTACAAACATCATATTTCATCAAGTGAAATCATTCGCAACCATTTTCTATAATATGAGCAAGGCTCTGAGTTGGATCTCCACTAACTTGACCTCTTTCCAATAAAAATAAAATAAAAAATAATTAAGACAAAACATTCTTCGCTGCAATGATAAATAGAAAAAGCACATATGTTTAGAGAGAAGAAAACATAAGTAACAAAAAAGGAACACAAGCAGTGATTAAAAAACAATTATGAGATGCTTAAAAGAACACAAGCACCTCAATAGAAAGTGGAGCAGGGTTCATAAAATTCTGTGGACATTCTTGCCCTGGATGAGAATGAAATTTGCACCTCAAAAATGAAGAATAAAAAAAACACAATTTCAAGACAGAAACTCTGGAATACCAGTTGATGCAGCGGCAAAAATCAACATCAACAGAAATATGTAGGATTCAATCAAGTTTAACTTCATCACTGATACTGGTAACTGAATACCCCATGACGAGTACAATTTGTAGAATTAGAGTAGTCGGTTATAGTTGCTAAGGAAACCTATAAGGCTACAAGATATGCACTTTCCTAATCCTAAGTAGGCTTTACCACCAATATCCTGTTCCTCAATTTCCTGCAAGTGAAAATGACTTTCATTCCGATAAACGGCTATATTGCTTCATACATATCTCTGCATGAATTCTATGGAAAATTGATATAGCTATGTCTAGCAAAGCATATTAGATCAAACTGTTAACATGATACATCAAAAAACCATCAAATATCATCAAGTTCCATTTACCTTGCTACATTGTGATCAAAAAATCATTCACCTTGGCCAAAGTTCTCCAACATATACCAGATATGCGCATGTCCTGTCAACGAGAAAACATCGAGGAGATTACAGACATACTCTTAATACAGCATTAAGAGCACATAAGAAAGACGGTTCTTAACATAAGCATACCACAGTTTTCCAACTTTCAAGGTGAGTAAGATGAATGGAAGGGTAAGGTCCCAACTTGCCAGTGATAAACATCTAATTCTCTTCCTACTACTTTTGAGTTTCATACATTTCCTTCCTCAACCTGGCTGCCATGTCCTCATTACCTAACTTCATATAACCTTCAATAAAGGCACAATAAATCTTTGAATCTGGTTCAAAACCTTTGCCTACCATATTTGCCTGAAGATTCAATGCTTCTTCCATCTTACCATCCTCACATAACTCCTTTAACAATAACTGGTAAGTCTTCTCACTAGGTCGAAAGCTAACATTTTTAGTTGCGATCTTCATGATCTCCGAAGCTTCAGAAATTCTTTTATTCCTACAAAGCAACTCAATTAACGCGTCCATTGTTGAAGCTTCAGGCCTAAAATCTTTTCTACACATATCTTTATATACAAGAATTGCTGAATCCACATTGCCAACTCCACAGTACCCATTGATTAAATGCTCAGAAGTAGTGCAAGTACTTTCTATTCCACTCAATTCCATTTCTCTCACAAATTCTTCAGCTTTTTCAATCTCCCCAATCTTGCAAAATCCACCAATCATTGTATTATAAGCCACAACATCAGGCTCTATTCCTTTTGTTTCCATTTCCTCCCATGAGTCCTCTGCTTCTTTTATCTTCCCCTCTTCACAATAAACAGCCATCAACACACTATAACTATAACCATTTGGAACACAGCCAAATCTCTGCATTTCAGCCCATGTATCCACTACCATCTCCATATCACTATCTCTGTAAAACGCCACCATTAAATCATTAAAACTATGCACATTAGGCCTAACTTCTCTAATCCCTTTCACCTCTCCCTCAGTCTCACTATCCCTCGATCCAAAAACCTCCCTAAAAACCCCATAACCTGCATAAGACCCTTTACACTTCGAAACCCAAGAAATCAAATCATTACAAGTATTAATTTGTGGACTAATCCCACGAGATCTTAGCAATCTCACAATCTGGATAGACCCATCAATCTTTTTCAATTCAAGACAAGATTTTACCAACAAATCAAACACAAACGGGGCAGAATCACACTCCCTGTATGTCTTAACTAGCACTTCAAACAATTTCAACGGTGCATTAGACTCATTGATCAACAAAGGAGATCCGAGAGCGACCCGGATGATGGACTGGGCATGGGCCTTGAGGCGGGCCCGGGAGAGGATGTGGATGATGGTGGAGTAGGAGTGGAGATCGTGACAGCAAAAAGAATTGTTTTGAGTGAAGAAAAAGAAGCGGAGGGCAAGATAGGGATTTGACTTTAGCTGAAGAGCGATTTGGGTGAATTGGGTAGGAATGAGAGTGTTGGGTGAAGAGGAAAGGAGAGAGCGGAGATAGCTCCATCGGGATTTGGAGCGTTGGTGTACGAGAAGTGAAACGACAGTGGAGACTAAAGAGGGATGATCGGACGGTGGAGTTATGGAGGAGAAGAACGAGCTGGAATTGATGGGTTTTGGCGGAGAAAGGAGGAGTCGCTTTAGAATGGGATTTGCCATTAGAGTGAAGGCAACACCTGCAGTTTACAGAACTTTTATTGTATTTTTCAAGTATTATTGTAGTTTAAGAAAATTGATGAAGGTGCAGTTTATCATTAAAAAAAATAAGAATAAATACATTATCGGGGTTATTTTTTGCGATTAAATTTTTATTTAGTCACTTTAAAATTTAAAATTTGTATTTTGATATACATTAAATTCAAATAAAAGTTAATAAAATAAAAAAATAAAATTTAGAAATTCAATGTATATTTTAATTATATTATTATTTAATTCAAATTTGATAATTTTATACTTAATATGAATAAAAATAAAAGTGTAAAATGAAAGTTTAAAAATCTAATATCAACAAAATGTATAAATTCAGAGATTCAAAAATTCATTTTGCCAAAAATTTTCAAACGACTTTTTATTCCATTTGACTAAAAATAAAAATAACGAAATGTATCGAATCATTTTTCTTGAAAAAGAAAATTAATGAATATTTATTAGTATTTATCCATAATTTTGTTAAAATCTATAAATATTCATAATTGATGTAAATAGAGAAAAGCCATGTATTCTCAAAGTGGTATCATTTTAATTTGGTTAGAATCGTTTATTTAAGAGAGCTTTATGAAAATTTTATACAAACTCTATTTTATTAGATGTATTTGAAATTTGGATTGAGACTCCTTTGTATCCCTCCATTATATGTGATTAGTAAATTTTTCCTTTTTTTTCGAATGGATAATTAAATTTTTCGTGTGCATAGTTTTTTTAATTTTTGTCCATTAATTTTGTAATCATAATTTTACTGGCAATTAAACATTTGTTATGCGGTGCACCGTACTACATGTACAGTTGGGGCAGAAATTTCTTTACCGTAAAAAATTTTAAAAATTTAGTTTTAGCTCACAAATTCAGACCTATTTTGATATCGTCACCTAAGAAAAAGTACCGCCCATGGCTGTGCGGCTTTACATTCCTAACAATCTTTTAAATCCCTACGCTGAAGGAATTACATAGGGCAATTATTATAATGTAATTGTATATATTAGGGTGGCAAAAAACTGGTAAGAAATCAAATCAATTTGAAATTAATCAAATTGAAAATTTATAGCTATAAATTTTACTTTAAAAATCGGAGATTAACTAATTAATTAATTAATTTATATACATTTTATATATTATATTTTAATTTTTATAATTAATTTTTTTTAATGTTTTTGTAATTTATAAATATCATGATATATGACTTTTTGCAATATTATTATAATACGTATTTTTAGTAAATAAAAATTAAATTATCTTCTTATTACAATTATTTATTCAATTTTTATAATTAATTATGAAAATTTTATTTTTTAATGGATATTATATTTTATTTTAATTTTTTATTTTTGAAATAGTTTTAATTATTAAAAATAACATTAAAAATTGTATAATTTATTAAATGTATACATTAAAATTTTTTTATAATTAATTAATAAATCGATGCTAAAAATTAATTAAAAATCAAAATTAATATAATAATTAATTAAAATAATTAATAAAATTATTAATGAATCGTTTAGTTAATATATGCTCAGCCTAGTATATACATAAGACGACACTGCTCTAGTGTTAATTATAACATCAGTCAACCAGAGATTGAAAAGCGCTAAGCACATGACGGAGGGGCCAAAAAGAATTTTTTTATTTGGAGGCCAAAAAATAAAACAAATTTTTATTGAAAAAATTATTCAATTTGACTTAGTAAAATTTACTACTATATGTTTCTATTACAATATTATGAATTTTTTTATTACAATTATCCATAGCAAATTATGTAAAAAAAAATAAATAGCATGAGTAAATTAACTATAAATTAAAAATTAAAAATTGCATGTGAATTTGATCAAATCTTGATTTTTAAGAAAATTCATCTTTATTAAAAAGTTTATAGATTAAATTGAATGTCTACCCAGTTTTTATAAGAAAAAAAAAATAATATTAGAATAATTAAAGAAATAAACTGTAAACATGAAAATTTAGTCAGCTAATTATTTGTTCATTTTTTGCATTATTTGCTAAACGAAAAACGTACATTTTTAATTTTAATCAAAATAAGAGTGTAATTTAAACATTATTAGTAAAATTTAAACATTTGAAAGTCAAAATAACTAAATAAAAGTGCTTTTAATTTTTAGAGCATATATATATATATACAAAATTTGTGGGGCCAAAATAAAAATATATCCATCATTTTTGAAACTGTCACAATTCAAATACCATTAAATTTTCATTATTGTCTTAAAAGTTCGGTTATTTTAAAATTTAAATTCTGTAATTATTTTAAAATTTAGAGCAGTTCTTCTAAAAATTCAAAATAATTTGGTTCATTTTTTAATTCTTAAGTACTAAAAATACAATACAAAACAATTCAGTATTTTGAAGAATTCAATTTTAAAAAAAAAAAATTATAGAATGTATAATATTATCAACAAATATAATTAACATTTAAAAAAAAATTAGACATTTCAAGTTAACTAAATATATATTAATCAACTTATAAAATAAAAACTTAATTAAAAAATACTTTATCATCCTAAAAAACCTCTTTTAAAAATTTGTAAAATAAACATATACAATTAAAATATTTCAATAAATACAAATTAAAATTTAATTTAAACATTTTTATGATATTACTGTACATTATGTTTTCCTTAATTTAAGGATCCTAAGCAATATTTAAAATGAAAAACATAAAAAAAAAATTATTTTTTTTTTATGAAAAATAACTTGATTTTTAGTTAATCAGCAGTAGCATATATAAAATCAAATGTATAAAACAAAAAAAAAATATTATTATTTGCATGCAAAAAGTTTTAAGTTGTAAATAATGATTAATATGAAAATTTGATTTTTTAAGACTAAATATCACAATAATATTTATGATATGTGTACATATAATATAGGAATGAGGGACATAATAGAAAGACGTGTTCAAATTCAATTAGACCATCCAATTACACATAATAATCACAAAATTTTGTAATTTGACATTCTTGTATTCATATAATATTTGTGTCCATTTAAAATTTTTGATAGTTAGATGTTGCACCACACACAATTTAATTACAACGTTTTTGAACGTTTGATTTTTTATTACATTTTAGTTACAATTTAACATTTTTTATTGTTTGATTTTTCATTACAATTTACTTACATTTTAATATTTTTGATAGTTTGCACTACAAAAATCGAAATTAGAAAGCAAAATTAGTGATGGATAATTTTCGTCGTTAATTAGCGGTTTTTCAAATCTGCCTCAAATTTTTTTTTTCTCAATTTTAGTGACGAATTAGAGACGGAAATAAAGAATCAGTCGCTAATTTTTAGCGACAATTAATGGCAATTTTTTTGCGACAGAATTTAACGACTAAAAATATTCCGTCACTAATTAGCGACGATTTTACAAGTACATCGCAAAAATGTAAATTTTTAATTTGGTGTAAATTGTACCGACGAATTAGCGACGGATAATTCCGTCGCTAAAAATTTCAATTTTTTTAATTATGAAAACAATTTTTAAAAATTGAAGTTATATTTTCAATTGTAGTTAAATAAATTTGACTATATAAATTATATATACAAATAAATAAATAAATTATATAATTAAATATTTCGATAATTTAGTTACATAAAAGATTTATATATGTACATTATATTTAAATAGACAAATAAATAATAATAATAATAATAAATACAAGTATATGTAAATAGAAAAATAAATAATAATATTAAATAAATGTATATAGATAAATAAATAAATAAATTAATATAGATAACTAAATGTATGAGTATTTAGATAGATAAATAAATTATAAATAAATAATAAATGAGAAATAGTAGTAGTAGTAGTCGTCGTCTATATTTTTTCTAAAGAAAGAGAGAGAAAGCAAATAAAATGTAAATAAAAATGGGAAAGACATGAAAAAAGAAAAAAAAAAAAAGGGGAAAGAAAAACGGGGAAGAACGCGGGAGAGCAAACCGGAGAGAGAGCGAGAGAGAGCGCGGTGGAGAGCGGGGCGGACGACGACCAACGGCGAGCGACCGACGACCCCCACTGCGCCAGCCAGCCCCAGCGAGCTCGCCCTCCAATCCCGTCCCTTCTGCCCCGATTTTGAGAAAGAGAAGCCAAAGCTTCTCCCACGGTTTTCGGCCAACTCCGGTGGCCGACGGCAACACGAGTGGTGGCGCAGGACTCCTCGCGGGGAGGCGATTCTTCCGGTGTCCGTGGATCTCCCTCACTCACCGGCGAAGAGCAGATCGGAGAGGAGGCTGCCGCACTCTTATTCATTTATCTTGCGGTATTTTAAATTACTTAATTAGTTTATTTATTTATCGTTGCTTTTTGAGGTTTACTAGCAATTAGAGTGGGAATTGTCATTTATATGCAATTTCTGCTTAATTTTTGGGTTTTACTTTTTTAATTCGATTGCGATTCGGAAATATTCATTTGTGCTTCATTAGTCTAATGGGGCTTTAATCTTTAGTTTTTACTTTCCGTTATTGTTTTGAATTTCTTTGCTAAAGAAGTCACTATCTTGGTTCTGGAAGATATGGTGCCAAAGATAAAGTCTTTTCAGGCATCAGTATATTGGATTTGATTTTGGTGATGAATTTATGATGTTGTTATTGTTTGCGATGAGAGTTTTCTGAATTTGTGGTTCATTAATCAATATTGGATATAAGTAGGTTTCTTGAGGAATTTTTTATGTTTTGTTGATGGGTCTGATTGTGCTTTAGCTATTCTTTTTTCTTTTATTTGCAATTATGGGTTATTCATGATGATCGCCGTGTACTGGATGAGAAATTGGAGTTGCTTTTGAAACATGTATTTTTCTGTTTTTGCTCTTTGTTTTGGATTTTATGTCAAATGATGAATATTCACCAGTTCGGTTCCGAAAGAATAAGATAATAAAGAGATATATCTTTTTTCTAGGCATCAATTCGTGGCCAGGAAAGCAAATACATAGTCACAGTTAAGTAGGTGTCAATTTTCTACTCTTCCCTGTGTTGTACTTCTCTACTTTTTTGATGTATTTTTCTTGCATTTGAGGGCATGCTTTGTAAAATTGATGTTCATTTTTTGCATGCTTAGTAATTGTAATGAAGCTCCTACCTCTTTCACAGCGATGTTGTTTAATTAGAATGTGTAAACAAGTCTTCAAAACATTCAGGAATTAACTAATGCATGGCAAGACTCGGAATTTGATATTAAGCACTATATTCAACAAGAGCATGCCCCTTTTCTTCATAGAATGTGTTCATGCCGATGACTTGCGTCAAATTGCATGAGTGTATCTTGTGTAGCACATTCCAGCCTTTTTCTAAGATAATCTATTGTCATATTGTCATAATGTATCCAGTCATAATGTCATATTGTTAAAGGTATACAATGATGCTTGTGATATTCTCAACTAAATGTGGTTATTTTGTCAAACTACTTTATTGCCTTAGATGTGAGAAAGATGCACCTAATCAAAAAATAGAATGAGACGTGCTATGTAAATTTACCTAAACAAATAGGTCAAGAAATGAAAAATAATAATATGATCTTTCTTTTTTATTCTATATTTTTAACTTTCGTTGTATAGTTGTACATTTGTATGCTAAAAAATATCTTTTTGGTGAGATGATTAGTTCAATCCAGTATCTTAATGTTTGTTTACACTTATTTTATTGGCTTTAGGATTTACTTAGTTGCCAGTCTAAAAGGAATATGCAGAAAGTCAATCTCTTTTTGGAAAGGGATAGAAGCATACAAGAAATATAATAAAAAGATCAGTTGAATTGATAGCTTATATGATCAGCGATTTTGGCGTTTTATTTTTAATGTATTTTTATGATATTATATTTTTTAAAATAATAGTATTGATTTATTGTTATCTATATAAATTAAATTTTAGATGTTACAATAATAATAATTATAATAACAATAAAATTAAATTGTAAATAATAATAATAATAATAATAATAATGAAAATATTAAAATTAAATTAGCGACGGTACGTGCACTATTAAATTGGATGTAGTAATAGTAATAATAATAATAATAATAATAATAATAATAATAATAAATTAAAAATAATAAAAAATTTAATATTTTTAGCGACGGATTATTTGTTGCTAATAAATTTTTAATATTTTCCGTAATTAATTTCAAAAGTTAATTAGCGATGGAATTTTTGTAAATAGCGACGAAAAAATAGTTTAGTCGGAAATATGCTAGCGACGGTCGAAATAGTGACGGTTAGTCGTTTTGTCGCAAAAATTAATTAGAGACGAAATTTGAGGGATTAATGATGAAAATTTTCGTCGCTAATTTTTTATTTTTTTTGTAGTGTTAATGTAAAATAACAATTATATTAAATGTAAAATAACTATAACTTTTATACATATATATATATATATACACACGCGCGCGTGACCGCATAAAAGCATCTCCACGTATGGAAAAGAGTGATAGAATGCTGAAAGTAAGAAAAAGTAAGAAAGAAATGAAGGATAGTGAGAAGATTAAAACAAAGAAAAAAAAATTAAATATTTTGGGCTGCACTCTACGTAAAGAGCTGCAATCTATGCAAACATGAAGCTGCAATCTTTCCAATAAAAAGGATAGAAACCGGCAGAGTTCTGACATAAGTCGGCACTCAATTGTGCCATTCCTGGCACGTAAGCCGGTTTGACCGGCTAGCCCCATACTGACGAAAATCGACATATTATTGTACCGATTTTCAATACACAAACAAACCCAAATAAGTTTACTATTGCACAAATTTTCTAATTTTTTTAAAAATTACACCAAATTTATAAAAACTCTGTGGTTTTGGTTGTGTAGTGCGGCTGAGTAAATTACATCAAGTTGTTAATATACTTAGTTGGTTATGGTGCAACTAATTCTTTGACATTAGTTTCTAATATGATTAATTTATAGTACCCTAAAATCGTAAAAAAAGATTTTTTTTTAAAAAAAAAATTGGTGTTTACTGTCCCAAAATAATAGTAAAAAATTGGTTATATTATATTAATACAATAATATTTAGTCTAAAACTCAAAGTTAGGCAACCTTTCCACTCAAAGTTAGGCAACTTTTCAGGAAGGATTTAATTATATTTATAGGAAAATTGTTGCTTGTCCATGAAATTTTTACTGGACAAACTTAATTTTGAGTAAATTACATGAAGTTGTTAATATACTTAGTTGGTTATGGTACAACTAATGGGTTGACATTAACATTTTATATAAAAACAGACATTAGTTTTGTATATTATTAATTTATAGAACTCTAAAATCGCAAGAAGAAAGAAATTGGTGTATTCTGTTCCAAAAGAAAAATAATTAAGAAAAATTGGTTATATCTAATACAAATAATATGTAGTCAAAAACTCAAAATTAGGCAACCTTCCGGGACGTACGATTTAATTATATTTATAGGAAAACTGTTGTTTATTCATGAATTTTTTATGGAACAAACAACTTTTAATTTTGTATTGTAGTTGCGTGCACTTGTTCACTTCGATGCATTTTATGCCCCAGTGAAATTCAGAGCAAACCATCAAATCCATTATCCATATATAGTTTAATTAATAATTTTTGGTTGGTCTCATAAACTCTTTTGCTACACATACAAAATTAAATAAACAATAAGAAATACATGAAAACCTTATCAAATTTTAGTTTTTATAAAGAATACAATACCGTAGAAGTTGGAATATTTGAAAAATGATACTCCAATTAACAGAGTATTTTTTTTTTAAATAAATCATTAATGGGAGATAACTCTCATGTAATTGTCGGTTCAATTTTCTCCACATCTCTTGAGCTTTTGATTTTATTTTTTAATTTTAATTTTCCCACCTCTTAAGTCTTAATAAGCTTCTAATTTTATTTATATAAGTGTGAACAAATTATATAATTCAAAATTTCAGACATTTTTCTTATAATTTCAGTTATACTAATTGAAGTTTATATGCATATAATATATGTATGCTCTGGCTCACAATAAGAATGCATTTCTTGTGTTTATAATATTTATTTTAATTTTAACTCAATTTTTGTCTATTTAATTTCTCCATGACAGAAAGGGAAAAAAAATACTTTAAAAGTTTAGGGTGTGTTCGTTTACGTTTTGTTTCCGTCGTTTTGTTCGGCAAAATTAATATGTTTTTGCTTTTTCTAAATTAAAATAAACTGTTTTACTGTTATCCACGAAACATCAATTCTTGGTTTCCAAAGTTTTTGTTTTTTCTTATGTCATATTTTAATTAAGGCCTTACTTTATTTGTTTTCGTCAGATCATTGCTTTTCTTGTTTTAGTTTGGCCATTATTATTATTATTATTATTATTATTATTATTATAATGATGCTAGACCCTTGTTAATCCACAGTGGCAATTGGTATATGCACATGAGATTTGAACTTAAAATATAAAAAGATTGATTTTTGTGATTAATTTTTCTTAAAGGTAACAAAAATAAATTGAATTTCACTAAATATTTATTATTGAATATTTAAAACTATATATATATATATATATATAATATAATTAAATACTACAACATAATAATATAAATGTACAATTAAAAAACTATGATAAATTTTTTAAAAATGTAAAATAGTTTCCTTAAAAATAGATAATAAAAAATGAAAATAGTTTTTGAATTTTAAAAATAAAAAAATAAAAAATCTACAAGTTTACTGATCGCATCTAAATTTTAAAGGCACGTTTTTTCATTTTCAGAGATATGACTTTAATGACAAAAAGCAGCAAAAATATATTCCTTTTGCATATTGTGTGATTCACAACTTCATTAGAATGCACAAAAGTGTAAATTCTTTATTTGTAAAAGATGCAAATAAAAATATTGTGTTTGAAAATTATCAACAAAATAGTGAAGCTATCACTTCAGAGCCATAGGAAATTATTGATATAAATGTAAGTTAATTTCATCAAATAAACAGTATTCGAGATGAAATAGTGCAGAGATTGTGGTTGAATTATAATAATTGACATTTATATATATTGTTATTTTTTCTTATATAATCATTGATTTTTCTTGTTATTATGATTTTTTTAATGAATTTTGAATTTCATTAAATATTTATTATTCAATATTAATAATTAAATAATATATATGCATAATATGTATTAATGTATATTAGAAATATTATAATTAAAAATTGTGATGCCGTTTTTAAATTTATAAAACAGTTTTTAAAAAATAAATAACAAAAATTAAAAATAATTTCTAGATTTTAAAAGATTAAAAATAAAAAATATACGGAGCGCACCATTAAGTTTTAGTTTTTAAGATATATAATTATTATTATTTTCTAAGAGAAGAAGAAATTATAGTAAAACAATAAATTATATTTTATTTTGCATATCAAAGAACTTGCAAGTACAAATGTACAAATTACCTTAATTACTTTTCTAAAAGAATATTTATTTTGAAATAAAAAGCCAGTATAAATTTAAAAATGAAGATTACTAAATAAAATAATATAACTGTTCTATAGATTCAACCACTGTACCATAAATTATAATTTAGGAGTCAAAATTTCCCTCTCTCGTCACTTGTTCAACATACATTTCAAATCAAAGAAAAAGATACAATATATCTATATATATATATATATATATATATATATATATATATATATATATGTATGTATATATATATATATATATTAAAAAAAAAAGAAGCCATTTCGAAAGTTGTTGAAATAATATCTAATCTGATAATATAGTCAATTAGAATCCAAAAGCTAGCATTTAAAAATATTATAATTTGAATTAGTGCAAACGACTAGTTAGTAGTGCCCCCTCCAAATTTACTGTGACCTCGAAAATCCTGTTCAGTCAAGTAAAAACTTTGGCCCAATCAACATCTAATAATGCAGTGTACAAATTGCAGCATGCATTCATCCTTTTAACTAATAATCCAAATGATTTCTGTATAAACAAAGATCGTAATACCGACTTAGCAGTGACTAATCTTAGGTAGGCTAGTAACTGCAATTGCAAGATGAGGGACAGTTTTAGAGCTCAGGCCTGCCATGTTAATCCTCCTGTGCCAATGCCATTGACAGATGGAAAGTTAAAAGATGAACAACCCTATTTGTAAAGCGCACCACAGCTAACGACAGTGTTTAACAAATTATAAGCGAAAAAGCAATTCATTACATAGAATCAATTTCGAGATGAAAGCAGCAGATAACATCACATGACACGTAGATGTCTCTTCCCAGCGCTGTCCCCAGGGTTAAGTGCGAACAGGCAACCAGCACACCAAACACGTTCTATATTATATATGCATTTAGTAATTGATTCAACTTTCAGCATTCTTTCTTTACACACACAACACAAACAAATGCGTGTATATGCTAATTATTATCATATAAAATGAGGAAAAAAATTAAAAAACACAAACTAGGAGTTGTTGGGTCGTTCTTTTACCCCATGTAAGAAAAAATTATAGCCAGTTAATTGTTTGCCTAGCTATAAATTGAGTAGCATCCCCCTCCCCGAAGCATCCAATTAAAAACCACTTACAGACATAAAACATGGGCTCCGAATCAGAAGTATTCAAAGTCAGCGTGAACAAGAAGGAATTGGTGGCAGCGGTGCTACCGCTGCAACAACATTGGCTGCCACTCTCCAATCTGGACTTGCTTCTACCTCCGGTCGACGTGGGAGTTTTCTTTTGTTATAAAAACCAACTAGACAAGAACAATATGAGTTTTGGGTCGATGGTGGGTATTCTGAAGAAAGCCATGGCTCAAGTTCTAGTATCCTACTACGCCTTTGCAGGAGAGGTTGTGGCAAACTCTGCGGGAGAGCCTGAGATCCTATGCAACAACCGTGGTGTCGACTTTTTTGAGGCTTTTGCAGATATTGAGCTTAAGCACCTCGACTTGTATAACCCCGACGAGAGCATTGAAGGCAAACTTGTCCCCAAGAAGAAGGATGGTGTGCTCGCTGTTCAGGTCAGGACTGATTCTCTTCATGTTAACCGCTTAACGTTTTTTTTTTGGTTCATTCTTGTATATCCATTTTATAAATTTCATCTAATAATATGTGATATGTGTGAAAAAAAATGTTTTACTTTATCTTACAAATATCAAATATATGGTAAAAATTATTAGTTTTTAATCAACAACAAATTGGTTCGGTATTCATCCATAGGCAACTGAACTGAAATGCGGAGGTATAGTGGTGGGTTGCACATTTGATCATCGCATAGCAGATGCCCACTCAACCAACATGTTTCTGGTATCGTGGGCAGAGGCAGCTCAATCCAAACAGATATCAGTGCTCCCATGTTTCAGGAGATCTCTGCTAAATCCTAGACGTCCTGCTGCTTGCATCGATCCCTGCCTGGACAACATGTACATACCCATCTCCCAATTGCAACCTCCATTGCAACCTCCACCCACTAACCCGGATGATCATCTCATAAGTCGCATATATTACGTTACAGCTGAACAGCTCCAGGAACGGCAGTCTCTTGCTACTTGTAAAAAAGGCTGCAGATATATGACAAAACTGGAGTCTTTTAGTGCTTTGTTGTGGCAACTGGTGGCGAAATCTGCTCAAAAAGATTACGCCGCCGGTAAGGTAAAGATAGCGAAAATGGGGATCGTTGTGGATGGCAGGAGGAGGCTTGCAAGCGATGGGATGGACGGCTACTTCGGAAATGTACTATCGATTCCGTACGGAGAGAAGAGAATTGATGAGTTAATTGAGAATCCATTAAGTTGGGTAGCAAATGAGGTTCATAATTTCCTGGAAACAGCAGTGACAAAGGACCATTTCCTGGGGCTGATTGATTGGGTTGAAGCTCACAGGCCTGAACCAGCACTGGCTAAGATATATGGTAGGGGTAGTGATGATGGACCCGCATTCGTGGTGTCTTCAGGTCAAAGATTTCCGGTTTCGAAGATGGATTTGGGATGGGGTGTGCCTGTGTTTGGCTCTTATCATTTTCCATGGGGAGGGAGCGCTGGATATGTGATGCCCATGCCAAGTCCCGCTGGGAATGGAGATTGGGTGGTTTACATGCACCTACTGAGAGGGCAGTTGGAGTTGATTGAGGCTGAGGCTCCCGATTTGTTTAGGCCACTCACTACTCATTATCTTAACCTCATGTAATCCACTTTTCTTTTTCTTTTTCTTTTTCCACCTTATTAGCTTATTATTAGTAGTAGTGGTTTATTGCCCTCTATTTCGCGTAAATCCTTGCTATGCATGATCGTTATTGTATTTCTTTCCCTTGTTAATTTCGCCAGTTTGAGTCGAAAAAAAAAAAAAGTTGTCTGTTCAGTTTTTATTTAATCAAATGGTATAAATCAATTTTCTTCATAATATTATTGTCCATTATGAAACTGATGTTTTTTTTTTCTTTTTTTAAAAAGGTGATGCCTTCTTTTATTTTCGGAGATACTTTCTTTTTTGGGCGTACCAAATCAATAATGGCATATTAATATATGGTTGTTATATATATATATTTTTTTTGAAACCAAGAAAACTTCATTAAGAAGAGTCTGCCCTCAGGGCAACAACAATACAATCAGGAGGGGATAAATCCCAAAAACGCGAATCTGTCATAGAATAAGCTGTTTGAGCAAGATTATGAGCAGCCATATTCGCAGATCGCTTAACAAATCCAAATTGGATTTCAGACAATGAATTGCAAATTAAAAGACAATCACTGACTACAAGATCTAAATCCGAACGATTTCTTTTTTTGGACACTAGAGCTTGAACCACCATTTGAGAGTCTGACTCAATGAACACCTTAGATAGATTATACTTCTTCACCCAGCTTAAGGCTTCTCGAATGCTAAGAGCTTCAGCCACAGAAGGGTCCACAACTCCATTAAAGCACCTAGCACCAGCCGCTATAAAATTCCTTTGGTGATCCCGGACAACAAAAGCCACACCTGTCCTCTTATGCTCGTTAAAAACAGCAACGTCCGTATTAATTTTAAGAGTATTGGTCGGTGGAGGACTCCAATTCTGAGGTAATAGCACAGGTTCGGTCTGAGTATGATTAACCACAGCTCTACTTTGCCGCCACTCATAAATGGAATTTGAAGCAAGAGAAACCACATAACTAGTTGATAGCCGAACTCCTTGCCAAACTAACAAATTCCTGGCCTTCCAGATGGCCCAGCAAATCGAAATAGCTAAGCCACAACTCTTGGGATCAACACAACTTACAACAGAGCAAAACCATTGGCCTATATCATAACAATTATTAGTGGCAAAGTTCATACCGGACTTTCCCCACACTTCAGCTGCATAAGAACACCCCACAAGAACATGATAAATAGACTCATCATCGTGGCTACAGAAGGGACATACCCGACTAATACCAATCCCTTTCATTGATAAAAGCACACGAACTGGAAGGCATGCATGAAGAGAACGCCAGAAAAAATGCTTGATTTTAGAAGGGACAGCAAGATTCCATAGGTACTTCCAGTTCACAGTAGCAAGATTTGAAAAAGGAAAAGTACCAGAGTGAATTACCTTGTAAGCACTTTTAACCTTGTATCTACCAGAAGCCTCAAACACCCACTGCCACACATCATTTTTCCGTTGCCAGCTAAGAGGGATGCTTGAAATAAGGGTGCTATCCCGATCATTGAACAAAGAGCAAATCAAAGGCATGTTCCAGTGGTTAGTACTACCATCAATTAAATCGCTAACCTTCAGATTACTCCAAGTCACATCCAGAATCGTGGAGATGCAAGGATTGGCAGGATCCGGTAACCAGGGATCAGAGATCACATTAATCCCACAACCACTTCCAACACGAATCCTACACCCAGGTTTCATACTATCCCTAGCCAATAAAATGCTTCGCCAGGTATAACTTGGGTTAGAACCCAGAGTTGCATGCCAGAAGCTGCATCTTGGGTAGTATTTGGCTTTAAGAACTTTAGCCATGAGAGACGAATCTTCAGCCAACAGTCTCCAGCTCTGTTTTCCAAGCATAGCAAGATTAAAATCTTGGAAGGATCGAAACCCTTGACCCCCAACCTTCTTCGGCCAACAAAGCTTGTCCCAGGACATCCAAGAGATCCCTTGTTTATTCTGTTTATTAGTGCCCCACCAAAAAGAATTGAGCATTCTTTCAATTTTGTTGCAAAGACCCAAAGGAAGCAAAAACACGCTCATAGTGTAAGAAGGGAGAGTTTGAGCCACCGACTTAATTAAGTAACACTTCTTTACCGGCTCTTGACAAAAGAGAGCGATTCCACCCACTGATGCATCTCCAAATCTTATGCTCAATATAGGAGAAAACCTCACGCTTGTTCCTCCCTAACATAGACGGCAGACCAAGATAGGAGTCATGATTGGCCCGTGGATTGATAGACAGAATAGAACATACAACATCTTTGCAAGCACTAGAGGTATTAGAGCTAAATCTAAGAGAAGACTTATCATAGTTGATCCGTTGCCCAGAATCAGAAGCATAAACATCCAGAATTCTTTTAACACCTGAAGCTTCCTGCTGGTTAGCTCTAAAAAAGATATAACTATCATCCGCAAAGAATAAATGAGTGATTGATGGTGCTTTTTGTGCAATTTTGCAGCCATGGATAATACCTTGAGCCTCAGCATTTTTAAATAAAGAGGAGAGACCTTCTGCGCAAAGGATGAAAAGATAAGGAGAAAGCGGATCGCCTTGTCTAAGACCTCTACTAGGCTTAATTGGCCCCAGCAAATTGTTCTGATAAGAGATGAAATAAGTTACAGAGGAAACACACATCTTAATCAAGTTAACCCAGTGAGCATGAAAGCCTAGCTTGATCAACATAGCCTCCAAGAAATTCCATTCCATCCTGTCGTATGCTTTACTCATATTAAGTTTAAGCGCTGTCATACCCTCTTTACCTTGAGTTTTCCGCTTTAAATAATGCATCACTTCATATGCTACAAGGAAGTTGTCAGATATAAGCCGATTGGGGACAAAGGCACTCTGATTCGGGGAGACAATAGTAGGCAAAATAGATTTGAGTCTATTAGTTATCATTTTTGCAATGATCTTGTACAACACACTGCAAAGAGCTATAGGCCTTAAGTCAGACATTTGATCAACCGATAGTTTCTTAGGGATCAAAACAATAGCCGTTTCCTTCATACTAGGGGGCATACAGCAACTGTTTATTACATGAAGACATTCATGAGAGATGTCTTTAGCAATAATATGCCAACACTTCTGATAGAAAGCAGCATTCAAACCATCTAGACCAGGGGCTTTGTCGGGGTGCATGCTGAACACTGCCTCCTTCACATCTGCTTCAGTAAAAGCCTGCATCAAATGCTCATTCTGTTCATCCGTGACCCGTTTCTCCACATTAGTAATAGTGGTTCCTGTATCAGACAAAGAAGCAGTAAAAATTTGTTTGAAATAATCCACCATAAGCTCTTGCAGCCCATTATTCCACGAACAAATACGCCCAGTAGAATCTTTAAGAGAAGAGAACTGATTTTTGCGATTTCTCTTAGAAGCTACAGCATGAAAATATTTGGAGTTTGAATCCCCATCCCTAAGCCAAAAGAGTTTTGCCCTCTGTCGCCAAAACACTTCCTGCTGCCCCAGAACTCTATGATAGCTTTTTTGAATTTTGAGAAAAGTTGGTGAAGAAATTAATCGAGATCTCTTCATTTGTTGCCTCAGAACCCACAGACGTTCCCTGAAATTACCAGTGATCTGATTTCCCCAATTAAACAAAGCTTCACTGCATCTCTTGATTTTTGCATCCAGCGAGGAGTTAGAGATTGACATCCATGAATTCCGAACTACATCATTTAGTTGATCCTCTCCTAACCAAGCATTCTCGAACCGAAACCGGATAGATTTCCGTGGCAAGATAGCAGAGACTGGTTCCAAAAAAATGGGATTATGGTCTGAAGAAGTTTGATCAACATTACTAACTTTGAAGGATGGAAATTTCTGGATCCACTCATTATTGGCCAGAGCTCTGTCTAACCTTTCCTCAATAGCCTTAGGAGAACCAAGCCCTCGAACCCAGGTGAACTTATAGCCAGCCATGCCCAAATCAATGAGTCTAGCATCCTCTACCGCAGATTTGAACCCATCAAGAAGCCGAGCTGGTTGAACACTGCCACCCCTCTTTTCTTTTTGATCCAAAACATCATTAAAATCCCCAAGAACACACCAAGGAAGCAAGGACTTACCCGCAAGCGCTCGCAGGAGATCCCAAGTTGTTGAACGCAGATTCCTATTTGGCTCTCCATAAAACCCAGTCAAGCGCCAACCACAAAGATTTTGAATACACACCTCAACATCCACATGATATCTAGAAAAACCAATAAGCCGAGCATCCTGTTTTCTTCTCCATAAAAAGGCCAAGCCGCCACTCCGGCCCAAAGGCTCAACACAAAACAATCCCTCATAACCCAAACTACATTTTAACTTTTCCAAATTTTCTCTTCTACACAAGGTTTCAATTAAGAAAATAAAATCAGGCTTTTTGAGACCCACAAGGTCTTTGAGCATCCGAATTGCCTTTGGGTTGCCCATCCCACGACAATTCCAACTGAGGCAACTCATAATGCTAGGTGGGCCTGATCCATAGGGCCCGCCTTTTCCAAGTTTTTTGAATCCAATTGGTTGATGTTTGTTGGGCTGGATTCTGACCCAATTATCATAGAGGATTGGCAAGCCATGTCCTCTTTGTGTCAACGTTTAGGATCCGTTATAATGATTCCTCCATCTCCTTGTTGACCAAACAAACCCCCATTAACCCCTTCATTCTCGCACTCCATAATCCCTTTCTCCTTGCTACTTTCCTTTCTAACTGCCGGTTTCACAACTCCACTATTCTCGCTATTCATCACATCTTTCCTGGCATCATCACTTCCTTGATCTTCGTTCTTTCCAAAATTGCCGCTATCAACTGCCATCATCTCACTGGTGGTGTCTTCCGTGTCCCTTCTCGGTTGCAGCACTGGTGGAGACTCACGAAGCCATTGTTCCCCAAAAGTGGCCATTATCCTCCTATTAATCACCCGAATTGAGTCATCAAAAATTCGAGGCAACTCCTCAGCAGACTTACGATACAGTTCCGGACATTGCTTTTCATTGTGGCCAAGCATGGCACACAGGAAACACACTGTGGGCAGCCGTTCATACCTGAACTTAATCATAATCCACGCACCACCTGATTTCTTGATCCGCATTTCATGTTTAAGAGGTTTGGTGACATCAAATGCTACTCTGATTCTCATGAAATCTCGCCATGTCCCAGAGAAATTCTTTGGATCAGCTGAAATGAATTCTCCAATATAATTGCCAATACCTTGTGCCACTTTGACAGACATAAAACCCACTGGTAGCTTGTACACTTGAACCCACATACTGGTCCAGTCAAGATTAATAGACTCATGCTGTTCATTACCATGTAAACGTTTAACCAGGAGCAATTGGTTATCAAACGTCCAAGGCCCATTGTCAATAACACGTTGAACATCCAACTCATGAAAAAACTGAAAAATAAACAGATTTGGATTAAGGTCTTTAATATAGATGCCCATACCTGGACGCCACAGGGCTGCCAAAGTTTGTTTCATAGCATGCAGGTTGATGACTTTCTTAGTCAAAAATCTTCCTACTAAACTCCATCGCAGATCAATCGATTGACTATCTATTTCATCTTCCTCAAAAACCAAACCATCATTCTCTTCATCATTAACTGAGAGCTGAGCATACTGCTTACTAATATCAACCTGACTAGCGGGGTCAGTACTCATATTTGAGCTAGAAAAAACCAAGAGTACAGGGAGAAGGCACGCTTGGTAGACGAGGACACCAGAGACAAAAAGAATAAACTTGTTAAGCAACAAGACAAGGGCACATGTCATAGAGACAGACTTATGGGACGAGATAATTAAAATTTATGGGTTAATTTGGTAACAGACCATATGCCATTTGATTTAAAGGATATACCTAATTCCGTAACAAAATGAATGACATTCTTATTCCACAGCAACATCTTGCAATAGTCCATCGCTAAAAACTCTTTTGTTTTTTAGTGACTCTGATGCTTCGCTAAAAACTTTATCTGTAGCTAAATAATAGAAAACAAAAATAACAATGGTGATGGATATACCGATGGAAATAAATCGTAGGGGGTGGTGAAGGGAGGGCCCCAGTTGGTAGAAAAAACTGCAATCCACCCTTTGGGGTTTATCCTCCGCTCGGAATAAGAAGTAAAAATAAAAAGAATAAATATAATGATAATTTGATTGTTGGTCGCCATAATAAATAAGAGAAAAAATAGAGTTTGTTTTATCATTTTTAACCTCTCTAATTCAAAATCGAATGTGAAACTTTAGTTTTGTTCGACTCTTCGGTGGAATGTGAATAAATTTCTAACTATAAGCTAGAAAATAAGACAACATATATATTAGCTTTTTTTATTTCAAACAAGGTGCTTTCTAAACTATTTCTCTAAATGAGTGAGATTTTAATTTAAGAATCATTTTTAGTTATTTTGTTCTTTATTTCTATTAGTAAATCGACCTGGGAGATTCATTAGATTCTGATATTATTGACCGATTTGTGCATATATACAGAAATATTTATTATTATTATAATTAAAAATAATATAGAAAAAAAAATAAAAAAATCATATAATATAGAATATAAGAAAACAGACTATCTTATAAAATAAAATATATTATAAAGATATAATTATAAATTAAAATATTATAAAACAAATCATTCTAATTTCTAATCTAATGTTAATTTAGAAAAATTTTTGAATTTTAGAATTAATTCTAATTATAGAGTTTCTTACTTTTGTTATTACAAATATCAACTTTTTGTCCTTCAATTTAAATATGAATACTATGGCAAAAAGGCCAAAGCCCTTTTTTTTTCATGCTTTTCCTGAGGGTCTAGAGATCAACATCTTGGGACTAATGTGAAATTTGCTAAAGGACCTATCGGGTTAGGTAAATTATGTTTTGATCAAAAGATATAGAACAAGGTTTCTTTCATTTTTCTTGGTCAATAACTATAAAAATTATAAATTCCAACTATTGATTTGATTGATGAAAATTGCATCGTAATTTAACTTAATTTGGATTGACAATCTATATCTTTAAATCTATTAATATATCTAGTATCTAAAATTCTATTCATAATTATTTTGAAAATGACAATGAAATTTAAAGTGCCCTTTTCGAGAAAGAATAAAATGTAATTAGTGCAATAGCAATACATATAGTAATTAAATTATTTACAATTATTTTGAACACACCTTAGTCAATTAGGAGCTTATATATATATATATATATATATATATATATATATATATATATATATATATAAGGTCAATACGGTCATGAATAAATAATTCATTTTTTTTTATTTTTTATTTTACGTGCAATGGATTTGCTTGGACTAATACATGATTTTCTTTAGCAAAATAAAATGTTGGTTTGACTAACTGGTTATGAATGAATTAGCAATTAATTGCAATTCCACTCGATTAATCTAGTATATTTTCTACATTCCTAGACGTTCACTTATGTTTCTGATTTATGAATATGATATATTTTGGATGTTTCTAATAATATCAAATGCTATTTCTATTTTAGCGATTCTAATTTTCGGAGTTTTATCTCTGATTAGCAAATGTCTAAAAACTCTTTCTAGTTATGAATCGGGTATAGAACCAATGGGCGATACTTGGTTACAATTTTGAACCTATTATCATATGTTTGCTCTAGTTTTTGATGTTGAAACAATATTTCTTTATCCATGGACTATGAGTTTGGATGTATTGGGGTTATTCACATTTATAGAAATTTTAATTTCCATGCTTATCCTAGTTGTTGGTTCAGTTTAAGCATGAAGAAAATTAGAATAAACTTGAGAGGATAATATGGAAATAGACTTGCACATAAGTTGGATTTAGACAAAAAAAGAAAAAAGTTAAAAAAGCCACATAATTCCGGCTAAAATTCTGCCAAGCCCGGGTTTTGAACAAGTATAATGGGAGGACGTTGAATTTTGGGCTATTAAAGGTGGAGCCACACAAGCCCATAGCCCATTTGATCATCATTAGTAATCCGTGAAAATAAAATTCCATTTTAAACCAATTTTAGAGTACATTGAAGCCCATAAAATTTGGGTCTTCTTTCGGTACGTCCAACGTACATCTGGTAGCCAATGTTACCCTATTTATTATGCCCATATTCATTGATGTTATTTATATGTACCAAATCATCGGTGATTGTTCATACTCTCTCTTTCATTTTCATCTGCACCTCATCTTCTCCACTATTCATCACTTTTCCTTTTTTCAAAGACACACAATGTTGAATAATGGTTTTGAATCCAAAATTTTAGTGATAGCTCATGAAGTATCCAAATTGGTACCGTTATTTTCAACAACTTAGAGGAGGAGGAAGAAAATAAGCATTGCTAAATACTATTGAAACCAACAAGGCTACATTATGGAAGAATGTTAATTGCTATGCTTGATGAATGTCTCCCACAAAATGAGAAAGGAAAAATGGTGACCCTTGGGAGCCTCAGAACTCTTCACAAAATATAAAAAGGTCAGTGATAATCGGACACTTCATCTATGAGTTCGGTTATGCTTTGCTTCTGAGTTTGGTTAGCTGAATTGATCTGAATAACCTCTTAATAATAGCTCGAAAATAGCTTGTCTCAATTGGTCACAATGATTGTCAAAATCCCTCGAAGATTTTCATTCTATTATAATGCGGGTTCTTCGTGATTAACCTTATTTGATCAGGAATCAATCTTATCTAATCAGCAATCAATCTTATCTAATCAGGGGTCCTTGGGTTCTATCCCATTTAGGACTTCAAGTTTTATCCTATTGAGGATACTTGTTCTACTCAGAAGTTAATTCCTATTCCAACACTTATTCCTAACTCTATAAAAGGAGAAATCCAGGTATGTTTCTTTTCTTGATTTTTTACCCAATTATAATACACTTTACCCTCGTCAATTTTTCTGACTTTACCGTCGGAGTATCCCTTATCGAAAAACCTGTTGAAATTTTGTGTTTTCAGGTGACTTCTCTTAGCAGCCAGCCCGAAAATTTTAGATTGTCATCATTTGGTGCGGTGAGCGTGGACCTTCAGATTCTCTCAACAATGGATCTCTTTCCCGACTTGCCCATTACAGCTCACCCTTTGGCAAATCAACCCGCATTAATTTAACCACCCACAGTTCAGCTATTTGGTCAAACACTACAACCATCGCTGGTTCAGCATGAGCCAGTTCCGCTGTTACCAGCACAATAACCTTTCCATCAAGCACAATATCCAGCACCCCCTTAACCTATCCCAATCCCAACCATCCTTGGCATTACCTCGCAAATAGCCTAAGCCTTATTGGCAACTTTAGCTGCTGTGGTAGCCTAAGCACCTGCCTCTCAAGCTCCTTTTCCTCTAGCTCCCACACAGCTTTTTCCACTAACTCCATCGGCCTCCACCCCTGTCCCACTAGCTTTTCCTACAACACTGGCTCTGGGTTCCATTATAACCCTCATGATAGATCAGTTTGAAATATTTTTTAAGGAACGAATGCAGAAGTATCAGAACCAAAATACCTTGCAGTATCAAAGCAATTTCAGATCGCCACTAGCCAGAGAGATTTTGGCTACTCCATTCCCTAAGATCAGGTTAACAAATTTGCCAAAGTATAATGGCAGTACTGATCCCCGAGCTCACCTGGATCAATTCCTTCATACAATGATCATCCACACATTTGATGATGCCGCCTTGTGTAAAATATTTTCCCAAACAATTGCAGAGTACCACTAGGGAAAATCGCCAAAATCGTAAAAAGTGGTGAAATTTTGGATTCGAGTCCAATAATTCAGGAAAACTTGATCGGAATAGCTACTGAAAGCTTACCGGTCACGACGTATCGAGAATTGACTTCGTCGAAATCTGACGAATTTTTACGGATTTCCCAAGGGGTACCACTAGGGAAAATAGCGAAAATCGAAAAATCGTAAAAAGTGGTGAAATTTTGGATCCGAGTCCAATAATTCAGGAAAACATGATCGGAATAGCTACTGGAAGCTTGCCGGTCACGACGTATCGAGAATTGGTTTCGTCGGAATCTGAAAAATTTTTACGGATATTCCAAGGGGTACCACTAGAAAAAATCGTCAAAATAGAAAAACCATAAAAAGTGGTGAAATTTTTGATCCGAGTCCAATAATTTAGGAAAACTTGATCGGAATAGCTACTGGAAGCTTGCCGGTCACGACGCATCGAGAATTGGCTTCGTCGGAATCTGATAAATTTTTACGGATTTTCCAAGGGGTACCACTAGGGAAAATCGCCATAATCGAAAAATCGTAAAAAGTGGTAAAATTTTGGATCCGAGTCCAATAATTCAGGAAAACTTGATCGGAATACATACTGGAAGCTTGCCGGTCACGACGCATCGAGAATTGGCTTCGTAGAAATCTGACGAATTTTTAAGGATTTCCCAAGGGGTACCACTAGGAAAAATCGCCAAAATCGAAAAATCGTAAAAAGTGGTAAAATTTTGGATTCGAGTCCAATTATTCAGGAAAACTTGATCGGAATAGCTACTGGAATCTTGCCGGTCACGATGCATCGAGAATTGACTTCCTCGGAATTTGACGAATTTTTACGGATTTTCCAAGGGGTACCACTAGGAAAATCGCCAAAATCGTAAAAAGTGGTGAAATTTTGGATCCGAGTCCAATAATTCAGGAAAACTTGATTGGAATAGCTAATGGAAGCTTGCTGGTCATAACGCATTGAGAATTGGCTTCGTCGGAATCTGACGAATTTTTACGGATTTCCCAAGCGGTACCACTAGGGAAAATTGCCAAAATTGAAAAATCGTAAAAAGTGGTGAAATTTTGGAACGGAGTCCAATAATTCAGGAAAACTTGATCGAAATAGCTACTGGAAGCTTGTCGGTCACGATGCATCGAGAATTGGCTTCCTCGGAATCTGACGAATTTTTACGAATTTTCCAAGGGGTACCACTAGGAAAAATCGCCAAAATCGTAAAAAGTGGTGAAATTTTGGATCCAAGTCCAATAATTTAGGAAAACTTGATCGGAATAGCTACTGGAAGCTTGCCGGTCACGATGCATCGAAAATTGGCTTCGTTGGAATCTGACAAATTTTTACAGATTTTCCAAGGGGTACCACTAGGAAAAATTGCCAAAATCGAAAAATCGTAAAAAATGGTAAAATTTTGGATCCGAGTCCAATAATTCAGGAAAACTTGATCGGAATAGCTACTGGAAGCTTTTCGGTCATGACGCATCGAGAATTGGCTTCGTCAAAATCTGACGAATTTTTACGGATTTCCCAAGGGGTACCACTAGAAAAAATTGCAAAAATCGAAAAAAGTGGTGAAATTTTGGATCCGAGTCCAATAATTCAGGAAAACTTGATCGGAATAGCTACTGAAAACTTGCCAATCACGACGGATCGAGAATTGGCTTCGTCGAAATATGGCAAATTTTTACGGATTTTCCAAGGGGTACCATTAGGGAAAATAGCTAAAATCGAAAAATTGTAAAAAATGGTGAAATTTTGGATCCGAGTCCAATAATTCAGGAAAACTTGATCGGAATAGCTACTGCAATCTTGCCGGTCACTACGCATCGAGAATTGGCTTCCTTGAAATCTGACGAATTTTTACGGATTTTTTAAGGGGTACCACTAGGAAAAATCGCCAAAATCGAAAAAGTGGTGAAATTTTGGATCCGAGTCAAATAATTCAGGAAAACTTGATCGGAATAGCTACTGGAAGCTTGCCGGTCACAACGTATCGACAATTGGCTTCGTCGGAATATGACGAATTTTTACGGATTTTGCAAGGGGTACCACTAGGAAAAATTGCCAAAATCATAAATCGTAAAAAGGGGTGAAATTATGGATCTGAGTCCAATACTTCTGGAAAACTTGCTCGAAATAGCTACTGGAAGCTTGCCGGTCACGACGCATTGAGAATTGACTTCGTCGAAATCTGACGAATATTTACGAATTTCCCAACGGGTACCACTAGGAAAAATCGCCAAAATCGAAAAAAGTAGTGAAATTTTGGATCCGAGTCCAATAATTCAGGAAAATTTGATCGGAATAGCTACTTGAAGCTTGCTGGTCACGACGCATCGAGAATTGGCTTCCTCGGATTTTGATGAATTTTTACGGATTTCGCAAGGGGTACCACTAGGGAAAATCGCCAAAATCGTAAAAAGTGGTGAAATTTTTGATCCAAGTCCAATAATTTAGGAAAACTTGATCGGAATAGCTACTGGAAGCTTGCCGGTCATAACGCATCGAGAATTGGCTTCATTGGAATCTGACAAATTTTTACGGATTTCCAAAGGGGTACCACTAGGAAAAATTGCCAAAATCGAAAAATCGTAAAAAGGGTTGAAATTTTGGATCCGAGTCCAATAATTTAGGAAAACTTGATCGGAATAGCTACTGGAAACTTGTCGGTCATGAAGCATCGAGAATTGGCTTCGTTGAAATCTGACGAATTTTTACGGATTTCCCAAGGGGTACTACTAGGAAAAATCGCCAAAATCGAAAAAAGTGGTAAAATTTTGGATCCGAGTCCAATAATTCAATAAAACTTGATCGGAATAGCTACTGGAAGCTTGCCAATCACGACGTATCGAGAATTGGCTTCGTCGAAATCTGGCGAATTTTTACGGATTTCCCAAGGGGTACCATTAGGGAAAATCGCTAAAATCGAAAAATCTTAAAAAGTGGTGAAATTTTGGATCCGAGTCAAATAATTCAAGAAAACTTGATCGGAATAGCTACTGGAAGATTACCGGTCACGATGCATCGAGAATTGGCTTCGTCGAAATCTCACAAATTTTTACGGATTTCCCAAGGGGTACCATTAGGAAAAATCACCAAAATCGAAAAATCGTAAAAAGGGGTGAAATTTTGGATCCGAGTCCAATAATTCAGGAAAACTTGATCGAAATAGCTACTGTAAGATTATCGGTCACGACGCATCGAGAATTGACTTCGTCGGAATCTCACGAATTTTTACGGATTTCTCAAGGGGTACCACTAGGGAAAATTGCCAAAATCGTAAAAAGTGGTGAAATTTTGGATCCGAGTCCAATAATTCAGGAAAACTTGATCAGAATAGCTACTGGAAGTTTGCCGGTCACGATGCATCGAGAATTGGTTTCGTCGAAATCTGACGAATTTTTACGGATTTCTCAAGGGGTACCACTATAGAAAATCGCTAAAATCGAAAAATCATAAAAAGTGGTGAAATTTTGGATCCGAGTCCAATAATTCAGGAAAACTTGATCGGAATAGCTACTGAAAACTTGTCGGTCACGACGCATCGAGAATTGGCTTCGTCAAAATCTGACGAATTTTTACGGATTTCCCAAGGGGTGCCACTAGGGAAAATCGCCAAAATCGAAAAATCGTAAAAAGTGGTAAAATTTTTTATCCGAGTCCAATAATTCAGGAAATCTTGATCGGAATAGCTACTGGAAGCTTGCCGGTCACGACGCATCGAGAATTGTATTCGTCCGAATTTGACGAATTTTTACGGATTTCCCAAGGGGTACCACTAGGAAAATTTGCCAAAATCGAAAAATCGTAAAAAGTGGTGAACTTTTGGATCCGAGTGGAATAATTCAGGAAAACTTGATCAAAATAGCTACTAGAAGCTTGCCGGTCACCACGCATCGAGAATTGGTTTCGTCAGAATCTGATGAATTTTTACGGATTTCCAGAGGGGTACCACTAGGAAAAATTGCAAAAATCGTAAAAAGTGGTGAAATTTTGGATCCGAGTCCAATAATTCAGGAAAACTTGATCGGAATATCTACTGGAAGCTTGCCGGTCACGACGCATCGAGAATTGGCTTCGTCGGAATCTGACGAATTTTTACGGATTTTCCAAGGGGAACCACTAGGAAAAATCACAAAAATCGAAAAAAGTGATGAAATTTTGGATCGGCGTCCAATAATTCAGGAAAACTTGATCGGAATAGCTAATGAAAGCTTGCCAATCACGACGTATCGAGAATTGGATTCGTCGAAATCTGGCGAATTTTTACGGATTTTCCAAGGGGTACCACTAGGAAAAATCGCTAAAATCGAAAAATCCTAAAAAGTGGTGAAATTTTGGATCCGAGTCCAATAATTCAGGAAACCTTGATCGGAATAGCTACTGGAAGCTTGCCGGTCACGACGTATCGAGAATTGGCTTCGTCGGAATCTGACGAATTTTTACGGATATCCCAAGGGGTACTACTAGGAAAAATCGCCAAAATCGAAAAACCGTAAAAAGTGGTAAAATTTTTGATCCGAGTCCAATAATTCTAGAAAATTTGATCGGAATAGCTACTGGAAGCTTGCCGGTCACGACGCATCGAGAATTGGCTTCGTCAGAATCTGACGAATTTTTACGGATTTTCCAAGGGGTACTACTAGGTAAAATCGCCAAAATCGAAAAATCGTAAAAAGTGGTGAAATTTTGGATCCGAGTCCAATAATTCAGGGAAACTTGATCGAAATAGCTACTAGAAGCTTTCCAGTCACGACGCATTGAGAATTTGCTTCGTCAAAATCTGACAAATTTTTACGGATTTCCCAAGGGGTACTACTAGGTAAAATCGCCAAAATCGAAAAATCGTAAAAAGTGGTGAAATTTTTGATTCAGGTCCAATAATTTAGGAAAACTTAATCGGAATAGCTACTCGAAGCTTGCAGGTCACAACGCATCGAGAATTGGCTACGTTGGAATCTGACGAATTTTTACGAATTTTCCAAGGGGTACCACTAGGGAAAATCGCCAAAATCAAAAAATCGTAAAAAGCGGTGAAATTTTGGATCCGAGTCAAATAATTCAGGAAAACTTGATCGGAATAGCTACTGGAAGCTTGCCGGTCATGACGCATCGAGAATTGGCTTCATCATAATCTCATGAATTTTTACGGATTTCCCAAGGGGTATCACTAGGGAAAATCGCCAAAATCGAAAAAAGTGATGAAATTTTGGATCGGCGTCCAATAATTTAGGAAAACTTGATCGGAATAGCTAATGGAAGCTTGCCATTCACGACGTATCAAGAAGTGGCTTCGTCGAAATCTGGCGAATTTTTACGGATTTTCCAAGGGGTACCACTAGGAAAAATCGCTAAAATCGAAAAATCGTAAAAAGTGGTAAAATTTTGGATCCGAGTCCAATAATTCAGGAAACCTTGATCGGAATAGCTATTGGAAGCTTACCGGTCACGACGTATCGAGAATTGGCTTCGTCAGAATCTGACGAATTTTTACGGATATCCCAAGGGGTACCACTAGGAAAAATCGCCAAAATCGAAAAACCTTAAAAACTGGTAAAATTTTTGATCCGAGTCCAATAATTCAAGAAAACTTGATCGGAATAGCTACTGGAAGCTTGCCGGTCACGACGCATTGAGAATTGGCTTCTTCGGAATCTGACGAATTTTTACGGATTTCCCAAGGGGTACTACTAGGTAAAATCGCCAAAATCAAAAAATCGTAAAAAATGGTTAAATTTTGGATCCAGGTCCAATAATTTAGGAAAACTTGATCGGAATAGCTACTCGAAGCTTGCAGGTCACAACGCATCGAGAATTGGCTTCGTTGGAATTTGACCAATTTTTACGAATTTTCCAAGGGGTACCACAAGGGAAAATTGCCAAAATCGAAAAAATCGTAAAAAGCGGTGATATTATGGATCCGAGTCAAATAATTCAGGAAAACTTGATCGGAATAGCTACTGGAAGCTTGCCGGTCACGACACATAGAGAATTGGCTTCATCAGAATCTGATGAATTTTTACGGATTTTTCCAAGGGGTACCACTAGGGAAAATCGCCAAAATCGAAAAAAGTGATGAAATTTTTGATCCGAGTCCAATAATTCAGGAAAACTTAATCGGAATAGCTACTGGAAGCTTGCCAGTCACGACGTATCGATAATTGGCTTCATCGAAATCTGGCGAATTTTTACGCATTTCACAAGGGGTACCACTAGGGAAAATTGCTAAAATCGAAAAATCGTAAAAAGTGGTGAAATTTTGTATCCGAGTCCAATAATTCAGGAAAACTTGATCGGAATAGCTACTGAAAGCTTGCCGGTCACGACGCATCGAGAATTGGTTTCGTTTAAATCTGACGAATTTTCACGGATTTTCCAAGGGGTGCCACTAGGGAAAATCGCTAAAATCGAAAAATCGTAAAAAGTGAAAAAATTTTGGATCCGAGTCCAATAATTCAGGAAACCTTGATCGGAATAGCTACTGGAAGCTTGCCGGTCACGACGTATCGAGAATTGGCTTCGTCGGAATCTGACGAATTTTTACGGATATCCCAAGGGGTACTACTAGGAAAAATCGCCAAAATCGAAAAACCGTAAAAAGTGGTAAAATTTTTGATCCGAGTCCAATAATTCAAGAAAACTTGATCGGAATAGCTACTGGAAGCTTGCCGATCACGACGCATCGAGAATTGGCTTCGTCGGAATCTGACGAATTTTGACGGATTTCCCAAGGGGTACTACTAGGTAAAATCGCCAAAATCGAAAAATCGTAAAAAGTGGTGAAATTTTGGATCCGAGTCCAATAATTCAGGAAAACTTGATCGAAATAGCTACTAGAAGCTTGCCAGTCACGACGCATCGAGAATTTTCTTCGTCAAAATCTGACGAATTTTTATGGATTTTCCAAGGGGTACTACTAGGTAAAATCGCCAAAATCGAAAAATCGTAAAAAGTGGTGAAATTTTTGTTTCAGGTCCAATAATTTAGGAAAACTTAATCGGAATAGCTACTCGAAGCTTGCAGGTCAATACGCATCGAGAATTGGCTTCGTTGGAATCTGACGAATTTTTACGAATTTTCCAAGGGGTACCACTAGGGAAAATCGCCAAAATCGAAAAATCGTAAAAAGCGGTGAAATTTTGGATCCGAGTCATATAATTCAGGAAAACTTGATCGGAATAGCTACTGGAAGCTTGCCGGTCATGACGCATCGAGAATTGGTTTCATCATAATCTGATGAATTTTTACGGATTTCCCAAGGGGTACCACTAGGGAAAATCGCCAAAATCGAAAAAAGTGATGAAATTTTGGATCGGCGTCCAATAATTCAGGAAAACTTGATCGGAATAGCTAATGGAAGCTTGCCATTCACGACGTATCAAGAATTGGCTTCGTCGAAATCTGGCGAATTTTTACGGATTTTCCAAGGGGTACCACTAGGGAAAATCGCTAAAATCGAAAAATCGTAAAAAGTGGTAAAATTTTGGATCCGAGTCCAATAATTCAGGAAACCTTGACCGGAATAGCTATTGGAAGCTTACCGGTCACGACGTATCGAGAATTGGCTTCGTCGGAATCTGACGAATTTTTACGGATATCCCAAGGGGTACCACTAGGAAAAATCGCCAAAATCGAAAAACCTTAAAAACTGGTAAAATTTTTGATCCGAGTCCAATAATTCAAGAAAACTTGATCGGAATAGCTACTGAAGCTTGCCGGTCACGACGCATTGAGAATTGGCTTCTTCGGAATCTGACGAATTTGTACGGATTTCCCAAGGGGTACTACTAGGTAAAATCGCCAAAATCAAAAAATCGTAAAAAGTGGTTAAATTTTGGATCCAGGTCCAATAATTTAGGAAAACTTGATCGGAATAGCTAATCGAAGCTTGCAGGTCACAACGCATCGAGAATTGGCTTCGTCGGAATCTGACGAATTTTTACGGATTTTCCAAGGGGTACCACTAGGGAAAATCGCCAAAATCGTAAAAAGTTGTGAAATCTTGGATCCGAGTCCAATAATTCAGGAAAACTTGATCGGAATAACTACTGAAAGCTTTTCGGTCACGACGCATTGAGAATTGGCTTCGTCAAAATCTGATGAATTTTTACGGATTTCCCAAGGGGTACCACTAGGGAAAATCGCCAAAATCGAAAAATCGAATAAAGTGGGTAAATTTTGGATACGAGTCCAATAATTTAGGAAAACTTGATCGGAATTGCTAATGGAAGCTTGCCGGTCACTACGCATCGAGAATTGGCTTCGTCGGAATCTGACGAATTTTTACGTATTTCCCAAGGGGTACCACTAGGGAAAATCAAAATGCTAAAAAGTGGTGAAATTTTGGATCCGAGTTCAATAATTCAGGAAAACTTGATTGGAATAGCTACTGTAAGCTTGCCGGTCACATCGCATCTAGAATTGACTTTGTCGAAATCTGACTAATTTTTACGGATTTCCCAAGGAGTACCACTAGGGAAAATCGCCAAAATTGAAAAATCGAATAAAGTGGTGAAATTTTTGATACGAGTCCAATAATTCAGGAAAACTTGATCGGAATAGCTACTGGAAGCTTGCCTGTCACGACGCATCGAGAATTGGCTTCGTCGAAATCTGACGAATTTTTACGGATTTTTCAAGGGGTACCACTAGGGAAAATCGCCAAAATCGTAAAAAGTGGTGAAATTTTGGATCCGAGTCCAATAATTCAGGAAAACTTGATCGAAATAGCTTCTGGAAGCTTGCCGTTCATGACGCAACGAGAATTGGCTTCATCGGAATCTGACGAATTTTTACGGATTTTCCAAGGGGTACCACATGGGAAAATCGCCAAAATCGAAAAATCGTAAAAAGTGGTGAAATTTTTTATCCGAGTCCAATAATTCAGGAAAACTTGATCGGAATAGCTACTGGAAGCTTGCCGGTCACGACGCATTGAGAATTGGTTTCGTCGGAATCTGACGAATTTTTACGGATTTCCCAAGGTGTACCACTAGGAAAAATCGCTAAAATCGAGAAATCGTAAAAAGTGGTGAAATTTTTCATTAGAGTCCAATAATTCAGGAAAACTTGATCGGAATAGCTACTTGAAGCTTGCCGGTCACGACGCATCGAGAATTGGCTTCGTCTGAATCAGACAAATTTTTACGGATTTCCCAAGGGGTACCACTAGGGAAAATCGCCAAAATTGAAAAATCGAATAAGGTGGTGAAATGTTTGATACAAGTCCAATAATTCAGGAAAACTTGATCTGAATAGCTACTACGGATTTTCCAAGGGGTACCATTAGGGAAAATCGCCAAAATCGTAAAAAGTGGTGAAATTTTAGATACGAGTCCAATAATTCAGGAAAACTTGATTGGAATAGCTACTGGAAGCTTGCCGGTCACTTCGCATCGAGAATTGGCTTCGTCAAAATCTGACAAATTTTTACGGATTTTCCAAGGGGTACCACTAGGGAAAATCACCAAAATCGTAAAAAGTGGTGAAATTTTGAATCTGAGTCCAATAATTTAGGAAAACTTGATCGGAATAGCTATGGAAGCTTACCGGTCACGATGCATCGAGAATTGGCTTCGTTGGAATCTGACGAATTTTTACGGATTTCCCAATGGGTACCACTAGGAAAAATCGCAAAAATCAAAAAATCATAAAAAGTGGCCAAATTTTGGATCAGAGTCCAATAATTCAGGAAAACTTGATCGGAATAGCTACTGGCACCTTTTCGGTCACGACGCATCGAGAATTGATTTCGTCAGAATCTGACGAATTTTTACGTATTTCCCAAGGGGTACCACTAGAAAAAATCGCAAAAATCGTAAAAAGTGGTGAAATTTTTGATCCGAGTCCAATAATTCAGAAAAACTTGATCGGAATAGCCACTGGAAGCTTACCGGTCACGATGCATCGAGAATTGGCTTTATAAGAATCTCACGAATTTTTACGGATTTCCAAGGGGTACCACTAGGAAAAATCGCCAAAATAGTAAAAAGTTATGATATCTTGGATTCGAGTCCAATAATTCAGGAAAACTTGATCGGAATAGCTACTGAAAGCTTGCCGGTCACGACGCATCGAGAATTGGCTTCGTCGGAATCTGATGAATTTTTACGGATTTCCCAAGGGGTACCACTAGGAAAAATCGCCAAAATCAAAAAATCGAATAAAGTGGTGAAATTTTGGATACGAGTCCAATAATTAAGGAAAACTTGATCGGAATAGCTACTGGAAGCTTGCCGGTCACTTCTCATCAAGAATTGGCTTCGTCGGAATCTGACGAATTTTTACTGATTTCCAAAGGGGTACCACTAGGGAAAATCGACAAAACCGTAAAAATTGGTGAAATTTTGGATCCGAGTCCAATAATTCAGAAAAACTTGATCGGAATAGCTAATGGAAACTTGCCGGTCACGACGCACCAAGAATTGGTTTCATCGGAATCTGACTAATTTTTATGGATTTCCCAAGGGGTACCGCTAGGAAAAATCACCAAAATCGAAAAATCATAAAAAGTGGTGGAATTTTGGATCCGAATCCAATAATTCAGGAAAACTTGATCGGAATAGCTACTGGAAGCTTGCCGGTCACGACGCAACGAGAATTGGATTCGTCGAAATCTGACGAATTTTTACGGATTTCCCAAGGGGTACCATTAGGGAAAATCGCCAAAATCGTAAAAAGTGGTGAAATTTTAGATCCGAGTCCAATAATTAAGGAAAACTTGATCGGAATAGCTACTGGACGCTTGCCGATCACTACGCATCGAGAATTGACTTCGTCGGAATCTGACGAATTTTTTCTGATTTCCCAAGGGGTTCCACTAGGGAAAATCGACAAAATCATAAAAAGTGGTGAAATTTTGGACCCGAGTCCAATAATTTTGAAAAACTTGATCGGAATAGCTAATGGAAACTTGCCGGTCACGGCGCACCGAGAATTGGCTTCGTCGGAATCTAACTAATTTTTACGGATTTTTCAAGTGGTACCATTAGGGAAAATCGCCAAAATCGAAAAATCATAAAAAGTGGTAGAATTTTTGATCCGAGACCAATAATTCAGGAAAACTTGATCGGAATAGCTACTGGAAACTTGCCGGTCATGACGCATCGAGAATTGACTTCGTCAGAATCTGACGAATTTTTACGGATTTCCCATGGGGTACCACTAGGAAAAATAGCCAAAATCAAAAAATCATAAAAAGTGGCAAAATTTTGGATCCGATTAAAATAATTAAGGAAAACTTGATCGAAATAGCTACTGGAAGCTTGCCGGTCACGACGCATCGAGAATTGGCTTCGTCGGAATCTGACGAATTTTTACGGATTTTCCAAGGGGTATCACTATGGAAAATAGCCAAAATCGTAAAAAGTGGTGAAATTTTGGATCCGAGTCCAATAATTTAGGAAAACTTGATCAGAATAGCTACTGGAAGCTTCCCGGTCACGATACATCGAGAATTGCCTTCATCGGAATTTGACGAATTTTTACGGATTTCCCAAGGGGTAACACTAGGGAAAATCGCCAAAATAAAAAAATCGAATAAAGTGGTGAAATTTTGGATACGAGTCCAATAATTCAGAAAAACTTGATCTAAATAGCTACTGGAAGCTTGCCGGTCACGACGCATCGAGAATTGCCTTCGTCGAAATCTGACGAATTTTTACGGATTTTCCAAGTGGTACCATTAGGGAAAATAGCCAAAATAGTAAAAAGTTGTGAAATTTTGGATCCGAGTCCAATAATTCAGGAAAACTTGATATGAATAACTACTGGAAGCTTTCCGGTCATGACGCATCGAGAATTGGTTTCGTCGGAATCTGACGAATATTTACGGATTTCCCAAGGGGTACCACTAGGGAAAATCGCCAAAATCGAAAAATCGAATAAAGTGGTGAAATTTTGGATATGAGTCCAATAATTTAGGAAAACTTGATCGGAATTGCTAATGGAAGCTTGCTGGTCACTACCCATCGAGAATTGGCTTCGTCGGAATCTGATGAATTTTTACGGATTTCCTAAGGGGTACCATTAGGGAAAATCGCCAAAATCATAAAAAGTGGTGAAATTTTGGATCCGAGTCCAATAATTTAGGAAAACTTGATCGGAATAGCTACTGGAAGCTTTCCGGTCACTACGCATCGAGAATTGGCTTCGTCGGAATCTGACGAATTTTTACTGATTTCCCAAGGGGTACCACTAGGAAAAATCGACAAAATCGTATAAAGTGGTGAAATTTTCCGAGTCCAATAATTCAGAAAAACATGATCAGAATAGCTAATGGAAACTTGTCCGTCACGACGCACCGAGAATTGGTTTCGTCGGAATCTGACTAATTTTTACGGATTTCCCAAGGGGTACCACTAGGAAAAATCACCAAAATCGAAAAATCATAAAAATTGTGGAATTTTGGATCCGAGTCCAATAATTCAGGAAAATTTAATCGGAATAACTACTGGATGTTTGTCGGTCACGACGCAACGAGAATTGGCTTCGTAGGAATCTGACGAATTTGTACGGATTTTCCAAGGGGTACCATTACGGAAAATCACCAAAATCATAAAAAGTGGTGACATTTTGGATCCGAGTCCAATAATTCAGGAAAAGTCTATCGGAATAGCTACTGAAAGCTTGTCGGTCACTACGCATCGAGAATTGGTTTCGTCGGAATCTGACGAATTTTTATGGATTTCCCCAGGGGTACCACTAGGAAAAATTGCCAAAATCAAAAAATCATAAAAAGTGGCAAAATTTTGGATCCGAGTCCAATAATTCAGAAAAACTTGATCGGAATAGCTACTGGAATCTTGTCGGTCACGATGCATCGAGAATTGGCTTTGTCGGAATCTGACGAATTTTTACGGATTTCCCAAGGGGTACAACTAGGAAAAATCGCCAAAATCAAAAAATCATAAAAAGTGGCGAAATTTTTGATCCGAGTCCAATAATTAAGGAAAAATTGATGGGAACAGCTACTGGAAGCTTGCCGGTCACGACGCATCTAGAATTGGCTTCGTCGAAATCTAACGAATTTTTACGGATTTCCCAAGGGGTACCACTAGGGAAAATCGTCAAAATCGTAAAAAGTGGTGAAATTTTTGATCCGAGTCCAATAATTCAGGAAAACATGATCGAAATAGCTACGGGAAGCTTGCCGGTCACGACGTATCGCGAGATGGATTCGTCGAAATCTGACAAATTTTTACGGATTTCCCAATAGGTACCGCTAGGGAAAATCGCCAAAATCGTAAAAAGTGGTGAAATTTTGAATCTGAGTCCAATAATTCAGGAAAACTTGATCGGAATTATCACACCCCATAAGTGGCCTAATCGGAAATTGGCAATTTTAAATGGGTATTTAAGGACAATTGAGTAATTTTACTTGTGAATGAGGATTAAATTGCAAGGAAACAAAAGTATTTTAAATGGCAGATTTATTTGAGTGAGTGAAAGGTAATTTATCAAGGACCATTTGGTAAAAGAAGAGTATCTGGTTTTGTGTAATCGTGCATGTGTGCCAGGTGGAATGTGTGTGTGCACGTGGTGAGGGAAAAGGGAAGAATGAGAAAAACTCAGTTGGCTGGAAACAAAAAAAACTGAAAGTTTCCTCTCTTCTTGCTCTCTCTCTCTCTCTCGTAAAACCACATTCTGTTCTTTCTTTCTTCTGCATGTGGTGTTCTTTAGTTTTGAGCTAAAGGTTAAAGTTGTTAGAAGCTTCAGAAGGTGAGTGGTTACTGGTTTTCGTGTGGGTCTTCTTTCTGATTTGGGTTTATAGAGATTACATTCTTGGGTTTGATTGTGGTTTTACTTGTTTGCAAGCCTCTGAGGATAAAAGAAAGATAAAGGGAAAGATAAGATTGTGGTTTGAAGAAGGATACAGTGGGCATTTTTGGGACTTCATTCAGGTTTGGGAGTGTCTGTCCTTACTTGTCCTGGATCCTGTTTACAGTTTGGATATTAATGTATTTATGTGTGTTAGTACATCTAAATGTATGAGAAATGTTCTGTGTTTATATGATTTAGGTGGAAAAGAATGACGTGAGTTGTTAAATAAGATCAGTACGCATGAGTTTGAAAGAGAAATTCTAATTAGTTGATGTTCTGGTATTACCTCTGTTTGATTTGTAAAAAGATGTTATTGATATTGTAATTGCTACAAATGTGCTTTGAAGACCAAAAGATATATGTTAGCATGAATTTTTGCATGAAAATTTGATGTAGACAAACTGGGATTCGAGTTTGAGTTATACTCTGTTTTTCACGTTTTGTTTTCTGGTTTTTATGCTTTTCTGTGAATTCTGAGAGGTTGGAGGAAGGAGAAGCAGATTTGTGAGAGAAAGATCACGTGACGTGATGGTACATCACGCCGTGACCTCCCTCTGTGGGAAGTCACGTGGCGTGATGAAGCATCACGCCGTGACCTTCCTCCCCTTGGGAAGTCGCGACGTGAGGTAGCGTCATGCCTCGCGACCTCTCGCCTGTCTCTGCGTGTCATGAGAACTCATCTCCTCCCTCTCCTCACAGGCGTCACGAGACGTGACTGGTGGTCACGCCGTGACTGCCTTGCTTTTTGCCTGGCGTTCGCATGAAGCCTGCGTCACGAGACGTGACGAATGGTCACGGCGTGATCAGCCTTCCCCTGCTGCCTCTTTTATTAAAGATAAAGTTTTAACTTCTGTTTTAAAGGTTTTTGCACTACATGACAAATGTTTGAGTTAAAATTGTATTATATTTTGATAATTGCATAATATTGGATTTTGTATACATGATTAATGATTAATCTACATGATTTACATGTTTATAATTTATTTAACATGGACTTGTTCAATATGAACTATTTGTTCTTATTACCTCCTCTAATTGATATTTATACATTTAAATGTTCTGAATTGGATCAATATACGGGTATATATGAAATATAAGTTAGTATTTAATGAAATTCACATGACATGATACGTAAATTATTGAGTCGTATACTTGATTAAATAATTAATGTACATAACTTACTAGTTTATATATTACATGAACATAAATGGTCTTGAATATGAATTATTTGTATTTCGGCCTCTAATAATTGATACTGGATGTATTTAAAATGTTTCTGAATTTGATCTAGATACATGTATATGTGAAATATGTATTTGTATTTAGTTGTATTTAATATTTATAGTTGCTTGTTTTAAATGTGAACAGTATATATGTATACATGGATTATTTCTAGATGAATTATAAGTTCATATTACATTCTGTAATTAATATTTGAATATATGTATATGTCTCTGATTTTGATCAATGTACATGAATACATGAATTATTGAGTTATATTATTTGAGCCTGAATGGTCATAGTAGTGGATAAGTAAGCGCTTACTTAGGTCAGAGTGTGTGTGCAGCTGCTATATGATAAAACGATATATGAGGGTCCATTTGGATCCTTGTTTCGACCATGTTTGGTCTATATGAAAATAAAGCGAGACTCCGGTCTCTATATGGAAAATACATGTTTGAGACTCATGTCTCTATATGCTTGGGATACTGTGTTCAATCAGTATCCAAATGACCGTATCCACTTCTAGAGAGTATTTCAGACTAATCAGGCTACATGTTTATATGTGATATATATATATCTATATGTTGAGATGTTTATTGACAAGATTAAAGGTATATGTTGTATATGAAATATAGTATAACTTTGTGTTTATACACCTTGAGTGTATATGTTTTTGGAATGGTGAGAAATATGTAGATTTTAATTATGTTTTAATAGTTAATTACTTGTAATGTATGGTTATGGTTGGGATGAAATTATAGTCTTGTTGTAAATATTGTATATGCATATTGTTAGTTTGTTTTGTTCCTCCCCACTAAGCGTTATCGCTTAGCACGGGCTCTTTTCCCGTGCAGGTGGCGAGTTTGGATTTGGAGTCAGATATCTGCGGGTCGGCCACTAGGAGTCTTTTGATGAAGTGATTTTTGAAGTCTTCCGCTGTAAATTTTTGTATATGGCTTGTGTATAACAAAGTAAATCTTTTGTAAAGGAACAAATATTCTTTTTGTATATGTATTTGCTTACGAGCCTCATTTTGTAAAACAGTATGGATATATGTTATATGTAAAAAGGATTTATTATTACATGATTAAAAGTTTCTTTACATCTCATTTGATTTTTATCTATACATGTGTATATGGATTTGTTATATGTGTTTGCCCGCGTGGCACTCCGGCATCCTTCCAACGGGGATGGCGGGGTGTTACAGGAATAGCTACTGGAAGCTTGCCGGTCACGATGCATCGAGAATTGGTTTCGTCGGAATCTGACGAATTTTTACAAATTTTCCAAGGGGTACCACTAGGAAAAATCGACAAAATCGTAAAAAGTGGTGAAATTTTTGATCCGAGTCCAATAATTCAGGAAAAATTTATCGGAATATCTACTGGAAGCTTGCCGGTCACGACGCATCGAGAATTGGCTTCGTCGGAATCTGACAAATGTTTTCGGATTTTCCAAGGGGTACCACTTGGAAAAATCGCCAAAATGAAAAATTCGCAAAAAGTGGCGAAATTTTTGATCCGAATCCAATAATTCAGGAAAACTTGATCGGAATAGCTACTGGAAGCTTGCCGGTCACGACGCATCGAGAATTGGCTTCGTCGGAATCTGACGAATTTTTACGAATTTTCCAAGGGGTACCACTAGGAAAAATCGCCAAAATCAAAAAATTGAATAAATTGGTGAAACTTTGTATATGAGTCCAATAATTAAGGAAAACTTGATCGAAATAGCTATTGGAAGCTTTTCGGTCACGACGCATCGAGAATTTTCTTCGTCAGAATCTGACGAATTTTTACGGATTTCCCAAGGGGTACAACTATGGAAAATAGCCAAAATCGAAAAATCGTAAAAAGTGGCGATATTTTGGATCCGAGTCCAATAATTCAGGAAAACTTAATCGGAATGGCTACTGGAAGCTTGCCGGTCACGACGCATCAAGATTTTGCTTCGTCGGAATCTGACAAATTTTTACGGATTTCCCAAGGGTACCACTAGGAAAAATCGCCAAAATCGTAAAAAGTGGTGAAATTTTGGATCCGAGTTTAATAATTCAAGAAAACTTGATCGGAATAGCTACTGGAAGCTTGTCGGTCACGACACATAGAGGATTGGCCTCGTCAGAATCTGACGAATTTTTACGAATTTTCCAAGGGTTACCACTAGGGAAAATCGCCAAAATCGTAAAAAATGATGAAATTTTGGATACGAGTCCAATAATTCAGGAAAACTTGATTGGAATAGCTACTGAAAGCTTGCCGGTCACGACGCATCGAGAATTGGTTTCGTCGGAATCTGACGAATTTTTACGGATTTTCCAAGGGGTACATTTAGGGAAAAGTGCAAGAATCTGAAAAAATGGTTAAATTTTGGATCCGAGTCCAATAATTCAGGAAAACTTGATCGGAATAGGTACTGGAAGCTTTCCGGTCACTACGCATCGAGAATTATCTTCGTCGGAATCTGATAAATTTTTACGGATTTTCCAAGGGGTACCACTAGGGAAAATGGACAAAATCGTAAAAAGTGGTGAAATTTTGGATCCGAGTCCAATAATTCTGGAAAACTTGATCGAAATAGCTACTGGAAGCTTGCCGCTCATGAAGCATCGAGAATTGGCTTCGTCAGAATCTGACGAATTTTTACGGATTTTCCAAGGCGTACCACTAGGGAAAATCGCCAAAATCGTAAAAAGTGGTGAAATTTTGGATCCGAGTCCAATAATTCAGGAAAACTCAATTGGAATAGCTACTGGAAGCTTGCCAGTCACGACACATCGAGAATTGGTTTCGTCAGAATCTGACGAATTTTTATGGATTTCCCAAGGGGTACCATTAAGGAAAATAGCCAAAACCGAAAAATCGTAAAAAGTGGTGAAATTTTGGATCCGAGTCTAATAATTCAGGAAAACTTGATCGGAATAGATATTAGAAGCTTGCCGGTCACTACGCATCGAGAATTGGCTTCGTCGGAATCTGGTGAATTTTAACGAATTTCCCAAGGTGTACCACTAGGGAAAATCGCCAAAAACGAAAAATCGTAAAAAGTGGTGAAATTTTGGATCCGAGTCAAATAATTCAGGAAAATATGATCGGAATAGCTACTGGAAGCTTGCCGGTCATGACGCATCGAGAATTGGCGTCGTCGGAATCTGACAAATTTTTACGGACTTCCCAAGGTGTACCACTAGGAAAAATCGCCAAAATCGAAAAATCGTAAAAACTGGTAATATTTTGGATCCTAGTCCAATAATTCAGTAAAACTTGATCGGAATAGATACTGGAAGCTTGCCGGTCACGACGCATCGAGAATTGGCTTCGTCGAAATCTGACGAATTTTTACGGATTTCCCAAATGGTGCCACTAGGGAAAATCGCCAAAATCGTAAAAAGTGGTGAAATTTTGGATTCGAGTCCAATAATTCAAGAAAACTTTATCGAAATAGCTACTGGAAGCTTGCCGGTCACGACGCATCGAGAATTGGCTTCATCGAAATCTGACGAATTTTTACAGATTTCCCAAGGGTACCATTAGGGAAAATCGCCAAAATCAAAAAATCGAATAAAGTGGTGAAATTTTGGATACGAGTCCAATTATTTAGGAAAACTTGATCGAAATAGCTATTGGAAGCTTTTCGGTCACGACGCATCGAGAATTGGCTTCATCAGAATCTGACGAATTTTTACGGATTTCCCAAGGTGTACTACTAGGGAAAATCGACAAAATCGTAAAAAGTGGTGATATTTTTGATCCGAGTCCAATAATTTAGGAAAAATTGATCGAAATATCTACTGGAAGCATGCCGCTCACGATGCATCGAGAATTGGCTTCGTCGAAATCTGACGAATTTTTACGGATTTTCCAAGGGGTACCACTAGGGAAAATCGCCAAAATCGTAAAAAGTGGTGAAATTTTTGATCCGAGTCCAATAATTCAGGAAACCTTGATCGGAATAGCTTCTGCAAGCTTGCCGATCACGACGCATCGAGAATTGGCTTTGTCGGAATCTAACTAATTTTTACGGATTTCCCAAGGGGTACCACTAGGGAAAATAGCCAAAATCGAAAAATCGTAAAAAGTGGCAAAATTTTGGATCCGAGTCCAATAATTTAGGAAAACTTGATCGGAATGGCTACTGGAAGCTTGCCCGTCAGGACGCATGAAGATTTGGCTTCGTCGGAATCTGACAAATTTTTACGGATTTCCCAAGGGGTACCTCTAGGGAAAATCGCCAAAATCAAAAAAAGTGGTGAAATTTTTGATCCGAGTCTAATAATTCAGGAAAACTTGATCGGAATAGCTATTGGAAGCTTGTCGGTCACAATGCATAGAGAATTGTCCTCATCGGAATCTGACGAATTTTTATGGATTTTCCAAGAGTTACCACTGGGGAAAATCGCCAAAATCGTAAAAAGTAGTGAAATTTTGGATACGAGTCCAATAATTCAGGAAAACTTGATCGGAATAGCTACTGGAAGCTTGCCGGTCATGACGCATCGAGAATTGGTTTCGTCGGAATCTGACGAATTTTTACGGATTTCCCAAGGGTTACCATTAGGGAAAAGCGCCAGAATCTTAAAAAGTGGTTAAATTATGGATCCGAGTCCAATAATTCAGGAAAACTCGATTGGAATAGGTACTGGAAGCTTGCCGGTCACAATGCATCGAGAATTGGCTTCGTCAGAATCCAACGAAATTTTACGGATTTCCCTAGGGGTACCACTAGGGAAAATCACCAAAATCGAGAAATCGTAAAAAGTGGTGAAATTTTTGATCCGAGTCCAATAATTCAGGAAAACTCGATTGGAATAGCTACTGGATGCTTACCGGTCACAATGCATCGAGAATTGGCTTCGTCGGAATCCGATGAATTTTTACGGATTTTCCTAGGGGTACCACTAGGGAAAATCACCAAAATCGAGAAATCGTAAAAAGTGGTGAAATTTTGGATCCGAGTCCAATAATTCAGGAAAACTCGATTGGAATAGCTACTGGAAGCTTGCCGGTCACAACGCATCGAGAATTGGCTTTGTCGGAATCCGACGAATTTTTACGGATTTGCCTAGGGGTACCACTAGGAAAAATAACCAAAATCGAGAAATCGTAAAATATGTTGGATCCGAGTCCAATAATTCAGGAAAACTCGATTGGAATAGCTACTGGAAGCTTGCCGATCACAACGCATCGAGAATTGGTTTCGTCGAAATCCGACGACTTTTTACAGATTTCCCTAGGGGTACCACTAGGGAAAATCACCAAAATCGAGAAATCGAAAAAAGTGTTCGATCCGAGTCCAATAATTCAGGAAAACTCGATTGGAATAGCTACTGGAAGCTTGCCGGTCACACCGCTTCGAGAATTGGCTTCGTCGGAATCCGACGAATTTTTACTGATTTCCCTAGGGGTACCACTAGGGAAAATCACCAAAATCGAGAAATCGTAAAAAGTGTTGGATCCGAGTCCAATAATTCAGGAAAACTCGATTGGAATAGCTACTAGAAGCTTGCCGATCACAACGCATCAAGAATTGGTTTCGTCGGAATCCGACGAATTTTTACGGATTTCCCTAGGGGTACCACTAAGAAAAGTCACCAAAATCGAGAAATCAAAAAAAGTGTTGGATCCGAGTCCAATAATTCAGGAAAACTCGATTGGAATAGCTACTGGAAGCTTGCTGATCACAACGCATCGAGAATTGGTTTCATGGGAATTCGACGAATTTTTACAGATTTCCCTAGGGGTACCACTAGTGAAAATCACCAAAATCGAGAAATCGTAAAAAGTGTTGGATCCGAGTCCAATAATTCAGGAAAACTCGATTGGAATAGCTACTTGAAGCTTGCCGGTCACAATGCATCGAGAATTGGCTTCGTTGGAATCCGACGAATTTTTACGGATTTCCCTAGGGGTACCACTAGGGAAAATCACCAAAATCGAGAAATCGTAAAAAGTGTTGGATCCGAGTACAATAATTCTGGAAGACTCGATTGGAATAGCTACTGGAAGCTTGCCGGTCACAACGCATCGAGAATTGGCTTCGTCGGAATCCGATGAATTTTTACGGATATCCCTAGGGGTACCAAAATTGAGAAATCACCAAAATCGAGAAATCGTAAAAAGTGGTGAAATTTTGGATTCGAGTCCGATAATTCAGGAAAACTCGATTGGAATAACTACTGGAAGCTTTCCGGTCACAACGCATCGAGAATTGGCTTCGTCGGAATCCAACGAATTTTTACGGATTTCCTTAGGGGTGCCACTAGGAAAAATCACCAAAATCGAGAAATCGTAAAAAGTGGTAAAATTTTGGATCCGTTTCCAATAATTCAGGAAAGCTCGATTGGAATAGCTACTTGAAGCTTGCTGGTCACAACGCATCGAGAATTGGCTTCGTCGGAATTCGACGAATTTTTACGGATTTTCCTAGGGGTACCACTAGGGAAACTCACCAAAATCGAGAAATCGTAAAAAGTGTTGGATCCGAGTCAAATAATTCAGGAAAACTCGATTGGAATAGCTACTGGAAGCTTTCCGGTCATAACGCATCGAGAATTTGTTTCGTCAGATTCCGACGAATTTTTACGGATTTACCTAGGCGTACCACTAGGGAAAATCATCAAAATCGATAAATCGTAAAAAGTGTTGGATCCGAGTCCAATAATTCAGGAAAACTCGATTGGAATAGCTCCTAGAAGCTTGTCGATCACAACGCATCGAGAATTGGCTTCGTCGAAATCCGACGCATTTTTACGGATTTCCCTAGGGGTACAATTAAGGAAAATCACCAAAATCGAGAAATCGTAAAAATTGGTGAAATTTTCGATCCGAGTCAAATAATTGAGGAAAACTCGATTGGAATAGCTAATGGAATCTTGCCGGTCACGACGCATCGAGAATTGGCTTCTTCGGAATTCGATGAATTTTTATGGATTTCCCTAGGGGTACCACTAGGGAAAATCACCAAAATCGAGAAATCGTAAAAAGTGGTGAATTTTTTATCCGAGTCCAATAGTTCAGGAAAACTCGATTGGAATAGCTACTCGAAGCTTGCCGGTCACAACGCATCGAGAATTGGTTTCGTAGGAATCCGACGAATTTTTACGGATTTCCCTAGGGGTACCACTAGTGAAAATCACCAAAATCGAGAAATCGTAAAAAGTGGTAAAATTTTGGATCCGAGTCCAATAATTCAGGAAAACTCGATTGGAATAGCTACTGGCAGCTTGCCGGTCACAATGCATCGAGAATTGGCTTCGTCGGAATCCGACGAATTTTTACGGATTTCCCTAGGTGTACCACAAAGAAAAATCACCAAAATCGAGAAATCGTAAAAAGTGGTGAAATTTTTTATCCGAGTCCAATAATTCAGGAAAACGCGATTGGAATAGCTACTGGAACCTTGCCGATCAGAACGCATCGAGAATTGGCTTCGCCGGAATCTGACGAATTTTTATGGATTTCCCTAGGGGTACCACTAGGAAAAATCACCAAAATCGAGAAATCGTAAAAAGTTGTGAAATTTTTGATCCGAGTCCAATAGTTCAGGAAAACTCGATTGGAATAGCTACTGGAAGCTTGCCGGTCATAACGCATCGAGAACTGGTTTCGTCGGAATCCGATGAATTTTTACGGATTTCCTAGGGGTACCACTAGGAAAAATCACCAGAATCGAGAAATCGTAAAAAGTGGTGAAATATTTGATCCGAGGCCAATAATTCAGGAAAACTCGATTGGAATTGCTACTGGAAACTTGCCGGTCACAACGCATCGAGAATTGACTTCGTCGGAATCCGACGAATTTTTACGGATTTCCCTAGGGATACCACAAGGGAAAATCACCAAAATCGAAAAATCGTAAAAAGTGGTGAAATTTTTTATCCGAGTCCAATAATTCAGGACAACTCGATTGGAATAGCTACTGGAAGCTTGACGGTCACAACGCATCGAGAATTGGCTTCGTCAAAATTCGACGAATTTTTACGGATTTTCCTAGGTGTACCACTCGGGAATATTACATAAAATGAGAAATCCTCAAAAGTGTTGGATCCGAGTTCAATAATTCAGGAAAACTCGATTGGAATAGCTACTGGAAGCTTGCCAATTACAACGCATCGAGAATTGGCTTTGTCGGAATACGACGAATGTTTATGGATTTCCCTAGGGGTACCACTACAGAAAATCACCAAAATCGAAAAATCGTAAAAAGTGGTGAAATTTTGGATCCGAGTCCAATAATTCCGGAAAACTCGATTGGAATGGCTACTGGAATCTTGACGGTCACAACGCATCGAAAATTGGCTTCGTTGGAATCTTATGAATTTTTACGGATTTTCCTAGGGGTACGTACCACTAGGGAAAATCGAAAAATCGTAAAAAGTGGTGAAATTTTGGATCCGAGTCCAATAATTAAGGAAAACTCGATTGGAATAGCTTATGGAAGCTTGCCGGTCACAACGCATCGAGAATTGGTTTCGTCCGAATCCGACGAATTTTTACGGATTTCCCTTGGGGTACGACTAGGAAAAATCACCAAAATCGAGAAATCGTAAAAAGTGGTGAAATTTTGGATCCGAGTCCAATAATTGAGGAAAACTCGATTGGAATAGCTAATGGAAGCTTGCCGGTCACAACGCATCGAGAATTGGCTTTGTCGGAACCCGACGAATTTTTACGGATTTTACTAGTGGTACCACTAGGAAAAATCACCAAAATCGAGAAATCATAAAAAGTGTTAGATCCGAGTCCAATAATTCAGGAAAACTACATTGGAATTGCTACTGGAAGCTTGCCGATCACAACGCATCGAGAATTGGCTTCGTCGGAATCCGACGAATTTTTATTGATTTCCCTAGGGGTACCACTAGGGAAAATCACCAAAATCGAGAATCCGACGAATTTTTATTGATTTTCCTAGGGGTACCACTAGGGAAAATCACCAAAATCGAGAAATCGTAAAAAGTGTTGGATCCGAGTCCAATAATTCAGTGAAACTCGATTGGAATAGCTACTGAAAGCTTGCCGGTCACAACGCATCGAGAATTTGCTTCGTCGGAATCCGACGAATTTTTACGGATTTCCCTAGGGGTACCACTAGGGAAAATCACCAAAATCGAGAAATCAAAAAAGGTGTTGGAACCGAGTCCAATAATTCAGGAAAACTCGATTGGAATAGCTACAGGAAGCTTGCCGATCACAACGCATCGAGAATTGGCTTCGTCGGAATCCGACAAATTTTTACGGATTTCCCTAGCGGTACCACTCGGGAAAATAACCAAAATCGAGAAATCGTAAAAAGTGTTGGATCCGAGTCCAATAATTCAGGAAAACTCGATTAGAATAGCTACTGGAAGCTTGCCGATCACAACGCATCAAGAATTGGCTTCTTCAAAATCCGACGAATTTTTACGGATTTCCCTAGGGGTACCACTAGGAAAAATCACCAAAATCGAGAAATCAAAAAAAGTGTTGGATCCGAGTCCAATAAGTCAGAAAAACTCGATTGGAATAGCTACTGGAAGCTTGCCGATCACAACGCATCGAGAATTGGTTTCGTCGGAATCCGACGAATTTTTACATATTTCCCTAGGGGTACCACTAGTGAAAATTACAAAAATCGAGAAATCGTAAAAAGTGTTAGATCCGAGTCCAATAATTCTGGAAAACTCGATTGGAATAGCTACTGGAAGCTTGCCGGTCACAACGCATCGAGAATTGGCTTCGTCGGAATACGACGAATGTTTACGGATTTCCCTAGGGGTACCACTAGGGAAAATCACAAAAATCGAGAAATCGTAAAAAGTGTTGGATCCGAGTCCAATAATTCAGGAAAACTCCATTGGAATAGCTACTGGCAGCTTACCGGTCACAACGCATCGAGAATTGGCTTCATCGGAATCCGTCGAATTTTTACGGATTTTCCTAGGGGTACCACTAGGAAAAATCACCAAAATCGAGAAATCGTAAAAAGTGGTGAAATTTTTGATCCGAGTTCAATAATTTAGGAAAACTCGATTGGAATAGATACTGGAAGCTTGCCGGTCACAACGCATCGAGAATTGGTTTCCTCCGAATCCGACGAATTTTTACGGATTTCCCTAGGGGTACCACTGGGGAAAATCACCAAAATCGAGAAATCGCAAAAAGTGGTGAAATTTTGGATCCGAGTCCAATAATTCGGGAAAGCTCGATTGGAGTAGCTACTGGAAGCGTTCCGGTCACAACGCATCGAGAATCGGGTTCATCGGAATCCGACGAATTTTTACGGATTTTCCTAGGGGTACCACTGGGAAAAATTACCAAAATCTAGAAATCGCAAAAAGTGGTGAAATTTTGGATCCGTGTCCAATAATTCGGGAAAACTCGATTGGAGTAGCAACTGGAATCGTGCCGGTCACAACGCATCGAGAATCGGGTTCGTCGGAATCCGACGAATTTTTACTGATTTCCCTAGGGGTACCACTGGGAAAAATCACCAAAATCGAGAAATCGCAAAAAGTGGTGAAAATTTGTATCCGAGTCAAATAATTCGGGAAAACTCGATTGGAGTAGCTACTGGAAGCTTGCCGGTAACAACGCATCGAGAATCGGCTTCGTCGGAATCCGACGAATTTTTACGGATTTCCCTAGGGGTACCACTAGGGAAAATCACCAAAATCGAGAAATCAAAAAAAGTGTTGGAACCGAGTCCAATAATTCAGGAAAACTCGATTGGAATAGTTACAGGAAGCTTGCCGATCACAACGCATCGAGAATTGGCTTCGTCGGAATCCGACAAATTTTTACGGATTTCCCTAGCGGTACCACTCGGGAAAATAACCAAAATCGAGAAATCGTAAAAAGTGTTGGATCCGAGTCCAATAATTCAGGAAAACTCGATTAGAATAGCTACTGGAAGCTTGCCGATCACAACGCATCAAGAATTGGCTTCTTCAAAATCCGACGAATTTTTACGGATTTCCCTAGGGGTACCATTAGGAAAAATCACCAAAATCGAGAAATCAAAAAAAGTGTTGGATCCGAGTCCAATAAGTCAGGAAAACTCGATTGGAATAGCTACTGGAAGCTTGCCGATCACAACGCATCGAGAAATGGTTTCGTCGGAATCCGACGAATTTTTACATATTTCCCTAGGGGTACCACTAGTGAAAATTACAAAAATCGAGAAATCGGAAAAAGTGTTGGATCCGAGTCCAATAATTTAGGAAAACTCGATTGGAATAGCTACTGGAAGCTTGCCGGTCATAACGCATCGAGAATTGGTTTCGTCGGAATACGACGAATGTTTACGGATTTCCCTAGGGGTACCACTAGGGAAAATCACCAAAATCGAGAAATCGTAAAAAGTGTTGGATCCGAGTCCAATAATTCAGGAAAACTCCATTGGAATAGCTACTGGTTGCTTACCGGTCACAACGCATCGAGAATTGGCTTTGTCGGAATCCGTCCAATTTTTACGGATTTCCCTAGGGGTACCACTAGGAAAAATCACCAAAATCGAGAAATCGTAAAAAGTGGTGAAATTTTTTATCCGAGTTCAATAATTTAGGAAAACTCAATTGGAATAGATACTGGAAGCTTGCCGGTCACAACGCATCGAGAATTGGCTTCGTCGGAATTCGACGAATTTTTACGGATTTCCCTAGGGTTACCACTAGGAAAAATCACCAAAATCGAGAAATCGTAAAAAGTGTTTGATCCGAGTCCAATAATTCAGGAAAACTCGATTGGAATAGCTACTGGAAGATTGCCGGTCAGAACGCATTGAGAATTGGCTTCGTCGGAATACGACGAATGTTTACGGATTTCTCTAGGGGTACCACTAGGGAAAATCACCAAAATCGAGAAATCATAAAAAGTGTTGGATCCGAGTCCAATAATTCAGGAAAACTCCATTGGAATAGCTACTGGTTGCTTACCGGTCACAACGCATCGAGAATTGGATTCGTCGGAATCCGTCCAATTTTTACGGATTTCCCTAGGGGTACCACTAGGAAAAATCACCAAAATCGAGAAATCGTAAAAAGTGGTGAAATTTTTTATCCGAGTTCAATAATTTAAGAAAACTCGATTGGAATAGATACTGGAAGCTTGCCGGTCACAACGCATCGAGAATTGGCTTCGTCGGAATTCGACGAATTTTTACGGATTTCCCTAGGGGTACCACTAGGAAAAATCACCAAAATCGAGAAATCGTAAAAAGTGTTTGATCCGAGTCCAATAATTCAGGAAAACTCGATTGGAATAGCTACTGGAAGATTGCCGGTCAGAACGCATTGAGAATTGGCTTCGTCGGAATACGACGAATGTTTACGGATTTCCCTAGGGGTACCACTAGGGAAAATCACCAAAATCGAGTAATCGTAAAAAGTGTTGGATCCGAGTCCAATAATTCAGGAAAACTCCATTGGAATAGCTACTGGTTGCTTACCGGTCACAACGCATCGAGAATTGGCTTCGTCGGAATCCGTCCAATTTTTACGGATTTCCCTAGGGGTACCACTAGGAAAAATCACCAAAATCGAGAAATCATAAAAAGTGGTGAAATTTTTTATCCGAGTTCAATAATTTAGGAAAACTCGATTGGAATAGATACTGGAAGCTTGCCGGTCACAACGCATCGAGAATTGGCTTCGTCGGAATTCGACGAATTTTTACGGATTTCCCTAGGGGTACCACTAGGAAAAATCACCAAAATCGAGAAATCGTAAAAAGTGTTTGATCCGAGTCCAATAATTCAGGAAAACTCGATTGGAATAGCTACTGGAAGATTGCCGGTCAGAACGCATTGAGAATTGGCTTCGTCGGAATACGACGAATGTTTACGGATTTCCCTAGGGGTACCACTAGGAAAAATCACCAAAATCGAGAAATCATAAAAAGTGTTGGATCCGAGTCCAATAATTCAGGAAAACTCCATTGGAATAGCTACTGGTTGCTTACCGGTCACAACACATCGAGAATTGGCTTCGTCGGAATCCGTCCAATTTTTACGGATTTCCATAGGGGTACCACTAGGAAAAATCACCAAAATCGAGAAATCGTAAAAAGTGGTGAAATTTTTTATCCGAGTTCAATAATTTAGGAAAACTCGATTGGAATAGATACTGGAAGCTTGCCGGTCACAACGCATCGAGAATTGGCTTCGTCGGAATTCGACGAATTTTTACGGATTTCCCTAGGGGTACCACTAGGAAAAATCACCAAAATCGAGAAATCGTAAAAAATGTTTGATCCGAGTCCAATAATTCAGGAAAACTCGATTGGAATAGCTACTGGAAGATTGCCGGTCAGAACGCATTGAGAATTGGCTTCGTCGGAATACGACGAATGTTTACGGATTTCCCTAGGGGTACCACTAGGGAAAATCACCAAAATCGAGAAATCGTAAAAAGTGTTGGATCCGAGTCCAATAATTCAGGAAAACTCCATTGGAATAACTACTGGTTGCTTACCGGTCACAACGCATCGAGAATTGGCTTCGTCGGAATCCGTCCAATTTTTACGGATTTCCCTAGGGGTACCACTAGGAAAAATCACCAAAATCGAGAAATCGTAAAAAGTGGTGAAATTTTTTATCCGAGTTCAATAATTTAGGAAAACTCGATTGGAATAGATACTGGAAGCTTGCCGGTCACAACGCATCGAGAATTGGCTTCGTCGGAATTCGACGAATTTTTACGGATTTCCCTAGGTGTACCACTAGGAAAAATCACCAAAATCGAGAAATCGTAAAAAGTGTTTGATCCGAGTCCAATAATTCAGGAAAACTCGATTGGAATAGCTACTGGAAGATTGCCGGTCAGAACGCATTGAGAATTGGCTTCGTCGGAATACGACGAATGTTTACGGATTTCCCTAGGGGTACCACTAGGGAAAATCACCAAAATCGAGAAATCATAAAAAGTGTTGGATCCGAGTCCAATAATTCAGGAAAACTCCATTGGAATAGCTACTGGTTGCTTACCGGTCACAACGCATCGAGAATTGGCTTCGTCGGAATCCGTCCAATTTTTACGGATTTCCCTAGGGGTACCACTAGGAAAAATCACCAAAATCGAGAAATCGTAAAAAGTGGTGAAATTTTTTATCCGAGTTCAATAATTTAGGAAAACTCGATTGGAATAGATACTGGAAGCTTGCCGATCACAACGCATCGAGAATTGGCTTCGTCGGAATTCGACGAATTTTTACGGATTTCCCTAGGGGTACCAATAGGAAAAATCACCAAAATCGAGAAATCGTAAAAAGTGTTTGATCCGAGTCCAATAATTCAGGGAAACTCGATTGGAATAGCTACTGGAAGATTGCCGGTCAGAACGCATTGAGAATTGGCTTCGTCGGAATACGACGAATGTTTACGGATTTCCCTAGGGGTACCACTAGGGAAAATCACCAAAATCGAGAAATCGTAAAAAGTGTTGGATCCGAGTCCAATAATTCAGGAAAACTCCATTGGAATAGCTACTGGTTGCTTACCGGTCACAACGCATCGAGAATTGGCTTCGTCGGAATCCGTCCAATTTTTACGGATTTCCCTAGGGGTACCACTAGGAAAAATCACCAAAATCGAGAAATCGTAAAAAGTGGTGAAATTTTTTATCCGAGTTCAATAATTTAGGAAAACTCGATTGGAATAGATACTGGAAGCTTGCCGGTCACAACGCATCGAGAATTGGCTTCGTCGGAATTCGACGAATTTTTACGGATTTCCCTAGGGGTACCACTAGGAAAAATCACCAAAATCGAGAAATCGTAAAAAGTGTTTGATCCGAGTTCAATAATTCAGGAAAACTCGATTGGAATAGCTACTGGAAGATTGCCGGTCAGAACGCATTGAGAATTGGCTTCGTCGGAATACGACGAATGTTTACGGATTTCCCTAGGGGTACCACTAGGGAAAATCACCAAAATCGAGAAATCATAAAAAGTGTTGGATCCGAGTCCAATAATTCAGGAAAACTCCATTGGAATAGCTACTGGTTGCTTACCGGTCACAACGCATCGAGAATTGGCTTCGTCGGAATCCGTCCAATTTTTACGGATTTCCCTAGGGGTACCACTAGGAAAAATCACCAAAATCGAGAAATCGTAAAAAGTGGTGAAATATTTTATCCGAGTTTAATAATTTAGGAAAACTCGATTGGAATAGATACTGGAAGCTTGCCGATCACAACGCATCGAGAATTGGCTTCGTCGGAATTCGACGAATTTTTACGGATTTTCCTAGGGGTACCAATAGGAAAAATCACCAAAATCGAGAAATCGTAAAAAGTGTTTGATCCGAGTCCAATAATTCAGGAAAACTCGATTGGAATAGCTACTGGAAGATTGCCGGTCAGAACGCATTGAGAATTGGCTTCGTCGGAATACGACGAATGTTTACGGATTTCCCTAGGGGTACCACTAGGGAAAATCACCAAAATCGAGAAATCGTAAAAAGTGTTGGATCCGAGTCCAATAATTCAGGAAAACTCCATTGGAATAGCTACTAGTTGCTTACCGGTCACAACGCATCGAGAATTGGCTTCGTCGGAATCCGTCCAATTTTTACAGATTTCCCTAGGGGTACCACTAGGAAAAATCACCAAAATCGAGAAATCGTAAAAAGTGGTGAAATTTTTTATCCGAGTTCAATAATTTAGGAAAACTCGATTGGAATAGATACTGGAAGCTTGCCGGTCACAACGCATCGAGAATTGGCTTCGTCGGAATTCGACGAATTTTTACGGATTTCTCTAGGCGTACCACTAGGAAAAATAACCAAAATCGAGAAATCGTAAAAAGTGTTGGATCCGAGTCCAATAATTCAGGAAAACTCGATTAAAATATCTACTGGAAGCTTACCGATCATAATGCATCGAGAATTGGCTTCGTCGGAATCCGACAAATTTTTACGGATTTTCCTAGGGGTACCACTAGGGAAAATTACCAAAATCGATAAATCGTAAAAAGTGTTGGATCCGAGTCCAATAATTCAGGAAAACTCGATTAGAATAGCTACTGGAAGCTTGACGGTCACAACGCATCTAGAATTGGCTTTACCAAAATCGAGAAATCTTAAAAAGTGGTGAAATTTTGGATCCGAGTCCAATAATTCTGGAAAACTCGATTGGAATAGCTACTGGAAACTTGCCGGTCATAACGCATCGAGAATTTGATTCGTCGGAATCCGACAAATTTTTACGAATTTCCCTAGGGGTACCCCTAGGAAAAATCACCAAAATCGAGAAATCGTAAAAAGTGGTGAAATTTTTGATCCGAGTCCAATAATTCAGGAAAACTCGATTGGAATAGCTACTGGAAGCTTGCCGGTCACAACGCATCGAGAATTTACTTCGTCGAAATCCGACGAATTTTTACGGATTTTCCTAGGGGTACCACTAGGAAAAATCACAAAAATCGAGAAATCGTAAAAAGTGGTGAAATTTTGGATCCGAGTCCAATAATTCAGGAAAACTCGATTGGAATAGCTACTGAAAGCTTGCCGGTCACAACGCATCGAGAATGAGCTTCGTCGGAATACGACGAATGTTTACGGATTTCCCTAGGGGTACCACTAGGGAAAATCACCAAAATCGAAAAATCGTAAAAAGTGTTGGATCCGAGTCCAATAATTCAGGAAAACTCCATTGGAATAGCTACTGGTAGCTTACCGGTCACAACGCATCGAGAATTAGCTTCGTCGGAATCCGATGAATTTTTACGGATTTCCCAAGGGGTACCACTAGGGAAAATCACCAAAATCGAGAAATCATAAAAAGTGGTTAAATTTTTGATCCGAGTCCAATAATTCAGGAAAACTTGATCGGAATAGGTACTGGAAGTTTGCCGGTCACTACGCATCGAGAATTGTCTTTGTCGGAATCTGACGAATTTTTACGGATTTCCTAAGGGGTACCACTAGGGAAAATCGACAAAATCGTAAAAAGTGGTGAAATTATTGATCCGAGTCCAATAATTTAGGAAAACTTGATCGGAATAACTACTGCAAGCTTGCTGGTATGATGCATCGAGAATTTTTTTCGTCGGAATCTAACGAATTTTTACGGATTTCCCAAGGTGTACCACTAGGAAAAATCGCCAAAATCGTAAAAAGTGGTGAAATTTTGGATCCGAGTCCAATAATTAAAGAAAACTTGATCGGAATAGCTACTGGAAGCTTACCGGTCACGACACATCGAGAATTGGCTTCGTCAGAATCTGACGAATTTTTACGGATTTCCCAAGGGTTACCATTAAGGAAAATAGCCAAAATCGAAAAATCGTAAAAAGTGGTGAAATTTTGGATCCGAGTCCAATAATTCAGGAAAACTTGATCGGAATAGATACTAGAAGCTTACCGGTCATGACGCATCGAGAATTGGCTTCGTCGAAATCTGATGAATTTTTACGAATTTTTCAAGGTGTACAACTAGGAAAAATCGCCAAAAACGAAAAATCGTAAAAAGTGGTGAAATTTTGGATCCGAGTCAAATAATTCAGGAAAATATGATCGAAATAGCTACTAGAAGCTTGCCGGTCACGACGCATCGAGAATTGAATCGTCGGAATCTGACGAATTTTTACGGACTTCCCAAGGTGTACCACTAGGAAAAATCGCCAAAATCGAAAAATCGTAAAAAGTGGTAATATTTTGGATCCTAGTCCAATAATTGAGTAAAACTTGATCGGAATAGATACTGGAAGCTTGCCGGTAACAACGCATCGAGAATCGGCTTCGTCGGAATCCGACAAATTTTTACGGATTTTCCTAAGGGTACCACTGGGGAAAATCGCCAAAATCGAGAAATCGCAAAAAGTGGTGAAGTTTTGGATCCGAGTCCAATAATTCGGGAAAACTCTATTGGAGTAGCTACAGGAAAATTGCCGGTCACAACGCATCGAGAATCGGCTTCGTCGGAATCCGACGAATTTTTACGGATTTCCCTTGGGGTACCACTGGGGAAAATTACCAAAATCGAGAAATCACAAAAACTGGTGAAATTTTTGATCTGAGTCCAATAATTCGGGAAAAATCGATTGGAGTAGCTACTGGAAGCTTGCCGGTCACAACGCATCGAGAATCGGCTTCGTCGAAATCCTACGAATTTTTACAGATTTTGCTAGGGGTACCACTGGAGAAAATCACAAAAATCGAGAAATCGTAAAAAGTGGTGAAAATTTGGATCCGAGTCCAATAATTCGGGAAAACTCGATTGGAGTAGCTACTGGAAGCTTGCCGGTAACAACGCATCGAGAATCGGCTTCATCGGAATTCGACGAATTTTTACGGATTTCCCGAGGGGTGCCACTGGAAAAAATCACCAAAATCGGGAAATCGCAAAAAGTGGTGAAATTTTTGGATCCGAGTCAAATAATTCGAGAAAAATCGATTGGAGTAGCTACTGGAAGCTTTCCGGTCACAACGCATCAAGAATCGGCTTCGTCGGAATCCTATGAATTTTTTCGGATTTTGCTAGGGGTACCACTGGGGAAAATCACCAAAATCGAGAAATCACAAAAAGTGGTGAAAATTTGGATCCGAGTCCAATAATTCGGGAAAACTCGATTGGAGTAGCTACTGGAAGCTTGCCGGTAACAACGCATCGAGAATCGGCTTCATCGGAATCCGACGAATTTTTACGGATTTCCCGAGAGGTACCAATGGGGAAAATCACCGAAATCGAGAAATCGCAAAAAGTGGTGAAATTTTTGGATCCGAGTCAAATAATTCGGGAAAAATCGATTGGAGTAGCTACTGGAAGCTTGCCGGTCACAACGCATTGAGAATCGGCTTCGTCGGAATCCTACGAATTTTTACTGATTTTGCTAGGGGTACCACTGGGGAAAATCACCAAAATCGAGAAATCGCAAAAAGTGGTGAAATTTTGGATCCGAGTCCAATAATTCGGGAAAACTCGATTGGAGTAACTACTGGAAGCTTGCCGGTCACAACGCATCGAGAATCGGCTTCGTCGGAATCCGACGAATTTTTACGGATTTCCTAAGGGGTACCACTAGGGAAAATCGACAAAATCGTAAAAAGTGGTGAAATTATTGATCCGAGTCCAATAATTTAGGAAAACTTGATCGGAATAACTACTGCAAGCTTGCTGGTATGATGCATCGAGAATTTTTTTCGTCGGAATCTAACGAATTTTTACGGATTTCCCAAGGTGTACCACTAGGAAAAATCGCCAAAATCGTAAAAAGTGGTGAAATTTTGGATCCGAGTCCAATAATTAAAGAAAACTTGATCGGAATAGCTACTGGAAGCTTACCGGTCACGACACATCGAGAATTGGCTTCGTCAGAATCTGACGAATTTTTACGGATTTCCCAAGGGTTACCATTAAGGAAAATAGCCAAAATCGAAAAATCGTAAAAAGTGGTGAAATTTTGGATCCGAGTCCAATAATTCAGGAAAACTTGATCGGAATAGATACTAGAAGCTTACCGGTCACGACGCATCGAGAATTGGCTTCGTCGGAATCTGATGAATTTTTACGAATTTTTCAAGGTGTACAACTAGGAAAAATCGCCAAAAACGAAAAATCGTAAAAAGTGGTGAAATTTTGGATCCGAGTCAAATAATTCAGGAAAATATGATCGAAATAGCTACTAGAAGCTTGCCGGTCACGACGCATCGAGAATTGAATCGTCGGAATCTGACGAATTTTTACGGACTTCCCAAGGTGTACCACTAGGAAAAATCGCCAAAATCGAAAAATCGTAAAAAGTGGTAATATTTTGGATCCTAGTCCAATAATTGAGTAAAACTTGATCGGAATAGATACTGGAAGCTTGCCGGTAACAACGCATCGAGAATCGGCTTCGTCGGAATCCGACAAATTTTTACGGATTTTCCTAAGGGTACCACTGGGGAAAATCGCCAAAATCGAGAAATCGCAAAAAGTGGTGAAGTTTTGGATCCGAGTCCAATAATTCGGGAAAACTCTATTGGAGTAGCTACAGGAAAATTGCCGGTCACAACGCATCGAGAATCGGCTTCGTCGGAATCCGACGAATTTTTACGGATTTCCCTTGGGGTACCACTGGGGAAAATTACCAAAATCGAGAAATCACAAAAACTGGTGAAATTTTTGATCTGAGTCCAATAATTCGGGAAAAATCGATTGGAGTAGCTACTGGAAGCTTGCCGGTCACAACGCATCGAGAATCGGCTTCGTCGAAATCCTACGAATTTTTACAGATTTTGCTAGGGGTACCACTGGAGAAAATCACAAAAATCGAGAAATCGTAAAAAGTGGTGAAAATTTGGATCCGAGTCCAATAATTCGGGAAAACTCGATTGGAGTAGCTACTGGAAGCTTGCCGGTAACAACGCATCGAGAATCGGCTTCATCGGAATTCGACGAATTTTTACGGATTTCCCGAGGGGTGCCACTGGAAAAAATCACCAAAATCGAGAAATCGCAAAAAGTGGTGAAATTTTTGGATCCGAGTCAAATAATTCGAGAAAAATCGATTGGAGTAGCTACTGGAAGCTTTCCGGTCACAACGCATCAAGAATCGGCTTCGTCGGAATCCTATGAATTTTTTCGGATTTTGCTAGGGGTACCACTGGGAAAAATCACCAAAATCGAGAAATCACAAAAAGTGGTGAAAATTTGGATCCGAGTCCAATAATTCGGGAAAACTCGATTGGAGTAGCTACTGGAAGCTTGCCGGTCACAACGCATCGAGAATCGGCTTCGTCGGAATCCGACGAATTTTTACGGATTTCCCTTGGGGTACCACTGGGGAAAATCACCAAAATCGAGAAATCGCAAAAAGTGGTGAAATTTTGGATCCGAGTCCAATAATTCGGGAAAACTCGATTGGAGTAACTACTGGAAGCTTGCCGGTCACAACGCATCGAGAATCGGCTTCGTCGGAATCCGACGAATTTTTACGGATTTCCCTAAGGGTACCACTCGGAAAAATCACCAAAATCGAGAAATCGCAAAAAGTGGTGAAATTTTGGATCCGAGTCCAATAATTTGGGAAAACTCGATTTGAGTAGCTACTGGAAGCGTTCCGGTCACAACGCATCGAGAATCGGGTTCATCGGAATCCGACGAATTTTTACGGATTTCCCTAGTGGTACCACTGGGGAAAATCACCAAAATCGAGAAATCGCAAAAAGTGGTGAAATTTTGGATCCGAGTCCAATAATTCGGGAAAACTCGATTGGAGTAGGTACTAAAAGCATGTTGGTCACAACGCATCGAGAATCGGGTTCGTCGGAATCCGACGAATTTTTACGGATTTTCCTAGGGGTACCATTGGGAAAAATCACCAAAATCGAGAAATCGCAAAAAGTGGTGAACTTTTGGATCCGAGTCCAATAATTCGGGAAAACTCGATTGGAGTAGCTACTAGAAGCTTGCCGGTAACAACGCATCGAGAATCGGCTTCGTCGAAATCCGACGAATTTTTACGGATTTCCCTAGGGGTACCACTGGGAAAAATCACAAAAATCGAGAAATCGCAAAAAGTGGTGAACTTTTGGATCCGAGTCCAATAATTCTGGAAAAATCGATTGGAGTAGCTACTGGAAGCTTACCGGTAACAATGCATCGATAATCGGCTTCGTCGGAATCCGACGAATTTTTACGGATTTCCCTAGGGGTACCACTGGGGAAAATCACCAAAATCGAGAAATCGCAAAAAGTGGTGAAATTTTGGATCCGAGTCCAATAATTCGGGAAAGCTCGATTGGAGTAGCTACTGGAAGCGTTCCGGTCACAACGCATCGAGAATCGGGTTCATCGGAATCCGACGAATTTTTACGGATTTTCCTAGGGGTACCACTGGGAAAAATTACCAAAATCTAGAAATCGCAAAAAGTGGTGAAATTTTGGATCCGTGTCCAATAATTCGGGAAAACTCGATTGGAGTAGCAACTGGAATCGTGCCGGTCACAACGCATCGAGAATCGGGTTCGTCGGAATCCGACGAATTTTTACTGATTTCCCTAGGGGTACCACTGGGAAAAATCACCAAAATCGAGAAATCGCAAAAAGTGGTGAAAATTTGTATCCGAGTCAAATAATTCGGGAAAACTCGATTGGAGTAGCTACTGGAAGCTTGCCGGTAACAACGCATCGAGAATCGGCTTCGTCGGAATCCGACGAATTTTTACGGATTTCCCTAGGGGTACCACTGGGAAAAATTACAAAAATCGAGAAATCGCAAAAAGTGGTGAAATTTTGGATCCGAGTCAAATAATTCGGGAAAAATCGATTGGAGTAGCTACTAGAAGCTTGCCGGTCACAACGCATCGAGAATCGGCTTCGTCAGAATCCTACGAATTTTTACGGATTTTTCTAGGGGTACCACTAGGGAAAATCACAAAAATCGAGAAATCGCAAAAAGTGGTGAAATTTTTGATCCGAGTCCAATAATTCGGGAAAACTTGATTGGAGTAGCTACTGGAAGCTTGCCGTTCACAATGCATCGAGAATCGGCTTCATCGGAATCCGTCAAATTTTTATGGATTTTCCTAGGGGTACCCCTAGGAAAAATCACCAAAATCGAAAAATCGCAAAAAGTGGTGAAATTTTTGGATCCGAGTCAAATAATTCGGGAAAACTCGATTGGAGTAGCTACTGGAAGCTTGCCGGTCACAACGCATCGAGAATCGGCTTCGTCGAAATCCGACGAATTTTTACGGATTTCCCTAGTGGTACCACTAGGAAAAATCACCAAAATCGAGAAATCGCAAAAAGTGGTGAAATTTTCTATCCGAGTCCAATAATTCGGGAAAACTCGATTTGAGTAGCAACTGGAAGCTAGCCAGTCACAACGCATCGAGAATCGGCTTAATCGGAATCCGACGAATTTTTACGGATTTCCCTAGGGGTACCACTGGGAAAAATCACCAAAATCGAGAAATCGCAAAAAGTGGTGAAATTTTGGATCAGAGTCCAATAATTCGGGAAAACTCGATTGGAATAGCTACTGGAAGCTTGCCGGTCACAACGCATCGAGAATCGGTTTCGTCGAAATCCGACGAATTTTTACATATTTCCCTAGGGGTACCACTAGGAAAAATCACCAAAATGGAGAAATCGCAAAAAGTGGTGAAATTTTGGATCCGAGTCCAATAATTCGGGAAAACTCGATTGGAGTTGCTACTGGAAGCTTGCCGATCACAATGCATCAAGAATCGGTTCGTCGGAATCCGACGAATTTTTACGGATTTTCCTAGGGGTACCACTAGGGAAAATCACCAAAATAGAGAAATCGCAAAAAGTGGTGAAATTTTGGATCCGAGTCCAATAATTCGGGAAAACTCGATTGGAGTAGCTACTGGAAGCTTGCCGGTCACAACGCATCGAGAATCGGTTTCGTCGGAATCCGACGAATTTTTACGGATTTTCCTAAGGGTACCGTTAGGGAAAATAACCAAAATCGAGAAATCGCAAAAAGTGGTGAAATTTTGGATCCGAGTCCAATAATTTGGGAAAACTCGATTGGAGTAGCTACTGGAAGCTTGCCGGTCACAACGCATTGAGAATCGATTTCGTCGGAATGCGACGAATTTTTACGGATTTCCCTAGGGGTACCACTAGGGAAAATCACCAAAATCGAGAAATCGCAAAAAGTGGTGAAATTTTGGATCCGAGTTAAATAATTCGGGAAAACTAGATTGGAGTAGCTACTAGAAGCTTGCCGGTCACAACGCATCGAGAATCGATTTTCGTCGGAATCCGACGAATTTTTACGGATTTCTCCAGGGGTACCACTAGGGAAAATCACCAAAATCTAGAAATCGCAAAAAGTGGTGAAATTTTTTATCAGAGTCAAATAATTCGGGAAAACTCGATTTGAGTAGCTACTGGAAGCTTGCCGGTCACAGCGCATCGAGAATCGGCTTCGTCGGAATCCGACGAATTTTTACGGATTTTCCTAGGGGTACCACTGGGGAAAATCACCAAAATCGAGAAATCGCAAAAAGTAGTGAAATTTTGGATCCGAGTCCAATAATTCGGAAAAACTCGATTGGAGCAGCTACTGGAAGCGTGCCGGTCACAGCGCATCGAGAATCGAGTTCGTCGGAATCCGACGAATTTTTACGGATTTCCTTAGGGGTACCACTGGGAAAAATCACCAAAATCGAGAAATCGCAAAAAGTGGTGAAATTTTGGATCCGAGTCCAATAACTCGGGAAAACTCGATTGGAGTAGCTATTGGAAGCTTGCCGGTAACAACGCATCGAGAATCGGCTTCGTCGGAATCCGACGAATTTTTACGGATTTTCCTAGGGGTACCACTAGGAAAAATCACCAAAATCGAGAAATCGCAAAAAGTGGTGAAATTTAAGATCCGAGTCAAATAATTCGGGAAAAATCGATTGGAGTATCTACTGGAAGCTTGCCGGTCACAACGCATCGAGAATCGGCTTCGTCGGAATCTTACGAATTTTTACTGATTTTGCTAGGGGTAACACTGGGGAAAATCACCAAAATCGAGAAATCGCAAAAAGTGGTGAAATTTTGGATCCGAGTCCAATAATTCGGGAAAACTCGATTGGAGTAGCTACTGGAAGCTTGCCGGTCACAACGCATTGAGAATCGGATTCGTCGGAATCCGACGATTTTTTACGGATTTCCCTAGGGGTACCACTGGGGAAAATCACCAAAATCGAGAAATCACAAAAAGTGGTGAAATTTTGGATCCGAGTCCAAAAATTCGGGAAAACTCGATTGGAGTAGCTACTGGAAGCTTGCCGGTCAAACGCATCGAGAATCGACTTCGTCGGAATCCGACGAATTTTTACGGATTTCCCTAGGGTACCGTTAGGGAAAATAACAAAAATCGAGAAATCGCAAAAAGTTGTGAAATTTTGGATCCGAGTCCAATAATTCGGGAAAACTCGATTGGAGTAGCTACTGGAAGCTTGCCGGTCACAACGCATCGAGAATCGGTTTCGTCGGAATCCGACGAATTTTTACGGATTTCTCCAGGGGTACCACTAGGGAAAATCACTAAAATCGAGAAATCGCAAAAAGTGGTGAAATTTTGGATCAGAGTCCAATAATTCGGGAAAACTCGATTGGAATAGCTACTGGAAGCTTGCCGGTCACAACGCATCGAGAATCGGCTTCGTCGAAATCCGACGAATTTTTACATATTTCCCTAGGGGTACCACTAGGAAAAATCACCAAAATGGAGAAATCGCAAAAAGTGGTGAAATTTTGGATCCGAGTCCAATAATTCGGGAAAACTCGATTGGAGTTGCTACTGGAAGCTTGCCGATCACAATGCATCAAGAATCGGCTTCGTCGGAATCCGACGAATTTTTACGAATTTTCCTAGGGGTACCACTAGGGAAAATCACCAAAATCGAGAAATCGCAAAAAGTGGTGAAATTTTGGATCCGAGTCCAATAATTCGGGAAAACTCGATTGGAGTAGCTACTGGAAGCTTGCCGGTCACAACGCATCGAGAATCGGTTTCGTCGGAATCCGACGAATTTTTACGGATTTCTCCAGGGGTACCACTAGGGAAAATCAACAGAATCGAGAAATCGCAAAAAGTGGTGAAATTTTGGATCAGAGTCCAATAATTCGGGAAAACTCGATTGGAGTAGCTACTGGAAGCTTGCCGGTCACAAAGCATCGAGAATCGGTTCGTCGAAATCCGACAAATTTTTATGGATTTCCCTAGGGGTACCACTAGGGAAAATCACCAAAATCGAGAAATCGCAAAAAGTGGTGAACTTTTGGATCCGAGTCAATTAATTCGGGAAAAATCGATTGGAGTACCTAGTGGAAGCTTGCCGGTAACAACGCATCGATAATTGGCTTCGTCGGAATCCGACGAATTTTTACGGATTTCCCTAGGGGTACCATTGGGGATAATCACCAAAATCGAGAAATCGCAAAAAGTGGTGAAATTTTGGATCCGAGTCCAATAATTCGGGAAAGCTCGATTGGAGTAGCTACTGGAAGCGTTCCGGTCACAACGCATCGAGAATCGGGTTCATCGGAATCCGACGAATTTTTATCCCTAGGGAAAATCACCAAATCGAGAAATCGCAAAAAGTGGTGAAATTTTGGATCCGAGTCCAATAATTCGGGAAAACTCGATTGGAGTAGCTACTGGATGCTTGCCAGTCACAACGCATCGAGAATCGGCTTCGTCAAAATCCGACGAATTTTTACGGATTTCCCTAGGGGTACCACTACGGAAAATCACCAAAATCGAGAAATCGCAAAAAGTGGTAAAATTTTGGATTCGAGTCCAATAATTCAGGAAAACTCGATTGGAGTAGCTACTGGAAGCATGCCGGTCACAGCGCATCGAGAATCGAGTTTGTCGGAATCCGACGAATTTTTACGGATTTCCTTAGGGGTACCACTGGGAAAAATCACCAAAATCGAGAAATCGCAAAAAGTGGTGAAATTTTGGATCCGAGTCCAATAATTCGGGAAAACTCGATTGGAGTAGCTACTGGAAGTGTGCCAGTCACAACGCATCGAGAATTGGCTTCGTCGGAATCCGACGAATTTTTACGGATTTCCCTAGGGGTACCACTGGAAAAAATCACCAAAATCTAGAAATCGCAAAAAGTGGTGAAATTTTGGCTCCGAGTCCAATAATTCGGGAAAACTCGATTGGAGTAGCTACTGGAAGCTTGCCGGTAACAACGCATCGAGAATCGGCTTCGTCGGAATCCGACGAATTTTTACGGATTTTCCTAGGGGTACCACTAGGAAAAATCACCAAAATCGAGAAATCGCAAAAAGTGGTGAAATTTATGATCCGAGTCAAATAATTCGGGAAAAATCGATTGGAGTAGCTACTGGAAGCTTGCCGGTCATAACGCATCGAGAATCGGCTTCGTCGGAATCCTACGAATTTTTATGGATTTTGCTAGGGGTACCACTGGGGAAAATCACCAAAATCGAGAAATTTCAAAAAGTGGTGAAATTTTGGATCCGAGTCCAATAATTCGGGAAAACTCGATTGGTGTAGCTACTGGAAGCTTGCCGGTCACAACGCATCGAGAATCGGATTTGTCGGAATCCGACGATTTTTTACGGATTTCCCTAGGGGTACCACTGGGAAAAATCAGCAAAATCGAGAAATTGCAAAAAGTGGTGAAATTTTGGATCCGAGTCCAATAATTCAGGAAAACTCGATTGGAGTAGCTACTGGAAGCTTGCCGATCACAACGCATTGAGAATCGGCTTCGTCGGAATCCGACGAATTTTTACGGATTTTCCTAGGGGTACCACTCGAAAAAATCACAAAAATCGAGAAATCGCAAAATGTGGTGAAATTTTTAATTCGAGTCCAATAATTCGGGAAAACTCGATTGGAGTAGCTACTTGAAGCTTGCCGGTCATAACGCATCGAGAATCGGCTTCGTCGGAATCCGACGAATTTTTACGGATTTCCCTAGGGGTACCGTTAGGGAAAATAACAAAAATCGAGAAATCACAAAAAGTTGTGAAATTTTTGATCCGAGTCCAATAATTCGGGAAAACTTGATTGGAGTAGCTACTGGAAGCTTGCCGGTCACAACGCATCGAGAATCGGATTCGTCGGAATCCGATGAATTTTTACGGATTTCCCTAGGGGCACCACTAGGGAAAAACACCAAAATCGAGAAATCGCAAAAAGTGGTGAAATTTTGGATCCGAGTCCAATAATTTGGGAAATTTTGATTGGAGTAGCTACTGGAAGCTTGCCGGTCATAACGCATCGAGAATCGGCTTCGTCGATATCCGACGAATGTTTACCTCCAGGGAAAATCACCAAAATCGAGAAATCGCAAAAAGTGGTGAAATTTTAGATCCGAGTCCAATAATTCGGGAAAACTCGATTGGAGTAGCTACTGGAAGCTTTCCGGTCACAACGCATCGAGAATCGGCTTCATCGGAATCCGATGACTTTTTACGGATTTTCCTAGGGGTACCACTAGGAAAATCACCAAAATCGAGAAATCGCAAAAAGTGGTGAAATTTTTGATCCGAGTCCAATAATTCGGGAAAACTCAATTGGACTAGCTACTGGAAGCTTGCCGGTCACAACGCATCGAGAATCGAAATCGTTGGAATCCGACAAATTATTACGGATTTCCCTAGGGGTACCACTAGGAAAATCACCAAAATCGAGAAATCGCAAAAAGTGGTGAAATTTTTGATCCGAGTCCAATAATTCGGGAAAACTCGATTGGAGTAGCTACTGGAAGCTTGCCGGTCACAACGCATCGAGAATCGGTTTCGTCGGAATCCGATGAATTTTTACGGATTTCCCTAGGGGTACCAGTAGGAAAATCAACAAAATCGAGAAATCGCAAAAAGTGGTGAAATTTTTTATCCGAGTCCAATAATTCGGGAAAACTCGATTAGAGTAGCTACTGGAAGCTTGCTGGTCACAACGCATCGAGAATCGGCTTCGTCGGAATCCGAAGAATTTTTACGGATTTCGCTAGGGGTACCACTAGGGAAAATCACCAAAATCGAGAAATCGCAAAAAGTGGTGAAATTTTGGATTCGAGTCCAATAATTCGGGAAAACTCGATTGGAGTAGCTACTGGAAGCTTGCCGATCACAACGCATCGAGAATCGGATTCGTTAGAATCCGACGAATTTTTATCCCTAGGGAAAATCACCAAAATCGAGAAATCGCAAAAAGTGGTGAAATTTTGGATCCGAGTCCAATAATTTGGGAAAACTCGATTGGAGTAGCAACTGGAAGCTTGCCGGTGACAACGCATCGAGAATCGACTTCGTCGAAATCCGACAAATTTTTACGGATTTCCCTAGGGGTACCACTAGGAAAATCACCAAAATCGAGAAATCGCAAAAAGTGGTGAAATTTTTGATCCGAGTCCAATAATTCGGGAAAACTCGATTGGAGTAGCTACTGGAAGCTTGCCGGTCACAACGCATCGAGAATCGGATTCGTCGGAATCCGATGAATTTTTACGGATTTCCCTAGGGGTACCACTAGGGAAAAACACCAAAATCGAGAAATCGCAAAAAGTGGTGAAATTTTGGATCCGAGTCCAATAATTTGGGAAATTTTGATTGGAGTAGCTACTGGAAGCTTGCCGGTCATAACGCATCGAGAATCGGCTTCGTCGATATCCGACGAATGTTTACCCCCAGGGAAAATCACCAAAATCGAGAAATCGCAAAAAGTGTTGAAATTTTAGATCCGAGTCCAATAATTCGAGAAAACTCGATTGGAGTAGCTACTGGAAGCTTGCCGGTCACAACGCATCGAGAATCGGCTTCATCGGAATCCGACGACTTTTTACGGATTTTCCTAGGGGTACCACTAGGAAAATCACCAAAATCGAGAAATCGCAAAAAGTGGTGAAATTTTTGATCCGAGTCCAATAATTCGGGAAAACTCGATTGGACTAGCTACTGGAAGCTTGCCGATCACAACGCATCGAGAATCGAAATCGTTGGAATCCGACAAATTATTACGGATTTCCCTAGGGGTACCTCTAGGAAAATCACCAAAATCGAGAAATCGCAAAAAGTGGTGAAATTTTTGATCCGAGTCCAATAATTCGGGAAAACTCGATTGGAGTAGCTACTGGAAGCTTGCCGGTCACAACGCATCGAGAATCGGTTTCGTCGGAATCCGATGAATTTTTACGGATTTCCCTAGGGGTACCAGTAGGAAAATCACCAAAATCGAGAAATCGCAAAAAGTGGTGAAATTTTTTATCCGAGTCCAATAATTCGGGAAAACTCGATTAGAGTAGCTACTGGAAGCTTGCTGGTCACAACGCATCGAGAATCGGCTTCGTCGGAATCCGAAGAATTTTTACGGATTTCGCTAGGGGTACCACTAGGGAAAATCACCAAAATCGAGAAATCGCAAAAAGTGGTGAAATTTTGGATTCGAGTCCAATAATTCGGGAAAACTCGATTGGAGTAGCTACTGGAAGCTTGCCGGTCACAACGCATCGAGAATCGGATACGTCAGAATCCGACGAATTTTTATCCCTAGGGAAAATCACCAAAATCGAGAAATCGCAAAAAGTGGTGAAATTTTGGATCCGAGTCCAATAATTTGGGAAAACTCGATTGGAGTAGCAACTGGAAGCTTGCCGGTCACAACGCATCGAGAATCGACTTCGTCGAAATCCGACAAATTTTTACGGATTTTCCTAGGGGTATCACTAGGAAAATCACCAAAATCGAGAAATCGCAAAAAGTGGTGAAATTTTTGATCCGAGTCCAATAATTCAGGAAAACTCGATTGGAGTAGCTACTGGAAGCTTGCCGGTCACAACGCATCGAGAATCGGCTTCGTTAGAATCCGACGAATTTTTATCCCTAGGGAAAATCACCAAAATAGAGAAATCGCAAAAAGTGGTGAAATTTTGGATCCGAGTCCAATAATTCGGGAAAACTCGATTGGAGTAGCTACTGGAAGCTTGCTGGTCACAACGCATCGAGAATCGACTTCGTCGGAATCCGACAAATTTTTACGGATTTACCTAGGGGTACCACTAGGGAAAATCACCAAAATCGAGAAATCGCAAAAAGTGGTGAAATTTTGGATTCGAGTCCAATAATTTGGGAAAACTCGATTGGAGTAGCTACTGGAAGCTTGCCGGTCACAACGCATCGAGAATCGGATTCGTTAGAATCCGACGAATTTTTATCCCTAGGAAAAATCACCAAAATCGAGAAATCGCAAAAAGTGGTGAAATTTTTGATCCGAGTCCAACAATTCGGGAAAACTCGATTGGAGTAGCTACTGGAAGCTTGCCAGTCACAACGCATCGAGAATCGACTTCGTCGGAATCCGACGAATTTTTACGAATTTACCAAGGGGTACCACTAGGGAAAATCACAAAAATCGAGAAATCACAAAAAGTGGTGAAATTTTGGATTCGAGTCCAATAATTCGGGAAAACTCGATTGGAGTAGCTACTGGAAGCTTGCCGGTCACAATGCATCGAGAATCGGATTCGTCGGAATCCGACGAATTTTTACGGATTTCCCTATGGGTACCGCTGGGAAAAATCACCAAAATCGAGAAATCGGAAAAAGTGGTAAAATTTTGGATCCGAGTCCAATAATTCGGGAAAAGTCGATTGGAGTAGCTACTGGAAGCTTGCCGGTCACAACGCATCGAGAATCGGAGTCGTCAGAATCCGACGAATTTTTATCCCCAGGGAAAATCACCAAAATCGAGAAATCGCAAAAAGTGGTGAAATTTTGGATCCGAGTCCAATAATTCGGGAAAACTCGATTGGAGTAGCTAATGGAAGCTTGCCGGTCACAACGCATCGAGAATCGACTTCGTCGAAATCCGACAAATTTTTACGGATTTCCCTAGGGGTCCCACTAGGAAAATCACCAAAATCGAGAAATCGCAAAAAGTGGTGAAATTTTTGATCCGAGTCCAATAATTCGGGAAAACTCGATTGGAGTAGCTACTGGAAGCTTGCCGGTCACAACGCATCGAGAATCGGCTTCGTCGGAGTCCGACGAAATTTTACGGATTTCCCTAGGCGTACCACAAGGGAAAATCACCAAAATCGAGAAATCGCAAAAAGTGGTGAAATTTTGGATCCGAGTCCAATAATTTGGGAAATTTTGATTGGAGTAGCTACTGGAAGCTTGCCGGTCATAATGCATAGAGAATCGGCTTCGTCGGAATCCGACGAATTTTTACCCCCAGGGAAAATCACCAAAATCCAGAAATCACAAAAAGAGGTGAAATTTTGGATCCGAGTCCAATAATTCGGGAAAACTAGATTGGAGTAGCTACTGGAAGCTTGCCGGTCACAATGCATCGAGAATCGGCTTCGTCGGAATCCGACGAATTTTTACGGATTTCCCTAGGGGTACCACTAGGAAAATCACAAAAATCGAGAAATCGCAAAAAGTGGTGAAATTTTTGATCCGAGTCCAATAATTCGGGAAAACTCGATTGGAGTAGCTACTGGAAGCTTGCCGGTCACAACGCATCGAGAATCGGCTTCGTCGGAATTCGACGAATATTTACGGATTTCCCTAGGGGTACCACTAGGGAAAATCACCAAAATCGAGATATCGCAAAAAGTGGTGAAATTTTGGATCCGAGTCCAATAATTCGGGAAAACTCGATTGGAGTAGCTACTGGAAGCTTGCCGGTCACAACGCATCGAGAATCGGCTTCGTCGGAATTCGATAAATTTTTACGGATTTCCCTAGCGGTACCACTAGGAAAATCAGTAAAATCGAGAAATAGCAAAAAGTGGTGAAATTTTTGATCCGAGTCTAATAATTCGGGAAAACTCGATTGGAGTAGGTACTGGAAGCTTGCCGGTCACAACGCATCGAGAATCGACTTCGTCGAAATCCGATAAATTTTTACGAATTTTCCCAGAGGTACCACTAGGAAAATCACCAAAATCGAGAAATCGCATAAAGTGGTGAAATTTTTTATCTGAGTCCAATAATTCGGGAAAACTCGATTGGAGTAGCTACTGGAAGCTTGCCGGTCACAACGCATCGAGAATCGGTTTCGTCGGAATCCGATGAATTTTTACGGATTTTGCTAGGGGTACCAGTAGGAAAATCACCAAAATCGAGAAATCGCAAAAAGTGGTGAAATTTTTTATCCGAGTCCAATAATTCGGGAAAACTTGATTGGAGTAGCTACTAGAAGCTTGCCGGTCACAACGCATCGAGAATCGGCTTCGTCGGAATCCAACGAATTTTTACGGATTTCCCTAGGGGTATTTAGGAAAAATCACCAAAATCGAGAAATCGAAAAAAGTGGTGAAATTTTGGATCCGAGTCCAATAAATCGGAAAAACTCGATTGGAGTAGCTACTGGAAGTTTGCCGGTCACAACGCATCGAGAATCGGCTTCGTCGGAATTCGACAAATTTTTACGGATTTTCCTAGGGGTACCACTAGGAAAAATCACCAAAATCGAGAAATCGCAAAAAGTGGTGAAATTTTGGATCCGAGTCCAATAATTTGGGAAAACTCAATTGGAGTAGCTACTGGAAGCTTTCCGGTCACAACGTATCGAGAATCGGCTTCGTCGAATGTCGACGAATATTTATGGATTTCCATAGGGGTACCACTAGGTAAAATCACCAAAATCGAGAAATCGCAAAAAGTGGTGAAATTTTGGATTCGAGTCCAATAATTCGGGAAAACTCGATTGGAGTAGCTACTGGAAGCTTGCCGGTCACAACGCATCGAGAATCGGATTCGTCAGAATCCGACGAATTTTTATCCCTAGGGAAAATCACCAGAATCGAGAAATCGCAAAAAGTGGTGAAATTTTGGATCCGAGTCCAATAATTCGGGAAAACTCGATTGGAGTAGCTACTGGAAGCTTGCCGGTCACAACGCATCGAGAATCGACTTCGTCGAAATCCGACAAATTTTTACGGATTTCCCTAGGGGTACCACTAGGAAAATCACCAAAATCGAGAAATCGCAAAAAGTGGTGAAATTTTTGATCCGAGTCCAATAATTCGGGAAAACTCGATTGGAGTAGCTACTGGAAGCTTGCCGGTCACAACGCATTTAGAATCGGCTTCGTCGGAATCCGATGAATTTTTACGGATTTCCCTAGACGTACCAGTAGGAAAATCACCAAAATCGAGAAATCGCAAAAAGTGGTGAAATTTTGGATCCGAGTCCAATAATTCGGGAAAACTCGATTGGAGTAGCTACTGGAAGCTTGCCGGTCACAACGCATAGAGAATCGGCTTCGTCGGAATCCGACGAATTTTTACCCCCAGGAAAAATCACTAAAATCGAGAAATCACAAAAAGAGGTGAAATTTTTGATCCGAGTCCAATAATTCGGGAAAACTCGACTGGAGTAGCTACTGGAAGCTTGCCGGTCACAACGCATTTAGAATCGGCTTCGTCGGAATCCGATGAATTTTTACGGATTTCCCTAGGCGTACGAGTAGGAAAATCACCAAAATCGAGAAATCGCAAAAAGTGGTGAAATTTTGGATCCGAGTCCAATAATTCGGGAAAACTCGATTGGAGTAGCTACTGGAAGCTTGCCGATCATAACGCATAGAGAATCGGCTTCGTCGGAATCCGACGAATTTTTACCCCCAGGAAAATCACCAAAATCGAGAAATCGCAAAAAGTGGTGAAATTTTGTATTCGAGTCCAATAATTCGGGAAAACTCGATTGGAGTAGCTACTGGAAGCTTGCCGGTCACAACGCATCGAGAATCGGCTTCGTCGGAATCCGACGAATTTTTATCCCTAGGGAAAATCACCAAAATCGAGAAATCGCAAAAAGTGGTGAAATTTTGGATCCGAGTCCAATAATTCGGGAAAAATCGATTGGAGTAGCTACTGGAAGCTTGCCGGTCACAACGTATCGAGAATCGGCTTCGTCAAAATCCGAAGAATTTTTACGGATTTCCCTAGGGGTACCACTAGGGAAAATCACCAAAATCGAGAAATCGTAAAAAGTGGTGAAATTTTGGATCCGAGTCCAATAATTCGGGAAAACTCGATTGGAGTATCTACTGGAAGCTTGCCGGTCACAACGCATCGAGAATCGGTTTCATCGGAATCCGACGAATTTTTACGGATTTCCCTAGGGGTACCACTAGGGAAAATCACCAAAATCGAGAAATCGCAAAAAGTGGTGAAATTTTTTATCCGAGTCCAATAATTTGGGAAAACTCGATTGGAGTAGCTACTGGAAGCTTGCCGGTCACAACGTATCGAGAATCGGCTTCGTCGGAAGTCGACGAATATTTACGGATTTCCATAGGGGTACCACTAGGGAAAATCACCAAAATCGAGAAATCGCAAAAAGTGGTAAAATTTTGGATTCGAGTCCAATAATTCGAGAAAACTCGATTGGAGTAGCTACTGGAAGCTTGCCGGTCACAACGCATCGAGAATCGGATTCGTCAGAATCCGACGAATTTTTATCTCTAGGGAAAATCACCAAAATCGAGAAATCGCAAAAAGTGGTGAAATTTTTGATCCGAGTCCAATAATTCGGGAAAACTCGATTGGAGTAGCTACTTGAAGCTTACCGGTCACAACGCATCAAGAATCGGCTTCGTCGGAATCCGACGAATTTTTACGGATTTTCCTAGGGGTACCACTAGGAAAAATCACCAAAATCGAGAAATCGCAAAAAGTGGTGAAATTTTGGATAAGAGTCCAATAATTCGGGAAAACTCGATTGGAGTAGCTACTGGAAGCTTGCCGGTCACAACGCATCGAGAATCGGTTCGTCGGAATCCGACGAATTTTTACGGATTTCCCTAGGGGTACCACTAGGGAAAATCACCAAAATCGAGAAATCGCAAAGAGTGGTGAAATTTTTGATCCGAGTCCAATAATTTGGGAAAACTCGATTGGAGTAGCTACTGGAAGCTTGCCGGTCACAAAGTATAGAGAATCGGCTTCGTCGGAATCCGACAAATTTTTATCCCTAGGGAAAATCACCAAAATCGAGAAATCGCAAAAAGTGGTGAAATTTTGGATCCGAGTCCAATAATTCGGAAAAAATCGATTGGAGAAGCTACTGGAAGCTTGCCGGTCACAACGTATCGAGAATCGGCTTCGTCAAAATCCGACGAATTTTTACGGATTTCCCTAGGGGTACCATTAGGAAAAATCACAAAAATCGAGAAATCACAAAAAGTGGTGAAATTTTTTATCCGAGTCCAATAATTTGGGAAAACTCGATTGGAGTAGCTACTGGAAGCTTGCCGGTCACAACGTATCGAGAATCGGCTTCGTCGGAAGTCGACGAATATTTACGGATTTCCATAGGGGTACCACTAGGGAAAATCACTAAAATCAAGAAATCGCAAAAAGTGGTGAAATTTTGGATTCGAGTCTAATAATTCGGGAAAACTCGATTAGAGTAGCTACTGGAAGCTTGCCGGTCACAACGCATCGAGAATCGGATTCGTCAGAATCCGACGAATTTTTATCCCTAGGGAAAATCACCAAAATCGAGAAATCGCAAAAAGTGGTGAAATTTTTGATCCGAGTCCAATAATTCGGGAAAACTCGATTGGAGTAGCTACTGGAAGCTTGCCGGTCACAACGTATCGAGAATCGGCTTCGTCGGAAGTCGATGAATATTTACAGATTTCCATAGGGGTACCACTAGGGAAAATCACCAAAATCGAGAAATCGCAAAAAGTGGTGAAATTTTGTATTCGAGTCCAATAATTCGGGAAAACTAGATTGGAGTAGCTACTGGAAGCTTGCCGGTCACAACGCATCGAGAATCGGCTTCGTCGGAATCCGACGAATTTTTATCCCTAGGGAAAATCACCAAAATCGAGAAATCGCAAAAAGTGGTGAAATTTTGGATCCGAGTCCAATAATTCATGAAAACTCGATTGGAGTAGCTACTGGAAGCTTGCCGGTCACAACACATCGAGAATCGGTTTCGTCGGAATCCGACGAATTTTTACGGATTTCCCTAGGGGTACCACTAGGAAAAATCACCAAAATCGAGAAATCGCAAAAAGTGGTGAAATTTTTGATCCGAGTCCAATAATTTGTGAAAACTCGATTGTAGTAGCTACTGGAAGCTTGCCGGTCACAACGTATCGAGAATTGGCTTCGACGGAAGTCGACGAATATTTACGGATTTCCATAGGGGTACCACTAGGGAAAATCACCAAAATCGAGAAATCGCAAAAAGTGGTGAAATTTTGGATTTGAGTCCAATAATTCGAGAAAACTCGATTGGAGTAGCTACTGGAAGCTTTCCGGTCACAACGCATCGAGAATTGGATTCGTCAGAATCCGACGAATTTTTATCTCTAGGGAAAATCACCAAAATCGAGAAATCGCCAAAAGTGGTGAAATTTTTGATCCGAGTCCAATAATTCGGGAAAACGCGATTGGAGTAGCTACTGGAAGCTTGCCGGTCACAACGCATTGAGAATCGGCTTCGTCGAAATCCGACGAATTTTTATGGATTTCCCTAGGGATACCACTAGGGAAAATCACCAAAATCGAGAAATCGCAAAAAGTGGTGAAATTTTGCATCCGAGTCCAATAATTCGGGAAAACTCGATTGGAGTAGCTTCTGGAAGCTTGCCTGTTACAACGCATCGAGAATTGGTTTCGTCGGAATCCGACGAATTTTGATGGATTCCCTAGGGGTGCCCACTAGGGAAAATCACAAAAATCGAGAAATCGCAAAAAGTGGTAAAATTTTGGATCCGAGTCCAATAATTCGGGAAAACTCGATTGGAGTAGCTACTGGAAGCTTGCCGGTCACAACGCATCGAGAATCGGCTTCGTCGAAATCCGACGAATTTTTACGGATTTCCCTAGGGGTACCACTAGGGAAAATCACCAAAATCGAGAAATCGCAAAAAGTGGTGAAATTTTGGATCCGAGTCCAATAATTCGGGAAAACTCGATTGGAGTAGCTACTGGAAGCTTGCCGGTCACAACGCATCGAGAATCGGTTTCGTCGGAATCCGACGAATTTTTACGGATTTCCCTAGGGGTACCACTAGGGAAAATAACAAAAATCGAGAAATCGCAAAAAGTGGTGAAATTTTTGATACGAGTCCAATAATTCGGGAAAACTCGATTGGAGTAGCTACCGGAAGCTTGCCGGTCACAATGCATCGAGAATCGGTTTCGTCGAAATCCGACGAATTTTTACGGATTTCCCTAGGGGTACCACTAAGGAAAATCACCAAAATCGAGAAATCGCAAAAAATGGTGAAATTTTGGATCCGATCCAATAAGTCGGGAAAACTCGATTGGAGTATCTACTGGAAGCTTGCCGGTCACAACGCATCGAGAATCTGCTTCGTCAAAATTCGACGAATTTTTACGGATTTCCCTAGGGGTACCACTAGGGAAAATCACCAAAATCGTGAAATCGCAAAAAGTGGTGAAATTTTTCATCCGAGTCCAATAATTCGGGAAAACTCGATTAGAGTAGCTTCTGGAAGCTTGCCGGTCACAACGCATCGAGAATTGGCTTCGTCGGAATCCGACGAATTTTTACGGATTTCCCTAGGGGTGCCACTAGGAAAAATCACCAAAATCGAGAAATCGGAAAAAGTGGTGAAATTTTGGATCCGAGTCCAATAATTCGGGAAAACTCGATTGTAGTAGCTACTGGAAGCTTGCCGGTCACAACGCATCGAGAATTATCTTCGTCGGAATCCGACGAATGTTTACGGATTTCCCTAGGGGTACCACTAGAAAAATCACAAAAATCGAGAAATCGCAAAAATTGGTGAAATTTTGGATCCGAGTCAAATAATTCGGGAAAAATCGATTGGAGTAGCTACTAGAAATTTGCCGGTCACAACGCATCGAGAATCGGCTTCGTCGGAATCCGACGAATTTTTACGGATTTTCCTAGGGGTACCACTAGGAAAAATCACCAAAATCGAGAAATCGAAAAAAGTTGTGAAATTTTGGATCTGAGTCCAATGATTCGGGAAAACTCGATTGGAGTAGCTACTGGAAGCTTGCCGGTCACAACGCATTGAGAATCGGCTTCGTCGGAATTCGACGAATTTTTACGGATTTCGCTAGGGGTACCACTAGGGAAAATCACCAAAATCGAGAAATCGCAAAAAGTGGTGAAATTTTTGATCCGAATCCAATAATTCGGGAAAACTCGATTGTAGTAGCTACTGGAAGCTTGCCGGTCACAACGCATCGAGAATCGGCTTCGTCGGAATCCGACGAATTTTTACGGATTTCCCTAGGGGGTACCACTAGGGAAAATCACCAAAATCGAGAAATCGCAAAAAGTGGTAAAATTTTGGATACGAGTCCAATAATTCGGGAAAACTCGATTGGAGTAGCTGCTGGAAGCTTGCCGGTCATAACACATCGAGAATCGGTTCGTTGGAATCCGACGAATTTTTACGGATTTCCCTAGGGGTACCACTAGGGAAAATCACCAAAATCGAGAAATCGCAAAAAGTGGTGAAATTTTGGATCCGAGTCCAATAATTTGGGAAATTTTGTTTGGAGAAGCTACTGGAAGCTTGCCGGTCATAACGCATCGAGAATCGGCTTCGTCAGAATCCGACGAATGTTTACCCATAGGGAAAATCACCAAAATCGAGAAATCACAAAAAGTGGTGAAATTTTGGATCGAGTCCAATAATTTGGGAAAACTCGATTGGAGTAGCTACTGGAAGCTTGCCGGTCACAACGCATCGAGAATCAGCTTCGTCGGAATCCGACGAATTTTTACGGATTTTCTTAGGGGCACCACTAGGAAAAATCACCAAAATCGAGAAATCGCAAAAAGTGGTGAAATTTTGGATACGAGTCCAATAATTCGGGAAAACTCGATTGGAGTAGCTACTGGAAGCTTGCCGGTCACAACGCATCGAGAATCGGTTTGTCGGAATCCGACGGATTTTTACGGATTTCCCTAGGGGTACCACTAGGAAAAATCACCAAAATCGAGAAATCGCAAAAAGTGGTGAAATTTTAAATCCGAGTCCAATAATTTGGGAAATTTTTAATTGAGTAGCTACTTGAAGCTTGCTGCTCACAACGCATCGAGAATCGTCTTCGTCGGAATCCGACGAATGTTTACCCCCAGGGAAAATCACTAAAATCGAGAAATCGCAAAAAGTGGTGAAATTTTGGATCCGAGTCCAATAATTCGGGAAAACTAAATTAGAGTAGCTACTGGAAGCTTGCCGGTCACAACGCATCGAGAATCGGCTTCGTCAGAATCCGACGAATTTTTACGGATTTCCCTAGGAGTACCACTAGGAAAATCACCAAAATCTAGAAATCGCAAAAAGTGGTGAAATTTTTGATCCGAGTCCAATAATTCGGGAAAACTCGATTGGAGTAGCTACTGGAAGCTTGCCGGTCACAACGCATCGAGAATCGGCTTCGTCGGAATCCGACGAATTTTTAGGGATTTCCCTAGGCGTACCACTAGGAAAAATCACCAAAATCGAGAAATCGGAAAAAGTGGTGAAATTTTGGATCCAAGTCCAATAATTCGGGAAAACTCGATTGGAGTAGCTACTGCAAGCTTGCCGATCACAATGCATCGAGAATTATCTTCGTCGGAATCCGACTAATTTTTACGGATTTCCCTAGGGGTACCACTAGGAAAATCACCAAAATCGAGAAATCGCAAAAATTGGTGAAATTTTGGATCCGAGTCAAATAATTCGGGAAAAATCAATTGGAGTAGCTACTGGAATCTTGCCGGTCACAACGCATCGAGAATCGGCTTCGTCGGAATCCGACGAATTTTTACGGATTTCCCTAGGGGGTACCACTAGGGAAAATCACCAAAATCGAGAAATCGCAAAAAGTGGTGAAATTTTGGATACGAGTCCAATAATTCGGGAAAACTCGATTGGAGTAGCTACTGGAAGCTTGCCGGTCACAACGTATCGAGAATCGGTTCGTCGGAATCCGACGAATTTTTACGGATTTCCCTAGGGGTACCACTATGGAAAATCACCAAAATCGAGAAATCGAAAAAAGTGGTGAAATTTTTTATCGGAGTCCAATAATTTGGGAAAACTCGAATGGAGTAGCTACTGGAAGCTTGCCGGTCACAACGTATCGAGAATCGGCTTCGTCGGAATCTGACGAATTTTTACGGATTTCCCTAGGGGTACCACAAGGAAAAATCACCAAAATCGAGAAATCGGAAAAAGTGGTAAAATTTTGGATACGAGTCCAATAATTCGGGAAAACTCAATTGGAGTAGCTATTGGAAGCTTGCCGGTCATAACACATCGAGAATCGGTTCGTCGGAATCCGACGAATTTTTACGGATTTCCCTAAGGGTACCACTAGGGAAAATCACCAAAATCGAGAAATCGCAAAAAGTGGTGAAATTTTGGATCCGGATCCAATAATTCGGGAAAACTCAATTGGAGTAACTACTGGAAGCTTGCCGGTCACAATGCATCGAGAATTGGTTTCGTCGAAATCCGACGAATTTTTACGGATTTCCCTAGGGGTACCACTAAGGAAAATCACCAAAATCGAGAAATCGCAAAAAGTGGTGAAATTTTTGATCCGAGTCCAATAATTCGTAAAAACTCGATTGTAGTATCTACTGGAAGCTTACCGGTCACAACGCATCGAGAATCGGTTTTGTCGGAATCCGACGAATTTTTACGGATTTCCCTAGGGGTAACACTAGGAAAAATCACCAAAATCGAGAAATCGAAAAAAGTTGTGAAATTTTGGATCTGAGTCCAATAATTCGGGAAAACTCGATTGGAGTAGCTACTGGTAGCTTGCCGGTCACAACGCATCGAGAATCGGCTTCGTCGGAATTCAACGAATTTTTACGGATTTCGCTAGGGGTACCACTAGGGAAAATCACCAAAATCGAGAAATCACAAAAAGTGGTGAAATTTTGGATCCGAATCCAATAATTCGGGAAAACTCGATTGGAGTAGCTACTGGAAGCTTGCCGGCCACAACGCATCGAGAATCGGTTTCGTCAGAATCCGACGAATTTTTACGGATTTCCCTAGGGGTACCACTAGGAAAATCACCAAAATCGAGAAATCGCAAAAAGTGGTGAAATTTTTGATCCGAGTCCAATAATTCGGGAAAACTTGATTGGAGTAGCTACTGGAAGCTTGCCGGTCACAACGCATCAAGAATCGGCTTCGTCGGAATCCGACGAATTTTTACGGATTTCCCTAGGGGTACCACTAGGAAAAATCACCAAAATCGAGAAATCGGAAAAAGTGGTGAAATTTTGGATCCGAGTCCAATAATTCGGGAAAACTCGATTGTAGTAGCTACTTGAAGCTTGCCGGTCACAACGCATCGAGAATCGGCTTCGTCAGAATCCGACGAATTTTTACGGATTTCCCTAGGAGTACCACTAGGAAAATCACCAAAATCTAGAAATCGCAAAAAGTGGTGAAATTTTTGATCCGAGTCCAATAATTCGGGAAAACTCGATTGGAGTAGCTACTGGAAGCTTGCCGGTCACAACGCATCGAGAATCGGCTTCGTCGGAATCCGACGAATTTTTAGGGATTTTCCTAGGGGTACCACTAGGAAAAATCACCAAAATCGAGAAATCGGAAAAAGTGGTGAAATTTTGGATCCGAGTCCAATAATTCGGGAAAACTCGATTGGAGTAGCTACTAGAAGCTTGCCGGTCACAACGCATCGAGAATTATCTTCGTTGGAATCCGACGAATTTTTACGGATTTCCCTAGGGGTACCACTAGGAAAATCATCAAAATCGAGAAATCGCAAAAATTGGTGAAATTTTTGATCCGAGTCAAATAATTCGGGAAAAATCAATTGGAGTAGCTACTGGAATCTTTCCGGTCACAACGCATCGAGAATCGGCTTCGTCGGAATCCGACGAATTTTTACGGATTTCCCTAGGGGGCACTACTAGGGAAAATCACCAAAATCGAGAAATCGCAAAAAGTGGTGAAATTTTGGATCCGAGTCCAATAATTCGGGAAAACTCGATTTGAGTAGCTACTGGAAGCTTGCCGGTCACAACGTATCGAGAATCGGTTCGTCGGAATCCGACGAATTTTTACGGATTTCCCTAGGGGTACCACTATGGAAAATCACCAAAATCGAGAAATCTCAAAATGTGGTGAAATTTTTGATCGGAGTCCAATAATTCGGGAAAACTCGATTGGAGTAGCTACTGGAAGCTTGCCGGTCACAACGCATCGAGAATCGGCTACGTCGAAATCCGACGAATTTTTACGGATTTTCCTAGGGGTACCACTAGGGAAAATCACCAAAATCAAGAAATCGCAAAAAGTGGTGAAATTTTGCATCCGAGTCCAATAATTCGGGAAAACTCGATTGGAGTAGCTTCTGGAAGCTTGCCGGTCACAACGCATCGAGAATTGGCTTGGTCGGAATCCGACGAATTTTAACGGATTTCCCTAGGGGTACCACTAGCGAAAATCACCAAAATCGAGAAATCACAAAAAGTGATGAAATTTTGGATCCGAGTCCAATAATTTGGCAAATTTTGATTGGAGTAGCTACTGGAAGCTTGCCGGTCATAACGGATCGAGAATCGGCTTCGTCGAAATTCGACGAATGTTTACCCTCACGGAAAATCACCAAAATCGAGAAATCGCAAAAAGTGGTGAAATTTTGGATCCGAGTCCAATAATTCGGGAAAACTCGATTGGAGTAGCTACTGGAAGCTTGCCGGTCACAACGCATCGAGAATCGGCTTTGTCAGAATCCGATGAATTTTTACGGATTTTCCCAGGGGTACCACTAGGGTTAATCACCAAAATCGAGTAATCGCAAAAAGTCGTGAAATTTTGGATCCGAGTCCAAAAATTCGGGAAAACTCGATTGGAGTATCTATTGGAAGCTTGCCGGTCACAACGCATCGAGAATTGGCTTCGTCGGAATCCGACGAATTTTTACGTATTTCCCTAGGGGTACCACTAGAGAAAATCACCAAAATCGAGAAATCGAAAAAAGTGGTGAAATTTTTGATCCGTATCTAATAATTCGAAAAAACTTGATTGGAGTAGCTACTGGAAGCTTGCCGGTCACAACGCATCGAGAATCGGCTTTGTCGGAATTCGACGAATTTTGACCCATAGGGAAAATCACCAAAATCGAGAAATCGCAAAAAGTGGTGAAATTTTGGATCCGAGTCCAATAATTTGGGAAATTGGAGTAGCTACTGGATGCTTGCCGGTCACAACGCATCGAGAATCGACTTCGTCGGAATCCGACGAATTTTTACGGATTTCCCTAGCGGTACCACTAGGGAAAATCACCAAAATCGAGAAATCGCAAAAAGTGATGAAATTTTGGATCCGAGTCCAATAATTCGGGAAAACTCGATTGGAGTAGCTACTAGAAGCTTGCCGGTCACAACGCATCGAGAATCGGCTTCGTCGGAATCCGACGAATTTTTACCCCCATGGAAAATCACCAAAATCGAGAAATCGCAAAAAGTGGTGAAATTTTGGATCCGAGTCCAATAATTCGGGAAAACTCGATTAGAGTAGCTACTGGAAGCTTGCCGATCACAACGCATCGAGAATCGGCTTCGTTTAAATTTGACGAATTTTTACGGATTTCCCTAGGGGTACAACTAGGGAAAATCACCAAAATCGAGAAATCGCAAAAAGTGGTGAAATTTTTGATCCGAGTCCAATAATTCGGGAAAACTCGATTGGAGTAGCTACTGGAAGCTTGCCGGTCACAACGCATCGAGAATCGGTTTCGTCGGAATCCGACGAATTTTTACGGATTTCCTCAGGGGCACCACTAGGGAAAATCACAAAAATCGAGAAATCGCAAAAAGTGATGAAATTTTTGATCCGACTCCAATAATTCGGGAAAACTCGATTGGAGTAGCTACTGGAAGCTTGCCGGTCACAATGCATCGAGAATCGGCTTCGTCGAAATCCGACGAATTTTTACGTATTTCCCTAGGGGTACCGCTAGGAAAAATCACCAAAATCGAGAAATCGCAAAAAGTTGTCAAATTTTGGATCCAAGTCCAATAATTCGGGAAAACTCAATTGGAGTAGCTACTGGAAGCTTGCCGATCACAACGCATCGAGAATCGGCTTCGTCGGAATCCGACGAATTTTTACGGATTTTCCCAGGAGTAACAATAGGAAAATCACCAAAATCGAGAAATCGCAAAAAGTGGTGAAATTTTGGATTCGAGTCCAATAATTCGTGAAAACTCGATTGGAGTAGCTACTGGAAGCTTGCCGGTCACAACGCATCGATAATCGGTTTCGTCGGAATCCGACGAATTTTTATGGATTTCCCTAGGGATACCACTAGGGAAAATCACCAAAATCGAGAAATCGCAAAGAGTGGTGAAATTTTGGATCCGAGTCCAATAATTCGGGAAAACTCTATTGGAGTAGCTACTGGAAGCTTGCCGGTCACAATGCATCGAGAATCAGCTTCGTCGGAATCCGACGAATTTTTACGGATTTCCCTAGGGGTACCACTAAGGAAAATCACAAAAATCGAGAATCGCAAATAGTGGTGAAATTTTGAATCCGAGTCCAATAATTCGGGTAAACTCGATTGGAGTATCTTCTGGAAGTTTGCCGGTCACAACGCATCGAGAATCGGTTTCGTCGGAATCCGACGAATTTTTACGGATTTCCCTAGGGGTACCACTAGGGAAAATCACCAAAATCGTGAAATCGCAGAAAGTGATGAAATTTTGGATCCGAGACCAATAATTTGAGAAAACTCGATTGGAGTAGTAACTGGAAGCTTGCCGGTCACAACACATCGAGAATCGGCTTCGTCGGAATCCGACGAATTTTTAGCCCTAGGGAAAATCACCAAAATCGAGAAATCGCAAAAAGTGGTGAAATTTTTGATCCGAGTCCAATAATTCGGGTAAACTCGATTGGAGTAGCTACTGGAAGCTTTCCGGTCATAACGCATCGAGAATCAGTTTCGTCGGAAGCCGACGAATTTTACCCCCAGGGAAAATCACCAAAATCGAGAAATCGCAAAAAGTGGTGATATTTTGGATCCGAGTCCAATAATTTGGGAAATTGGAGTAGCTACTGGATGCTTGCCGGTCACAACGCATCGAGAATCGACTTCGTCAGAATCCGACGAATTTTTACGGATTTCCCTAGCGGTACCACTAGGGAAAATCACCAAAATCGAGAAATCGCAAAAAGTTGTGAAATTTTGGATCTGAGTCTAATAATTCGGGAAAACTCGATTGGAGTAGCTACTGGAAGCTTGCCGGTCACAACGCATCGAGAATCGGCTTCGTCGGAATCCGACGAATTTTTACCCCAAGGGAAAATCACCAAAATCGAGAAATCGCAAAAAGTGGTGAAATTTTGGATCCGAGTCCAATAATTCAGGAAAACTCGATTGGAGTAGCTACTGGAAGCTTGCCGGTCACAACGCATCGAGAATCGGATTCGTCCGAATCCGACGAATTTTTACCCCTAGGGAAAATCACCAAAATCGATAAATCGCAAAAAGTGGTGAAATTTTTGATCTGAGTCCAATAATTCGGGAAAACTCGATTGGAGTAGCTACTGGAAGCTTGTCGGTCACAACGCATCGAGAATCGGCTTCGTCAGAATCCGACGAATTTTTACGGATTTCCCTAGGGGTACCACTAGAGAAAATCACCAAAATCGAGAAGTCGCAAAAAGTGGTGAAATTTTTGGTCTGTGTCCAATAATTCGGGAAAACTCGATTGGAGTAGCTACTGGAAGCTTGCCGGTCACAACGCATCGAGAATCGCTTTCATCGGAAGCCGACAAATTTTTACCCCCAGGGAAAATCACCAAAATCGAGAAATCGCAAAAAGTGGTGAAATTTTGGATCCGAATCCAATAATTTGGGAAATTGGAGTAGCAACTGGATGCTTTCCGGTCAAAACGCATCGAGAATCGACTTCGTCGGAATCCGACGAATTTTTACGGATTTCCCTAGCGGTACCAATAGGGAAAATCACCAAAATCGAGAAATTACAAAAAGAGGTGAAATTTTGGATCCGAGTCCAATAATTCGGGAAAACTTGATTGGAGTAGCTACTGGAAGCTTGCCGGTCACAACGCATCGAGAATCGGCTTCGTCGGAATCCGACGAATTTTTACCCCCAGGGAAAATCACCAAAATCGAGAATTCGCAAAAAGTGGTGAAATTTTGGATTCGAGTCCAATAATTTGGGAAAACTCGATTAGAGTATCTACTGGAAGCTTGTCGGTCACAATGCATCGAGAATCGGCTTCGATGAAATTCGACGAATTTTTACGGATTTCCCTAGGGGTACCACTAGGGAAAATCACCAAAATCGAGAAATCGCAAAAAGTGATGAAATTTTGGATCCGAGTCCAATAATTCGGGAAAACTCGATTAGAGTAGCTACTGGAAGCTTGCCGATCACAACGCATCGAGAATCGGCTTCGATGAAATTCGACGAATTTTTACGGATTTCCCTAGGGGTACCACTAGGGAAAATCACCAAAATCGAGAAATCGCAAAAAGTGATGAAATTTTGGATCCGAGTCCAATAATTCGGGAAAACTCGATTGGAGTAGCTACTGGAAGCTTGCCGGTCACAACACATCGAGAATCGGCTTCGTCGGAATCCGACGAATTTTTACGGATTTTCTTAGGGGTAACAATAGGAAAATTACCAAAATCGAGAAATCGCAAAAAGTGGTGAAATTTTTGATCCGAGTCCAATAACTCGGGAAAACTCGATTGGAGTAGCTACTGGAAGCTTGCCGGTCACAACACATCGATAATCGGCTTCGTCGGAATCCGACGAATTTTTACGGATTTCCCTAGGGGTACCACTAGTGAAAATCACCAAAATCGAGAAATCGCAAAAAGTGGTGAAATTTTAGATCCGAGTCCAATAATTCGGGTAAACTCGATTGGAGTAGCTACTGGAAGCTTGCCTATCACAACGCATCGAGAATCGGCTTCGTCGGAATCCGAAGAATTTTTACCCCTAGAGAAAATCACCAAAATCGAGAAATCGCAAAAAGTGGTGAAATTTTGGATCCGAGTCCAATAATTTAGGAAAACTCGATTGGAGTAGCTACTGGAAGCTTGACGGTCACAACGCATCGAGAATCGGTTTCGTCGGAATCCGACGAATTTTTACGGATTTCCCGAGGGGTACCACTAGGGAAAATCACCAAAATCGAGAAATTGCAGAAAGTGGTTAAATTTTGGATCCGAGTCCAATAATTATGAAAAACTCGATTGGAGTAGCTACTGGAAGTTTGCCGGTCACAACACATCGAGAATCGGCTTCGTCGGAATTCGACGAATTTTTACCCCTAGGGAAAATCACCAAAATCGAGAAATCGCAAAAAGTGGTGAAATTTTGGATCCGAGTCCAATAATTTGGGAAATTGGAGTAGCTACTGGATGCTTGCCGGTCACAACGCATCGAGAATCGACTTCGTCGGAATCCGACGAATTTTTACGGATTTCCCTAGCGGTACCACTAGGGAAAATCACCAAAATCGAGAAATCGCAAAAAGTGGTGAAATTTTGGATCCGAGTCCAATAATTCGGGAAAACTCGATTGGAGTAGCTACTGGAAGCTTTCCGGTCACAACGCATCGAGAATCGGCTTCGTCAGAATCCAACGAATTTTTACCGATTTCCCCAGGGGTACCACTGGGGAAAATCACCAAAATCGAGAAATCGCAAAAAGTGGTGAAATTTTGGATTCGAGTCCAATAATTCGGGAAAACTCGATTGGAGTATCTACTGGAAGCTTGCCGGTCACAACGCATCGAGAATTGGCTTCGTTAGAATCCGACGAATTTTTACGGATTTTCCTAGGGGTACCACTAGAGAAAATCACTAAAATCGAGAAATTGAAAAAAGTGGTGAAATTTTTGATCCGTATCCAATAATTCGGGAAAACTTGATTAGAGTAGCTACTGGAAGCTTGCCGGTCACAACGCATCGAGAATCGGCTTTGTCGGAATTCGACGAATTTTTACCCCTAGGGAAAATCACCAAAATCGAGAAATCGCAAAAAGTGGTGAAATTTCGGATCCGAGTCCAATAATTTGGGAATTGGAGTAGCTACTGGATGCTTGCCGGTCACAACGCATCGAGAATCCGACGAATTTTTACGGATTTCCCTAGCGGTACCACTAGGAAAAATCACCAAAATCGAGAAATCGCAAAAAGTGATGAAATTTTGGATCCGAGTCCAATAATTCGGGAAAACTCGATTGGAGTAGCTACTGGAAGCTTGCCTGTCACAACGCATCGAGAATCGGCTTCGTCGGAATCCGACGAATTTTTACCCCCAGGGAAAATCACCAAAATCGAGAAATCACAAAAAGTGGTTAAATTTTGGATCCGAGTCCAATATTTCGGGAATACTCGATTAGAGTAGCTACTGGAAGCTTGCCGGTCACAACGCATCGAGAATCGGCTTCGTTTAAATTCGACGAATTTTTACGGATTTTCCTAGGGGTACAACTAGGGAAAATCACCAAAATCGAGAAATCGCAAAAAGTGGTGAAATTTTTGATCCGAGTCCAATAATTCGGGAAAACTCGATTGGAGTAGCTACTGGAAGCTTGCCAGTCACAACGCATCGAGAATCGGTTTCGTCGGAATCCGACGAATTTTTACGGATTTCCCCAGGAGTAACAATAGGAAAATCACCAAAATCGAGAAATCGCAGAAAGTGGTGAAATTTTGGATCCGAGTCCAATAATTCGGGAAAACTCAATTGGAGTAGCTACTGGAAGTTTTTCGGTCACAACGCATCGAGAATCGGCTTCGTCAAAATCCGACGAATTTTTACGGATTTCCCTAGTGGTACCACTAAGGAAAATCACCAAAATCGAGAAATCGCAGAAAGTGGTTAAATTTTGGATCCGAGTCCAATAATTCTGAAAAACTCGATTGGAGTAGCTACTGGAAGCTTGCCGGTCACAACACATCGAGAATCGGCTTCGTCGGAATTCGACGAATTTTTACCCCTAGGGAAAATCACCAAAATCGAGAAATCGCAAAAAGTGGTAAAATTTTGGATCCGAGTCCAATAATTTGGGAAATTGGAGTAGCTACTGGATGCTTGCCGGTCACAACGCTTCGAGAATCGACTTCGTCGGAATCCGACGAATTTTTACGGATTTCCCTAGCGGTACCACTAGGGAAAATCACCAAAATCGAGAAATCGCAAAAAGTGGTGAAATTTTGGATCTGAGTCCAATAATTCGGGAAAACTCGATTGGAGTAGCTACTGGAAGCTTGCCGGTCACAACGCATCGAGAATCGGCTTCGTCGGAATCCAACGAATTTTTACCGATTTCCCCAGGGGTACCACTAGGGAAAATCCCCAAAATCGAGAAATCGCAAAAAGTGGTGAAATTTTGGATTCGAGTCCAATAATTCGGGAAAACTCGATTGGAGTATCTACTGGAAGCTTGCCGGTCACAACGCATCGAGAATTGGCTTCGTCAGAATCCGACGAATTTTTACGGATTTCCCTAAGGGTACCACTAGAGAAAATCACCAAAATCGAGAAATCGAAAAAAGTGGTGAAATTTTTGATCCGTATCCAATAATTCAGGAAAACTTGATTAGAGTAGCTACTGGAAGCTTGCCGGTCACAACGCATCGAGAATCGGCTTTGTCGGAATTCGACGAATTTTTACCCCTAGGGAAAATCACCAAAATCGAGAAATCGCAAAAAGTGGTGAAATTTCGGATCCGAGTCCAATAATTTGGGAAATTGGAGTAGCTACTGGATGCTTGCCGGTCACAACGCATCGAGAATCCGACGAATTTTTACGGATTTCCCTAGCGGTACCACTAGGAAAAATCACCAAAATCGAGAAATCGCAAAAAGTGATGAAATTTTTGATCCGAGTCCAATAATTCGGGAAAACTCGATTGGAGTAGCTACTGGAAGCTTGCCGGTCACAACGCATCGAGAATCGGCTTCGTCGGAATCCGACGAATTTTTACCCCCAGGGAAAATCACCAAAATCGAGAAATCGCAAAAAGTGGTGAAATTTTGGATCCGAGTCCAATATTTCGGGAATACTCGATTAGAGTAGCTACTGGAAGCTTGCCGGTCACAACGCATCGAGAATCGGCTTCGTTGAAATTCGACGAATTTTTACGGATTTCCCTAGGGGTACAACTAGGGAAAATCACCAAAATCGAGAAATCGCAAAAAGTGGTGAAATTTTTGATCCGAGTCCAATAATTCGGGAAAACTCGATTGGAGTAGCTACTGGAAGCTTGCCGGTCACAACGCATCGAGAATCGGTTTCGTCGGAATTCGACGAATTTTTACGGATTTCCTCAGGGGCACCACTAGGGAAAATCACAAAAATCGAGAAATCGCAAAAAGTGATGAAATTTTTGATCCGAGTCCAATAATTCGGGAAAACTCGATTGGAGTAGCTACTGGAAGCTTGCCGGTCACAACGCATCGAGAATCGGCTTCGTCGGAATCCGATGAATTTTTACGTATTTCCCTAGGGGTACCGCTAGGAAAAATCACCAAAATCGAGAAATCGCAAAAAGTTGTCAAATTTTGGATCCAAGTCCAATAATTCGGGAAAACTCAATTGGAGTAGCTACTGGAAGCTTGCCGATCACAACGCATCGAGAATCGGCTTCGTCAGAATCCGACGAATTTTTACGGATTTTCCCAGGAGTAACAATAGGAAAATCACCAAAATCGAGAAATCGCAAAAAGTGGTGAAATTTTGGATCCGAGTCCAATAATTCGTGAAAACTCGATTGGAGTAGCTACTGGAAGCTTGCCGGTAACAATGCATCGATAATCGGTTTCGTCGGAATCCGACGAATTTTTATGGATTTCCCTAGGGATACCACTAGGGAAAATCACCAAAATCGAGAAATCGCAAAAAGTGGTGAAATTTTGGATCCGAGTCCTATAATTCGGGAAAACTCTATTGGAGTAGCTACTGGAAGCTTGCTGGTCACAATGCATCGAGAATCCGCTTCGTCCGAATCCGACGAATTTTTACGGATTTCCCTAGCGGTACCACTAGGGAAAATCACCAAAATCGAGAAATCGCAAAAAGTGGTGAAATTTTGGATCTGAGTCCAATAATTCGGGAAAACTCGATTGGAGTAGCTACTGGAAGCTTGCCGGTCACAACGCATCGAGAATCGGCTTCGTCGGAATCCAACGAATTTTTATCGATTTCCCCAGGGGTACCACTAGGGAAAATCCCCAAAATCGAGAAATCGCAAAAAGTGGTGAAATTTTGGATTCGAGTCCAATAATTCGGGAAAACTCGATTGGAGTATCTACTGGAAGCTTGCCGGTCACAACGCATCGAGAATTGGCTTCGTCAGAATCCGACGAATTTTTACGGATTTCCCTAAGGGTACCACTAGAGAAAATCACCAAAATCGAGAAATCGAAAAAAGTGGTGAAATTTTTGATCCGTATCCAATAATTCGGGAAAACTTGATTAGAGTAGCTACTGGAAGCTTGCCGGTCACAACGCATCGAGAATCGGCTTTGTCGGAATTCGACGAATTTTTACCCCTAGGGAAAATCACTAAAATCGAGAAATCGCAAAAAGTGGTGAAATTTCGGATCCGAGTCCAATAATTTGGGAAATTGGAGTAGCTACTGGATGCTTGCCGGTCACAATGCATCGAGAATCCGACGAATTTTTACGGATTTCCCTAGCGGTACCACTAGGAAAAATAACCAAAATCGAGAAATCGCAAAAAGTGATGAAATTTTGGATCCGAGTCCAATAATTCGGGAAAACTCGATTGGAGTAGCTACTGGAAGCTTGCCGGTCACAACGCATCGAGAATCGGCTTCGTCAGAATCCGACGAATTTTTACCCCCAGGGAAAATCACCAAAATCGAGAAATCGCAAAAAGTGGTGAAATTTTGGATCCGAGTCCAATATTTCGGGAATACTCGATTAGAGTAGCTACTGGAAGCTTGCCGGTCACAACGCATCGAGAATCGGCTTCGTTGAAATTCGACGAATTTTTACGGATTTCCCTAGGGGTACAACTAGGGAAAATCACCAAAATCGAGAAATCGCAAAAAGTGGTGAAATTTTTGATCCGAGTCCAATAATTCGGGAAAACTCGATTGGAGTAGCTACTGGAAGCTTGCCGGTCACAACGCATCGAGAATCGGTTTCGTCGGAATGCGACGAATTTTTACGGATTTCCTCAGGGGCACCACTAGGGAAAATCACAAAAATCGAGAAATCGCAAAAAGTGATGAAATTTTTGATCCGAGTCCAATAATTCGGGAAAACTCGATTGGAGTAGCTACTGGAAGCTTGCCGGTCACAACGCATCGAGAATCGGCTTCGTCGGAATCCGACGAATTTTTACGTATTTCCCTAGGGGTACCGCTAGGAAAAATCACCAAAATCGAGAAATCGCAAAAAGTTGTCAAATTTTGGATCCAAGTCCAATAATTCGGGAAAACTCAATTGGAGTAGCTACTGGAAGCTTGCCGATCACAACGCATCGAGAATCGGCTTCGTCAGAATCCGACGAATTTTTACGGATTTTCCCAGGAGTAACAATAGGAAAATCACCAAAATCGAGAAATCGCAAAAAGTGGTGAAATTTTGGATCCGAGTCCAATAATTCGTGAAAACTCGATTGGAGTAGCTACTGGAAGCTTGCCGGTAACAATGCATCGATAATCGGTTTCGTCGGAATCCGACGAATTTTTATGGATTTCCCTAGGGATACCACTAGGGAAAATCACCAAAATCGAGAAATCGCAAAAAGTGGTGAAATTTTGGATCCGAGTCCTATAATTCGGGAAAACTCTATTGGAGTAGCTACTGGAAGCTTGCTGGTCACAATGCATCGAGAATCCGCTTCGTCCGAATCCGACGAATTTTTACGGATTTCCCTAGGGGTACCACTAGGGAAAATCACAAAAATCGAGAATCGCAAAAAGTGGTGAAATTTTGAATCCGAGTCCAATAATTTAGGTAAACTCGATTGGAGTAGCTTCTGGAAGCTTGCCGGTCACAACGCATCGAGAATCGGTTTCGTCGGAATCCGACGAATTTTTACGGATTTCCTTAGGGGTACCACTAGGGAAAATCACCAAAATCGAGAAATCGCAGAAAGTGATGAAATTTTTGATCCGAGTCCAATAATTTGAGAAAACTCGATTGGAGTAGCTACTGGAAGCTTGCCGGTCACAACACATCGAGAATCGGCTTCGTCGGAATCCGACGAATTTTTACCCCTAGGGAAAATCACCAAAATCGAGAAATCGCAAAAAGTGGTGAAATTTTGGATCCGAGTCCAATAATTCGGGTAAACTCGATTGGAGTAGCTACTGGAAGCTTTCCGGTCACAACGCATCGAGAATCGGTTTCGTCGGAAGCCGACGAATTTTTACCCCCAGGGAAAATCACCAAAATCGAGAAATCGCAAAAAGTGGTGAAATTTTGGATACGAGTCCAATAATTTGGGAAATTGGAGTAGCTACTGGATGCTTGCCGGTCACAATGCATCGAGAATCGACTTCGTCGGAATCCGACGAATTTTTACGGATTTCCCTAGCGGTACCACTAGGGAAAATCACCAAAATCGAGAAATCGCAAAAAGTGGTGAAATTTTGGATCTGAGTCCAATAATTCGGGAAAACTCGATTGGAGTAGCTACTGGAAGCTTGCCGGTCACAACGCATCGAGAATCGGCTTCGTCGGAATCAGACGAATTTTTACCCCAAGGGAAAATCACCAAAATCGAGAAATCGAAAAAAGTGGTGAAATTTTGGATCCGAGTCCAATAATTCGGGAAAACTCGATTGGAGTATCTACTGGAAGCTTGTTAGTCACAACGCATCGAGAATCGTATTCGTCAGAATCCGAAGATTTTTTACCCCTAGGGAAAATCACCAAAATCGAGAAATCGCAAAAAGTGGTGAAATTTTTTATCCGAGTCCAATAATTTGGGAAAACTCGATTGGAGTAGCTACTGGAAGCTTGTTAGTCACAACGCATCGAGAATCGGCTTCGTCGGAATCCGACGAATTTTTACGGATTTCCCAAGGGGTACCACTAGGGAAAATCACCAAAATCGAGAAATCGCAGAAAGTGGTTAAATTTTGGATCCGAGTCCAATAATTCTGGAAAACTCGATTGGAGTAGCTACTGGAAGCTTGCCGGTCACAACACATCGAGAATCGGCTTCGTCGAAATTCGACGAATTTTTACCCCTAGGGAAAATCACCAAAATCGAGAAATCGCAAAAAGTTGTGAAATTTTGGATCCGAGTCCAATAATTTGGGAAATTGGAGTAGCTACTGGATGCTTGCCGGTCACAACGCATCGAGAATCGACTTCGTCTGAATCCGACGAATTTTTACGGATTTCCCTAGCGGTACCACTAGGGAAAATCACCAAAATCGAGAAATCGCAAAAAGTGGTGAAATTTTGGATCTGAGTCCAATAATTCGGGAAAACTCGATTGGAGTAGCTACTGGAAGCTTTCCGGTCACAACGCATCGAGAATCGGTTTCGTCGGAAGCCGACGAATTTTTACCCCCAGGGAAAATCACCAAAATCGAGAAATCGCAAAAAGTGGTGAAATTTTGGATCTGAGTCCAATAATTTGGGAAATTGGAGTAGCTAATGGATGATTGCCGGTCACAATGCATCGAGAATCGACTTCGTCGGAATCCGACGAATTTTTACGGATTTCCCTAGCGGTACCACTAGGGAAAATCACCAAAATCGAGAAATCGCAAAAAGTGGCGAAATTTTGGATCTGAGTCCAATAATTCGGGAAAACTCGATTGGAGTAGCTACTGGAAGCTTGCCGGTCACAACGCATCGAGAATCGGCTTCGTCGGAATCAGACGAATTTTTACCACAAGGGAAAATCACCAAAATCGAGAAATCGCAAAAAGTGGTGAAATTTTGGATCCGAGTCCAATAATTCGGGAAAACTCGATTGGACTAGCTACTGGAAGCTTGCCGGTCACAACGCATCGAGAATCGTATTCGTCAGAATCTGACGAATTTTTACCCCTAGGGAAAATCACCAAAATCGAGAAATCGCAAAAAGTGGTGAAATTTTTGATCCGAGTCCAATAATTCGGGAAAACGTGATTGGAGTAGCTACTGGAAGCTTGTCGGTCACAACGCATTGAGAATCGGCTTCGTCAGAATCCGACGAATTTTTACGGATTTTCCTAGGGGTACCACTAGAGAAAATCACCAAAATCGAGAAGTCGCAAAAACTGGTGACATTTTTGGTCTGTGTCCAATAATTCGGGAAAACTCGATTGTAGTAGCTACTGGAAGCTTGCCGGTCACAACGCATCGAGAATCGCTTTCGTCGGAAGCCGACAAATTTTTACCCCTAGGGAAAATCACCAAAATCGAGAAATCGCAAAAAGTGGTGAAATTTTGGATCCGAGTCCAATAATTTGGGAAATTGGAGTAGCAACTGGATGCTTGCCGGTCACAACGCATCGAGAATCGGCTTCGTCGGAATCCGACGAATTTTTACGGATTTCCCTAGGGGTACCACTAGGGAAAATCACCAAAATCGAGAAATCGCAAAAAGTGGTGAAATTTTGGATCCGAGTCCAATAATTCGGGTAAACTCGATTGGAGTAGCTACTGGAAGCTTGCCGGTCACAACGCATCGAGAATCGGTTTCGTCGGAATCCGACGAATTTTTACGGATTTCCCTAGGGGTACCACTAGGGAAAATCACCAAAATCGAGAAATCGCAAAAAGTGGTGAAATTTTGGATCCGAGTCCAATAATTCGTGAAAACTCGATTGGAGTAGCAACAGGAAGCTTGCCGGTCACAACGCATCGAGAATCGGTTTCATCGGAATCCGACGAATTTTTACGAATTTCCCTAGGGGTACCACTAGTGAAAATCACCAAAATCGAGAAAGCGCAAAAAGTGGTGAAATTTTAGATCCGAGTCCAATAATTCGGGTAAATTCGATTGGAGTAGCTACTGGAAGCTTGCCGGACACAACGCATCGAGAATCGGCTTCGTCGGAATCCGACGAATTTTTACCCCTAGAGAAAATCACCAAAATCGAAAAATCGCAAAAAGTGGTGAAATTTTGGATCCGAGTCCAATAATTTTGGAAAACTCGATTGGAGTAGCTACTGGAAGCTTGACGGTCACAATGCATCGAGAATCGGCTCCGTCGGAATTCGATGAATTTTTACGGATTTCCCTAGGGGTACAACTAGGGAAAATCACCAAAATCGAGAAATCGAAAAAAGTGGTGAAATTTTGAATCCGAGTCCAATAATTCGGGTAAACTCGAAATGAGTAGCTACTGGAAGCTTGCCGGTCACAACGCATCGAGAATCGGTTTCGTCGGAATCCGACGAATTTTTACGGATTTCCCTAGGGGTACCACTAGGGAAAATCACCAAAATCGAGAAATCGCAAAAAGTGGTGAAATTTTGAATCCGAGTCCAATAATTCGGGTAAACTCGAAATGAGTAGCTACTAGAAGCTTGCCGGTCACAACGCATCGAGAATCGGTTTCGTCCGAATCCGACGAATTTTTACGGATTTCCCTAGGGGTACCACTAGGGAAAATCACCAAAATCGAGAAATCGCAAAAAGTGGTGAAATTTTGAATCCGAGTCCAATAATTCGGGTAAAATCGATTAGAGTAGCTACTGGAAGCTTGCCGGTTACAACGCATCGAGAATCGGTTTTGTCGGAATCCGACGAATTTTTATGGATTTCCCTAGGGGTACCACTAGGGAAAATCACCAAAATCGAGAAATCGCAGAAAGTGGTGAAATTTTGGATCCGAGTCCAATAATTCGGGAAAACTCGATTGGAGTAACTACTGGAAGCTTGCCGGTCACAACGCATCGAGAATCGGCTCCATCGGAATTCGATGAATTTTTACGGATTTACCTAGGGGTACAACTAGGGAAAATCACCAAAATCGAGAAATCGAAAAAAGTGGTGAAATTTTTGATCCGAGTCAAATAATTCGGGTAAACTCGATTGGAGTAGCTACTGGAATTTTATCGGTCACAACGCATCGAGGATCGGCTTCATCGGAATCCGACGAATTTTTATGGATTTTCCTAGGGATACCACTAGGGAAAATCACCAAAATCGAGAAATCGCAAAAAGTGGTGAAATTTTGGATCCGAGTCCAATAATTCGGGAAAACTCGATTGGAGTAGCTACTGGAAGCTTGCCGGTCACAACGCATCGAGAATCGGTTTCATCGAAATCCGACGAATTTTTACCCCTAGGGAAAATCACCATAACCGAGAAATCGCAAAAAGTGGTGAAATTTTGGATCCGAGTCCAATAATTCGGGTAAACTCGATTGGAGTAGCTACTGGAAGCTTGCCGGTCACAACGTATCGAGTATCGGCTTCGTCGGAATCCGACGAATTTTTATGGATTTCCCTAGGGATACCACTAGGGAAAATCACCAAAATCGAGAAATCGCAAAAAGTGGTGAAATTTTGGATCCGAGTCCAACAATTCGGGAAAACTCGATTGGAGTAGCTACTGGAAGCTTGCCGGTCACAACGCATCGAGAATCGGCTTCGTCGGAATCCGACGAATTTTTACGGATTTCCCTAGGGGTACCACTAGTGAAAATCACCAAAATCGAGAAATCGCAGAAAGTGGTTAAATTTTTGATCCGAGTCCAATAATTCGGGTAAACTCGATTGGAGTAGCTACTGGAAGCTTGCCGGTCACAACGCATCGAGAATCGGTTTCGTCGGAATCCGACAAATTTTTACGGATTTCCCTAGGGGTACCACTAGGGAAAATTACCAAAATCGAGAAATCGCAAAAAGTGGTAAAATTTTGGATCCGAGTCCAATAATTCGGGAAAACTCGATTGGAGTAGCTACTGGAAGCTTGCCGGTCACAACGCATCGAGAATCGGCTTCGTCGGAATCCGACGAATTTTTACGGATTTCCCAAGGGGTACCACTAGGGAAAATCACCAAAATCGAGAAATCGCAGAAAGTGGTTAAATTTTTGATCCGAGTCCAATAATTCGGGTAAACTCGATTGGAGTAGCTACTGGAAGCTTGCCGGTCACAACGCATCGAGAATCGGTTTCGTCGGAATCCGACGAATTTTTACGGATTTCCCTAGGGGTACCACTAGGGAAAATCACCAAAATCGAGAAATCGCAAAAAGTGGTGAAATTTTGGATCCGAGTCCAATAATTCGGGAAAACTCGATTGGAGTAGCAACAGGAAGCTTGCCGGTCACAACGCATCGAGAATCGGCTTCATCGGAATCCGACGAATTTTTACGGATTTCCCTAGGGGTACCACTAGTGAAAATCACCAAAATCGAGAAAGCGCAAAAAGTGGTGAAATTTTAGATCCGAGTCCAATAATTCGGGAAAACTCGATTGGAGTAGCTACTGGAAGCTTGCCGGTCACAACGCATCGAGAATCGGCTTCGTCGGAATCCGACGAATTTTTACCCCTAAAGAAAATCACCAAAATCGAGAAATCGCAAAAAGTTGTGAAATTTTTGATCCGAGTCCAATAATTCAGGAGAACTCGATTGGAGTAGCTACTGGAAGCTTGCCGGTCACAACGCATCGAGAATCGGCTTCGTCGGAATCAGACGAATTTTTACGGATTTCCGTAGGGGTACCACTAGGGAAAATCACCAAAATCGAGAAATCGCAAAAAGGGGTGAAATTTTGAATCCGAGTCCAATAATTCGGGTAAACTCGAAATGAGTAGCTACTGGAAGCTTGCCGGTCACAACGCATCGAGAATCGGTTTCGTCGGAATCCGACGAATTTTTACGGATTTCTCTAGGGGTACCACTAGGGAAAATCACCAAAATCTAGAAATCGCAAAAAGTGGTGAAATTTTGAATCCGAGTCCAATAATTCGGGTAAAATCGATTAGAGTAGCTACTGGAAGCTTGCCGGTCACAACGCATCGAGAATCGGTTTTGTCGGAATCCGACGAATTTTTATGGATTTCCCTAGGGGTACCACTAGGGAAAATCACCAAAATCGAGAAATCGCAGAAAGTGGTGAAATTTTGGATCCGAGTCCAATAATTCGGGTAAACTCGATTGGAGTAGTTACTGGAAGCTTGCCGGTCACAACGCATCGAGAATCGGTTTCGTCGGAATCCGACGAATTTTTACGGATTTCCCTAGGGGTACCACTAGGGAAAATCACCAAAATCGAGAAATCGCAAAAAGTGGTGAAATTTTGGATCCGAGTCCAATAATTCGGGAAAACTCGATTGGAGTAGCAACATGAAGCTTGCCGGTCACAACGCATCGAGAATCGGCTTCATCGGAATCCGACGAATTTTTACGGATTTCCCTAGGGGTACCACTAGTGAAAATCACCAAAATCGAGAAATCGCAAAAAGTGGTGAAATTTTAGATCCGAGTCCAATAATTCGGGTAAACTCGATTGGAGTAGCTACTGGAATCTTGCCGGTCACAACGCATCGAGAATCGGCTTCGTCGGAATCCGACGAATTTTTACCCCTAGAGAAAATCACCAAAATCGAAAAATCGCAAAAAGTGGTGAAATTTTGGATCCGAGTCCAATAATTTTGGAAAACTCGATTGGAGTAGCTACTGGAAGCTTGCCGGTCACAACGCATCGAGAATCGGCTCCGTCGGAATTCGATGAATTTTTACGGATTTCCCTAGGGGTACAACTAGGGAAAATCACCAAAATCGAGAAATAAAAAAAAGTGGTGAAATTTTTGATCCGAGTCAAATAATTTGGGTAAACTCGATTGGAGTAGCTACTGGAAGTTTATCGGTCACAACGCATCGAGGATCGGCTTCATCGGAATCCGACGAATTTTTATGGATTTTCCTAGGGATACCACTAGGGAAAATCACCAAAATCGAGAAATCGCAAAAAGTGGTGAAATTTTGGATCCGAGTCCAATAATTCGGGAAAACTCGATTGGAGTAGCTACTGGAAGCTTGCCGGTCACAACGCATCGAGAATCGGTTTCATCGAAATCCGACGAATTTTTACCCCTAGGAAAAATCACCACAACCGAGAAATCGCAAAAAGTGGTGAAATTTTGGATCCGAGTCCAATAATTTGGGTAAACTCGATTGGAGTAGCTACTGGAATCTTGCCGGTCACAACGCATCGAGAATCAGTTTCGTCGGAATCCGACGAATTTTTACGGATTTCCCTAGGGGTACCACTAGGGAAAATCACCAAAATCGAGAAATCGCAAAAAGTTGTGAAATTTTGGATCCGAGTCCAATAATTCGGGTAAACTCGATTGGAGTAGCTACTGGAAGCTTGCCGGTCACAATGCACCGAGAATCGATTTTGTCGGAATCCAACGAATTTTTACGGATTTCCCTAGGGGTAGCACTAGGGAAAATCACCAAAATCGAGAAATCGCAAAAAGTGGTGAAATTTTGGATCTGAGTCAAATAATTCGGGAAAAATCGATTGGAGTAGCTACTGGAAGCTTGCCGGTCACAACGCATCGAGAATCGGCTTCGTCGGAATCCGATGAATTTTGTCGGATTTCCCTAGGGGTACCACTAGTGAAAATCACCAAAATCGAGAAATCGCAAAAAGTGGTGAAATTTTAAATCCGAGTCCAATAATTCGGGTAAACTCGATTGGAGTAGCTACTGGAAGCTTGCCTGTCACAATGCATCGAGAATCGGCTTCGTCGGAATCCGACGAATTTTTACCCATAGAGAAAATCAGGAAAATCGAGAAATCGCAAAAAGTGGTAAAATTTTGGATCCGAGTCCAATAATTCAGGAAAACTCGATTGGAGTAGCTACTGGAAGCTTGCCGGTCACAACGCATAGAGAATCGGCTCCGTCGGAATCCGATGAATTTTTACGGATTTCCCTAGGGGTACCACTAGGAAAAATCACCAAAATCGAGAAATCGCAAAAAGTGGAGAAATTTTTGATCCGAGTCCAATAATTCGGGTAAACTCGATTGGAGTATCTACTGGAAGCTTGCCGGTCACAACGCATCGAGAATCGGCTTCATCGAAATCCGACGAATTTTTACCCCTAGGGAAAATCACCAAAATCGAGAAATCGCAAAAAGTGGTAAAATTTTTTATCCGAGTCCAATAATTTTGGAAAACTCGATTGGAGTAGCTACAGGAAGCTTGCCAGTCACAACGCATCGAGAATCGGATTCTTCAGAATCCGACGAATTTTTACGGATTTTCCTAGGGGTACCACAAGTGAAAATCACCAAAATCGAGAAATTGCAAAAAGTGGTGAAATTTTGGATTCGAGTCCAATAATTCGGGTAAACTCGATTGGAGTAGCTACTGGAAGCTTGCCGGTCACAACACATAGAGAATCGGCTTCGTCCGAATCCGACGAATTTTTACCCCTAGGAAAAATCACCAAAATCGAGAAATCGCAAAAAGTGGTGAAATTTTGGATCCGAGTCCAATAATTCGGGTAAACTCGATTGGAGTAGCTACTGGAAGCTTGCCGGTCACAACGCATCGAGAATAGGTTTCGTCGGAATCCGACGAATTTTTACGGATTTCCCCAGGGGTACCACTAGGGAAAATCACTAAAATCGAGAAATCGCAAAAAGTGGTGAAATTTTGGATCTGAGTCCAATAATTCGGGAAAACTCGATTGGAGTAGCTACTGGAAGCTTACCGGTCACAACGCATTGAGAATCGGCTTCGTCGGAATCCGACGAATTTTTACGGATTTCCATGGGGGTACCACTAGGGAAAATCACAAAAATCGAGAAATCGCAAAAAGTGGTAAAATTTTTGATCCGAGTCCAATAATTCGGGAAAACTCGATTGGAGTATCTACTGGAAGCTTGCCGATCACAACGCATCGAGAATCCGCTTCGTCGAATCCGACGAATTTTGACGGATTTCCCTAGGGGTACCACTAGGGAAAATCACCAAAATCGAGAAATCGCAAAAAGTGGTGAAATTTTGGATCCGCATCCAATAATTCGGGAAAACTCGATTGGAGTAGCTACTGGAAGCTTGCCGGTCACAACGCATCGAGAATCGGCTTCAACGAAATCCGACGAATTTTTACCCCTAGGGAAAATCACCAAAATCGAGAAATCGCAAAAAGTGTTAAAATTTTGGATCCGAGTCCAATAATTTTGGAAAACTCGATTGGAGTAGCTACTGGAAGTTTGCCGGTCACAACGCATCGAGAATCGGCTTCGTCGGAATGCGACGAATTTTTACGGATTTCCATAGGGGTACCACTAAGGAAAATCACAAAAATCGAGAAATCGCAAAAAGTGGTGAAATTTTGGATCCGAGTCCAATAATTCGGGAAAACTCGATTTGAGTAGCTACTGGAAGCTTGCCGGTCACAACGCATCGAGAATCGGTTTCATTGGAATCCGACGAATTTTTACGGATTTCCCTAGGGGTACCACTAGTGAAAATCACCAATATCGAGAAATCGCAAAAAGTGGTAAAATTTTAGATCCGAGTCCAATAATTCTGGTAAACTCGATTGGAGTAGCTACTGGAAGCTTACCGGTCACAACGCATTGAGAATCGGCTTCGTCGGAATACGACGAATTTTTACGGATTTTCCTAGGGGTAACAATAGGAAAATCACCAAAATCGAGAAATCGCAAAAAGTGGTGAAATTTTTTATCCGAGTCCAATAATTTGGGAAAACTCAATTGGAGTAGCTACTAGAAGCTTGCCGGTCACAACGCATCGACAATCGGCTTTGTCGGAATCTGACGAATTTTTATGGATTTCCCTAGGGATACCACTAGGGAAAATCACCAAAATCGAGAAATCGCAAAAAGTGGTGAAATTTTGGATCCGAGTCCAATAATTCGGGAAAACTCTATTGGAGTAGCTACTGGAAGCATGCCGGTCACAACGCATCGAGAATCGGCTTCGTCGGAATCCAACGAATTTTTACGGATTTCCCTAGGGGTACCACTAGGGAAAATCACCAAAATCGAGAAATCGCAAAAAGTGGTGAAATTTTGAATCCGAGTCCAATAATTCGGGTAAACTCGATTGGAGTAGCTACTGGAAGCATGCCGGTCACAACGCATCGACAATCGGCTTTGTCGGAATCCGACGAATTTTTATGGATTTCCCTAGGGATACCACTAGGGAAAATCACCAAAATCGAGAAATCGCAAAGAGTGGTGAAATTTTGGATCCGAGTCCAATAATTCGGGAAAAATCGATTGGAGTAGCTACTGGAAGCTTGCCGGTCACAACGCATCGAGAATCGGCTTCGTCGGAATCCAACGAATTTTTACGGATTTCCCTAGGGGTACCACTAGGGAAAATCACCAAAATCGAGAAATCGCAAAAAGTGGTGAAATTTTGAATCCGAGTCCAATAATTCGGGTAAACTCGATTGGAGTAGCTACTGGAAGCATGCCGGTCACAACGCATCGAGAATCGGTTTCGTCGGAATCTGAAGAATTTTTACGGATTTCCCTAGAGTTACCACTAGGGAAAATCACCAAAATCGAGAAATCGCAGAAAGTGGTGAAATTTTGGATCCGAGTCCAATAATTCGGGAAAACTCGATTGGAGTAGCTACTGGAAGCTTGCCGGTCACAACACATCGAGAATCGGCTTCATCGGAATCCGACGAATTTTTACCCCTAGGAAAAATCACCAAAATCGAGAAATCGCAAAAAGTGGTGAAATTTTTGATCCGAGTCTAATAATTCGGGTAAACTCGATTGGAGTAGCTACTGGAATCTTGCCGGTCACAACGCATCGAGAATCGGTTTCGTTGGAATCCGACGAATTTTTACGGATTTCCCTATGGGGTACCACTAGGGAAAATCACCAAAATCGAGAAATCGCAAAAAGTGGTGAAATTTTGGATCCGAGTCCAATAATTCGGGAAAACTCGATTTGAGTAGCTACTGGAAGCTTGCCGGTCACAACGCATCGAGAATCGGCTTCGTCGGAATCGTACGAATTTTTAAGGATTTTCCTAGGGGTACCACTAGGAAAAATCACCAAAATCGAGAAATCGCAAAAAGTGGTTAAATTTTGAATCCGAGTCCAATAATTCGGGTAAACTAGAAATGAGTAGCTACTGGAAGCTTGCCGGTCACAACGCATCAAGAATCGGTTTCGTCGGAATCCGACGAATTTTTACGGATTTTCCTAAGGGTACCACTAGGGAAAATCACCAAAATTAAGAAATCGCAGAAAGTGGTGAAATTTTTGATCCGAGTCCAATAATTCGGAAAAACTCGATTGGAGTAGCTACTGGAAACTTGCCGGTCACAACACATCGAGAATCGGCTTCGTCGGAATCCGACGAATTTTTACCCCTAGGGAAAATCACCAAAATCGAGAAATCGCAAAAAGTGGTGAAATTTTTAATCCGAGTCCAATAATTCGGGTAAACTTGATTGGAGTAGCTACTGGAAGCTTTCCGGTCACAACGCATCGAGAATAGGTTTCGTCGGAAGCCGACGAATTTTTACCCCCACGGAAAATAACCAAAATCGAGAAATCGCAAAAAGTGGTGAAATTTTGGATCCGAGTCCAATAATTTGGGAAATTGGAGTAGCTACTGGATGCTTGCCGGTCACAACGCATCGAGAATCGACTTCGTCGGAATTCGACGAATTTTTACGGATTTTCCTAGCGGTACCACTAGGGAAAATCACCAAAATCGAGAAATCGCAAAAAGTGGTGAAATTTTGGATCTGAGTCCAATAATTCAGGAAAACTCGATTGGAGTAGCTACTGGAAGCTTGCCGGTCACAACGCATCGAGAATCGGCTATGTCGGAATCCGAAGAATTTTTACCCCAAGGGAAAATCACCAAAATCGAGAAATCGCAAAAAGTGGTGAAATTTTGGATCCGAGTCCAATAATTTGGGAAAACTCGATTGGAGTACCTACTGGAAGATTGCCGGTCACAACGCATCGAGAATCGGATTCGTCAGAATCCGACGAATTTTTACCCCTAGGGAAAATCACCAAAATCGAGAAATCGCAAAAAGTGGTGAAATTTTTGATCCGAGTCCAATAATTCGGGAAAACTCGATTGGAATAGCTAATGGAAGCTTGTCGGTCACAACGCATCGAGAATCGGCTTCGTCAGAATCCGACGAATTTTTACGGATTTCCCTAGGGGTACCACTAGAGAAAATCACCAAAATCGAGAAATCGCAAAAAGTGGTGAAATTTTTTGTCTGTGTCCAATAATTCGGGAAAACTCGATTGGAGTAGCTACTGGAAGCTTGCCGGTCACAACGCATCGAGAATCGCTTTCGTCGGAAGCCGACGAATTTTTACCCTCAGGGAAAATCACCAAAATCGAGAAATCGCAAAAAGTGGTGAAATTTTGGATCCGAGTCCAATAATTTGGGAAATTGGAGTAGCAACTGGATACTTGCCGGTCACAACGCATCGAGAATCTACTTCGTCGGAATCCGACGAATTTTTACGGATTTTCCTAGGTGTACCACTAGAAAAAATCACCAAAATTAAGAAATCGCAGAAAGTGGTGAAATTTTGGATCCGAGTCCAATAATTCGGGAAAACTCGATTGGAGTAGCTACTGGAAACTTGCCGGTCACAACACATCGAGAATCGGCTTCGTCGGAATCCGACAAATTTTTACCCCTAGGGAAAATCACCAAAATCGAGAAATCGCAAAAAGTGGTGAAATTTTGGATCCGAGTCCAATAATTTGGGAAAACTCGATTGGAGTAGCTACTGGAAACTTGTCGGTCACAACACATCGAGAATCGGCTTCGTCGGAATCCGACGAATTTTTACCCCTAGGGAAAATCACCAAAATCGAGAAATCGCAAAAAGTGGTGAAATTTTGGATCCGAGTCCAATAATTCGGGTAAACTCGATTGGAGTAGCTACTGGAAGCTTTCCGGTCACAACGCATCGAGAATCGGTTTCGTCGGAAGCCGACGAATTTTTACCCCCAGGGAAAATCACCAAAATCGAGAAATCACAAAAAGTGGTGAAATTTTGGATCAGAGTCCAATAATTTGGGAAATTGGAGTAGCTAATGGATGCTTTCCGGTCACAACGTATCGAGAATCGACTTCGTCGGAATTCGACGAATTTTTACGGATTTCCCTAGCGGTACCACTAGGAAAAATCACCAAAATCGAGAAATCGCAAAGAGTGGTGAAATTTTGGATCTGAGTCCAATAATTCGGGAAAACTCGATTGGAGTAGCTACTGGAAGCTTGCCGGTCACAACGCATCGAGAATCGGCTTCGTCGGAATCCGACGAATTTTTACCCCAAGGGAAAATCACCAAAATCGAGAAATCGCAAAAAGTGGTGAAATTTTGGATCCGAGTCCAATAATTCTGGAAAACTCGATTGGAGTAGCTACTGGAAGTTTGCCGGTCACAACGCATCGAGAATCGGATTCGTCAGAATCCGACGAATTTTTACTCATAGGAAAAATCACCAAAATCGAGAAATAGCAAAAAGTGGTGAAATTTTTGATTCGAGTCCAATAATTCGGGAAAACTCGATTGGAGTAGCTACTGGAAGCTTGTCGGTCACAACGCATCGAGAATCGGCTTCGTCAGAATCCGACGAATTTTTACGGATTTCCCTAGGGGTACCACTAGAGAAAATCACCAAAATCGAGAAATCGCAAAAAGTGGTGAAATTTTTGGTCTGTGTCCAATAATTCGGGAAAACTCGATTGGAGTAGCTACTGGAAGCTTGCCGGTCACAACGCATCGAGAATCGCTTTCGTCGGAAGCCGACGAATTTTTACCCCCAGGGAAAATCACCAAAATCGAGAAATCGCAAAAAGTGGTGAAATTTTGGATCCGAGTCCAATAATTTGGGAAATTGGAGTAGCAACTGGATACTTGCCGGTCACAATGCATCGAGAATCGACTTCGTCGGAATCCGACGAATTGTTACGGATTTTCCTAGGGGTACCACTATGGAAAATCACCAAAATTAAGAAATCGCAGAAAGTGGTGAAATTTTGGATCCGAGTCCAATAATTTTGGAAAACTCGATTGGAGTAGCTACTGGAAACTCTCCGGTCACAACACATCTAGAATCGGCTTCATCGGAATCCGACGAATTTTTACGGATTTTCCTAGGGGTACCACTAGGGAAAATCACAAAAATTAAGAAATCGCAATAAGTGGTGAAATTTTGGATCCGAGTCCAATAATTCGGGAAAACTCGATTGGAGTAGCTACTGGAAACTTGCCGGTCACAACACATCGAGAATCGGCTTCGTCGGAATCCGACGAATTTTTACCACTAGGGAAAATCACCGAAATCGAGAAATCGCAAAAAGTGGTGAAATTTTGGATCCAAGTCCAATAATTCGGGAAAACTCGATTGGAGTAGCTACTGGAAGCTTGCCGGTCACAACGCATCGAGAATCGGCCTTAACGAAATCCGACGAATTTTTACCCCTAGGGAAAATCACCAAAATCGAGAAATCGCAAAAAGTGTTAAAATTTTGGATCCGAGTCCAAATATTTTGGAAAACTCGATTGGAGTAGCTAATGGAAGCTTGCCGGTCACAACACATCGAGAATCGGCTTCGTCGGAATGCGACGAAATTTTACGGATTTCCCTAGGGGTACCACTAAGGAAAATCACCAAAATCGAGAAATCGCAAAAAGTGGTGAAATTTTGGATCCGAGTCCAATAATTCGGGAAAACTCGATTTGAGTAGCTACTGGGAGCTTGCCGGTCACAACGCATCGAGAATCGGTTTCGTTGGAATCCGACGAATTTTTACGGATTTTCCTAGGGGTATTACTAGTGAAAATCACCAAAATCGAGAAATCGCAAAAAGTGGTGAAATTTTAGATCCGAGTCCAATAATTCGGGTAAACTCGATTGGAGTAGCTACTGGAAGCTTGCCGGTCACAACGCATCGAGAATCGGCTTCGTCGGAATCCGACGAATTTTTACCCCTAGAGAAAATCACCAAAATCGAAAAATCGCAAAAAGTTGTGAAATTTTGGATCTGAGTCCAATAATTTTGGAAAACTCGATTGGAGTAACTACTGGAAGCTTGCCGGTCACAACGCATCGAGAATCGGCTCCGTCGGAATCCGATGAATTTTTACAGATTTCCCTAGGGGTACAACTAGGTAAAATCACCAAAATCGAGAAATCGCAAAAAGTGGTGAAATTTTTTATCCGAGTCCAATAATTCGGGTAAACTCGATTGGAGTAGCTACTGGAAGTTTGCCGGTCACAACGCATCGAGGATCGGCTTCATCGGAATCCGACGAATTTTTATGGATTTTCCTAGGGATACCACTAGGGAAAATCACCAAAATCGAGAAATCGCAAAAAGTGGTGAAATTTTGGATCCGAGTCCAATAATTCGGGAAAACTCAATTGGAGTAGCTACTGGAAGCTTGCCGGTCACAATGCATCGAGAATCGGCTTCATCGAAATCCGACGAATTTTTACCCCTAGGGAAAATCACCATAACCGAGAAATCGCAAAAAGTGGTGAAATTTTGGATCCGAGTCCAATAATTTGGGTAAATGCGATTGGAGTAGCTACTGGAAGCTTGCCGGTCACAACGCATCGAGAATCAGTTTCGTCGGAATCCGACGAATTTTTACGGATTTCCCTAGGGGTACCACTATGGAAAATCACCAAAATCGAGAAATCGCAAAAAGTGGTGAAATTTTTGATCCGAGTCAAATAATTCGGGAAAACTCGATTGGAGTAGCTACTGGAAGCTTGCCGGTCACAACGAATCGAGAATCGGCTTCGTCGGAATCCGACGAATTTTTACGGATTTCCCTAGGGGTACCACTAGTGAAAATCACCAAAATCGAGAAATCGCAAAAAGTGGTGAAATTTTAGATCCGAGTCCAATAATTCGGGTAAAGTCGATTGGAGTAGCTACTGGAAGCTTGCCTGTCACAACGCATCGAGAATCGGCTTCGTCGGAATACGACGAATTTTTACGGATTTTCCTAGGGGTACCACTAGGGAAAATCACCAAAATTAAGAAATCGCAGAAAGTGGTGAAATTTTGGATCCGAGTCCAATAATTCGGGAAAACTCGATTGGAGTAGCTACTGGAAACTTGCCGGTCACAACACATCGAGAAACGGCTTCGTCGGAATCCGACGAATTTTGACCCCTAGGGAAAATCACCAAAATCGAGAAATCGCAAAAAGTGGTGAAATTTTTGATCCGAGTCCAATAATTCGGGTAAACTCGATTGGAGTAGCTACTAGAAGCTTTTCGATCACAACGCATCGAGAATCGGTTTCGTCGGAAGCCGACGAATTTTTACCCCCAGGGAAAATCACCAAAATCGAGAAATCGCAAAAAGTGGTGAAATTTTGGATCCAAGTCCAATAATTTGGGAAATTGGAGTAGCTACTGGATGCTTGCCGGTCACAACGCATCGAGAATTGACTTCGTCGGAATTCGACGAATTTTTACGGATTTCCCTAGCGGTACCACTAGGGAAAATCATCAAAATCGAGAAATCGCAAAAAGTGGTGAAATTTTTGATCTGAGTCCAATAATTCGGGAAAAACTCGATTGGAGTAGCTACTGGAAGCTTGCCGGTCACAACGCATCGAGAATCGGCTTCGTCGAAATCCGACGAATTTTTACCCCAAGGGAAAATCACCAAAATCGAGAAATCGCAAAAAGTGGTGAAATTTTGGATCCGAGTCCAATAATTCGGGAAAACTCATTTGGAGTAGCTACTGGAAGCTTGCCGGTCACAACACATCGAGAATCGGATTCGTTAGAATCCGACGAATTTTTATCCCTAGGGAAAATCACCAAAATCGAGAAATCACAAAAAGTGGTGAAATTATGGATCCGAGTCCAATAATTCGGGAAAACTCGATTGGAGTAGCTACTGGAAACTTGCCGGTCACAACACATCGAGAATCGGCTTCGTCGGAATCCGACGAATTTTTACCACTAGGGAAAATCACCAAAATCGAGAAATCGCAAAAAGTGGTGAAATTTTGGATCCGAGTCCAATAATTCGGGAAAACTCAATTGGAGTAGCTACTGGAAGCTTGCCGGTCACAACGCATTGAGAATCGGCTTCGTCGGAATCCGATGAATTTTTACGGATTTCCCTAGGGGTACCACTAGGGAAAATCACCAAAATCGAGAAATCGCAAAAAATGGTGAAATTTTTGATCCGAGTCCAATAATTTAGGAAAACTCGATCGGATTAGCTACTGGAAGCTTGCCGGTCACAACGTATCGAGAATCGGCTTCGTCGGAAGTCGACAAATATTTACGGATTTCCCTAGGGGTACCACTAGGGAAAATCACCAAAATCGAGAAATCGCAAAAAGTGGTGAAATTTTTGATTCGAGTCCAATAATTCGGGAAAACTCGATTGGAGTAGCTACTGGAAGCTTGCCGGTCACAACGCATCGAGAATCGGATTCGCCAGAATCCGATGAATTTTTATCCCTAGGAAAAATCACCAAAATCGAGAAATCGCAAAAAGTGATGAAATTTTGGATCCAAGTCCAATAATTCGGGAAAACTCGATTGGAGCAGCTACTGGAAGCTTGCCGGTCACAACGCATCGAGAATCGGCTTCGTCGGAATCCGACGAATTTTTACCCCTAGAGAAAATCACCAAAATCGAAAAATCGCAAAAAGTGGTGAAATTTTGGATCTGAGTCCAATAATTTTGGAAAACTCGATTGGAGTAACTACTGGAAGCTTGCCGGTCACAACGCATCGAGAATCGGCTCCGTCGGAATCCGATGAATTTTTACAGATTTCCCTAGGGGTACAACTAGGTAAAATCACCAAAATCGAGAAATCGCAAAAAGTGGTGAAATTTTTGATCCGAGTCCAATAATTCGGGTAAACTCGATTGGAGTAGCTACTGGAAGTTTGCCGGTCACAACGCATCGAGGATCGGCTTCATCGGAATCCGACGAATTTTTATGGATTTCCCTAGGGATACCACTAGGGAAAATCACCAAAATCGAGAAATCGCAAAAAGTGGTGAAATTTTGGATCCGAGTCCAATAATTCGGGAAAACTCGATTGGAGTAGCTACTGGAAGCTTGCCGGTCACAACGCATCGAGAATCGGCTTCATCGAAATCCGACGAATTTTTACCCCTATGGAAAATCACCATAACCGAGAAATCGCAAAAAGTGGTGAAATTTTGGATCCGAGTCCAATAATTTGGGTAAACTCAATTGGAGTAGCTACTGGAAGCTTGCCGGTCGCAACGCATCGAGAATCGGTTTTGTCGGAATCCAACGAATATTAACGGATTTCCCTAGGGGTACCACTAGGGAAAATCACCAAAATCGAGAAATCGCAAAAAGTGGTGAAATTTTTGATTCGAGTCCAATAATTCGGGTAAACTCGATTGGAGTAGCTACTGGAAGCTTGCCGGTCACAACGCATCGAGAATCGGATTCGTCAGAATCCGACGAATTTTTATCCCTAGGAAAAATCACCAAAATCGAGAAATCTCAAAAAGTGGTGAAATTTTGGATCCAAGTCCAATAATTCGGGAAAACTCGATTGGAGCAGCTACTGGAAGCTTGCCGGTCACAACGCATCGAGAATCGGCTTCGTCGGAATTCGACGAATTTTATGGATTTCCCTAGGGGTACCACTAGTGAAAATTACAAAAATCGAGAAATCGCAAAAAGTGGTGAAATTTTCGATCCGAGTCCAATAATTCGGGTAAACTCGATTGGAGTAGCTACTGGAAGCTTGCCGGTCACAACGCATCGAGAATCGCTTTCGTATGAAGCCGACGAATTTTTACCCCCAGGGAAAATCACCAAAATCGAGAAATCGCAAAAAGTGGTGAAATTTTGGATCCGAGTCCAATAATTTGGGAAATTGGAGTAGCAACTGGATACTTGCCGGTCACAACGCATCGAGAATCGACTTCGTCGGAATCCGACGAATTTTTACGGATTTTCCTAGGGGTACCACTAGGGAAAATCACCAAAATTATGAAATCGCAGAAAGTGGTGAAATTTTGGATCCGAGTCCAATAATTCGGGAAAACTCGATTGGAGTAGCTACTGGAAACTTGTCGGTCACAACACATCGAGAATCGGCTTCGTCGGAATCCGACGAATTTTTACGGATTTTCCTAGGGGTACCACTAGGGAAAATCACCAAAATTAAGAAATCGCAGAAAGTGGTGAAATTTTGGATCCGAGTCCAATAATTCGGGAAAACTCGATTGGAGTAGCTACTGGAAACTTGCCGGTCACAACACATCGAGAATCGGCTTCGTCGGAATCCGACGAATTTTTACCACTAGGGATAATCACCAAAATCGAGAAATCGCAAAAAGTGGTGAAATTTTGGATCCGAGTCCAATAATTCGGGAAAACTCAATTGGAGTAGCTACTGGAAGCTTGCCGGTCACAACGCATTGAGAATCGGCTTCGTCGGAATCCGACGAATTTTTACGGATTTCCCTAGGGGTACCACTAGGGAAAATCACCAAAATCGAGAAATCGCAAAAACTGGTGATATTTTTGATCCGAGTTCAATAATTTGGGAAAACTCGATCGGATTAGCTACTGGAAGCTTGCCGGTCACAACGTATCGAGAATCGGCTTCGTCGGAAGTCGACAAATATTTACGGATTTCCCTAGGGGTACCACTAGGGAAAATCACCAAAATCGAGAAATCGCAAAAAGTGGTGAAATTTTTGAATCGAGTCCAATAATTCGGGAAAACTCGATTGGAGTAGCTACTGGAAGCTTGCCGGTCACAACGCATCGAGAATCGGATTCGTCAGAATCCGACGAATTTTTATCCCTAGGAAAAATCACCAAAATCGAGAAATCGCAAAAAGTGGTGAAATTTTGGATCCAAGTCCAATAATTCGGGAAAACTCGATTGGAGCAGCTACTGGAAGCTTGCCGGTCACAACGCATCGAGAATCGGCTTCGTCGGAATCCAACGAATTTTTACCCCTAGAGAAAATCACCAAAATCGAAAAATCGCAAAAAGTGGTGAAATTTTGGATCTGAGTCCAATAATTTTGGAAAACTCGATCGGAGTAACTACTGGAAGCTTGCCGGTCACAACGCATCGAGAATCGGCTCCGTCGAAATCCGATGAATTTTTACAGATTTCCCTAGGGGTACAACTAGGTAAAATCACCAAAATCGAGAAATCGCAAAAAGTGGTGAAATTTTTGATCCGAGTCCAATAATTCGGGTAAACTCGATTGGAGTAGCTACTGGAAGTTTGCCGGTCACAACGCATCGAGGATCGGCTTCATCGGAATCCGACGAATTTTTATGGATTTCCCTAGGGATACCACTAGGGAAAATCACCAAAATCGAGAAATCGCAAAAAGTGGTGAAATTTTGGATCCGAGTCTAATAATTCGGGAAAACTCGATTGGAGTAGCTACTGGAAGCTTGCCGGTCACAACGCATCGAGAATCGGCTTCATCGAAATCCGACGAATTTTTACCCCTATGGAAAATCACCATAACCGAGAAATCGCAAAAAGTGGTGAAATTTTGGATCCGAGTCCAATAATTTGGGTAAACTCAATTGGAGTAGCTACTGGAAGCTTGCCGGTCGCAACGCATCGAGAATCGGTTTTGTCGGAATCCAACGAATATTAACGGATTTCCCTAGGGGTACCACTAGGGAAAATCACCAAAATCGAGAAATCGCAAAAAGTGGTGAAATTTTTGATTCGAGTCCAATAATTCGGGTAAACTCGATTGGAGTAGCTACTGGAAGCTTGCCGGTCACAACGCATCGAGAATCGGATTCGTCAGAATCCGACGAATTTTTATCCCTAGGAAAAATCACCAAAATCGAGAAATCGCAAAAAGTGGTGAAATTTTGGATCCAAGTCCAATAATTCGGGAAAACTCGATTGGAGCAGCTACTGGAAGCTTGCCGGTCACAACGCATCGAGAATCGGCTTCGTCGGAATTCGACGAATTTTATGGATTTCCCTAGGGGTACCACTAGTGAAAATTACAAAAATCGAGAAATCGCAAAAAGTGGTGAAATTTTTGATCCGAGTTCAATAATTCGGGTAAACTCGATTGGAGTAGCTACTGGAAGCTTGCCGGTCACAACGCATCGAGAATCGCTTTCGTATGAAGCCGACGAATTTTTACCCCTAGGGAAAATCACCAAAATCGAGAAATCGCAAAAAGTGGTGAAATTTTGGATCCGAGTCCAATAATTTGGGAAATTGGAGTAGCAACTGGATACTTGCCGGTCACAACGCATCGAGAATCGACTTCGTCGGAATCCGACGAATTTTTACGGATTTTCCTAGGGGTACCACTAGGGAAAATCACCAAAATTATGAAATCGCAGAAAGTGGTGAAATTTTGGATCCGAGTCCAATAATTCGGGAAAACTCGATTGGAGTAGCTACTGGAAACTTGTCGGTCACAACACATCGAGAATCGGCTTCGTCGGAATCCGACGAATTTTTACGGATTTTCCTAGGGGTACCACTAGGGAAAATCACCAAAATTAAGAAATCGCAGAAAGTGGTGAAATTTTGGATCCGAGTCCAATAATTCGGGAAAACTCGATTGGAGTAGCTACTGGAAACTTGCCGGTCACAACACATCGAGAATCGGCTTCGTCGGAATCCGACGAATTTTTACCACTAGGGATAATCACCAAAATCGAGAAATCGCAAAAAGTGGTGAAATTTTGGATCCGAGTCCAATAATTCGGGAAAACTCAATTGGAGTAGCTACTGGAAGCTTGCCGGTCACAACGCATTGAGAATCGGCTTCGTCGGAATCCGACGAATTTTTACGGATTTTCCTAGGGGTACCACTAGGGAAAATCACCAAAATCGAGAAATCGCAAAAACTGGTGAAATTTTTGATCCGAGTCCAATAATTTGGGAAAACTCGATCGGATTAGCTACTGGAATCTTGCCGGTCACAACGTATCGAGAATCGGCTTCGTCGGAAGTCGACAAATATTTACGGATTTCCCTAGGGGTACCACTAGGGAAAATCACCAAAATCGAGAAATCGCAAAAAGTGGTGAAATTTTTGATTCGAGTCCAATAATTCAGGAAAACTCGATTGGAGTAACTACTGGAAGCTTGCCGGTCACAACGCATCGAGAATCGGATTCGTCAGAATCCGACGAATTTTTATCCCTAGGAAAAATCACCAAAATCGAGAAATCGCAAAAAGTGGTGAAATTTTGGATCCAAGTCCAATAATTCGGGAAAACTCGATTGGAGCAGCTACTGGAAGCTTGCCGGTCACAACGCATCGAGAATCGGCTTCGTCGGAATCCGACGAATTTTTACCCCTAGAGAAAATCACCAAAATCGAAAAATCGCAAAAAGTGGTGAAATTTTGGATCTGAGTCCAATAATTTTGGAAAACTCGATTGGAGTAACTACTGGAAGCTTGCCGGTCACAACGCATCGAGAATCGGCTCCGTCGAAATCCGATGAATTTTTACAGATTTCCCTAGGGGTACAACTAGGTAAAATCACCAAAATCGAGAAATCGCAAAAAGTGGTGAAATTTTTTATCCGAGTCCAATAATTCGGGTAAACTCGATTGGAGTAGCTACTGGAAGTTTGCCGGTCACAACGCATCGAGGATCGGCTTCATCGGAATCCGATGAATTTTTATGGATTTCCCTAGGGATACCACTAGGGAAAATCACCAAAATCGAGAAATCGCAAAAAGTGGTGAAATTTTGGATCCGAGTCTAATAATTCGGGAAAACTCGATTGGAGTAGCTACTGGAAGCTTGCCGGTCACAACGCATCGAGAATCGGCTTCATCGAAATCCGACGAATTTTTACCCCTATGGAAAATCACCATAACCGAGAAATCGCAAAAAGTGGTGAAATTTTGGATCCAAGTCCAATAATTCGGGAAAACTCGATTGGAGCAGCTACTGGAAGCTTGCCGGTCACAACGCATCGAGAATCGGCTTCCTCGGAATCCGACGAATTTTTACGGATTTCCCTAGAGGTACCACTAGTGAAAATCACCAAAATCGAGAAATCGCAAAAAGTGGTGAAATTTTAGATCCGAGTCCAATAATTCGGGTAAAGTCGATTGGAGTAGCTACTGGAAGCTTGCCTGTCACAACGCATCGAGAATCGGCTTCGTCGGAATCCGACGAATTTTTACGGATTTTCCTAGGGGTACCACTAGGGAAAATCACCAAAATTAAGAAATCGCAGAAAGTGGTGAAATTATGGATCCGAGTCCAATAATTCGGGAAAACTCGATTGGAGTAGCTACTGGAAACTTGCCGGTCACAACACATCGAGAATCGGCTTCATCGGAATCCGACGAATTTTTACCCCTAGGGAAAATCACCAAAATCGAGAAATCGCAAAAAGTGGTGAAATTTTGGATCCGAGTCCAATAATTCGGGTAAACTCGATTGGAGTAGCTACTGGAAGCTTTCCGGTCACAACGCATTGAGAATCGGTTTCGTCGGAAGCCGACGAATTTTTACCCCCAGGGAAAATCACCAAAATCGAGAAATCGGAAAAAGTGTGAAATTTTGGATCCGAGTCCAATAATTTGGGAAATTGGAGTAGCTACTGGATGCTTGCCGGTCACAACGCATCGAGAATCGACTTCGTCGGAATTCGACGAATTTTTACGGATTTTCCTAGCGGTACTACTAGGGAAAATCACCAAAATCGAGAAATCGCAAAAAGTAGTGAAATTTTGGATCTGAGTCCAATAATTCGGGAAAACTCGATTGGAGTAGCTACTGGAAGCTTGCCGGTCACAACGCATCGAGAATCGGCTTCGTCGGAATCCGACGAATTTTTACCCCAAGGGAAAATCACCAAAATCGACAAATCGCAAAAAGTGGTGAAATTTTGGATCCGAGTCCAATAATTCGGGAAAACTCGTTTGGAGTAGCTACTGGAAGCTTGCCGGTCACAACGCATCGAGAATCGGATTCGTCATAATCCGACGAATTTTTATCCCTAGGGAAAATCACCAAAATCGAGAAATCGCAAAAAGTGGTGAAATTTTGGATCCGAGTCCAATAATTCGGGAAAACTCGATTAGAGTAGCTACTGGAAGCTTGCCGGTCACAACGCATCGAGAATCGGCTTCGTCGGAATTCGACGAATTTTACGGATTTCCCTAGGGGTACCACTAGTGAAAATTACAAAAATCGAGAAATCGCAAAAAGTGGTGAAATTTTGAATCCGAGTCCAATAATTCGGGTAAACTCAATTGGAGTAGCTACTGGAAGCTTGCCGGTCACAACGCATCGAGAATCGCTTTCGTCGGAAGCCGACGAATTTTTACCCCCAGGGAAAATCACCAAAATCGAGAAATCGCAAAAAGTGGTGAAATTTTTGATCCGAGTCAAATAATTTGGGAAATTGGAGTAGCAACTGGATACTTGCCGGTCACAACGCATCGAGAATCGACTTCGTCGGAATCCGACGAATTTTTACGGATTTTCCTAGGGGTACCACTAGGGAAAATCACCAAAATTATGAAATCGCAGAAAGTGGTGAAATTTTGGATCCGAGTCCAATAATTCGGGAAAACTCGATTGGAGTAGCTAATGGAAACTTGCCAGTCACAACACATCGAGAATCGGCTTCGTCGGAATCCGACGAATTTTTACGGATTTTCCTAGGGGTACCACTAGGGAAAATCACAAAAATTAAGAAATGGCAGAAAGTGGTGAAATTTTGGATCCGAGTCCAATAATTAGGGAAAACTCGATTGGAGTAGCTACTGGAAACTTGCCGGTCACAACACATCGAGAATCGGCTTCGTCGGAATCCAACGAATTTTTACCACTAGGGAAAATCACCAAAATCGAGAAATCGCAAAAAGTGGTGAAATTTTGGATCCGAGTCCAATAATTCGGGAAAAATCGATTGGAGTAGCTACTGGAAGCTTGCCGGTCACAACGCATTGAGAATCGGTTTCGTCGGAATCCGATGAATTTTTACGGATTTCCCTAGGGGTACCACTAGGGAAAATCACCAAAATCGAGAAATCGCAAAAAGTGGTGAAATTTTTGATCCTAGTCCAATAATTTGGGAAAACTCGATCGGATTAGCTACTGGAAGCTTGCCGGTCACAACGTATCGAGAATCGGCTTCGTCGGAAGTCGACAAATATTTACGGATTTCCCTAGGGGTACCACTAGGGAAAATCACCAAAATTGAGAAATCGCAAAAAGTGGTGAAATTTTTGATTCGAGTCCAATAATTCGGGAAAACTCGATTGGAGTAGCTACTGGAAGCTTGCCGGTCACAACGCATCGAGAATCGGATTCGTCAGAATCCGACGAATTTTTATCCCTAGGGAAAATCACCAAAATCGAGAAATCGCAAAAAGTGGTGAAATTTTGGATCCAAGTCCAATAATTCGGGAAAACTCGATTGAAGCAGCTACTGGAAGCTTGCCGGTCACAACGCATCGAGAATCGGCTTCGTCGAAATCCGACGAATTTTTACCCCTAAAGAAAATCACCAAAATCGAAAAATCGCAAAAAGTGGTGAAATTTTGGATCTGAGTCCAATAATTTTGGAAAACTCGATTGGAGTAACTACTGGAAGCTTGCCGGTCACAACGCATCGAGAATCGGCTCCGTCGAAATCCGATGAATTTTTACAGATTTCCCTAGGGGTACAACTAGGTAAAATCACCAAAATCAAGAAATCGCAAAAAGTGGTGAAATTTTTGATCCGAGTCCAATAATTCGGGTAAACTCGATTGGAATAGCTACTGGAAGTTTGGCGGTCACAACGCATCGAGGATCGGCTTAATCGGAATTCGACGAATTTTTATGGATTTCACCAAAATCACCAGGGAAAATCACCAAAATCGAGAAATCGCAAAAAGTGGTGAAATTTTGGATCCGAGTCCAATAATTCGGGAAAACTCGATTGGAGTAGCTACTGGAAGCTTGCCGGTCACAATGCATCGAGAATCGGCTTCATCGAAATCCGACGAATTTTTACCCCTATGGAAAATCACCATAACCGAGAAATCGCAAAAAGTGGTGAAATTTTGGATCCGAGTCCAATAATTTGGGTAAACTCGATTGGAGTAGCTACTGGAAGCTTGCCGGTCATTACGCATCGAGAATCAATTTCGTCGAAATCCGACGAATTTTTACGGATTTCCCTAGGGGTACCACTAGGGAAAATCACCAAAATCGAGAAATCGCAAAAAGTGGTGAAATTTTGGATCCGAGTCCAATAATTCGGGTAAACTCGATTGGAGTAGCTACTGGAAGCTTGCCGGTCACAACGCATCGAGAATCGGTTTTGTCGGAATCCAACGAATATTTACGGATTTCCCTAGGTGTACCACTAGGGAAAATCACCAAAATCGAGAAATCGCAAAAAGTGGTGAAATTTTGGATCCGAGTCAAATAATTCGGGAAAACTCGATTGGAGTAGCTACTGGAAGCTTTCCGGTCACAACGCATCGAGAATCGGCTTCGTCGGAATCCGACGAATTTTTACGGATTTCCCTAGGGGTACCACTAGTGAAAATCACCAAAATCGAGAAATCGCAGAAAGTGGTGAAATTTTGGATCCGAGTCCAATAATTCGAGTAAACTTGATTGGAGTAGCTACTGGAAGCTTTCCGGTCACAACGCATCGAGAATCGGTTTCGTCGGAAGCCGACGAATTTTTACCCCCACGGAAAATCACCAAAATCGAGAAATCGCAAAAAGTGTAAAATTTTGGATCCGAGTCCAATAATTTGGGAAATTGGAGTAGCTACTGGATGCTTGCCGGTCACAACGCATCGAGAATCGACTTCGTCGGAATTCGACGAATTTTTACGGATTTTCCTAGCGGTACCACTAGGAAAAATCACCAAAATCGAGAAATCGCAAAAAGTTGTAAAATTTTGGTTCTGAGTCCAATAATTCGGGAAAACTCGATTGGAGTAGCTACTGGAAACTTGCCGGTCACAACACATCGAGAATCGGCTTCGTCGGAATCCGACGAATTTTTACCACTAGGGAAAATCACCAAAATCGAGAAATCGCAAAAAGTGGTGAAATTTTGGATCCGAGTCCAATAATTCGGGAAAAATCGATTGGAGTAGCTATTGGAAGCTTGCCGGTCACAACGCATTGAGAATCGGCTTCGTCGGAATCCGACGAATTTTTACGGATTTCCCTAGGGGTACCACTAGGGAAAATCACCAAAATCGAGAAATCGCAAAAAGTGGTGAAATTTTTGATCCGAGTCCAATAATTTGGGAAAACTCGATCGGATTAGCTACTGGAAGCTTGCCGGTCACAACGTATCGAGAATCGGCTTCGTCGGAAGTCGACAAATATTTACGGATTTCCCTAGGGGTACCACTAGGGAAAATCACCAAAATTGAGAAATCGCAAAAAGTGGTGAAATTTTTGATTCGAGTCCAATAATTCGGGAAAACTCGATTGGAGTAGCTACTGGAAGCTTGCCGGTCACAACGCATCGAGAATCGGATTCGTCAGAATCCGACGAATTTTTATCCCTAGGGAAAATCACCAAAATCGAGAAATCGCAAAAAGTGGTGAAATTTTGGATCCAAGTCCAATAATTCGGGAAAACTCGATTGAAGCAGCTACTGGAAGCTTGCCGGTCACAACGCATCGAGAATCGGCTTCGTCGAAATCCGACGAATTTTTACCCCTAGAGAAAATCACCAAAATCGAAAAATCGCAAAAAGTGGTGAAATTTTGGATCTGGGTCCAATAATTTTGGAAAACTCGATTGGAGTAACTACTGGAAGCTTGCCGGTCACAACGCATCGAGAATCGGCTCCGTCGAAATCCGATTAATTTTTACAGATTTCCCTAGGGGTACAACTAGGTAAAATCACCAAAATCAAGAAATCGCAAAAAGTGGTGAAATTTTTGATCCGAGTCCAATAATTCGGGTAAACTCGATTGGAGTAGCTACTGGAAGTTTGGCGGTCACAACGCATCGAGGATCGGCTTCATCGGAATTCGACGAATTTTTATGGATTTCCCTAGGGATACCACTAGGGAAAATCACCAAAATCGAGAAATCGCAAAAAGTGGTGAAATTTTGGATCCGAGTCCAATAATTCGGGAAAACTCGATTGGAGTAGCTACTGGAAGCTTGCCAGTCACAATGCATCGAGAATCGACTTCATCGAAATCCGACGAATTTTTACCCCTATGGAAAATCACCATAACCGAGAAATCGCAAAAAGTGGTGAAATTTTGGATCCGAGTCCAATAATTTGGGTAAACTCGATTGGAGTAGCTACTGGAAGCTTGCCGGTCACAACGCATCGAGAATCAGTTTCGTCGGAATTCGACGAATTTTTACGGATTTCCCTAGGGGTACCACTAGGGAAAATCACCAAAATCGAGAAATCGCAAAAAGTGGTGAAATTTTGGATCCGAGTCCAATAATTCGGGTAAACTCGATTGGAGTAGCTACTGGAAGCTTGCCGGTCACAACGCATCGAGAATCGGTTTTGTCGGAATCCAACGAATATTTACGGATTTCCCTAGGGGTACCACTAGGGAAAATCACCAAAATCGAGAAATCGCAAAAAGTGGTGAAATTTTGGATCCGAGTCAAATAATTTGGGAAAACTCGATTGGAGTAGCTACTGGAAGCTTTCCGGTCACAACGAATCGAGAATCGGCTTCGTCGGAATCCGACGAATTTTTACGGATTTCCCTAGGGGTACCACTAGTGAAAATCACCAAAATCGAGAAATCGCAGAAAGTGGTGAAATTTTGGATCCGAGTCCAATAATTCGGGTAAACTTGATTGGAGTAGCTATTGGAAGCTTTCCGGTCACAACGCATCGAGAATCGGTTTCGTCGGAAGCCGACGAATTTTTACCCCCAGGGAAAATCACCAAAATCGAGAAATCGCAAAAAGTGTAAAATTTTGGATCCGAGTCCAATAATTTGGGAAATTGGAGTAGCTACTGGATGCTTGCCGGTCACAACGCATCGAGAATCGACCTCGTCGGAATTCGACGAATTTTTACGGATTTTCCTAGCGGTACCACTAGGGAAAATCACCAAAATCGAGAAATCGCAAAAAGTGGTGAAATTTTGGATCCGAGTCCAATAATTCGGGAAAACTCGTTTGGAGTAGCTACTGGAAGCTTGCCGGTCACAACGCATCGAGAATCGGATTCGTCAGAATCCGACAAATTTTTATCCCTAGGGAAAATCACCAAAATCGAGAAATCGCAAAAAGTGGTGAAATTTTGAATCCGAGTCCAATAATTCGGGTAAACTCGATTGGAGTAGCTACTGGAAGCTTGCCGGTCACAACGCATCGAGAATCGCTTTCGTCGAAAGCCGACGAATTTTTAACCCCAGGGAAAATCACCAAAATCGAAAAATCGCAAAAAGTGGTGAAATTTTGGATTCGAGTCCAATAATTTGGGAAATTGGAGTAGCAACTGGATACTTGCCGGTCACAACGCATCGAGAATCGACTTCGTCGGAATCCGACGAATTTTTACGGATTTTCCTAGGGGTACCACTAGGGAAAATCACCAAAATTAAAAAATCGCAGAAAGTGGTGAAATTTTGGATCCGAGTCCAATAATTCGGGAAAACTCGATTGGAGTAGCTACTGGAAACTTGCCGGTCACAACACATCGAGAATCGGCTTCGTCGGAATCCGACGAATTTTTACGGATTTTCCTAGGGGTACCACTAGGGAAAATCACCAAAATTAAGAAATCGCAGAAAGTGGTGAAATTTTGGATCCGAGTCCAATAATTCGGGAAAACTCGATTGGAGTAGCTACTGGAAACTTGCCGGTCACAACACATCGAGAATCGGCTTCGTCGGAATCCGACGAATTTTTACCACTAGGGAAAATCACCAAAATCGAGAAATCGCAAAAAGTGGTGAAATTTTGGATCCGAGTCCAATAATTCGGGAAAACTCGATTGGAGTAGCTACTGGAAGCTTGCCGGTCACAACGCATTGAGAATCGGCTTCGTTAGAATCCGACGAATTTTTACGGATTTCCCTAGGGGTACCACTAGGGAAAATCACCAAAATCGAGAAATCGCAAAAAGTGGTGAAATTTTTGATCCGAGTCCAATAATTTGGGAAAACTCAATCGGATTAGCTACTGGAACCTTGCCGGTCACAACGTATCGAGAATCGGCTTCGTCGGAAGTCGACAAATATTTACGGATTTTCCTAGGGGTACCACTAGGGAAAATCACCAAAATCGAGAAATCGCAAAAATTGGTAAAATTTTTGATTCGAGTCCAATAATTCGGGAAAACTCGATTGGAGTAGCTACTGGAAGCTTGCCGGTCACAACGCATCGAGAATCGGATTCGTCAGAATCCGACAAATTTTTATCCCTAGGGAAAATCACCAAAATCGAGAAATTGCAAAAAGTGGTGAAATTTTGGATCCAAGTCCAATAATTCGGGAAAACTCGATTGGAGTAGCTACTGGAAGCTTGCCGGTCACAACGCATCGAGAATCGGCTTCGTCGGAATCCGATGAATTTTTACCCCTAGAGAAAATCACCAAAATCGAAAAATCGCAAAAAGTGGTAAAATTTTGGATCTGAGTCCAATAATTTTGGAAAACTCGATTGGAGTAACTACTGGAAGCTTTCCGGTCACAACGCATCGAGAATCGGCTCCGTCGGAATCCGATGAATTTTTACATATTTCCCTAGGGGTACAACAAGGTAAAATCACCAAAATCGAGAAATCGCAAAAAGTGGTGAAATTTTTGATCCGAGTCCAATAATTCGGGTAAACTCGATTGGAGTAGCTACTGGAAGTTTGCCGGTCACAACGCATCGAGGATCGGCTTCATCGGAATCCGACGAATTTTTATGGATTTCCCTAGGGATACCACTAGGGAAAATCACTAAAATCGAGAAATCGCAAAAAGTGGTGAAATTTTGGATCCGAGTCTAATAATTCGGGAAAACTCGATTGGAGTAGCTACTGGAAGCTTGCCGGTCACAACGCATCGACAATCGGCTTCATCGAAATCCGACGAATTTTTACCCCTAGGGAAAATCACCATAACCGAGAAATCGCAAAAAGTGGTGAAATTTTGGATCCGAGTCCAATAATTTGGGTAAACTCCATTGGAGTAGCTACTGGAAGTTTCCGGTCACAACGCATCGAGAATCAGTTTCGTCGGAATCCGATGAATTTTTACGGATTTCCCTAGGGGTACCACTAGGGAAAATCACCAAAATCGAGAAATCGCAAAAAGTGGTGAAATTTTGAATCCGAGTCCAATAATTCGGGTAAACTCGATTGGAGTAGCTACTGGAAGCTTGCCGGTCACAACGCATCGAGAATCAGTTTTGTCGGAATCCAACGAATATTTACGGATTTCCCTAGGGGTACCACTAGGGAAAATCACCAAAATCGAGAAATCGCAAAAAGTGGTGAAATTTTGGATCCGAGTCAAATAATTCGGGAAAACTCGATTGGAGTAGCTACTGGAAGCTTTCCGGTCACAACGCATCGAGAATCGGCTTCGTCGGAATTCGACGAATTTTTACGGATTTCCCTAGGGGTACCACGAGTGAAAATCACCAAAATCGAGAAATCGCAAAAAGTGGTGAAATTTTAGATCCGAGTCCAATAATTCGGGTAAAGTCGATTGGAGTAGCTACTGGAAGCTTGCCTGTCACAACGCATCGAGAATCGGCTTCGTCGGAATCCGACGAATTTTTACGGATTTCCCTAGGGGTACCACTAGGGAAAATCACCAAAATCGAGAAATCGCAAAAAGTGGTGAAATTTTTGATCTGAGTCCAATAATTCGGGAAAACTCGATTGGAGTAGCTACTGGAAGCTTGCCGGTCACAACGCATCGAGAATCGGCTTCGTCGGAATCCGACGAATTTTTACCCCAAGGGAAAATCACCAAAATCGAGAAATCGCAAAAAGTGGTGAAATTTTGGATCCAAGTCCAATAATACGGGAAAACTCGTTTGGAGTAGCTACTGGAAGCTTGCCGGTCACAACGCATCGAGAATCGGATTCGTCAGAATCCGACGATTTTTTATCGCTAGGGAAAATCACCAAAATCGAGAAATCGCAAAAAGTGGCGAAATTTTGGATCCGAGTCCAATAATTCGGGAAAACTCGATTAGAGTAGCTACTGGCAGCTTGCCGGTCACAACGCATCGAGAATCGGCTTCGTCGGAATTCGACGAATTTTACGGATTTCCCTAGGGGTACCACTAGTGAAAATTACAAAAATCGAGAAATCGCAAAAAGTGGTGAAATTTTGAATCCGAGTCCAATAATTCGGGTAAACTCGATTGGAGTAGCTACTGGAAGCTTGCCGGTCACAACGCATCGAGAATCGCTTTCGTCGGAAGCCGACGAATTTTTACCCCCAGGGAAAATCCCCAAAATCGAAAAATCGCAAAAAGTGGTAAAATTTTGGATCTGAGTCCAATAATTTTGGAAAACTCGATTGGAGTAACTACTGGAAGCTTTCCGGTCACAACGCATCGAGAATCGGCTCCGTCGGAATCCGATGAATTTTTACAGATTTCCCTAGGGGTACAACAAGGTAAAATCACCAAAATCGAGAAATCGCAAAAAGTGGTGAAATTTTTGATCCGAGTCCAATAATTCGGGTAAACTCGATTGGAGTAGCTACTGGAAATTTGCCGGTCACAACGCATCGAGGATCGGCTTCATCGGAATCCGACGAATTTTTATGGATTTTCCTAGGGATACCACTAGGGAAAATCACTAAAATCGAGAAATCACAAAAAGTGGTGAAATTTTGGATCCGAGTCCAATAATTCGGGAAAACTCGATTGGAGTAGCTACTGGAAGCTTGCCGGTCACAACGCATCGAGAATCGGCTTCATCGAAATCCGACGAATTTTTACCCCTAGGGAAAATCACCATAACCGAGAAATCGCAAAAAGTGGTGAAATTTTGGATCCGAGTCCAATAATTTGGGTAAACTCGATTGGAGTAGCTACTGGAAGCTTGCCGGTCACAACGCATCGAGAATCAGTTTCGTCGGAATCCGACGAATTTTTACGGATTTCCCTAGGGGTACCACTAGGGAAAATCACCAAAATCGAGAAATCGTAAAAAGTGGTGAAATTTTGGATCCGAGTCCAATAATTCGGGTAAAATCGATTGGAGTAGCTACTGGAAGCTTGCCGGTCACAACGCATCGAGAATCGGTTTTGTCGGAATCCAACGAATATTTATGGATTTCCCTAGGGGTACCACGATTGAAAATCACCAAAATCGAGAAATCGCAAAAAGTGGTGAAATTTTGGATCCGAGTCAAATAATTCGGGAAAACTCGATTGGAGTAGCTACTGGAAGCTTGCCGGTCACAACGCATCGAGAATCGGCTTCGTCGGAATCCGACGAATTTTTACGGATTTCCCTAGGGGTACCACTAGTGAAAATCACCAAAATCGAGAAATCGCAAAAAGTGGTGAAATTTTAGATCCGAGTCCAATAATTCGGGTAAAGTCAATTGGAGTAGCTACTGGAAGCTTGCCTATTACAACGCATCGAGAATCGGCTTCGTCGGAATCCGACGAATTTTTACGGATTTCCCTAGGGGTACCACTAGGGAAAATCACCAAAATCGAGAAATCGCAAAAAGTGGTGAAATTTTAGATCTGAGTCCAATAATTCGGGAAAACTCGATTGGAGTAGCTACTGGAAGCTTGCCGGTCACAACGCATCGAGAATCTGCTTCGTCGGAATCCGATGAATTTTTACCCCAAGGGAAAATCACCAAAATCGAAAAATCGCAAAAAGTGGTGAAATTTTGGATCCGAGTCCAATAATACGGGAAAACTCGTTTGGAGTAGCTACTGGAAGCTTGCCGGTCACAACGCATCGAGAATCGGATTCGTCAGAATCCGACGAATTTTTATCGCTAGGGAAAATCACCAAAATCGAGAAATCGCAAAAAGTGGTGAAATTTTGGATCCGAGTCCAATAATTCGGGAAAACTCGATTAGAGTAGCTACTGGAAGCTTGCCGGTCACAACGCATCGAGAATCGGCTTCGTCGGAATTCGACGAATTTTACGGATTTCCCTAGGGGTACCACTAGTGAAAATTACAAAAATCGAGAAATCGCAAAAAGTGGTGAAATTTTGAATCCGAGTCCAATAATTCGGGTAAACTCGATTGGAGTAGCTACTGGAAGCTTGCCGGTCACAACGCATCGAGAATCGTTTTCGTCGGAAGCCGACGAATTTTTACCCCCAGGGAAAATCACCAAAATCGAGAAATCGCAAAAAGTGGTGAAATTTTTGATCCGAGTCCAATAATTTGGGAAATTGGAGTAGCAACTAGATACTTGCCGGTCACAACGCATCGAGAATCGACTTCGTCGGAATCCGACGAATTTTTACGGATTTTCCTAGGGGTACCACTAGGGAAAATCACCAAAATTAAGAAATCGCAGAAAGTGGTGAAATTTTGGATCCGAGTCCAATAATTCGGGAAAAATCGATTGGAGTAGCTACTGGAAACTTGCCGGTCACAACACATCGAGAATCGGCTTCGTCGGAATCCGACGAATTTTTACGGATTTTCCTAAGGGTACCACTAGGGAAAATCACCAAAATTAAGAAATCACAGAAAGTGGTGAAATTTTGGATCCAAGTCCAATAATTCGGGAAAACTCGATTGGAGTAGCTACTGGAAACTTGCCGGTCACAACACATCGAGAATCGGCTTCGTCGGAATCCAATGAATTTTTACCACTAGGGAAAATCACCAAAATCGAGAAATCGCAAAAAGTGGTGAAATTTTGGATCCGAGTCCAATAATTCGGGAAAACTCGATTGGAGTAGCTACTGGAAGCTTGCCGGTCACAACGCATTGAGAATCGGCTTCGTCGGAATCCGACGAATTTTTACGGATTTCCCTAGGGGGTACCACTAGGGAAAATCACCAAAATCGAGAAATCGCAAAAAGTTGTGAAATTTTTGATCCGAGTCCAATAATTTGGGAAAACTCAATCGGATTAGCTACTGGAAGCTTGCCGGTCACAACGTATCGATAATCGGCTTCGTCGGAAGTCGACAAATATTTACGGATTTTCCTAGGGGTACCACTAGGGAAAATCACCAAAATCGAGAAATCGCAAAAAGTGGTGAAATTTTTGATTCGAGTCCAATAATTCGGGAAAACTCGATTGGAGTAGCTACTGGAAGCTTGCCGGTAACAACGCATCGAGAATCGGATTCGTCAGAATCCGACAAATTTTTATCCCTAGGGAAAATCACCAAAATCGAGAAATCGCAAAAAGTGGTGAAATTTTGGATCCAAGTCCAATAATTCGGGAAAACTCGATTGGAGTAGCTACTAGAAGTTTGCCGGTCACAACGCATCGAGAATCGGCTTCGTCGGAATCCGATGAATTTTTACCCCTAGAGAAAATCACCAAAATCGAAAAATCGCAAAAAGTGGTAAAATTTTGGATCTGAGTCCAATAATTTTGGAAAACTCGATTGGAGTAACTACTGGAAGCTTTCCGGTCACAACGCATCGAGAATCGGCTCCGTCGGAATCCGATGAATTTTTACAGATTTCCCTAGGGGTACAACAAGGTAAAATCACCAAAATCGAGAAATCGCAAAAAGTGGTGAAATTTTTATCCGAGTCCAATAATTCGGGTAAACTCGATTGGAGTAGCTACTGGAAGTTTGCCGGTCACAACGCATCGAGGATCGGCTTCATCGGAATCCGACGAATTTTTATGGATTTCCCTAGGGATACCACTAGGGAAAATCACTAAAATCGAGAAATCGCAAAAAGTGGTGAAATTTTGGATCCGAGTCCAATAATTCGGGAAAACTCGATTGGAGTAGCTACTGGAAGCTTGCCGGTCACAACGCATCGAGAATCGGCTTCATCGAAATCCGACGAATTTTTACCCCTATGGAAAATCACCATAACCGAGAAATCGCAAAAAGTGGTGAAATTTTGGATCCGAGTCCAATAATACGGGAAAACTCGATTGGAGTAGCTACTGGAAGCTTGCCGTTCACAACGCATCGAGAATCGGCTTCGTCGGAATCCGACGAATTTTTACGAATTTCCCTAGGGGTACCACTAGGGAAAATCACCAAAATCGAGAAATCGCAAAAAGTGGTGAAATTTTTGATCCGAGTCCAATAATTCAGGTAAACTCGATTGGAGTAGCTACTGGAAGCTTGCCGGTCACAACGCATCGAGAATCGGTTTTGTCGGAATCCAACGAATATTTACGGATTTCCCTAGGGGTACCACTAGGAAAAATCACCAAAATCGAGAAATCGCAAAAAGTAGTGAAATTTTGGATCCGAGTCAAATAATTCGGGAAAAATCGATTGGAGTAGCTACTGGAAGCTTTCCGGTCACAACGCATCGAGAATCGGCTTCGTCGGAATCCGACGAATTTTTACGGATTTCCCTAGGGGTACCACTAGTGAAAATCACAAAAATCGAGAAATCGCAAAAAGTGGTGAAATTTTAGATCCGAGTCCAATAATTCGGGTAAAGTCGATTGGAGTAGCTACTGGAAGCTTGCCTGTCACAACGCATCGAGAATCGGCTTCGTCGGAATCCGACGAATTTTTACGGATTTTCCTAGGGGTACCACTAGGGAAAATCACCAAAATTAAGAAATCGCAGAAAATGGTGAAATTTTGGATCCGAGTCCAATAATTCGGGAAAACTCAATTGGAGTAGCTACTGGAAACTTGCCGGTCACAACACATCGAGAATCGGCTTCGTCGGAATCCGACGAATTTTTACCCCTAGGGAAAATCACCAAAATCGAGAAATCGCAAAAAGTGGTAAAATTTTGGATCCGAGTCCAATAATTCGGGTAAACTCGATTGGAGTAGCTACTGGAAGCTTTCCGGTCACAACGCATCGAGAATCGGTTTCGTCGGAAGCCGACGAATTTTTACCCCCAGGGAAAATCACCAAAATCGAGAAATCGCAAAAAGTGGTGAAATTTTTGATCCGAGTCCAATAATTTGGGAAATTGGAGTAGCTACTGGATGCTTGCCGGTCACAACGCATCGAGAATCGACTTCGTCGGAATTCGACGAATTTTTACAGATTTTCCTAGCGGTACCACTAGGGAAAATCACTAAAATCGAGAAATCGCAAAAAGTGGTGAAATTTTTGATCTGAGTCCAATTATTCGGGAAAACTCGATTGGAGTAGCTACTGGAAGCTTGCCGGTCACAACGCATCGAGAATCGGCTTCGTCGAAATCCGACGAATTTTTACCCCAAGGGAAAATCACCAAAATCGAGAAATCGCAAAAAGTGGTGAAATTTTGGATCCGAGTCCAATAATTCGGGAAAACTCATTTGGAGTAGCTACTGAAAGCTTGCCGGTCACAACGCATCTAGAATCGGATTCGTCAGAATCCGATGAATTTTTATCCCTAGGGAAAATCACCAAAATCGAGAAATCGCAAAAAGTGGTGAAATTTTGGATCCGAGTCCAATAATTCGGGAAAACTCGATTAGAGTAGCTACTGGAAGCTTGCCGGTCACAACGCATCTAGAATCGGCTTCGTCGGAATTCGACGAATTTTACGGATTTCCCTAGGGGTACCACTAGTGAAAATTACAAAAATCGAGAAATCGCAAAAAGTTGTGAAATTTTGAATCCGAGTCCAATAATTCGGGTAAACTCGATTGGAGTAGCTACTGGAAGCATGCCGGTCACAACGCATCGAGAATTGGCTTCGTCGGAATCCGACGAATTTTTACGGATTTCCCTAGGGGTACCACTAGTGAAAATCACCAAAATCGAGAAATCGCAAAAAGTGGTGAAATTTTAGATCCGAGTCCAATAATTCGGGTAAAGTCGATTGGAGTAGCTACTGGAAGCTTGCCTGTCACAACGCATCGAGAATCGGCTTCGTCGGAATCCGACGAATTTTTACGGATTTTCCTAGGGGTACCACTAGGGAAAATCACCAAAATTAAGAAATCGCAGAAAGTGGTGAAATTTTGGATCCGAGTCCAATAATTCGGGAAAACTCGATTGGAGTAGCTACTGGAAACTTGCCGGTCACAACACATCGAGAATCGGCTTCGTCAGAATCCGACGAATTTTTACCCCTAGGGAAAATCACCAAAATCGAGAAATCGAAAAAAGTGGTGAAATTTTGGATCCGAGTCCAATAATTTGGGTAAACTCGATTGGAGTAGCTACTGGAAGCTTTCCGGTCACAACGCATCGAGAATCGTTTTCGTCGGAAGCCGACGAATTTTTACCCCTAGGGAAAATCACCAAAATTGAGAAATCGCAAAAAGTGGTGAAATTTTGGATCCGAGTCCAATAATTTGGGAAATTTGAGTAGCTACTGGATGCTTGCCGGTCACAACGCATCGAGAATCGACTTCGTCGGAATTCGACAAATTTTTACGGATTTCCCTAGCGGTACCACTAGGGAAAATCACCAAAATCGAGAAATCGCAAAAAGTGGTGAAATTTTGGATCTGAGTCCAATAATTCGGGAAAACTCGATTGGAGTAGCTACTGGAAGCTTGCCGGTCACAACGCATCGAGAATCGGCTTCGTCGGAATCCGACGAATTTTTACCCCAAGGAAAAATCACCAAAATCGAGAAATCGCAAAAAGTGGTGAAATTTTGGATCCGAGTCCAATAATTCGGGAAAACTCGATTATAGTAGCTACTGGAAGCTTGCCGGTCACAACGTATCGAGAATCGGCTTCGTCGGAATTCGACGAATTTTACGGATTTCCCTAGGGGTACCACTAGTGAAAATTACAAAAATCGAGAAATCGCAAAAAGTGGTGAAATTTTGAATCCGAGTCCAATAATTCGGGTAAACTCGATTGGAGTAGCTACTGGAAGCTTGCCGGTCACAACGCATCGAGAATCGCTTTCGTCGGAAGCCGACGAATTTTTACCCCCAGGGAAAATCACCAAAATCGAGAAATCGCAAAAAGTGGTAAAATTTTGGATCCGAGTCCAATAATTTGGGAAATTGGAGTAGCAACTGGATACTTGCCGGTCACAACGCATCGAGAATCGACTTCGTCGGAATCCGACGAATTTTTACGGATTTTCCTAGGGGTACCACTAGGGAAAATCAACAAAATTAAGAAATCGCAGAAAGTGGTGAAATTTTGGATCCGAGTCCAATAATTCGGGAAAACTCGATTGGAGTAGCTACTGGAAACTTGCCGATCACAACACATCGAGAATAGGCTTCGTCGAAATCCGACGAATTTTTACGGATTTTCCTAGGGGTACCACTAGGGAAAATCACCAAAATTAAGAAATCGCAGAAAGTGGTGAAATTTTGGATCCGAGTCCAATAATTCGGGAAAACTCGATTGGAGTAGCTACTGAAAACTTGCCGGTCACAACACATCGACAATCGGCTTCGTCGGAATCCGACGAATTTTTACCACTAGGGAAAATCACCAAAATCGAGAAATCGCAAAAAGTGGTGAAATTTTGGATCCGAGTCCAATAATTCGGGAAAACTCGATTTGAGTAGCTACTGGAAGCTTGCCGGTCACAACGCATTGAGAATCGGCTTCGTCGGAATCCGACGAATTTTTACGGATTTCCCTAGGGGTACCACTAGGGAAAATCACCAAAATCGAGAAATCGCAAAAAGTGGTGAAATTTTTGATCCGAGTCCAATAATTTGGGAAAACTCGATCGGATTAGCTACTGGAAGCTTGCCGGTCACAACGTATCGAGAATCGGCTTCGTCGGAAGTCGACAAATATTTACGGATTTCCCTAGGGGTACCACTAGGGAAAATCACCAAAATCGAGAAATCGCAAAAAGTGGTGAAATTTTTGATTCGAGTCCAATAATTCGGGAAAACTCGATTGGAGTAGCTACTGGAAGCTTGCCGGTCACAACGCATCGAGAATCGGATTCGTCAGAATCCGACGAATTTTTATCCCTAGGGAAAATCACCAAAATCAAGAAATCGCAAAAAGTGGTGAAATTTTGGATCCAAGTCCAATAATTCGGGAAAACTCGATTGGAGTAGCTACTGGAAGCTTGCCGGTCACAACGCATCGAGAATCGGCTTCGTCGGAATCCGACGAATGTTTACGGATTTCCCTAGGGGTACCACTAGGGAAAATCACCAAAATCGAGAAATCGCAAAAAGTGGTGAAATTTTGGATCCGAGTCCAATAATTCGGGTAAACTCGATGGGAGTAGCTACTGGAAGCTTGCCGGTCACAACGCATCGAGAATCGGATTTGTCGGAATCTGACGAATTTTTACGGATTTCCCTAGGGGTACCACTAGGAAAAATCACCAAAATCGAGAAATCGCAAAAAGTGGTGAAATTTTGAATCCGAGTCCAATAATTCGGGTAAACTCGATTGTAGTAGCTACTGTAAGCTTGCCGGTCACAACGTATCGAGAATCGGCTTCGTCGGAAGTCGACGAATTTTTATCCCTAGTGAAAATCACCAAAATCTAGAAATCGCAAAAAGTGGTGAACTTTTGGATCCGAGTCCAATAATTTGGGAAAACTCGATGCGAGTAGCTACTGGAAGCTTGTCGGTCACAACGCATCGAGAATCGGCTACGTCGGAATCCGACGAATTTTTACGGATTTCTCTAGGGGTACCACTAGGGAAATCACCAAAATCGAGAAATCGCAAAAAGTGGTGAAATTTTGGATTCGAGTCCAATAATTCGGGAAAACTCGATCGGATTAGCTACTGGAAGCTTGCCGGTCAAAATGTATCGACAATCGGCTTCATCGAAAGTCGACGAATATTTACGGATTTCCCTAGGGGTACCCCTAGGGAAAATCACCAAAATCGAGAAATCGCAAAAAGTGGTGAAATTTTGGATCCGAGTCCAATAATTCGGGAAAACTCGATTGGAGTAGCTACTGGAAACTTGCCGGTCACAACACATCGAGAATCGGCTTCGTCGGAATCCGACGAATTTTTACCCCTAGGGAAAATCACCAAAATCGAGAAATCGAAAAAAGTGGTGAAATTTTGGATCCGAGTCCAATAATTCGGGTAAACTCGATTGGACTAGCTACTGGAAGCTTTCCGGTCACAACGCATCGAGAATCGTTTTCGTCGGAAGCCGACGAATTTTTACCCCTAGGAAAAATCACCAAAATTGAGAAATCGCAAAAAGTGGTGAAATTTTGGATCCGAGTCCAATAATTTGGGAAATTTGAGTAGCTACTGGATGCTTGCCGGTCACAACGCATCGAGAATCGACTTCTTCGAAATTCGACGAATTTTTACGGATTTCCCTAGCGGTACCACTAGGGAAAATCACCAAAATCGAGAAATCGCAAAAAGTGGTGAAATTTTTGATCTGAGTCCAATAATTCGGGAAAACTCGATTGGAGTAGCTACTGGAAGCTTGCCGGTCACAAAGCATCGAGAATCGGCTTCGTCGGAATCCGACGAATTTTTACCCCAAGGAAAAATCACCAAAATCGAGAAATCGCAAAAAGTGGTGAAATTTTGGATCCGAGTCCAATAATTCGGGAAAACTCGATTATAGTAGCTACTGGAAGCTTGCCGGTCACAACGCATCGAGAATCGGCTTCGTCGGAATTCGACGAATTTTACGGATTTCCCTAGGGGTACCACTAGTGAAAATTACAAAAATCGAGAAATCGCAAAAAGTGGTGAAATTTTGAATCCGAGTCCAATAATTCGGGTAAACTCGATTGGAGTAGCTACTGGAAGCTTGCCGGTCACAACGCATCGAGAATCGCTTTCGTCGGAAGCCGACGAATTTTTACCCCCAGGGAAAATCACCAAAATCGAGAAATCGCAAAAAGTGGTAAAATTTTGGATCCGAGTCCAATAATTTGGGAAATTGGAGTAGCAACTGGATACTTGCCGGTCACAACGCATCGAGAATCGACTTCGTCGGAATCCGACCAATTTTTACGGATTTTCCTAGGGGTACCACTAGGGAAAATCAACAAAATTAAGAAATCGCAGAAAGTGGTGAAATTTTGGATCCGAGTCCAATAATTCGGGAAAACTCGATTGGAGTAGCTACTGGAAACTTGCCGATCACAACACATCGAGAATTGGCTTCGTCGAAATCCGACGAATTTTTACGGATTTTCCTAGGGGTACCACTAGGGAAAATCGCCAAAATCGTAAAAAGTGGTGAAATTTTGGATCCGAGTCCAATAATTCAGGAAAACTTGATCGAAATAGCTTCTGGAAGCTTGCCGTTCATGACACAACGAGAATTGGCTTCATCGGAATCTGACGAATTTTTACGGATTTTCCAAGGGGTACCACATGGGAAAATCGCCAAAATCGAAAAATCGTAAAAAGTGGTAAAATTTTTTATCCGAGTCCAATAATTCAGGAAAACTTGATCGGAATAGCTACTGGAAGCTTGCCGGTCACGACGCATTGAGAATTGGTTTCGTCGGAATCTGACGAATTTTTACGGATTTCCCAAGGTGTATCACTAGGAAAAATCGCTAAAATCGAAAAATCGTAAAAAGTGGTGAAATTTTTCATTAGAGTCCAATAATTCAGGAAAACTTGATCGGAATAGCTACTTGAAGCTTGCCGGTCACGACGCATCGAGAATTGGCTTCGTCTGAATCAGACAAATTTTTACGGATTTCCCAAGGGGTACCATTAGGGAAAATCGTCAAAATTGAAAAATCGAATAAGGTGGTGAAATGTTTGATACAAGTCCAATAATTCAGGAAAACTTGATCTGAATAGCTACTACGGATTTTCCAAGGGGTACCATTAGGGAAAATCGCCAAAATCATAAAAAGTGGTGAAATTTTAGATACGAGTCCAATAATTCAGGAAAACTTGATTGGAATAGCTACTGGAAGCTTGCCGGTCACTTCGCATCGAGAATTGGCTTCGTCAAAATCTGACAAATTTTTACGGATTTTCCAAGGGGTACCACTAGGGAAAATCACCAAAATCATAAAAAGTGGTGAAATTTTGAATCTGAGTCCAATAATTTAGGAAAACTTGATCGGAATAGCTATGGAAGCTTACCGGTCACGATGCATCGAGAATTGGTTTCGTTGGAATCTGACGAATTTTTACGGATTTCCCAATGGGTACCACTAGGAAAAATCGCAAAAATCAAAAAATCATAAAAAGTGGCCAAATTTTGGATCAGAGTCCAATAATTCAGGAAAACTTGATCGGAATAGCTACTGGCACCTTTTCGGTCACGACGCATCGAGAATTGATTTCGTCAGAATCTGACGAATTTTTACGTATTTCCCAAGGGGTACCACTAGGAAAAATCGCAAAAATCGTAAAAAGTGGTGAAATTTTTGATCCGAGTCCAATAATTCAGGAAAACTTGATCGGAATAGCCACTGGAAGCTTACCGGTCACGATGCATCGAGAATTGGCTTTATAAGAATCTCACGAATTTTTACGGATTTCCAAGGGGTACCACTAGGAAAAATCGCCAAAATAGTAAAAAGTTATGATATCTTGGATTCGAGTCCAATAATTCAGGAAAACTTGATCGGAATAGCTACTGAAAGCTTGCCGGTCACGACGCATCGAGAATTGGCTTCATCGGAATCTGATGAATTTTTACGGATTTCCCAAGGGGTACCACTAGGAAAAATCGCCAAAATCAAAAAATCGAATAAAGTGGTGAAATTTTGGATACGAGTCCAATAATTAAGGAAAACTTGATCGGAATAGCTACTGGAAGCTTGCCGGTCACTTCTCATCAAGAATTGGCTTCGTTGGAATCTGACGAATTTTTACTGATTTCCAAAGGGGTACCACTAGGGAAAATCGACAAAACCGTAAAAATTGGTGAAATTTTGGATCCGAGTCCAATAATTCAGAAAAACTTGATCGGAATAGCTAATGGAAACTTGCCGGTCACGACGCACCAAGAATTGGTTTCGTCGGAATCTGACTAATTTTTATGGATTTCCCAAGGGGTACCGCTAGGAAAAATCACCAAAATCGAAAAATCATAAAAAGTGGTGGAATTTTGGATCCGAATCCAATAATTCAGGAAAACTTGATCGGAATAGCTACTGGAAGCTTGCCGGTCACGACGCAACGAGAATTGGATTCGTCGAAATCTGACGAATTTTTACGGATTTCCCAAGGGGTACCATTAGGGAAAATCGCCAAAATCGTAAAAAGTGGTGAAATTTTAGATCCGAGTCCAATAATTAAGGAAAACTTGATCGGAATAGCTACTGGACGCTTGCCGATCACTACGCATCGAGAATTGACTTCGTCGGAATCTGACGAATTTTTTCTGATTTCCCAAGGGGTTCCACTAGGGAAAATCGACAAAATCGTAAAAAGTGGTGAAATTTTGGACCCGAGTCCAATAATTCTGAAAAACTTGATCGGAATAGCTAATGGAAACTTGCCGGTCACGGCGCACCTAGAATTGGCTTCGTCGGAATCTAACTAATTTTTACGGATTTTTCAAGTGGTACCATTAGGGAAAATCGCCAAAATCGAAAAATCATAAAAAGTGGTAGAATTTTTGATCCGAGACCAATAATTCAGGAAAACTTGATCGGAATAGCTACTGGAAACTTGCCGGTCATGACGCATCGAAAATTGACTTCGTCAGAATCTGACGAATTTTTACGGATTTCCCATGGGGTACCACTAGGAAAAATAGCCAAAATCAAAAAATCATAAAAGTGGCAAAATTTTGGATCCGATTAAAATAATTAAGGAAAACTTGATCGAAATAGCTACTGGAAGCTTGCCGGTCACGACGCATCGAGAATTGGCTTCGTCGGAATCTGACGAATTTTTACGGATTTCCCAAGGGGTATCACTATGGAAAATAGCCAAAATCGTAAAAAGTGGTGAAATTTTGGATCCGAGTCCAATAATTTAGGAAAACTTGATCAGAATAGCTACTGGAAGCTTCCCGGTCACGATACATCGAGAATTGCCTTCATTGGAATTTGACGAATTTTTACGGATTTCCCAAGGGGTAACACTAGGGAAAATCGCCAAAATAAAAAAATCGAATAAAGTGGTGAAATTTTGGATACGAGTCCAATAATTCAGAAAAACTTGATCTAAATAGCTACTGGAAGCTTGCCGGTCACGACGCATCGAGAATTGCCTTCGTCGAAATCTGACGAATTTTTACGGATTTTCCAAGTGGTACCATTAGGGAAAATCGCCAAAATAGTAAAAAGTTGTGAAATTTTGGATCCGAGTCCAATAATTCAGGAAAACTTGATATGAATAACTACTGGAAGCTTTCCGGTCATGACGCATCGAGAATTGGTTTCGTCGGAATCTGACGAATATTTACGGATTTCCCAAGGGGTACCACTAGGGAAAATCGCCAAAATCGAAAAATCGAATAAAGTGGTGAAATTTTGGATATGAGTCCAATAATTTAGGAAAACTTGATCGGAATTGCTAATGGAAGCTTGCTGGTCACTACCCATCGAGAATTGGCTTCGTCGGAATCTGACGAATTTTTACGGATTTCCTAAGGGGTACCATTAGGGAAAATCGCCAAAATCATAAAAAGTGGTGAAATTTTGGATCCGAGTCCAATAATTTAGGAAAACTTGATCGGAATAGCTACTGGAAGCTTTCCGGTCACTACGCATCGAGAATTGGCTTCGTCGGAATCTGACGAATTTTTACTGATTTCCCAAGGGGTACCACTAGGAAAAATTGACAAAATCGTATAAAGTGGTGAAATTTTCCGAGTCCAATAATTCAGAAAAACATGATCAGAATAGCTAATGGAAACTTGTCCGTCACGACGCACCGAGAATTGGTTTCGTCGGAATCTGACTAATTTTTACGGATTTCCCAAGGGGTACCACTAGGAAAAATCACCAAAATCGAAAAATCATAAAAATTGTGGAATTTTGGATCCGAGTCCAATAATTCAGGAAAATTTAATCGGAATAACTACTGGATGTTTGTCGGTCACGACGCAACGAGAATTGGCTTCGTCGGAATCTGACGAATTTGTACGGATTTCCCAAGGGGTACCATTACGGAAAATCACCAAAATCATAAAAAGTGGTGACATTTTGGATCCGAGTCCAATAATTCAGGAAAAGTCTATCGGAATAGCTACTGAAAGCTTGTCGGTCACTACGCATCGAGAATTGGTTTCGTCGGAATCTGACGAATTTTTATGGATTTCCCCAGGGGTACCACTAGGAAAAATTGCCAAAATCAAAAAATCATAAAAAGTGGCAAAATTTTGGATCCGAGTCCAATAATTCAGAAAAAACTTGATCGGAATAGCTACTGGAATCTTGTCGGTCACGATGCATCGAGAATTGGCTTTGTCGGAATCTGACGAATTTTTACGGATTTCCCAAGGGGTACAACTAGGAAAAATCGCCAAAATCAAAAAATCATAAAAAGTGGCGAAATTTTTGATCCGAGTCCAATAATTAAGGAAAAATTGATGGGAACAGCTACTGGAAGCTTGCCGGTCACGACGCATCTAGAATTGGCTTCGTCGAAATCTAACGATTTTTTACGGATTTCCCAAGGGGTACCACTAGGGAAAATCGTCAAAATCGTAAAAAGTGGTGAAATTTTTGATCCGAGTCCAATAATTCAGGAAAACATGATCGAAATAGCTACGGGAAGCTTGCCGGTCACGACGTATCGCGAGATGGATTCGTCGAAATCTGACAAATTTTTACGGATTTCCCAATAGGTACCGCTAGGGAAAATCGCCAAAATCGTAAAAAGTGGTGAAATTTTTAATCTGAGTCCAATAATTCAGGAAAACTTGATCGGAATTGTCACACCCCATAAGTGGCCTAATCGGAAATTGGCAATTTTAAATGGGTATTTAAGGACAATTGAGTAATTTTACTTGTGAATGAGGATTAAATTGCAAGGAAACAAAAGTATTTTAAATGGCAGATTTATTTGAGTGAGTGAAAGGTAATTTATCAAGGACCATTTGGTAAAAGAAGAGTATCTGGTTTTGTGTAATCGTGCATGTGTGCCAGGTGGAATGTGTGTGTGCACGTGGTGAGGGAAAAGGGAAGAATGAGAAAAACTCAGTTGGCTGGAAACAAAAAAAACTGAAAGTTTCCTCTCTTCTTGCTCTCTCTCTCTCTCTCGTAAAACCACATTCTGTTCTTTCTTTCTTCTGCATGTGGTGTTCTTTAGTTTTGAGCTAAAGGTTAAAGTTGTTAGAAGCTTCAGAAGGTGAGTGGTTACTGGTTTTCGTGTGGGTCTTCTTTCTGATTTGGGTTTATAGAGATTACATTCTTGGGTTTGATTATGGTTTTACTTGTTTGCAAGCCTCTGAGGATAAAAGAAAGATAAAGGGAAAGATAAGATTGTGGTTTGAAGAAGGATACAGTGGGCATTTTTGGGACTTCATTCAGGTTTGGGAGTGTCTGTCCTTACTTGTCCTGGATCCTGTTTACAGTTTGGATATTAATGTATTTATGTGTGTTAGTACATCTAAATGTATGAGAAATGTTCTGTGTTTATATGATTTAGGTGGAAAAGAATGACGTGAGTTGTTAAATAAGATCAGTACGCATGAGTTTGAAAGAGAAATTCTAATTAGTTGATGTTCTGGTATTACCTCTGTTTGATTTGTAAAAAGATGTTATTGATATTGTAATTGCTACAAATGTGCTTTGAAGACCAAAAGATATATGTTAGCATGAATTTTTGCATGAAAATTTGATGTAGACAAACTGGGATTTGAGTTTGAGTTATACTCTGTTTTTCACGTTTTGTTTTCTGGTTTTTATGCTTTTCTGTGAATTCTGAGAGGTTGGAGGAAGGAGAAGCAGATTTGTGAGAGAAAGATCACGTGATGTGATGGTACATCACGCCGTGACCTCCCTCTGTGGGAAGTCACGTGGCGTGATGAAGCATCACGCCGTGACCTTCCTCCCCTTGGGAAGTCGCGACGTGAGGTAGCGTCACGCCTCGCGACCTCTTGCCTGTCTCTGCGTGTCACGAGAACTCATCTCCTCCCTCTCCTCACAGGCGTCACGAGACGTGACTGGTGGTCACGCCGTGACTGCCTTGCTTTTTGCCTGGCGTTCGCATGAAGCCTGCGTCACGAGACGTGACGAATGGTCACGGCGTGATCAGCCTTCCCCTGCTGCCTCTTTTATTAAAGATAAAGTTTTAACTTCTGTTTTAAAGGTTTTTGCACTACATGACAAATGTTTGAGTTAAAATTGTATTATATTTTGATAATTGCATAATATTGGATTTTGTATACATGATTAATGATTAATCTACATGATTTACATGTTTATAATTTATTTAACATGGACTTGTTCAATATGAACTATTTGTTCTTATTACCTCCTCTAATTGATATTTATACATTTAAATGTTCTGAATTGGATCAATATACGGGTATATATGAAATATAAGTTAGTATTTAATGAAATTCACATGACATGATACGTAAATTATTGAGTCGTATACTTGATTAAATAATTAATGTACATAACTTACTAGTTTATATATTACATGAACATAAATGGTCTTGAATATGAATTATTTGTATTTCGGCCTCTAATAATTGATACTGGATGTATTTAAAATGTTTCTGAATTTGATCTAGATACATGTATATGTGAAATATGTATTTGTATTTAGTTGTATTTAATATTTATAGTTGCTTGTTTTAAATGTGAACAGTATATATGTATACATGGATTATTTCTAGATGAATTATAAGTTCATATTACATTCTGTAATTAATATTTGAATATATGTATATGTCTCTGATTTTGATCAATGTACATGAATACATGAATTATTGAGTTATATTATTTGAGCCTGAATGGTCATAGTAGTGGATAAGTAAGCGCTTACTTAGGTCAGAGTGTGTGTGCAGCTGCTATATGATAAAACGATATATGAGGGTCCATTTGGATCCTTGTTTCGACCATGTTTGGTCTATATGAAAATAAAGCGAGACTCCGGTCTCTATATGGAAAATACATGTTTGAGACTCATGTCTCTATATGCTTGGGATACTGTATTCAATCAGTATCCAAATGACCGTATCCACTTCTAGAGAGTATTTCAGACTAATCAGGCTACATGTTTATATGTGATATATATATATCTATATGTTGAGATGTTTATTGACAAGATTAAAGGTATATGTTGTATATGAAATATAGTATAACTTTGTGTTTATACACCTTGAGTGTATATGTTTTTGGAATGGTGAGAAATATGTAGATTTTAATTATGTTTTAATAGTTAATTACTTGTAATGTATGGTTATGGTTGGGATGAAATTATAGTCTTGTTGTAAATATTGTATATGCATATTGTTAGTTTGTTTTGTTCCTCCCCACTAAGCGTTATCGCTTAGCACGGGCTCTTTTCCCGTGCAGGTGGCGAGTTTGGATTTGGAGTCAGATATCTGCGGGTCGGCCACTAGGAGTCTTTTGATGAAGTGATTTTTGAAGTCTTCCGCTGTAAATTTTTGTATATGGCTTGTGTATAGCAAAGTAAATCTTTTGTAAAGGAACAAATATTCTTTTTGTATATGTATTTGCTTACGAGCCTCATTTTGTAAAACAGTATGGATATATGTTATATGTAAAAAGGATTTATTATTACATGATTAAAAGTTTCTTTACATCTCATTTGATTTTTATCTATACATGTGTATATGGATTTGTTATATGTGTTTGCCCGCGTGGCACTCCGGCATCCTTCCAACGGGGATGGCGGGGTGTTACAGGAATAGCTACTGGAAGCTTGCCGGTCACGATGCATCGAGAATTGGTTTCGTCGAAATCTGACGAATTTTTACAAATTTTCCAAGGGGTACCACTAGGAAAAATCGACAAAATCAAAAAATCATAAAAATTGGCGAAATATTTGATCCGAGTCCAATAATTCAGGAAAACTTGATCGGAATAGCCACTGGAAGCTTGCCGGTCATGACGCATCGAGAATTGGCTTCGTCGAAATCTGAAGAATTTTTACGGATTTTCCAAGGGGTACCACTTGGGAAAATTGCCAAAATCGTAAAAAGTGGTGAAATTTTGGATCCGTGTCCAATAATTCAGGAAAACTTGATCGGAATAGCTATTGGAAGCTTGCCGATCACGACGCATCGAAAATTAGTTTCGTTGGAATCTGATGAATTTTTACGAATTTCCCAAGGTGTACCGCTAGGAACAATCGACAAAATTAAAAAATCATAAAAATTGGTGAAATTTTTGATCCGAGTCCAATAATTCAGGAAAACTTGATCGAAATAGCTACTGGAAGCTTACCGGTCACGACGCATCGAGAATTGGCTTCGTTGGAATCTGAAGAATTTTTACGGATTTCCCAAGGGGTACCACTAGGAAAAAATGCCAAAATCATAAAAAGTGGTGAAATTTTGGATACGAGTCCAATAATTAAGGAAAACTTGATCGGAATAGCTACTGGAAGCTTGACGGTCACGACGCATCGAGAATTGGCTTCGTCGTAATCTGACGAAATTTTACGGATTTCCTAAGGGGTACCACTGGGGAAAATCGCCAAAATCGTAAAAAGTGGTGAAATTTTGGATCCGAGTCCAATAATTCAATAAAACTTGATCGGAATAGCTAATGGAAGCTTGCCGGTCATGACGCATCGAGAATTGGCTTCGTCGGAATCAGACTAATTTTTACGGATTTCGCTAGGGGTACCACTAGAGAAAATCGCAAAAATCAAAAAATTGTAAAAAGTGGTGGAATTTTTGATCCGAGTCCAATAATTCAGGAAAACTTGATCGAAATAGCTACTAGAAGCTTGCCGGTCACGACGCATCGAGAATTGGTTTCTTCGGAATCTGACGAATTTTTACGGACTTTCCAAGGTGTACCACTAGGAAAAATCGCCAAAATCGAAAAATCGTAAAAAGTGGTGAAATTTTGGCACCGAGTCCAATAATTCAGGAAAACTTGATCGGAATAGATACTGGAAGCTTGCCGGTTATGACGCATCGAGAATTGGCTTCGTCAAAATCTGACGAATTATTACGGATTTCCCAAATGGTACCACTAGGAAAAATCGCCAAAATCGTAAAAAGTGGTGAAATTTTTGATTCGCGTCCAATAATTCAGGAAAAATTTATCGGAATATCTACTGGAAGCTTGCCGGTCACGACGCATCGAGAATTGGCTTCGTCGGAATCTGACAAATGTTTTCGGATTTTCCAAGGGGTACCACTTGGAAAAATCGCCAAAATGAAAAATTCGTAAAAAGTGGCGAAATTTTTGATCCGAGTCCAATAATTCAGGAAAACTTGATCGGAATAGCTACTGGAAGCTTGCCGGTCACGACGCATCGAGAATTGGCTTCGTCGGAATCTGACGAATTTTTACGAATTTTCCAAGGGGTACCACTAGGAAAAATCGCCAAAATCAAAAAATTGAATAAATTGGTGAAACTTTGTATACGAGTCCAATAATTAAGGAAAACTTGATCGAAATAGCTATTGGAAGCTTTTCGGTCACGACGCATCGAGAATTTTCTTCGTCAGAATCTGACGAATTTTTACGGATTTCCCAAGGGGTACAACTATGGAAAATAGCCAAAATCGAAAAATCGTAAAAAGTGGCGATATTTTGGATCCGAGTCCAATAATTCAGGAAAACTTAATCGGAATGGCTACTGGAAGCTTGCCAGTCACGACGCATCAAGATTTTGCTTCGTCGGAATCTGACGAATTTTTACGGATTTCCCAAGGGTACCACTAGGAAAAATCGCCAAAATCGTAAAAAGTGGTGAAATTTTGGATCCGAGTTTAATAATTCAAGAAAACTTGATCGGAATAGCTACTGGAAGCTTGTCGGTCACGACACATAGAGGATTGGCCTCGTCAGAATCTGACGAATTTTTACGAATTTTCCAAGGGTTACCACTAGGGAAAATCGCCAAAATCGTAAAAAATGATGAAATTTTGGATACGAGTCCAATAATTCAGGAAAACTTGATTGGAATAGCTACTGAAAGCTTGCCGGTCATGACGCATCGAGAATTGGATTCGTCAGAATCTGACGAATTTTTACGTATTTTCCAAGGGGTACATTTAGGGAAAAGTGCAAGAATCTGAAAAAATGGTTAAATTTTGGATCCGAGTCCAATAATTCAGGAAAACTTGATCGGAATAGGTACTGGAAGCTTGCCGGTCACTACGCATCGAGAATTGTCTTCGTCGGAATCTGATAAATTTTTACGGATTTTCCAAGGGGTACCACTAGGGAAAATGGACAAAATCGTAAAAAGTGGTGAAATTTTGGATCCGAGTCCAATAATTCTGGAAAACTTGATCGAAATAGCTACTGGAAGCTTGCCGCTCATGAAGCATCGAGAATTGGCTTCGTCAGAATCCGACGAATTTTTACGGATTTTCCAAGGCGTACCACTAGGGAAAATCGCCAAAATCGTAAAAAGTGGTGAAATTTTGGATCCGAGTCCAATAATTCAGGAAAACTCAATTGGAATAGCTACTGGAAGCTTGCCGGTCACGACACATCGAGAATTGGTTTCGTCAGAATCTGACGAATTTTTATGGATTTCCCAAGGGGTACCATTAAGGAAAATAGCCAAAACCGAAAAATCGTAAAAAGTGGTGAAATTTTGGATCCGAGTCCAATAATTCAGGAAAACTTGATCGGAATAGATATTAGAAGCTTGCCGGTCACTACGCATCGAGAATTGGCTTCGTCGGAATCTGGTGAATTTTAACGAATTTCCCAAGGTGTACCACTAGGGAAAATCGCCAAAAACGAAAAATCGTAAAAAGTGGTGAAATTTTGGATCCGAGTCAAATAATTCAGGAAAATATGATCGGAATAGCTACTGGAAGCTTGCCGGTCATGACGCATCAAGAATTGGCGTCGTCGAAATCTGACAAATTTTTACGGACTTCCCAAGGTGTACCACTAGGAAAAATCGCCAAAATCGAAAAATCGTAAAAACTGGTAATATTTTGGATCCTAGTCCAATAATTCAGTAAAACTTGATCGGAATAGATACTGGAAGCTTGCCGGTCATGACGCATCGAGAATTGGTTTCGTCGAAATCTGACGAATTTTTACGGATTTCCCAAATGGTGCCACTAGGGAAAATCGCCAAAATCGTAAAAAGTGGTGAAATTTTGGATTCGAGTCCAATAATTCAAGAAAACTTTATCGAAATAGCTACTGGAAGCTTGCCGGTCACGACGCATCGAGAATTGGCTTCATCGAAATCTGACGAATTTTTACAGATTTCCCAAGGGGTACCATTAGGGAAAATCGCCAAAATCAAAAAATCGAATAAAGTGGTGAAATTTTGGATACGAGTCCAATTATTTAGGAAAACTTGATCGAAATAGCTATTGGAAGCTTTTCGGTCACGACGCATCGAGAATTGGCTTCATCAGAATCTGACGAATTTTTACGGATTTCCCAAGGTGTACTACTAGGGAAAATCGACAAAATCGTAAAAAGTGGTGATATTTTTGATCCGAGTCCAATAATTTAGGAAAAATTGATCGAAATATCTACTGGAAGCATGCCGCTCACGATGCATCGAGAATTGGCTTCGTCGAAATCTGACGAATTTTTACGGATTTTCCAAGGGGTACCACTAGGGAAAATCGCCAAAATCGTAAAAAGTGGTGAAATTTTTGATCCGAGTCCAATAATTCAGGAAACCTTGATCGGAATAGCTTCTGCAAGCTTGCCGATCACGACGCATCGAGAATTGGCTTTGTCGGAATCTAACTAATTTTTACGGATTTCCCAAGGGGTACCACTAGGGAAAATAGCCAAAATCGAAAAATCGTAAAAAGTGGCAAAATTTTGGATCCGAGTCCAATAATTTAGGAAAACTTGATCGGAATGGCTACTGGAAGCTTGCCCGTCAGGACGCATGAAGATTTGGCTTCGTCGGAATCTGACAAATTTTTACGGATTTCCCAAGGGGTACCTCTAGGGAAAATCGCCAAAATCAAAAAAAGTGGTGAAATTTTTGATCCGAGTCTAATAATTCAGGAAAACTTGATCGGAATAGCTACTGGAAGCTTGTCGGTCACAATGCATAGAGAATTGTCCTCATCGGAATCTGACGAATTTTTATGGATTTTCCAAGAGTTACCACTGGGGAAAATCGCCAAAATCGTAAAAAGTAGTGAAATTTTGGATACGAGTCCAATAATTCAGGAAAACTTGATCGGAATAGCTACTGGAAGCTTGCCGGTCATGACGCATCGAGAATTGGTTTCGTTGGAATCTGACGAATTTTTACGGATTTCCCAAGGGTTACCATTAGGGAAAAGCGCCAGAATCTTAAAAAGTGGTTAAATTATGGATCCGAGTCCAATAATTCAGGAAAACTCGATTGGAATAGGTACTGGAAGCTTGCCGGTCACAATGCATCGAGAATTGGCTTCGTCAGAATCCGACGAAATTTTACGGATTTCCCTAGGGGTACCACTAGGGAAAATCACCAAAATCGAGAAATCGTAAAAAGTGGTGAAATTTTTGATCCGAGTCCAATAATTAAGGAAAACTCGATTGGAATAGCTACTGGAAGCTTACCGGTCACAACGCATCGAGAATTGGCTTCGTCGGAATCCGATGAATTTTTACGGATTTTCCTAGTGGTACCACTAGGGAAAATCACCAAAATCGAGAAATCGTAAAAAGTGGTGAAATTTTGGATCCGAGTCCAATAATTCAGGAAAACTCGATTGGAATAGCTACTGGAAGCTTGCCGATCACAACGCATCGAGAATTGGCTTCGTCGGAATCCGACGAATTTTTACGGATTTGCCTAGGGGTACCACTAGGAAAAATAACCAAAATCGAGAAATCGTAAAATATGTTGGATCCGAGTCCAATAATTCAGGAAAACTCGATTGGAATAGCTACTGGAAGCTTGCTGATCACAACGCATCGAGAATTGGTTTCGTGGGAATTCGACGAATTTTTACAGATTTCCCTAGGGGTACCACTAGTGAAAATCACCAAAATCGAGAAATCGTAAAAAGTGTTGGATCCGAGTCCAATAATTCAGGAAAACTCGATTGGAATAGCTACTGGAAGCTTGCCGGTCACAATGCATCGAGAATTGGCTTCGTTGGAATCCGACGAATTTTTACGGATTTCCCTAGGGGTACCACTAGGGAAAATCACCAAAATCGAGAAATCGTAAAAAGTGTTGGATCGGAGTACAATAATTCTGGAAGACTCGATTGGAATAGCTACTGGAAGCTTGCCGGTCACAACGCATCGAGAATTGGCTTCGTCGGAATCCGATGAATTTTTACGGATATCCCTAGGGGTACCAAAATTGAGAAATCACCAAAATCGAGAAATCGTAAAAAGTGGTGAAATTTTGGATTCGAGTCCGATAATTCAGGAAAACTCGATTGGAATAACTACTGGAAGCTTTCCGGTCACAACGCATCGAGAATTGGCTTCGTCGGAATGCAACGAATTTTTACGGATTTCCTTAGGGGTGCCACTAGGAAAAATCACCGAAATCGAGAAATCGTAAAAAGTGGTAAAATTTTGGATCCGAGTCCAATAATTCAGGAAAGCTCGATTGGAATAGCTACTTGAAACTTGCTGGTCACAACGCATCGAGAATTGGCTTCGTCGGAATCCGACGAATTTTTACGAATTTTCCTAGGGGTACCACTAGGGAAACTCACCAAAATCGAGAAATCGTAAAAAGTGTTGGATCCGAGTCAAATAATTCAGGAAAACTCGATTGGAATAGCTACTGGAAGCTTTCCGGTCATAACGCATCGAGAATTTGTTTCGTCAGATTCCGACGAATTTTTACGGATTTACCTAGGCGTACCACTAGGGAAAATCATCAAAATCGATAAATCGTAAAAAGTGTTGGATCCGAGTCCAATAATTCAGGAAAACTCGATTGGAATAGCTCCTAGAAGCTTGTCGATCACAACGCATCGAGAATTGGCTTCGTCGAAATCCGACGCATTTTTACGGATTTCCCTAGGGGTACAATTAAGAAAAATCACCAAAATCGAGAAATCGTAAAAATTGGTGAAATTTTCGATCCGAGTCAAATAATTGAGGAAAACTCGATTGGATTAGCTAATGGAATCTTGCCGGTCACGACGCATCGAGAATTGGCTTCTTCGGAATTCGATGAATTTTTATGGATTTTCCTAGGGGTACCACTAGGGAAAATCACCAAAATCGAGAAATCGTAAAAAGTGGTGAATTTTTTATCCGAGTCCAATAGTTCAGGAAAACTCGATTGGAATAGCTACTCGAAGCTTGCCGGTCACAACGCATCGAGAATTGGTTTCGTAGGAATCCGACGAATTTTTACGGATTTCCCTAGGGGTACCACTAGTGAAAATCACCAAAATCGAGAAATCGTAAAAAGTGGTAAAATTTTGGATCCGAGTCCAATAATTCAGGAAAACTCGATTGGAATAGCTACTGGCAACTTGCCGGTCACAATGCATCGAGAATTGGCTTCGTCGGAATCAGACGAATTTTTACGGATTTCCCTAGGTGTACCACAAAGAAAAATCACCAAAATCGAGAAATCGTAAAAAGTGGTGAAATTTTTTATCCAAGTCCAATAATTCAGGAAAACGCGATTGGAATAGCTACTGGAACCTTGCCGATCAGAACGCATCGAGAATTGGCTTCGCCGGAATCCGACGAATTTTTATGGATTTCCCTAGGGGTACCACTAGGAAAAATCACCAAAATCGAGAAATCGTAAAAAGTTGTGAAATTTTTGATCCGAGTCCAATAGTTCAGGAAAACTCGATTGGAATAGCTACTGGAAGCTTGCCGGTCATAACGCATCGAGAACTGGTTTCGTCGGAATCCGATGAATTTTTACGGATTTCCCTAGGGGTACCACTAGGAAAAATTACCAGAATCGAGAAATCGTAAAAAGTGGTGAAATATTTGATCCGAGGCCAATAATTCAGGAAAACTCGATTGGAATTGCTACTGGAAACTTTTCGGTCACAACGCATCGAGAATTGGCTTCGTCGGAATCCGACGAATTTTTACGGATTTTTCTAGGGATACCACAAGGGAAAATCACCAAAATCGAAAAATCGTAAAAAGTGGTAAAATTTTTTATCCGAGTCCAATAATTCAGGACAACTCGATTGGAATAGCTACTGGAAGCTTGACGGTCACAACGCATCGAGAATTGGCTTCGTCGGAATTCGACGAATTTTTACGGATTTTCCTAGGTGTACCACTCGGGAATATTACATAAAATGAGAAATCCTCAAAAGTGTTGGATCCGAGTTCAATAATTCAGGAAAACTCGATTGGAATAGCTACTGGAAGCTTGCCAATTACAACGCATCGAGAATTGGCTTTGTCGGAATACGACGAATGTTTATGGATTTCCCTAGGGGTACCACTACAGAAAATCACCAAAATCGAAAAATCGTAAAAAGTGGTGAAATTTTGGATCCGAGTCCAATAATTCAGGAAAACTCGATTGGAATGGCTACTGGAATCTTGACGGTCACAACGCATCGAAAATTGGCTTCGTTGGAATCTTATGAATTTTTACGGATTTTCCTAAATCACCAAAATCGAGAAATCGTAAAAAGTGGTAAAATTTTGGATCCGAGTCCAATAATTCAGGAAAGCTCGATTGGAATAGCTACTTGAAGCTTGCTGGTCACAACGCATCGAGAATTGGCTTCGTCGGAATCCGACGAATTTTTACGGATTTTCCTAGGGGTACCACTAGGGAAACTCACCAAAATCGAGAAATCGTAAAAAGTGTTGGATCCGAGTCAAATAATTCAGGAAAACTCGATTGGAATAGCTACTGGAAGCTTTCCGGTCATAACGCATCGAGAATTTGTTTCGTCAGATTCCGACGAATTTTTACGGATTTACCTAGGCGTACCACTAGGGAAAATCATCAAAATCGATAAATCGTAAAAAGTGTTGGATCCGAATCCAATAATTCAGGAAAACTCGATTGGAATAGCTCCTAGAAGCTTGTCGATCACAACGCATCGAGAATTGGCTTCGTCGAAATCCGACGCATTTTTACGGATTTCCCTAGGGGTACAATTAAGGAAAATCACCAAAATCGAGAAATCGTAAAAATTGGTGAAATTTTCGATCCGAGTCAAATAATTGAGGAAAACTCGATTGGAATAGCTAATGGAATCTTGCCGGTCACGACGCATCGAGAATTGGCTTCTTCGGAATTCGATGAATTTTTATGGATTTTCCTAGGGGTACCACTAGGGAAAATCACCAAAATCGAGAAATCGTAAAAAGTGGTGAATTTTTTATCCGAGTCCAATAGTTCAGGAAAACTCGATTGGAATAGCTACTCGAAGCTTGCCGGTCACAACGCATCGAGAATTGGTTTCGTAGGAATCCGACGAATTTTTACGGATTTCCCTAGGGGTACCACTAGTGAAAATCACCAAAATCGAGAAATCGTAAAAAGTGGTAAAATTTTGGATCCGAGTCCAATAATTCAGGAAAACTCGATTGGAATAGCTACTGGCAGCTTGCCGGTCACAATGCATCGAGAATTGGCTTCGTCGGAATCCGACGAATTTTTACGGATTTCCCTAGGTGTACCACAAAGAAAAATCACCAAAATCGAGAAATCGTAAAAAGTGGTGAAATTTTTTATCCGAGTCCAATAATTCAGGAAAACGCGATTGGAATAGCTACTGGAACCTTGCCGATCAGAACGCATCGAGAATTGGCTTCGCCGGAATCCGACGAATTTTTATGGATTTCCCTAGGGGTACCACTAGGAAAAATCACCAAAATCGAGAAATCGTAAAAAGTTGTGAAATTTTTGATCCGAGTCCAATAGTTCAGGAAAACTCGATTGGAATAGCTACTGGAAGCTTGCCGGTCATAACGCATCGAGAACTAGTTTCGTCGGAATCCGATGAATTTTTACGGATTTCCCTAGGGGTACCACTAGGAAAAATCACCAGAATCGAGAAATCGTAAAAAGTGGTGAAATATTTGATCCGAGGCCAATAATTCAGGAAAACTCGATTGGAATTGCTACTGGAAACTTTTCGGTCACAACGCATCGAGAATTGGTTTCGTCGGAATCCGACGAATTTTTACGGATTTCCCTAGGGATACCACAAGGGAAAATCACCAAAATCGAAAAATCGTAAAAAGTGGTGAAATTTTTTATCCGAGTCCAATAATTCAGGACAACTCGATTGGAATAGCTAGTGGAAGCTTGACGGTCACAACGCATCGAGAATTGGCTTCGTCGGAATTCGACGAATTTTTACGGATTTTCCTAGGTGTACCACTCGGGAATATTACATAAAATGAGAAATCCTCAAAAGTGTTGGATCCGAGTTCAATAATTCAGGAAAACTCGATTGGAATAGCTACTGGAAGCTTGCCAATTACAACGCATCGAGAATTGGCTTTGTCGGAATACGACGAATGTTTATGGATTTCCCTAGGGGTACCACTACAGAAAATCACCAAAATCGAAAAATCGTAAAAAGTGGTGAAATTTTGGATCCGAGTCCAATAATTCAGGAAAACTCGATTGGAATGGCTACTGGAATCTTGACGGTCACAACGCATCGAAAATTGGCTTCGTTGGAATCTTATGAATTTTTACGGATTTTCCTAGGGGTACGTACCACTAGGGAAAATCGAAAAATCGTAAAAAGTGGTGAAATTTTGGATCCGAGTCCAATAATTAAGGAAAACTCGATTGGAATAGCTTCTGGAAGCTTGCCGGTCACAACGCATCGAGAATTGGTTTCGTCCGAATCCGACGAATTTTTACGGATTTCCCTTGGGGTACGACTAGGAAAAATCACCAAAATCGAGAAATCGTAAAAAGTGGTGAAATTTTGGATCCGAGTCCAATAATTCAGGAAAACTCGATTGGAATAGCTAATGGAAGCTTGCCGGTCACAACGCATCGAGAATTGGCTTTGACGGAACCCGACGAATTTTTACGGATTTTACTAGTGGTACCACTAGGAAAAATCACCAAAATCGAGAAATCATAAAAAGTGTTAGATCCGAGTCCAATAATTCAGGAAAACTCCATTGGAATTGCTACTGGAAGCTTGCCGATCACAACGCATCGAGAATTGGCTTCGTCGGAATCCGACGAATTTTTATTGATTTCCCTAGGGGTACCACTAGGGAAAATCACCAAAATCGAGAATCCGACGAATTTTTATTGATTTCCCTAGGGGTACCACTAGGGAAAATCACCAAAATCGAGAAATCGTAAAAAGTGTTGGATCCGAGTCCAATAATTCAGTGAAACTCGATTGGAATAGCTACTGAAAGCTTGCCGGTCACAACGCATCGAGAATTTGCTTCGTCGGAATCCGATGAATTTTTACGGATTTCCCTAGGGGTACCACTAGGGAAAATCACCAAAATCGAGAAATCAAAAAAGGTGTTGGAACCGAGTCCAATAATTCAGGAAAACTCGATTGGAATAGCTACAGGAAGCTTGCCGATCACAATGCATCGAGAATTGGCTTCGTCGGAATCCGACAAATTTTTACGGATTTCCCTAGCGGTACCACTCGGGAAAATAACCAAAATCGAGAAATCGTAAAAAGTGTTGGATCCGAGTCCAATAATTCAGGAAAACTCGATTAGAATAGCTACTGGAAGCTTGCCGATCACAACGCATCAAGAATTGGCTTCTTCAAAATCCGACGAATTTTTACGGATTTCCCTAGGGGTACCACTAGGAAAAATCACCAAAATCGAGAAATCAAAAAAAGTGTTGGATCCGAGTCCAATAAGTCAGGAAAACTCGATTGGAATAGCTACTGGAAGCTTGCCGATCACAACGCATCGAGAATTGGTTTCGTCGGAATCCGACGAATTTTTACATATTTCCCTAGGGGTACCACTAGTGAAAATTACAAAAATCGAGAAATCGTAAAAAGTGTTGGATCCGAGTCCAATAATTCAGGAAAACTCGATTGGAATAGCTACTGGAAGCTTGCCGGTCACAACGCATCGAGAATTGGCTTCGTCGGAATACGACGAATGTTTACGGATTTCCCTAGGGGTACCACTAGGGAAAATCACAAAAATCGAGAAATCGTAAAAAGTGTTGGATCCGAGTCCAATAATTCAGGAAAACTCCATTGGAATAGCTACTGGCAGCTTACCGGTCACAACGCATCGAGAATTGGCTTCATCGGAATCCGTCGAATTTTTACGGATTTCCCTAGGGGTACCACTAGGAAAAATCACCAAAATCGAGAAATCGTAAAAAGTGGTGAAATTTTTGATCCGAGTTCAATAATTTAGGAAAACTCGATTGGAATAGATACTGGAAGCTTGCCGGTCACAACGCATCGAGAATTGGTTTCGTCCGAATCCGACGAATTTTTACGGATTTCCCTTGGGGTACGACTAGGAAAAATCACCAAAATCGAGAAATCGTAAAAAGTGGTGAAATTTTGGATCCGAGTCCAATAATTCAGGAAAACTCGATTGGAATAGCTAATGGAAGCTTGCCGGTCACAACGCATCGAGAATTGGCTTTGTCGGAACCCGACGAATTTTTACGGATTTTACTAGGGGTACCACTAGGAAAAATCACCAAAATCGAGAAATCATAAAAAGTGTTAGATCCGAGTCCAATAATTCAGAAAAATCCATTGGAATTGCTACTGGAAGCTTGCCGATCACAACGCATCGAGAATTGGCTTCGTCGGAATCCGACGAATTTTTATTGATTTCCCTAGGGGTACCACTAGGGAAAATCACCAAAATCGAGAATCCGACGAATTTTTATTGATTTCCCTAGGGGTACCACTAGGGAAAATCACCAAAATCGAGAAATCGTAAAAAGTGTTGGATCCGAGTCCAATAATTCAGTGAAACTCGATTGGAATAGCTACTAGAAGCTTGCCGGTCACAACGCATCGAGAATTTGCTTCGTCGGAATCCGACGAATTTTTACGGATTTCCCTAGGGGTACCACTAGGGAAAATCACCAAAATCGAGAAATCAAAAAAAGTGTTGGAACCGAGTCCAATAATTCAGGAAAACTCGATTGGAATAGTTACAGGAAGCTTGCCGATCACAACGCATCGAGAATTGGCTTCGTCGGAATCCGACAAATTTTTACGGATTTTCCTAGCGGTACCACTCGGGAAAATAACCAAAATCGAGAAATCGTAAAAAGTGTTGGATCCGAGTCCAATAATTCAGGAAAACTCGATTAGAATAGCTACTGGAAGCTTGCCGATCACAACGCATCAAGAATTGGCTTCTTCAAAATCCGACGAATTTTTACGGATTTCCCTAGGGGTACCACTAGGAAAAATCACCAAAATCGAGAAATCAAAAAAAGTGTTGGATCCGAGTCCAATAAGTCAGGAAAACTCGATTGGAATAGCTACTGGAAGCTTGCCGATCACAACGCATCGAGAAATGGTTTCGTCGGAATCCGACGAATTTTTACATATTTCCCTAGGGGTACCACTAGTGAAAATTACAAAAATCGAGAAATCGGAAAAAGTGTTGGATCCGAGTCCAATAATTCAGGAAAACTCGATTGGAATAGCTACTGGAAGCTTGCCGGTCACAACGCATCGAGAATTGGCTTCGTCGGAATACGACGAATGTTTACGGATTTCCCTAGGGGTACCACTAGGGAAAATCACCAAAATCGAGAAATCGTAAAAAGTGTTGGATCCGAGTCCAATAATTCAGGAAAACTCCATTGGAATAGCTACTGGTTGTAGGGGTGTTCAAAAATGGGTTGGGTGGGTTATGATAAAATTTGAATCAAATTTATATAATATGTTTTGTGAGATTATGTATAATTCAACTCCATTTTTCTTCTAAAAAAAATCTAATTGTAACCCATCTAACCCATTTAACCCATTTTTGAACACCCATAACTGGTTGCTTACCGGTCACAACGCATCGAGAATTGGCTTTGTCGGAATCCGTCCAATTTTTACGGATTTCCCTAGGGGTACCACTAGGAAAAATCACCAAAATCGAGAAATCGTAAAAAGTGGTGAAATTTTTTATCCGAGTTCAATAATTTAGGAAAACTCAATTGGAATAGATACTGGAAGCTTGCAGGTCACAACGCATCGAGAATTGGCTTCGTCGGAATTCGACGAATTTTTACGGATTTTCCTAGGGGTACCACTAGGAAAAATCACCAAAATCGAGAAATCGTAAAAAGTGTTTGATCCGAGTCCAATAATTCAGGAAAACTCGATTGGAATAGCTACTGGAAGATTGCCGGTCAGAACGCATTGAGAATTGGCTTCGTCGGAATACGACGAATGTTTACGGATTTCCCTAGGGGTACCACTAGGGAAAATCACCAAAATCGAGAAATCATAAAAAGTGTTGGATCCGAGTCCAATAATTCAGGAAAACTCCATTGGAATAGCTACTGGTTGCTTACCGGTCACAACGCATCGAGAATTGGCTTCGTCGGAATCCGTCCAATTTTTACGGATTTCCCTAGGGGTACCACTAGAAAAAATCACCAAAATCGAGAAATCGTAAAAAGTGGTGAAATTTTTTATCCGAGTTCAATAATTTAGGAAAACTCGATTGGAATAGATACTGGAAGCTTGCCGGTCACAACGCATCGAGAATTGGCTTCGTCGGAATTCGACGAATTTTTACGGATTTCCCTAGGGGTACCACTAGGAAAAATCACCAAAATCGAGAAATCGTAAAAAGTGTTTGATCCGAGTCCAATAATTCAGGAAAACTCGATTGGAATAGCTACTGGAAGATTGCCGGTCAGAATGCATTGAGAATTGGCTTCGTCGGAATACGACGAATGTTTACGGATTTCCCTAGGGGTACCACTAGGGAAAATCACCAAAATCGAGAAATCGTAAAAAGTGTTGGATCCGAGTCCAATAATTCAGGAAAACTCCATTGGAATAGCTACTGGTTGCTTACCGGTCACAACGCATCGAGAATTGGCTTCGTAGGAATCCGTCCAATTTTTACGGATTTCCCTAGGGGTACCACTAGGAAAAATCACCAAAATCGAGAAATCGTAAAAAGTGGTGAAATTTTTTATCCGAGTTCAATAATTTAGGAAAACTCGATTGGAATAGATACTGGAAGCTTGCCGGTCACAACGCATCGAGAATTGGCTTCGTCGGAATTCGACGAATTTTTACGGATTTCCCTAGGGGTACCACTAGGAAAAATCACCAAAATCGAGAAATCGTAAAAAGTGTTTGATCCGAGTCCAATAATTCAGGAAAACTCGATTGGAATAGCTACTGAAAGATTGCCGGTCAGAACGCATTGAGAATTGGCTTCGTCGGAATACGACGAATGTTTACGGATTTCCCTAGGGGTACCACTAGGAAAAATCACCAAAATCGAGAAATCATAAAAAGTGTTGGATCCGAGTCCAATAATTCAGGAAAACTCCATTGGAATAGCTACTGGTTGCTTACCGGTCACAACGCATCGAGAATTGGCTTCGTCGGAATCCGTCAAATTTTTACGGATTTCCCTAGGGGTACCACTAGGAAAAATCACCAAAATCGAGAAATCGTAAAAAGTGGTGAAATTTTTTATCCGAGTTCAATAATTTAGGAAAACTCGATTGGAATAGATACTGGAAGCTTGCCGGTCACAACGCATCGAGAATTGGCTTCGTCGGAATTCGACGAATTTTTACGGATTTCCCTAGGGGTACCAATAGGAAAAATCACCAAAATCGAGAAATCGTAAAAAGTGTTTGATCCGAGTCCAATAATTCAGGAAAACTCGATTGGAATAGCTACTGGAATATTGCCGGTCAGAACGCATTGAGAATTGGCTTCGTCGGAATACGACGAATGTTTACGGATTTCCCTAGGGGTACCACTAGGGAAAATCACCAAAATCGAGAAAACGTAAAAAGTGTTGGATCCGAGTCCAATAATTCAGGAAAACTCCATTGGAATAACTACTGGTTGCTTACCGGTCACAACGCATCGAGAATTGGCTTCGTCGGAATACGACGAATGTTTACGGATTTCCCTAGGGGTACCACTAGGGAAAATCACCAAAATCGAGAAATCGTAAAAAGTGTTGGATCCGAGTCCAATAATTCAGGAAAACTCCATTGGAATAGCTACTGGTTGTAGGGGTGTTCAAAAATGGGTTGGGTGGGTTATGATAAAATTTGAATCAAATTTATATAATATGTTTTGTGAGATTATGTATAATTCAACTCCATTTTTCTTCTAAAAAAAATCTAATTGTAACCCATCTAACCCATTTAACCCATTTTTGAACACCCATAACTGGTTGCTTACCGGTCACAACGCATCGAGAATTGGCTTTGTCGGAATCCGTCCAATTTTTACGGATTTCCCTAGGGGTACCACTAGGAAAAATCACCAAAATCGAGAAATCGTAAAAAGTGGTGAAATTTTTTATCCGAGTTCAATAATTTAGGAAAACTCAATTGGAATAGATACTGGAAGCTTGCAGGTCACAACGCATCGAGAATTGGCTTCGTCGGAATTCGACGAATTTTTACGGATTTTCCTAGGGGTACCACTAGGAAAAATCACCAAAATCGAGAAATCGTAAAAAGTGTTTGATCCGAGTCCAATAATTCAGGAAAACTCGATTGGAATAGCTACTGGAAGATTGCCGGTCAGAACGCATTGAGAATTGGCTTCGTCGGAATACGACGAATGTTTACGGATTTCCCTAGGGGTACCACTAGGGAAAATCACCAAAATCGAGAAATCATAAAAAGTGTTGGATCCGAGTCCAATAATTCAGGAAAACTCCATTGGAATAGCTACTGGTTGCTTACCGGTCACAACGCATCGAGAATTGGCTTCGTCGGAATCCGTCCAATTTTTACGGATTTCCCTAGGGGTACCACTAGAAAAAATCACCAAAATCGAGAAATCGTAAAAAGTGGTGAAATTTTTTATCCGAGTTCAATAATTTAGGAAAACTCGATTGGAATAGATACTGGAAGCTTGCCGGTCACAACGCATCGAGAATTGGCTTCGTCGGAATTCGACGAATTTTTACGGATTTCCCTAGGGGTACCACTAGGAAAAATCACCAAAATCGAGAAATCGTAAAAAGTGTTTGATCCGAGTCCAATAATTCAGGAAAACTCGATTGGAATAGCTACTGGAAGATTGCCGGTCAGAATGCATTGAGAATTGGCTTCGTCGGAATACGACGAATGTTTACGGATTTCCCTAGGGGTACCACTAGGGAAAATCACCAAAATCGAGAAATCGTAAAAAGTGTTGGATCCGAGTCCAATAATTCAGGAAAACTCCATTGGAATAGCTACTGGTTGCTTACCGGTCACAACGCATCGAGAATTGGCTTCGTAGGAATCCGTCCAATTTTTACGGATTTCCCTAGGGGTACCACTAGGAAAAATCACCAAAATCGAGAAATCGTAAAAAGTGGTGAAATTTTTTATCCGAGTTCAATAATTTAGGAAAACTCGATTGGAATAGATACTGGAAGCTTGCCGGTCACAACGCATCGAGAATTGGCTTCGTCGGAATTCGACGAATTTTTACGGATTTCCCTAGGGGTACCACTAGGAAAAATCACCAAAATCGAGAAATCGTAAAAAGTGTTTGATCCGAGTCCAATAATTCAGGAAAACTCGATTGGAATAGCTACTGAAAGATTGCCGGTCAGAACGCATTGAGAATTGGCTTCGTCGGAATACGACGAATGTTTACGGATTTCCCTAGGGGTACCACTAGGAAAAATCACCAAAATCGAGAAATCATAAAAAGTGTTGGATCCGAGTCCAATAATTCAGGAAAACTCCATTGGAATAGCTACTGGTTGCTTACCGGTCACAACGCATCGAGAATTGGCTTCGTCGGAATCCGTCAAATTTTTACGGATTTCCCTAGGGGTACCACTAGGAAAAATCACCAAAATCGAGAAATCGTAAAAAGTGGTGAAATTTTTTATCCGAGTTCAATAATTTAGGAAAACTCGATTGGAATAGATACTGGAAGCTTGCCGGTCACAACGCATCGAGAATTGGCTTCATCGGAATTCGACGAATTTTTACGGATTTCCCTAGGGGTACCAATAGGAAAAATCACCAAAATCGAGAAATCGTAAAAAGTGTTTGATCCGAGTCCAATAATTCAGGAAAACTCGATTGGAATAGCTACTGGAATATTGCCGGTCAGAACGCATTGAGAATTGGCTTCGTCGGAATACGACGAATGTTTACGGATTTCCCTAGGGGTACCACTAGGGAAAATCACCAAAATCGAGAAAAGGTAAAAAGTGTTGGATCCGAGTCCAATAATTCAGGAAAACTCCATTGGAATAACTACTGGTTGCTTACCGGTCACAACGCATCGAGAATTGGCTTCGTCGGAATCCGTCCAATTTTTACGGATTTCCCTAGGGGTACCACTAGAAAAAATCACCAAAATCGAGAAATCGTAAAAAGTGGTGAAATTTTTTATCCGAGTTCAATAATTTAGGAAAACTCGATTGGAATAGATACTGGAAGCTTGCCGGTCACAACGCATCGAGAATTGGCTTCGTCGGAATTCGACGAATTTTTACGGATTTCCCTAGGGGTACCACTAGGAAAAATCACCAAAATCGAGAAATCGTAAAAAGTGTTTGATCCGAGTCCAATAATTCAGGAAAACTCGATTGGAATAGCTACTGGAATATTGCCGGTCAGAACGCATTGAGAATTGGCTTCGTCGGAATACGACGAATGTTTACGGATTTCCCTAGGGGTACCACTAGGGAAAATCACCAAAATCGAGAAATCATAAAAAATGTTGGATCCGAGTCCAATAATTTAGGAAAACTCCATTGGAATAGCTACTGGTTGCTTACCGGTCACAACGCATCGAGAATTGGCTTCGTCGAAATCCGTCCAATTTTTACGGATTTCCCTAGGGGTACCACTAGGAAAAATCACCAAAATCGAGAAATCGTAAAAAGTGGTGAAATTTTTTATCCGAGTTCAATAATTTAGGAAAACTCGATTGGAATAGATACTGGAAGCTTGCCGATCACAACGCATCGAGAATTGGCTTCGTCGGAATTCGACGAATTTTTACGGATTTTCCTAGGGGTACCAATAGGAAAAATCACCAAAATCGAGAAATCGTAAAAAGTGTTTGATCCGAGTCCAATAATTCAGGAAAACTCGATTGGAATAGCTACTGGAAGATTGCCGGTCAGAACGCATTGAGAATTGGCTTCGTCGGGATACGACGAATGTTTACGGATTTTGCTAGGGGTACCACTAGGGAAAATCACCAAAATCGAGAAATCGTAAAAAGTGTTGGATCCGAGTCCAATAATTCAGGAAAACTCCATTGGAATAGCTACTGGTTGCTTACCGGTCACAACGCATCGAGAATTGGCTTCGTCGGAATCCGTCCAATTTTTACGGATTTTCCTAGGGGTACCACTAGGAAAAATCACCAAAATCGAGAAATCGTAAAAAGTGGTGAAATTTTTTATCCGAGTTCAATAATTTAGGAAAACTCGATTGGAATAGATACTGGAAGCTTGCCGGTCACAACGCATCGAGAATTGGCTTCGTCGGAATTCGACAAATTTTTACGGATTTCCCTAGGGGTACCACTAGGAAAAATCACCAAAATCGAGAAATCATAAAAAGTGTTTGATCCGAGTCCAATAATTCAGGAAAACTCGATTGGAATAGCTACTGGAAGATTGCCGGTCAGAACGCATTGAGAATTGGCTTCGTCGGAATACGACGAATGTTTACGGATTTCCCTAGGGGTACCACTAGGGAAAATCACCAAAATCGAGAAATCATAAAAAGTGTTGGATCCGAGTCCAATAATTCAGGAAAACTCCATTGGAATAGCTACTGGTTGCTTACCGGTCACAACGCATCGAGAATTGGCTTCGTCGGAATCCGTCCAATTTTTACGGATTTCCCTAGGGGTACCACTAGGAAAAATCACCAAAATCGAGAAATCGTAAAAAGTGGTGAAATTTTTTATCCGAGTTCAATAATTTAGGAAAACTCGATTGGAATAGATACTGGAAGCTTGCCGATCACAACGCATCGAGAATTGGCTTCGTCGGAATTCGACGAATTTTTACGGATTTCCCTAGGGGTACCAATAGGAAAAATCACCAAAATCGAGAAATCGTAAAAAGTGTTTGATCCGAGTCCAATAATTCAGGAAAACTCGATTGAAATAGCTACTGGAAGATTGCCGGTGAGAACGCATTGAGAATTGGCTTCGTCGGAATACGACGAATGTTTACGGATTTCCCTAGGGGTACCACTAGGGAAAATCACCAAAATCGAGAAATCGTAAAAAGTGTTGGATCCGAGTCCAATAATTCAGGAAAACTCCATTGGAATAGCTACTGGTTGCTTACCGGTCACAACGCATCGAGAATTGGCTTCGTCGGAATCCGTCCAATTTTTACGGATTTCCCTAGGGGTACCACTAGGAAAAATCACCAAAATCGAGAAATCGTAAAAAGTGGTGAAATTTTTTATCCGAGTTCAATAATTTAGGAAAACTCGATTGGAATAGATACTGGAAGCTTGCCGGTCACAACGCATCGAGAATTGGCTTCGTCGGAATTCGACGAATTTTTACGGATTTCTCTAGGCGTACCACTAGGAAAAATAACCAAAATCGAGAAATCGTAAAAAGTGTTGGATCCGAGTCCAATAATTCAGGAAAACTCGATTAGAATATCTACTGGAAGCTTACCGATCAGAATGCATCGAGAATTGGCTTCGTCGGAATCCGACAAATTTTTACGGATTTTCCTAGGGGTACCACTAGGGAAAATTACCAAAATCGATAAATCGTAAAAAGTGTTGGATCCGAGTCCAATAATTCAGGAAAACTCGATTAGAATAGCTACTGGAAGCTTGACGGTCACAACGCATCTAGAATTGGCTTTACCAAAATCGAGAAATCTTAAAAAGTGGTGAAATTTTGGATCCGAGTCCAATAATTCTGGAAAACTCGATTGGAATAGCTACTGGAAACTTGCCGGTCATAACGCATCGAGAATTTGATTCGTCGGAATCCGACAAATTTTTACGAATTTCCCTAGGGGTACCCCTAGGAAAAATCACCAAAATCGAGAAATCGTAAAAAGTGGTGAAATTTTTGATCCGAGTCCAATAATTCAGGAAAACTCGATTGGAATAGCTACTGGAAGCTTGCCGGTCACAACGCATCGAGAATTTACTTCGTCGAAATCCGACGAATTTTTACGGATTTCCCTAGGGGTACCACTAGGAAAAATCACAAAAATCGAGAAATCGTAAAAAGTGGTGAAATTTTGGATCCGAGTCCAATAATTCAGGAAAACTCGATTGGAATAGCTACTGGAAGCTTGCCGGTCACAACGCATCGAGAATGAGCTTCGTCGGAATACGACGAATGTTTACGGATTTCCCTAGGGGTACCACTAGGGAAAATCACCAAAATCGAAAAATCGTAAAAAGTGTTGGATCCGAGTCCAATAATTCAGGAAAACTCCATTGGAATAACTACTGGTAGCTTACCGGTCACAACGCATCGAGAATTAGCTTCGTCGGAATCCGATGAATTTTTACGGATTTTCCAAGGGGTACCACTAGGGAAAATCACCAAAATCGAGAAATCATAAAAAGTGGTTAAATTTTTGATCTGAGTCCAATAATTCAGGAAAACTTGATCGGAATAGGTACTGGAAGTTTGCCGGTCACTACGCATCGAGAATTGTCTTTGTCGGAATCTGACGAATTTTTACGGATTTCCCAAGGGGTACCACTAGGGAAAATCGACAAAATCGTAAAAAGTGGTGAAATTTTTGATCCGAGTCCAATAATTTAGGAAAACTTGATCGGAATAGCTACTGGAAGCTTGCTGGTATGATGCATCGAGAATTTTCTTCGTCGGAATCTAACGAATTTTTACGGATTTCCCAAGGTGTACCACTAGGAAAAATCGCCAAAATCGTAAAAAGTGGTGAAATTTTGGATCCGAGTCCAATAATTAAAGAAAACTTGATCGGAATAGCTACTGGAAGCTTACCGGTCACGACACATCGAGAATTGGTTTCGTCAGAATCTGACGAATTTTTACGGATTTCCCAAGGGTTACCATTAAGGAAAATAGCCAAAATCGAAAAATCGTAAAAAGTGGTGAAATTTTTGATCCGAGTCCAATAATTCAGAAAAACTTGATCGGAATAGATACTAGAAGCTTGCCGGTCACGACGCATCGAGAATTGGCTTCGTCGGAATCTGATGAATTTTTACGAATTTTTCAAGGTGTACAACTAGGAAAAATCGCCAAAAACGAAAAATCGTAAAAAGTGGTAATATTTTGGATCCTAGTCCAATAATTGAGTAAAACTTGATCGGAATAGATACTGGAAGCTTGCCGGTAACAACGCATCGAGAATCGGCTTCGTCAGAATCCGACAAATTTTTACGGATTTTCCTAAGGGTAATACTGGGGAAAATCGCCAAAATCGAGAAATCGCAAAAAGTGGTGAAGCTTTGGATCCGAGTCCAATAATTCGGGAAAACTCTATTGGAGTAGCTACAGGAAAATTGCCGGTCACAATGCATCGAGAATCGGCTTCGTCGGAATCCGACGAATTTTTACGGATTTCCCTTGGGGTACCACTGGGGAAAATTACCAAAATCGAGAAATCACAAAAAGTGGTGAAATTTTTGATCCGAGTCAAATAATTCGGGAAAAATCGATTGGAGTAGCTACTGGAAGCTTGCCGGTCACAACGCCATCGAGAATCGGCTTCGTCGAAATCCTACGAATTTTTACGGATTTTGCTAGGGGTACCACTGAAGAAAATCACAAAAATCGAGAAATCGCAAAAAGTGGTGAAAATTTGGATCCGAGTCCAATAATTTGGGAAAACTCGATTGGAGTAGCTACTGGAAGCTTGCCGGTAACAACGCATCGAGAATCGGCTTCATCGGAATCCGACGAATTTTTACGGATTTCCCGAGGGGTGCCACTGGGAAAAATCACCAAAATCGAGAAATCGCAAAAAGTGGTGAAATTTTTGGATCCGAGTCAAATAATTCGAGAAAAATCGATTGGAGTAGCTACTGGAAGCTTTCCGGTCACAACGCATCAAGAATCGGCTTCGTCGGAATCCTACGAATTTTTACGGATTTTGCTAGGGGTACCACTGGGGAAAATCACCAAAATCGAGAAATCACAAAAAGTGGTGAAAATTTGGATCCGAGTCCAATAATTCGGGAAAACTCGATTGGAGTAGCTACTGGAAGCTTGCCGGTAACAACGCATCGAGAATCGGCTTCATCGGAATCCGACGAATTTTTACGGATTTCCCGAGAGGTACCAATGGGGAAAATCACCGAAATCGAGAAATCGCAAAAAGTGGTGAAATTTTTGGATCAGAGTCAAATAATTCGGGAAAAATCGATTGGAGTAGCTACTGGAAGCTTGCCGGTCACAACGCATTGAGAATCGGCTTCGTCGGAATCCTACGAATTTTTACTGATTTTGCTAGGGGTACCACTGGGGAAAATCACCAATATCGAGAAATCGCAAAAAGTGGTGAAATTTTGGATCCGAGTCCAATAATTCGGGAAAACTCGATTGGAGTAACTACTGGAAGCTTGCCGGTCACAACGCTTCGAGAATCGGCTTCGTCGGAATCCGACGAATTTTTACGGATTTCCCTAGGGGTACCACTCGGAAAAATCACCAAAATCGAGAAATCGCAAAAAGTGGTGAAATTTTGGATCCGAGTCCAATAATTTGGGAAAACTCGATTTGAGTAGCTACTGGAAGCGTTCCGGTCACAACGCATCGAGAATCGGGTTCATCGGAATCCGACGAATTTTTACGGATTTCCCTAGTGGTACCACTGGGGAAAATCACCAAAATCGAGAAATCGCAAAAAGTGGTGAAATTTTGGATCCGAGTCCAATAATTCGGGAAAACTCGATTGGAGTAGGTACTAAAAGCATGTTGGTCACAACGCATCGAGAATCGGGTTCGTCGGAATCCGACGAATTTTTACGGATTTTCCTAGGGGTACCATTGGGAAAAATCACCAAAATCGAGAAATCGCAAAAAGTGGTGAACTTTTGGATCCGAGTCCAATAATTCGGGAAAACTCGATTGGAGTAGCTACTAGAAGCTTGCCGGTAACAACGCATCGAGAATCGGCTTCGTCGAAATCCGACGAATTTTTACGGATTTCCCTAGGGGTACCACTGGGAAAAATCACAAAAATCGAGAAATCGCAAAAAGTGGTGAACTTTTGGATCCGAGTCCAATAATTCGGGAAAAATCGATTGGAGTAGCTACTGGAAGCTTACCGGTAACAATGCATCGATAATCGGCTTCGTCGGAATCCGACGAATTTTTACGGATTTCCCTAGGGGTACCACTGGGGAAAATCACCAAAATCGAGAAATCGCAAAAAGTGGTGAAATTTTGGATCCGAGTCCAATAATTCGGGAAAGCTCGATTGGAGTAGCTACTGGAAGCGTTCCGGTCACAACGCATCGAGAATCGGGTTCATCGAAATCCGACGAATTTTTACGGATTTTCCTAGGGGTACCACTGGGAAAAATTACCAAAATCTAGAAATCGCAAAAAGTGGTGAAATTTTGGATCCGTGTCCAATAATTCGGGAAAACTCGATTGGAGTAGCAACTGGAATCGTGCCGGTCACAACGCATCGAGAATCGGGTTCGTCGGAATCCGACGAATTTTTACTGATTTCCCTAGGGGTACCACTGGGAAAAATCACCAAAATCGAGAAATCGCAAAAAGTGGTGAAAATTTGTATCCGAGTCAAATAATTCGGGAAAACTCGATTGGAGTAGCTACTGGAAGCTTGCCGGTAACAACGCATCGAGAATCGGCTTCGTCGGAATCCGACGAATTTTTACGGATTTCCCTAGGGGTACCACTGGGAAAAATCACAAAAATCGAGAAATCGCAAAAAGTGGTGAAATTTTGGATCCGAGTCAAATAATTCGGGAAAAATCGATTGGAGTAGCTACTAGAAGCTTGCCGGTCACAACGCATCGAGAATCGGCTTCGTCGGAATCCTACGAATTTTTACGGATTTTTCTAGGGGTACCACTAGGGAAAATCACAAAAATCGAGAAATCGCAAAAAGTGGTGAAATTTTTGATCCGAGTCCAATAATTCGGGAAAACTTGATTGGAGTAGCTACTGGAAGCTTGCCGTTCACAATGCATCGAGAATCGGCTTCATCGGAATCCGTCAAATTTTTATTGATTTTCCTAGGGGTACCCCTAGGAAAAATCACCAAAATCGAAAAATCGCAAAAAGTGGTGAAATTTTTGGATCCGAGTCAAATAATTCGGGAAAACTCGATTGGAGTAGCTACTGGAAGCTTGCCGGTCACAACGCATCGAGAATCGGCTTCGTCGAAATTCGACGAATTTTTACGGATTTCCCTAGTGGTACCACTAGGAAAAATCACCAAAATCGAGAAATCGCAAAAAGTGGTGAAATTTTCTATCCGAGTCCAATAATTCGGGAAAACACGATTTGAGTAGCTACTGGAAGCTAGCCAGTCACAACGCATCGAGAATCGGCTTAATCGGAATCCGACGAATTTTTACGGATTTCCCTAGGGGTACCACTGGGAAAAATCACCAAAATCGAGAAATCGCAAAAAGTGGTGAAATTTTGGATCAGAGTCCAATAATTTGGGAAAACTCGATTGGAATAGCTACTGGAAGCTTGCCGGTCACAACGCATCGAGAATCGGCTTCGTCGAAATCCGACGAATTTTTACATATTTCCCTAGGGGTACCACTAGGAAAAATCACCAAAATGGAGAAATCGCAAAAAGTGGTGAAATTTTGGATCCGAGTCCAATAATTCGGGAAAACTCGATTGGAGTTGCTACTGGAAGCTTGCCGATCACAATGCATCAAGAATCGGCTTCGTCGGAATCCGACGAATTTTTACGGATTTTCCTAGGGGTACCACTAGGGAAAATCACCAAAATCGAGAAATCGCAAAAAGTGGTGAAATTTTGGATCCGAGTCCAATAATTCGGGAAAACTCGATTGGAGTAGCTACTGGAAGCTTGCCGGTCACAACGCATCGAGAATCGGTTTCGTCGGAATCCGACGAATTTTTACGGATTTTCCTAAGGGTACCGTTAAGGAAAATAACCAAAATCGAGAAATCGCAAAAAGTGGTGAAATTTTGGATCCGAGTCCAATAATTTGGGAAAACTCGATTGGAGTAGCTACTGGAAGCTTGCCGGTCACAACGCATTGAGAATCGATTTCGTCGGAATGCGACGAATTTTTACGGATTTCCCTAGGGGTACCACTAGGGAAAATCACAAAAATCGAGAAATCGCAAAAAGTGGTGAAATTTTGGATCCGAGTTAAATAATTCGGGAAAACTAGATTGGAGTAGCTACTAGAAGCTTGCCGGTCACAACGCATCGAGAATCGATTTTCGTCGGAATCCGACGAATTTTTACGGATTTCTCCAGGGGTACCACTAGGGAAAATCACCAAAATCTAGAAATCGCAAAAAGTGGTGAAATTTTTTATCCGAGTCCAATAATTCGGAAAAACTCGATTGGAGCAGCTACTGGAAGCTTGCCGGTCACAGCGCATCGAGAATCGAGTTCGTCGGAATCCGACGAATTTTTACGGATTTCCTTAGGGGTACCACTGGGAAAAATCACCAAAATCGAGAAATCGCAAAAAGTGGTGAAATTTTGGATCCGAGTCCAATAATTCGGGAAAACTCGATTGGAGTAGCTACTGGAAGCTTGCCGGTAACAACGCATCGAGAATCGGCTTCGTCGGAATCCGACGAATTTTTACGGATTTTCCTAGGGGTACCACTAGGGAAAATCACCAAAATCGAGAAATCGCAAAAAGTGGTGAAATTTAAGATCCGAGTCAAATAATTCGGGAAAAATCGATTGGAGTAGCTACTGGAAGCTTGCCGGTCACAACGCATCGAGAATCGGCTTCGTCGGAATCCTACGAATTTTTACTGATTTTGCTAGGGGTAACACTGGGGAAAATCACCAAAATCGAGAAATCGCAAAAAGTGGTGAAATTTTGGATCCGAGTCCAATAATTAGGGAAAAATCGATTGGAGTAGCTACTGGAAGCTTGCCGGTCACAACGCATCGAGAATCGGCTTCGTCGGAATCCTACGAATTTTTACTGATTTTGCTAGGGGTAACACTGGGGAAAATCACCAAAATCGAGAAATCACAAAAAGTGGTGAAATTTTGGATCCGAGTCCAAAAATTCGGGAAAACTCGATTGGAGTAGCTACTGGAAGCTTGCCGGTCAAACGCATCGAGAATCGACTTCGTCGGAATCCGACGAATTTTTACGGATTTCCCTAGGGGTACCGTTAGGGAAAATAACAAAAATCGAGAAATCGCAAAAAGTTGTGAAATTTTGGATCCGAGTCCAATAATTCGGGAAAACTCGATTGGAGTAGCTACTGGAAGCTTGCCGGTCACAACGCATCGAGAATCGGTTTCGTCGGAATCCGACGAATTTTTACGGATTTCTCCAGGGGTACCACTAGGGAAAATCACTAAAATCGAGAAATCGCAAAAAGTGGTGAAATTTTGGATCAGAGTCCAATAATTCGGGAAAACTCGATTGGAATAGCTACTGAAAGCTTGCCGGTCACAACGCATCGAGAATCGGCTTCGTCGAAATCCGACGAATTTTTACATATTTCCCTAGGGGTACCACTAGGAAAAATCACCAAAATGGAGAATCGCAAAAAGTGGTGAAACTTTGGATCCGAGTCCAATAATTCGGGAAAACTCGATTGGAGTTGCTACTGGAAGCTTGCCGATCACAATGCATCAAGAATCGGCTTCGTCGGAATCCGACGAATTTTTACGAATTTTCCTAGGGGTACCACTAGGGAAAATCACCAAAATCGAGAAATCGCAAAAAGTGGTGAAATTTTGGATCCGAGTCCAATAATTTGGGAAAACTCGATTGGAGTAGCTACTGGAAGCTTGCCGGTCACAACGCATCGAGAATCGGTTTCGTCGGAATCCGACGAATTTTTACGGATTTCTCCAGGGGTACCACTAGGAAAAATCAACAAAATCGAGAAATCGCAAAAAGTGGTGAAATTTTGGATCAGAGTCCAATAATTCGGGAAAACTCGATTGGAGTAGCTACTGGAAGCTTGCCGGTCACAACGCATCGAGAATCGGTTCGTCGAAATCCGACGAATTTTTATGGATTTCCCTAGGGGTACCACTAGGGAAAATCACCAAAATCGAGAAATCGCAAAAAGTGGTGAACTTTTGGATCCGAGTCAATTAATTCGGGAAAAATCGATTGGAGTACCTACTGGAAGCTTACCGGTAACAACGCATCGATAATCGGCTTCGTCGGAATCCGACGAATTTTTACGGATTTCCCTAGGGGTACCACTGGGGAAAATCACCAAAATCGAGAAATCGCAAAAAGTGGTGAAATTTTGGATCCGAGTCCAATAATTCGGGAAAGCTCGATTGGAGTAGCTACTGGAAGCGTTCCGGTCACAACGCATCGAGAATCGGGTTCATCGGAATCCGACGAATTTTTATCCCTAGGGAAAATCATCAAAATCGAGAAATCGCAAAAAGTGGTGAAATTTTTGATCCGAGTCCAATAATTCGGGAAAACTCGATTGGAGTAGCTACTGGATGCTTGCCAGTCACAACGCATCGAGAATCGGCTTCGTCAAAATCCGACGAATTTTTACGGATTTCCCTAGGGGTACCACTACGGAAAATCACCAAAATCGAGAAATCGCAAAAAGTGGTGAAATTTTGGATTCGAGTCCAATAATTCAGGAAAACTCGATTGGAGTAGCTACTCGAAGCATGCCGGTCACAGCGCATCGAGAATCGAGTTTGTCGGAATCCGACGAATTTTTACGGATTTCCTTAGGGGTACCACTGGGAAAAATCACCAAAATCGAGAAATCGCAAAAAGTGGTGAAATTTTGGATCCGAGTCCAATAATTCGGGAAAACTCGATTGGAGTAGCTACTGGAAGTGTGCCAGTCACAACGCATCGAGAATTGGCTTCGTCGGAATCCGACGAATTTTTACGGATTTCCCTAGGGGTACCACTGGAAAAAATCACCAAAATCTAGAAATCGCAAAAAGTGGTGAAATTTTGGCTCCGAGTCCAATAATTCGGGAAAACTCGATTGGAGTAGCTACTGGAAGCTTGCCGGTAACAACGCATCGAGAATCGGCTTCGTCGGAATCCGACGAATTTTTACGGATTTTCCTAGGGGTACCACTAGGAAAAATCACCAAAATCGAGAAATTGCAAAAAGTGGTGAAATTTAAGATCCGAGTCAAATAATTCGGGAAAAATCGATTGGAGTAGCTACTGGAAGCTTGCCGGTCATAACGCATCGAGAATCGGCTTCGTCGGAGTCCTACGAATTTTTATGGATTTTGCTAGGGGTACCACTGGGGAAAATCACCAAAATCGAGAAATTTCAAAAAGTGGTGAAATTTTGGATCCGAGTCCAATAATTTGGGAAAACTCGATTGGTGTAGCTACTGGAAGCTTGCCGGTCACAACGCATCGAGAATCGGATTTGTCGGAATCCGACGATTTTTTACGGATTTCCCTAGGGGTACCACTGGGAAAAATCAGTAAAATCGAGAAATTGCAAAAAGTGGTGAAATTTTGGATCCGAGTCCAATAATTCAGGAAAACTCGATTGGAGTAGCTACTGGAAGCTTGCCGATCACAACGCATTGAGAATCGGATTCGTCGGAATCCGACGAATTTTTACGGATTTTCCTAGGGGTACCACTCGAAAAAATCACAAAAATCGAGAAATCGCAAAAAGTGGTGAAATTTTTAATTCGAGTCCAATAATTCGGGAAAACTCGATTGGAGTAGCTACTTGAAGCTTGCCGGTCATAACGCATCGAGAATCGGCTTCGTCGGAATCCGACGAATTTTTACGGATTTCCCTAGGGGTACCGTTAGGGAAAATAACAAAAATCGAGAAATCACAAAAAGTTGTGAAATTTTTGATCCGAGTCCAATAATTCGGGAAAACTCGATTGGAGTAGCTACTGGAAGCTTGCCGGTCACAATGCATCGAGAATCGGATTCATCGGAATCCGATGAATTTTTACGGATTTTCCTAGGGGTACCACTAGGGAAAAACACCAAAATCGAGAAATCGCAAAAAGTGGTGAAATTTTGGATCCGAGTCCAATAATTTGGGAAATTTTGATTGGAGTAGCTACTGGAAGCTTGCCGGTCATAACGCATCGAGAATCGGCTTCGTCGATATCCGACGAATGTTTACCCCCAGGGAAAATCACCAAAATCGAGAAATCGCAAAAAGTGGTGAAATTTTAGATCCGAGTCGAATAATTCGGGAAAACTCGATTGGAGTAGCTACTGGAAGCTTGCCGGTCACAACGCATCGAGAATCGGTTTCATCGGAATCCGATGACTTTTTACGGATTTTCCTAGGGGTACCACTAGGAAAATCACCAAAATCGAGAAATCGCAAAAAGTGGTGAAATTTTTGATCCGAGTCCAATAATTCGGGAAAACTCGATTGGAGTAGCTACTGGAAGCTTGCCGGTCACAACGCATCGAGAATCGGATTCGTCGGAATCCGATGAATTTTTACGGATTTCCCTAGGGGTACCACTAGGGAAAAACACCAAAATCGAGAAATCGCAAAAAGTGGTGAAATTTTGGATCCGAGTCCAATAATTTGGGAAATTTTGATTGGAGTAGCTACTGGAAGCTTGCCGGTAATAACGCATCGAGAATCGGCTTCGTCGATATCCGACGAATGTTTACCCCCAAGGAAAATCACCAAAATCGAGAAATCGCAAAAAGTGGTGAAATTTTAGATCCGAGTCCAATAATTCGGGAAAAATCGATTGGAGTAGCTACTGGTAGCTTGCCGGTCACAACGCATCGAGAATCGGCTTCATCGGAATCCGACGACTTTTTACGGATTTTCCTAGGGGTACCACTAGGAAAATCACCAAAATCGAGAAATCGCAAAAAGTGGTGAAATTTTTGATCCGAGTCCAATAATTCGGAAAACTCGATTGGACTAGCTACTGGAAGCTTGCCGGTCACAACGCATCGAGAATCGAAATCGTTGGAATCCGACAAATTATTACGGATTTCCCTAGGGGTACCACTAGGAAAATCACCAAAATCGAGAAATCGCAAAAAGTGGTGAAATTTTTGATCCGAGTCCAATAATTCGGGAAAACTCGATTGGAATAGCTACTGGAAGCTTGCCGGTCACAACGCATCGAGAATCGGTTTCGTCGGAATCCGATCAATTTTTACGGATTTCCCTAGGGGTACCAGTAGGAAAATCACCAAAATCGAGAAATCGCAAAAAGTGGTGAAATTTTTTATCCGAGTCCAATAATTCGGGAAAACTCGATTAGAGTAGCTACTGGAAGCTTGCTGGTCACAACGCATCGAGAATCGGTTTCGTCGGAATCCGAAGAATTTTTACGGATTTCGCTAGGGGTACCACTAGGGAAAATCACCAAAATCGAGAAATCGCAAAAAGTGGTGAAATTTTGGATTCGAGTCCAATAATTCGGGAAAACTCGATTGGAGTAGCTACTGGAAGCTTGCCGGTCACAACGCATCGAGAATCGGATTCGTCAGAATCCGACGAATTTTTATCCCTAGGGAAAATCACCAAAATCGAGAAATCGCAAAAAGTGGTGAAATTTTGGATCCGAGTCCAATAATTTGGGAAAACTCGATTGGAGTAGCAACTGGAAGCTTGCCGGTCACAACGCATCGAGAATCGACTTCCTCGAAATCCGACAAATTTTTACGGATTTCCCTAGGGGTACCACTAGGAAAATCACCAAAATCGAGAAATCGCAAAAAGTGGTGAAATTTTTGATCCGAGTCCAATAATTCGGGAAAACTCAATTGGAGTAGCTACTGGAAGCTTGCCGGTCACAACGCATCGAGAATCGGATTCGTCGGAATCCGATGAATTTTTACGGATTTCCCTAGGGGTACCACTAGGGAAAAACACCAAAATCGAGAAATCGCAAAAAGTAGTGAAATTTTGGATCCGAGTCCAATAATTTGGGAAATTTTGATTGGAGTAGCTACTGGAAGCTTGCCGGTCATAACGCATCGAGAATCGGCTTCGTCGATATCCGACGAATGTTTACCCCCAGGGAAAATCACCAAAATCGAGAAATCGCAAAAAGTGGTGAAATTTTAGATCCGAGTCCAATAATTCGAGAAAACTCGATTGGAGTAGCTACTGGAAGCTTGCCGGTCACAACGCATCGAGAATCGGCTTCATCGGAATCCGACGACTTTTTACGGATTTTCCTAGGGGTACCACTAGGAAAATCACCAAAATCGAGAAATCGCAAAAAGTGGTGAAATTTTTGATCCGAGTCCAATAATTCGGGAAAACTCGATTGGACTAGCTACTGGAAGCTTGCCGGTCACAACGCATCGAGAATCGAAATCGTTGGAATCCGACAAATTATTACGGATTTCCCTAGGGGTACTACTAGGAAAATCACCAAAATCGAGAAATCGCAAAAAGTGGTGAAATTTTTGATCCGAGTCCAATAATTCGGGAAAACTCGATTGGAGTAGCTACTGGAAGCTTGCCGGTCACAACGCATCGAGAATCGGTTTCGTCGGAATCCGATGAATTTTTACGGATTTCCCTAGGGGTACCAGTAGGAAAATCACCAAAATCGAGAAATCGCAAAAAGTGGTGAAATTTTTTATCCGAGTCCAATAATTCGGGAAAACTCGATTAGAGTAGCTACTGGAAGCTTGCTGGTCACAACGAATCGAGAATCGGCTTCGTCGGAATCCGAAGAATTTTTACGGATTTCGCTAGGGGTACCACTAGGGAAAATCACCAAAATCGAGAAATCGCAAAAAGTGGTGAAATTTTGGATTCGAGTCGAATAATTCGGGAAAACTCGATTGGAGTAGCTACTGGAAGCTTGCCGGTCACAACGCATCGAGAATCGGATTCGTCAGAATCCGACGAATTTTTATCCCTAGGGAAAATCACCAAAATCGAGAAATCGCAAAAAGTGGTGAAATTTTGGATCCGAGTCCAATAATTTGGGAAAACTCGATTGGAGTAGCAACTGGAAGCTTGCCGGTCACAACGCATCGAGAATCGACTTCGTCGAAATCCGACAAATTTTTACGGATTTCCCTAGGGGTACCACTAGGAAAATCACCAAAATCGAGAAATCGCAAAAAGTGGTGAAATTTTTTATCCGAGTCCAATAATTCGGGAAAACTCGATTGGAGTAGCTACTGGAAGCTTGCCGGTCACAACGCATCGAGAATCGGCTTCGTTAGAATCCGACGAATTTTTATCCCTAGGGAAAATCACCAAAATAGAGAAATCGCAAAAAGTGGTGAAATTTTGGATCCGAGTCCAATAATTCGGGAAAACTCGATTGGAGTAGCTACTGGAAGCTTGCTGGTCACAACGCATCGAGAATCGACTTCGTCGGAATCCGATAAATTTTTACGGATTTACCTAGGGGTACCACTAGGGAAAATCACCAAAATCGAGAAATCGCAAAAAGTGGTGAAATTTTGGATTCGAGTCCAATAATTTGGGAAAACTCGATTGGAGTAGCTACTGGAAGCTTGCCGGTCACAACGCATCGAGAATCGGATTCGTTAGAATCCGACGAATTTTTATCCCTAGGGAAAATCACCAAAATCGAGAAATCGCAAAAAGTGGTGAAATTTTTGATCCGAGTCCAATAATTCGGGAAAACTCGATTGGAGTAGCTACTGGAAGCTTTCCTATCACAACGCATCGAGAATCGACTTCGTCGGAATCCGACGAATTTTTACGAATTTACCAAGGGGTACCACTAGGGAAAATCACAAAAATCGAGAAATCACAAAAAGTGGTGAAATTTTGGATTCGAGTCCAATAATTCGGGAAAACTCGATTTGAGTAGCTACTGGAAGCTTGCCGGTCACAACGCATCGAGAATCGGATTCGTCGGAATCCGACGAATTTTTACGGATTTCCCTATGGGTACCGCTGGGAAAAATCACCAAAATCGAGAAATCGGAAAAAGTGGTAAAATTTTGGATCCGAGTCCAATAATTCGGGAAAATTCGATTGGAGTAGCTACTGGAAACTTGCCGGTCACAACGCATCGAGAATCGGATTCGTCAGAATCCGACGAATTTTTATCCCCAGGGAAAATCACCAAAATCGAGAAATCGCAAAAAGTGGTGAAATTTTGGATCCGAGTCCAATAATTCGGGAAAACTCGATTGGAGTAGCTAATGGAAGCTTGCCGGTCACAACGCATCGAGAATCGACTTCGTCGAAATCCGACAAATTTTTACGGATTTCCCTAGGGGTCCCACTAGGAAAATCACCAAAATCGAGAAATCGCAAAAAGTGGTGAAATTTTTGATCCGAGTCCAATAATTCGGGAAAACTCGATTGGAGTAGCTACTGGAAGCTTGCCGGTCACAACGCATCGAGAATCGGCTTCGTCGGAATCCGACGAAATTTTACGGATTTCCCTAGGCGTACCACAAGGGAAAATCACCAAAATCGAGAAATCGCAAAAAGTGGTGAAATTTTGGATCCGAGTCCAATAATTTGGGAAATTTTGATTGGAGTAGCTACTGGAAGCTTGCCGGTCATAATGCATAGAGAATCGGCTTCGTCGGAATCCGACGAATTTTTACCCCCAGGAAAATCACCAAAATCGAGAAATCGCAAAAAGTGGTGAAATTTTGTATTCGAGTCCAATAATTCGGGAAAACTCGATTGGAGTAGCTACTGGAAGCTTGCCGGTCACAACGCATCGAGAATTATCTTCGTCGGAATCCGACGAATTTTTACGGATTTCCCTAGGGGTACCACTAGGAAAATCACCAAAATCGAGAAATCGCAAAAATTGGTGAAATTTTGGATCCGAGTCAAATAATTCGGGAAAAATCAATTGGAGTAGCTACTGGAATCTTTCCGGTCACAACGCATCGAGAATCGGCTTCGTCGGAATCCGACGAATTTTTACGGATTTCCCTAGGGGGCACTACTAGGGAAAATCACCAAAATCGAGAAATCGCAAAAAGTGGTGAAATTTTGGATACGAGTCCAATAATTCGGGAAAACTCGATTTGAGTAGCTACTGGAAGCTTGCCGGTCACAACGTATCGAGAATCGGTTCGTCGGAATCCGACGAATTTTTACGGATTTCCCTAGGGGTACCACTATGGAAAATCACCAAAATCGAGAAATCGAAAAAAGTGGTGAAATTTTTTATCGGAGTCCAATAATTTGGGAAAACTCGAATGGAGTAGCTACTGGAAGCTTGCCGGTCACAACGTATCGAGAATCGGTTTCGTCGGAATCCGACGAATTTTTACGGATTTCCCTAGGGGTACCACTAGGAAAAATCACCAAAATCGAGAAATCGGAAAAAGTGGTAAAATTTTGGATACGAGTCCAATAATTCGGGAAAACTCGATTGGAGTAGCTATTGGAAGCTTGCCGGTCATAATACATCGAGAATCGGTTCATCGGAATCCTACAAATTTTTACGGATTTCCCTAAGGGTACCACTAGGGAAAATCACCAAAATCGAGAAATCGCAAAAAGTTGTGAAATTTTGGATCCGAATCCAATAATTCGGGAAAACTCAATTGGAGTAGCTACTGGAAGCTTGCCGGTCACAATGCATCGAGAATCGGTTTCGTCGAAATCCGACGAATTTTTACGGATTTGCCTAGGGGTACCACTAAGGAAAATCACCAAAATCGAGAAATCGCAAAAAGTGGTGAAATTTTGGATTCGAGTCCAATAATTCGTAAAAACTCGATTGGAGTAGCTACTGGAAGCTTACCGGTCACAACGCATCGAGAATCGGTTTCGTCGGAATCCGACGAATTTTTACAGATTTCCCTAGGGGTACCACAAGGAAAAATCACCAAAATCGAGAAATCGAAAAAAGTTGTGAAATTTTGGATCTGAGTCCAATAATTCGGGAAAACTCGATTGGAGTAGCTACTGGAAGCTTGCCGTTCACAACGCATCGAGAATCGGTTTCGTCGAAATCCGACGAATTTTTACGGATTTCGCTAGGGGTACCACTAGGGAAAATCACCAAAATCGAGAAATCGCAAAAAGTGGTGAAATTTTTGATCCGAATCCAATAATTCGTAAAAACTCGATTGGAGTAGCTACTGGAAGCTTGCCGGTCACAACGCATCAAGAATCGGTTTCGTCGGAATCCGACGAATTTTTACGGATTTCCCTAGGGGTACCACAAGGAAAAATCACCAAAATCGAGAAATCGAAAAAAGTTGTGAAATTTTGGATCTGAGTCCAATAATTCGGAAAAAATCGATTGGAGTAGCTACTGGAAGCTTGCCGGTCACAACGCATTGAGAATCGGCTTCGTCGGAATTCGACGAATTTTTACGGATTTCGCTAGGGGTACCACTAGGGAAAATCACCAAAATCGAGAAATCGCAAAAAGTGGTGAAATTTTGGATCCGAATCCAATAATTCGGGAAAACTCGATTGGAGTAGCTACTGGAAGCTTGCCGGTCACAACGCATCGAGAATCGGCTTCGTCAGAATCCGACGAATTTTTACGGATTTCCCTAGGGGTACCACTAGGAAAATCACCAAAATCGAGAAATCTCAAAATGTGGTGAAATTTTTGATCCGAGTCCAATAATTCGGGAAAACTCGATTGGAGTAGCTACTGGAAGCTTGCCGGTCACAATGCATCGAGAATCTGCTTCATCGAAATCCGATGAATTTTTACGGATTTCCCTAGGGGTACCACTAGGGAAAATCACCAAAATCGAGAAATCGCAAAAAGTGGTGAAATTTTGCATCCGAGTCCAATAATTCGGGAAACCTCGATTGGAGTAGCTACTGGAAGCTTGCCGGTCACAACGCATCGAGAATCGGCTTCGTCAGAATCCCACGAATTTTTACGGATTTCCCTAGGAGTACCACTAGGAAAATCACCAAAATCGAGAAATCGCAAAAAGTGGTGAAATTTTTGATCCGAGTCCAATAATTCGGGAAAACTCGATTGGAGTAGCTACTGGAAGCTTACCGGTCACAACACATCGAGAATCGGCTTCGTCGGAATCCGACGAATTTTTAGGGATTTCCCTAGGGGTACCACTAGGAAAAATCACCAAAATCGAGAAATCGGAAAAAGTGGTGAAATTTTGGATCCAAGTCCAATAATTCGGGAAATTTTGATTGGAGTAGCTACTGGAAGCTTGCCGGTAATAACGCATCGAGAATCGGCTTCGTCGATATCCGACGAATGTTTACCCCCAAGGAAAATCACCAAAATCGAGAAATCGCAAAAAGTGGTGAAATTTTAGATCCGAGTCCAATAATTCGGGAAAAATCGATTGGAGTAGCTACTGGTAGCTTGCCGGTCACAACGCATCGAGAATCGGCTTCATCGGAATCCGACGACTTTTTACGGATTTTCCTAGGGGTACCACTAGGAAAATCACCAAAATCGAGAAATCGCAAAAAGTGGTGAAATTTTTGATCCGAGTCCAATAATTCGGAAAACTCGATTGGACTAGCTACTGGAAGCTTGCCGGTCACAACGCATCGAGAATCGAAATCGTTGGAATCCGACAAATTATTACGGATTTCCCTAGGGGTACCACTAGGAAAATCACCAAAATCGAGAAATCGCAAAAAGTGGTGAAATTTTTGATCCGAGTCCAATAATTCGGGAAAACTCGATTGGAATAGCTACTGGAAGCTTGCCGGTCACAACGCATCGAGAATCGGTTTCGTCGGAATCCGATCAATTTTTACGGATTTCCCTAGGGGTACCAGTAGGAAAATCACCAAAATCGAGAAATCGCAAAAAGTGGTGAAATTTTTTATCCGAGTCCAATAATTCGGGAAAACTCGATTAGAGTAGCTACTGGAAGCTTGCTGGTCACAACGCATCGAGAATCGGTTTCGTCGGAATCCGAAGAATTTTTACGGATTTCGCTAGGGGTACCACTAGGGAAAATCACCAAAATCGAGAAATCGCAAAAAGTGGTGAAATTTTGGATTCGAGTCCAATAATTCGGGAAAACTCGATTGGAGTAGCTACTGGAAGCTTGCCGGTCACAACGCATCGAGAATCGGATTCGTCAGAATCCGACGAATTTTTATCCCTAGGGAAAATCACCAAAATCGAGAAATCGCAAAAAGTGGTGAAATTTTGGATCCGAGTCCAATAATTTGGGAAAACTCGATTGGAGTAGCAACTGGAAGCTTGCCGGTCACAACGCATCGAGAATCGACTTCCTCGAAATCCGACAAATTTTTACGGATTTCCCTAGGGGTACCACTAGGAAAATCACCAAAATCGAGAAATCGCAAAAAGTGGTGAAATTTTTGATCCGAGTCCAATAATTCGGGAAAACTCAATTGGAGTAGCTACTGGAAGCTTGCCGGTCACAACGCATCGAGAATCGGATTCGTCGGAATCCGATGAATTTTTACGGATTTCCCTAGGGGTACCACTAGGGAAAAACACCAAAATCGAGAAATCGCAAAAAGTAGTGAAATTTTGGATCCGAGTCCAATAATTTGGGAAATTTTGATTGGAGTAGCTACTGGAAGCTTGCCGGTCATAACGCATCGAGAATCGGCTTCGTCGATATCCGACGAATGTTTACCCCCAGGGAAAATCACCAAAATCGAGAAATCGCAAAAAGTGGTGAAATTTTAGATCCGAGTCCAATAATTCGAGAAAACTCGATTGGAGTAGCTACTGGAAGCTTGCCGGTCACAACGCATCGAGAATCGGCTTCATCGGAATCCGACGACTTTTTACGGATTTTCCTAGGGGTACCACTAGGAAAATCACCAAAATCGAGAAATCGCAAAAAGTGGTGAAATTTTTGATCCGAGTCCAATAATTCGGGAAAACTCGATTGGACTAGCTACTGGAAGCTTGCCGGTCACAACGCATCGAGAATCGAAATCGTTGGAATCCGACAAATTATTACGGATTTCCCTAGGGGTACTACTAGGAAAATCACCAAAATCGAGAAATCGCAAAAAGTGGTGAAATTTTTGATCCGAGTCCAATAATTCGGGAAAACTCGATTGGAGTAGCTACTGGAAGCTTGCCGGTCACAACGCATCGAGAATCGGTTTCGTCGGAATCCGATGAATTTTTACGGATTTCCCTAGGGGTACCAGTAGGAAAATCACCAAAATCGAGAAATCGCAAAAAGTGGTGAAATTTTTTATCCGAGTCCAATAATTCGGGAAAACTCGATTAGAGTAGCTACTGGAAGCTTGCTGGTCACAACGAATCGAGAATCGGCTTCGTCGGAATCCGAAGAATTTTTACGGATTTCGCTAGGGGTACCACTAGGGAAAATCACCAAAATCGAGAAATCGCAAAAAGTGGTGAAATTTTGGATTCGAGTCGAATAATTCGGGAAAACTCGATTGGAGTAGCTACTGGAAGCTTGCCGGTCACAACGCATCGAGAATCGGATTCGTCAGAATCCGACGAATTTTTATCCCTAGGGAAAATCACCAAAATCGAGAAATCGCAAAAAGTGGTGAAATTTTGGATCCGAGTCCAATAATTTGGGAAAACTCGATTGGAGTAGCAACTGGAAGCTTGCCGGTCACAACGCATCGAGAATCGACTTCGTCGAAATCCGACAAATTTTTACGGACAAATTTTTACGGATTTCCCTAGGGGTACCACTAGGAAAATCACCAAAATCGAGAAATCGCAAAAAGTGGTGAAATTTTTTATCCGAGTCCAATAATTCGGGAAAACTCGATTGGAGTAGCTACTGGAAGCTTGCCGGTCACAACGCATCGAGAATCGGCTTCGTTAGAATCCGACGAATTTTTATCCCTAGGGAAAATCACCAAAATAGAGAAATCGCAAAAAGTGGTGAAATTTTGGATCCGAGTCCAATAATTCGGGAAAACTCGATTGGAGTAGCTACTGGAAGCTTGCTGGTCACAACGCATCGAGAATCGACTTCGTCGGAATCCGATAAATTTTTACGGATTTACCTAGGGGTACCACTAGGGAAAATCACCAAAATCGAGAAATCGCAAAAAGTGGTGAAATTTTGGATTCGAGTCCAATAATTTGGGAAAACTCGATTGGAGTAGCTACTGGAAGCTTGCCGGTCACAACGCATCGAGAATCGGATTCGTTAGAATCCGACGAATTTTTATCCCTAGGGAAAATCACCAAAATCGAGAAATCGCAAAAAGTGGTGAAATTTTTGATCCGAGTCCAATAATTCGGGAAAACTCGATTGGAGTAGCTACTGGAAGCTTTCCTATCACAACGCATCGAGAATCGACTTCGTCGGAATCCGACGAATTTTTACGAATTTACCAAGGGGTACCACTAGGGAAAATCACAAAAATCGAGAAATCACAAAAAGTGGTGAAATTTTGGATTCGAGTCCAATAATTCGGGAAAACTCGATTTGAGTAGCTACTGGAAGCTTGCCGGTCACAACGCATCGAGAATCGGATTCGTCGGAATCCGACGAATTTTTACGATTTCCCTATGGGTACCGCTGGGAAAAATCACCAAAATCGAGAAATCGGAAAAAGTGGTAAAATTTTGGATCCGAGTCCAATAATTCGGGAAAATTCGATTGGAGTAGCTACTGGAAACTTGCCGGTCACAACGCATCGAGAATCGGATTCGTCAGAATCCGACGAATTTTTATCCCCAGGGAAAATCACCAAAATCGAGAAATCGCAAAAAGTGGTGAAATTTTGGATCCGAGTCCAATAATTCGGGAAAACTCGATTGGAGTAGCTAATGGAAGCTTGCCGGTCACAACGCATCGAGAATCGACTTCGTCGAAATCCGACAAATTTTTACGGATTTCCCTAGGGGTCCCACTAGGAAAATCACCAAAATCGAGAAATCGCAAAAAGTGGTGAAATTTTTGATCCGAGTCCAATAATTCGGGAAAACTCGATTGGAGTAGCTACTGGAAGCTTGCCGGTCACAACGCATCGAGAATCGGCTTCGTCGGAATCCGACGAAATTTTACGGATTTCCCTAGGCGTACCACAAGGGAAAATCACCAAAATCGAGAAATCGCAAAAAGTGGTGAAATTTTGGATCCGAGTCCAATAATTTGGGAAATTTTGATTGAGTAGCTTACTGGAAGCTTGCCGGTCATAATGCATAGAGAATCGGCTTCGTCGGAATCCGACGAATTTTTACCCCCAGGAAATCACCAAAATCGAGAAATCGCAAAAAGTGGTGAAATTTTGTATTCGAGTCCAATAATTCGGGAAAACTCGATTGGAGTAGCTACTGGAAGCTTGCCGGTCACAACGCATCGAGAATTATCTTCGTCGGAATCCGACGAATTTTTACGGATTTCCCTAGGGGTACCACTAGGAAAATCACCAAAATCGAGAAATCGCAAAAATTGGTGAAATTTTGGATCCGAGTCAAATAATTCGGGAAAAATCAATTGGAGTAGCTACTGGAATCTTTCGGTCACAACGCATCGAGAATCGGCTTCGTCGGAATCCGACGAATTTTTAGGATTTCCCTAGGGGGCACTACTAGGGAAAATCACCAAAATCGAGAAATCGCAAAAAGTGGTGAAATTTTGGATACGAGTCCAATAATTCGGGAAAACTCGATTTGAGTAGCTACTGGAAGCTTGCCGGTCACAACGTATCGAGAATCGGTTCGTCGGAATCCGACGAATTTTTACGGATTTCCCTAGGGGTACCACTATGGAAAATCACCAAAATCGAGAAATCGAAAAAGTGGTGAAATTTTTATCGGAGTCCAATAATTTGGGAAAACTCGAATGGAGTAGCTACTGGAAGCTTGCCGGTCACAACGTATCGAGAATCGGTTTCGTCGGAATCCGACGAATTTTTACGGATTTCCCTAGGGGTACCACTAGGAAAAATCACCAAAATCGAGAAATCGGAAAAAGTGGTAAAATTTTGGATACGAGTCCAATAATTCGGGAAAACTCGATTGGAGTAGCTATTGGAAGCTTGCCGGTCATAATACATCGAGAATCGGTTCATCGGAATCCTACAAATTTTTACGGATTTCCCTAAGGGTACCACTAGGGAAAATCACCAAAATCGAGAAATCGCAAAAAGTTGTGAAATTTGGATCCGAATCCAATAATTCGGGAAAACTCAATTGGAGTAGCTACTGGAAGCTTGCCGGTCACAATGCATCGAGAATCGGTTTCGTCGAAATCCGACGAATTTTTACGGATTTGCCTAGGGTACCACTAAGGAAAATCACCAAAATCGAGAAATCGCAAAAAGTGGTGAAATTTTGGATTCGAGTCCAATAATTCGTAAAAACTCGATTGGAGTAGCTACTGGAAGCTTACCGGTCACAACGCATCGAGAATCGGTTTCGTCGGAATCCGACGAATTTTTACAGATTTCCCTAGGGGTACCACAAGGAAAAATCACCAAAATCGAGAAATCGAAAAAGTTGTGAAATTTTGGATCTGAGTCCAATAATTCGGGAAAACTCGATTGAGTAGCTACTGGAAGCTTGCCGTTCACAACGCATCGAGAATCGTTTCGTCGAAATCCGGACGAATTTTTACGGATTTCGCTAGGGGTACCACTAGGGAAAATCACCAAAATCGAGAAATCGCAAAAAGTGGTGAAATTTTTGATCCGAATCCAATAATTCGTAAAAACTCGATTGGAGTAGCTACTGGAAGCTTGCCGGTCACAACGCATCAAGAATCGGTTTCGTCGGAATCCGACGAATTTTTACGGATTTCCTAGGGGTACCACAAGGAAAAATCACCAAAATCGAGAAATCGAAAAAAAGTTGTGAAATTTTGGATCTGAGTCCAATAATTCGGAAAAAATCGATTGGAGTAGCTACTGGAAGCTTGCCGGTCACAACGCATTGAGAATCGGCTTCGTCGGAATTCGACGAATTTTTACGGATTTCGCTAGGGGTACCACTAGGGAAAATCACCAAAATCGAGAAATCGCAAAAAGTGGTGAAATTTTGGATCCGAATCCAATAATTCGGGAAAACTCGATTGGAGTAGCTACTGGAAGCTTGCCGGTCACAACGCATCGAGAATCGGCTTCGTCAGAATCCGACGAATTTTTACGGATTTCCCTAGGGGTACCACTAGGAAAATCACCAAAATCGAGAAATCTCAAAATGTGGTGAAATTTTTGATCCGAGTCCAATAATTCGGGAAAACTCGATTGGAGTAGCTACTGGAAGCTTGCCGGTCACAATGCATCGAGAATCTGCTTCATCGAATCCGATGAATTTTTACGGATTTCCCTAGGGGTACCACTAGGGAAAATCACCAAAATCGAGAAATCGCAAAAAGTGGTGAAATTTTGCATCCGAGTCCAATAATTCGGGAAACCTCGATTGGAGTAGCTACTGGAAGCTTGCCGGTCACAACGCATCGAGAATCGGCTTCGTCAGAATCCCACGAATTTTACGGATTTCCCTAGGAGTACCACTAGGAAAATCACCAAAATCGAGAAATCGCAAAAAGTGGTGAAATTTTTGATCCGAGTCCAATAATTCGGGAAAACTCGATTGGAGTAGCTACTGGAAGCTTACCGGTCACAACACATCGAGAATCGCTTCGTCGGAATCCGACGAATTTTTAGGGATTTCCCTAGGGGTACCACTAGGAAAAATCACCAAAATCGAGAAATCGGAAAAAGTGGTGAAATTTTGGATCCAAGTCCAATAATTCGGGAAAACTCGATTGGAGTAGCTACTGGAAGCTTGCCGGTCACAATGCATCGAGAATTATCTTCGTCGGAATCCGACGAATTTTTACGGATTTCCCTAGGGGTACCACTAGGAAAATCACCAAAATCGAGAAATCGCAAAAATTGGTGAAAATTTGGATCCGAGTCAAATAATTCGGGAAAAATCAATTGGAGTAGCTACTGGAATCTTGCCGGTCACAACGCATCGAGAATCGGCTTCGTCGGAATCCGACGAATTTTTACGGATTTCCCTAGGGGGTACCACTAGGAAAATCACCAAAATCGAGAAATCGCAAAAAGTGGTGAAATTTTGGATACGAGTCCAATAATTCGGGAAAACTCGATTGGAGTAGCTACTGGAAGCTTGCCGGTCACAACGTATCGAGAATCGGTTCGTCGGAATCGACGAATTTTTACGGATTTTCCTAGGGGTACCACTATGGAAAATCACCAAAATCGAGAAATCGAAAAAAGTGGTGAAATTTTTTATCGGAGTCCAATAATTTGGGAAAACTCGAATGGAGTAGCTACTGGAAGCTTGCCGGTCACAACGTATCGAGAATCGGCTTCGTCGGAATCCGACGAATTTTTACGGATTTCCCTAGGGGTACCACTAGGAAAAATCACCAAAATCGAGAAATCGGAAAAAGTGGTAAAATTTTGGATACGAATTCGGGAAAACTCGATTGGAGTAGCTATTGGAAGCTTGCCGGTCATAACACATCGAGAATCGGTTCGTCGGAATCCGACGAATTTTTACGGATTTTCCTAAGGGTACCACTAGGGAAAATCACCAAAATCGAGAAATCGCAAAAAGTGGTGAAATTTTGGATCCGAATCCAATAATTCGGGAAAACTCAATTGGAGTAGCTACTGGAAGCTTGCCGGTCACAATGCATCGAGAATCGGTTTCGTCGAAATCCGACGAATTTTTACGGATTTCCCTAGGGGTACCACTAAGGAAAATCACCAAAATTGAGAAATCGCAAAAAGTGGTGAAATTTTGGATCCGAGTCCAATAATTCGTAAAAACTCGATTGGAGTATCTACTGGAAGCTTACCGGTCACAACGCATCGAGAATCGGTTTCGTCGGAATCCGACGAATTTTTACGGATTTCCCTAGGGGTACCACTAGGAAAAATCACCAAAATCGAGAAATCGAAAAAAGTTGTGAAATTTTGGATCTGAGTCCAATAATTCGGGAAAACTCGATTGGAGTAGCTACTGGAAGCTTGCCGGTCACAACGCATCGAGAATCGGCTTCGTCGGAATTCGACAAATTTTTACGGATTTCGCTAGGGGTACCACTAGGGAAAATCACCAAAATCGAGAAATCGCAAAAAGTGGTGAAATTTTGGATCCGAATCCAATAATTCGGGAAAAATCGATTGGAGTAGCTACTGGAAGCTTGCCGGTCACAACGCATCGAGAATCGGCTTCGTCAGAATCCGACGAATTTTTACGGATTTCCCTAGGGGTACCACTAGGAAAATCACCAAAATCGAGAAATCTCAAAATGTGGTGAAATTTTTGATCCGAGTCCAATAATTCGGGAAAACTCGATTGGAGTAGCTACTGGAAGCTTGCCGGTCACAATGCATCGAGAATCTGCTTCATCGAAATCCGATGAATTTTTACGGATTTTCCTAGGGGTACCACTAGGGAAAATCACCAAAATCGAGAAATCGCAAAAAGTGGTGAAATTTTGCATCCGAGTCCAATAATTCGGGAAACCTCGATTGGAGTAGCTTCTGTAAGCTTGCCGGTCACAACGCATCGAGAATTGGCTTCGTCGGAATCCGACGAATTTTGACGGATTTCCCTAGGGGTACCACTAGGGAAAATCACCAAAATCGAGAAATCGCAAAAAGTGGTGAAATTTTGGATCCGAGTCCAATAATTTGGCAAATTTTGATTGGAGTATCTACTGGAAGCTTGCCGGTCATAACGGATCGAGAATCGGCTTCGTCGAAATCCGACGAATGTTTACCCCCAGGGAAAATCACAAAAATCGAGAAATCGCAAAAAGTGGTGAAATTTTGGATCCGAGTCCAATAATTTGGGAAAACTCGATTGGAGTAGCTACTGAAAGCTTGCCGGTCACAACGCATTGTGAATCGGCTTCGTCGGAATCCGACGAATTTTTACGGATTTCCCTAGGGGTACCACTAGGAAAATCACCAAAATCGAGAAATCGCAAAAAGTGGTGAAATTTTTTATCCGAGTCCAATAATTCGGGAAAACTCGATTGGAGTAGCTACTGGAAGCTTGCCGGTCACAACGCATCGAGAATCGGCTACGTCGAAATCCGACGAATTTTTACGGATTTTCCTAGGGGTACCACTAGGGAAAATCACCAAAATCAAGAAATCGCAAAAAGTGGTGAAATTTTGTATCCGAGTCCAATAATTCGGGAAAACTCGATTGGAGTAGCTTCTGGAAGCTTGCCGGTCACAACGCATCGAGAATTGGCTTGGTCGGAATCCGACGAATTTTAACGGATTTCCCTAGGGGTACCACTAGGGAAAATCACCAAAATCGAGAAATCACAAAAAGTGATGAAATTTTGGATCCGAGTCCAATAATTTGGCAAATTTTGATTGGAGTAGCTACTGGAAGCTTGCCGGTCATAACGGATCGAGAATCGGCTTCGTCGAAATCCGACGAATGTTTACCCCCCACGGAAAATCACCAAAATCGAGAAATCGCAAAAAGTGGTGAAATTTTGGATCCGAGTCCAATAATTCGGGAAAACTCGATTGGAGTAGCTACTGAAAGCTTGCCGGTCACAACGCATCGAGAATCGGCTTTGTCGGAATCCGATGAATTTTTACGGATTTTCCCAGGGGTACCACTAGGGTAAATCACCAAAATCGAGTAATCGCAAAAAGTCGTGAAATTTTGGATCCGAGTCCAATAATTCGGGAAAACTCGATTGGAGTATCTACTGGAAGCTTGCCGGTCACAACGCATCGAGAATTGGCTTCGTCGGAATCCGACGAATTTTTACGTATTTCCCTAGGGGTACCACTAGAGAAAATCACCAAAATCGAGAAATCGAAAAAAGTGGTGAAATTTTTGATCCGTATCCAATAATTCGAAAACACTTGATTGGAGTAGCTACTGGAAGCTTGCCGGTCACAACGCATCGAGAATCGGCTTTGTCGGAATTCGACGAATTTTTACCCCTAGGGAAAATCACCAAAATCGAGAAATCGCAAAAAGTGGTAAAATTTTGGATCCGAGTCCAATAATTTGGGAAATTGGAGTAGCTACTGGATGCTTGCCGGTCACAACGCATCGAGAATCGACTTCGTCGGAATCCGACGAATTTTTACGGATTTCCTTAGCGGTACCACTAGGGAAAATCACCAAAATCGAGAAATCGCAAAAAAAAGTGATGAAATTTTGGATCCGAGTCCAATAATTCGGGAAAACTCGATTGGAGTAGCTACTGGAAGCTTGCCGGTCACAACGCATCGAGAATCGGCTTCGTCGGAATCCGACGAATTTTTACCCCCATGGAAAATCACCAAAATCGAGAAATCGCAAAAAGTGGTGAAATTTTGGATCCGAGTCCAATAATTCGGGAAAACTCGATTAGAGTAGCTACTGGAAGCTTGCCGATCACAACGCATCGAGAATCGGCTTCGTTTAAATTTGACGAATTTTTACGGATTTCCCTAAGGGTACAACTAGGGAAAATCACCAAAATCGAGAAATCGCAAAAAGTGGTGAAATTTTTGATCCGAGTCCAATAATTCGGGAAAACTCAATTGGAGTAGCTACTGGAAGCTTGCCGGTCACAACGTATCGAGAATCGGTTTCGTCGGAATCCGACGAATTTTTACGGATTTCCTCAGGGGCACCACTAGGGAAAATCACAAAAATCGAGAAATCGCAAAAAGTGATGAAATTTTTGATCCGACTCCAATAATTCGGGAAAACTCGATTGGAGTAGCTACTGGAAGCTTGCCGGTCACAATGCATCGAGAATCGGCTTCGTCGAAATCCGACGAATTTTTACGTATTTCCCTAGGGGTACCGCTAGGAAAAATCACCAAAATCGAGAAATCGCAAAAAGTTGTCAAATTTTGGATCCAAGTCCAATAATTCGGGAAAACTCAATTGGAGTAGCTACTGGAAGCTTGCCGATCACAACGCATCGAGAATCGGCTTCGTCGGAATCCGACGAATTTTTACGGATTTTCCCAGAGGTAACAATAGGAAAATCACCAAAATCGAGAAATCGTAAAAAGTGGTGAAATTTTGGATTCGAGTCCAATAATTCGTGAAAACTCGATTGGAGTAGCTACTGGAAGCTTGCCGGTCACAACGCATCGATAATCGGTTTCGTCGGAATCCGACGAATTTTTATGGATTTCCCTAGGGATACCACTAGGAAAAATCACCAAAATCGAGAAATCGCAAAGAGTGGTAAAATTTTGGATCCGAGTCCAATAATTCGGGAAAACTCTATTGGAGTAGCTATTGGAAGCTTGCCGGTCACAATGCATCGAGAATCAGCTTCGTCGGAATCCGACGAATTTTTACGGATTTCCCTAGGGGTACCACTAAGGAAAATCACAAAAATCGAGAATCGCAAATAGTGGTGAAATTTTGAATCCGAGTCCAATAATTCGGGTAAACTCGATTGGAGTAGCTTCTGGAAGTTTACCGGTCACAACGCATCGAGAATCGGTTTCGTCGGAATCCGACGAATTTTTACGGATTTTCCTAGGGGTACCACTAGGGAAAATCACCAAAATCGTGAAATCGCAGAAAGTGATGAAATTTTGGATCCGAGTCCAATAATTTGAGAAAACTCGATTGGAGTAGTAACTGGAAGCTTGCCGGTCACAACACATCGAGAATCGGCTTCGTCGGATTCCGACGAATTTTTACCCCTAGGGAAAATCACCAAAATCGAGAAATCGCAAAAAGTGGTGAAATTTTGGATCCGAGTCCAATAATTCGGGAAAACTCGATTGGAGTAGCTACTGGAAGCTTGCCGGTCACAACGCATCGAGAATCGGCTTTGTCGGAATCCGATGAATTTTTACGGATTTCCCCAGGGGTACCACTAGGGTAAATCACCAAAATCGAGTAATCGCAAAAAGTCGTGAAATTTTGGATCCGAGTCCAATAATTCGGGAAAACTCGATTGGAGTATCTACTGGAAGCTTGCCGGTCACAACGCATCGAGAATTGGCTTCGTCGGAATCCGACGAATTTTTACGTATTTCCCTAGGGGTACCACTAGAGAAAATCACCAAAATCGAGAAATCGAAAAAAGTGGTGAAATTTTTGATCCGTATCCAATAATTCGAAAAAACTTGATTGGAGTAGCTACTGGAAACTTGCCGGTCACAACGCATCGAGAATCGGCTTTGTCGGAATTCGACGAATTTTTACCCCTAGGGAAAATCACCAAAATCGAGAAATCGCAAAAAGTGGTGAAATTTTGGATCCGAGTCCAATAATTTGGGAAATTGGAGTAGCTACTGGATGCTTGCCGGTCACAACGCATCGAGAATCGACTTCGTCGGAATCCGACGAATTTTTACGGATTTCCTTAGCAGTACCACTAGGGAAAATCACCAAAATCGAGAAATCGCAAAAAGTGATGAAATTTTGGATCCGAGTCCAATAATTCGGGAAAACTCGATTGGAGTAGCTACTGGAAGCTTGCCGGTCACAACGCATCGAGAATCGGCTTCGTCGGAATCCGACGAATTTTTACCCCCATGGAAAATCACCAAAATCGAGAAATCGCAAAAAGTGGTGAAATTTTGGATCCGAGTCCAATAATTCGGGAAAACTCGATTAGAGTTGCTACTGGAAGCTTGCCGATCACAACGCATCGAGAATCGGCTTCGTTTAAATTTGACGAATTTTTACGGATTTCCCTAGGGGTACAACTAGGGAAAATCACCAAAATCGAGAAATCGCAAAAAGTGGTGAAATTTTTGATCCGAGTCCAATAATTCGGGAAAACTCGATTGGAGTAGCTACTGGAAGCTTGCCGGTCACAACGTATCGAGAATCGGTTTCGTCGAAATCCGACGAATTTTTACGGATTTCCTCAGGGGCACCACTAGGGAAAATCACAAAAATCGAGAAATCGCAAAAAGTGATGAAATTTTTGATCCGACTCCAATAATTCGGGAAAACTCGATTGGAGTAGCTACTGGAAGCTTGCCGGTCACAATGCATCGAGAATCGGCTTCGTCAAAATCCGACGAATTTTTACGTATTTCCCTAGGGGTACCGCTAGGAAAAATCACCAAAATCGAGAAATCGCAAAAAGTTGTCAAATTTTGGATCCAAGTCCAATAATTCGGGAAAACTCAATTGGAGTAGCTACTGGAAGCTTGCCGATCACAACGCATCGAGAATCGGCTTCGTCGGAATCCGACGAATTTTTACGGATTTTCCCAGGAGTAACAATAGGAAAATCACCAAAATCGAGAAATCGCAAAAAGTGGTGAAATTTTGGATTCGAGTCCAATAATTCGTGAAAACTCGATTGGAGTAGCTACTGGAAGCTTGCCGGTCACAACGCATCGATAATCGGTTTCGTCGGAATCCGACGAATTTTTATGGATTTCCCTAGGGATACCACTAGGGAAAATCACCAAAATCGAGAAATCGCAAAGAGTGGTGAAATTTTGGATCCGAGTCCAATAATTCGGGAAAACTCTATTGGAGTAGCTACTGGAAGCTTGCCGGTCACAATGCATCGAGAATCTGCTTCGTCGGAATCCGACGAATTTTTACGGATTTCCCTAGGGGTACCACTAAGGAAAATCACAAAAATCGAGAATCGCAAATAGTGGTGAAATTTTGAATCCGAGTCCAATAATTCGGGTAAACTCGATTGGAGTAGCTTCTGGAAGTTTGCCGGTCACAACGCATCGAGAATCGGTTTCGTCGGAATCCGACGAATTTTTACGGATTTCCCTAGGGATACCACTAGGGAAAATCACCAAAATCGAGAAATCGCAAAGAGTGGTGAAATTTTGGATCCGAGTCCAATAATTCGGGAAAACTCTATTGGAGTAGCTACTGGAAGCTTGCCGGTCACAATGCATCGAGAATCAGCTTCGTCGGACTCCGACGAATTTTTACGGATTTCCCTAGGGGTACCACTAAGGAAAATCACAAAAATCGAGAATCGCAAATAGTGGTGAAATTTTGAATCCGAGTCCAATAATTCGGGTAAACTCGATTGGAGTAGCTTCTGGAAGTTTGCCGGTCATAACGCATCGAGAATCGGTTTCGTCGGAATCCGACGAATTTTTACGGATTTCCCTAGGGGTACCACTAGGGAAAATCACCAAAATCGTGAAATCGCAGAAAGTGATGAAATTTTGGATCCGAGTCCAATAATTTGAGAAAACTCGATTGGAGTAGTAACTGGAAGCTTGCCGGTCACAACACATCGAGAATCGGCTTCGTCGGAATCCGACGAATTTTTACCCCTAGGGAAAATCACCAAAATCGAGAAATCGCAAAAAGTGGTGAAATTTTTGATCCGAGTCCAATAATTCGGGTACACTCGATTGGAGTAGCTACTGGAAGCTTTCCGGTCATAACGCATCGAGAATCGGTTTCGTCGGAAGCCGACGAATTTTACCCCCAGGGAAAATCACCAAAATCGAGAAGTCGCAAAAAGTGGTGAAATTTTTGGTCTGTGTCCAACAAATCGGGAAAACTCGATTGGAGTAGCTACTGGAAGCTTGCCGGTCACAACGCATCGAGAATCGCTTTCATCGGAAGCCGACGAATTTTTACCCCCAGGGAAAATCACCAAAATCGAGAAATCGCAAAAAGTGGTGAAATTTTGGATCCGAATCCAATAATTTGGGAAATTGGAGTAGCAACTGGATGCTTTCCGGTCAAAACGCATCGAGAATCGACTTCGTCGGAATCCGACGAATTTTTACGGATTTCCCTAGCGGTACTAATAGGGAAAATCACCAAAATCGAGAAATTACAAAAAGTGGTGAAATTTTGGATCCGAGTCCAATAATTCGGGAAAACTTGATTGGAGTAGCTACTGGAAGCTTGCCGGTCACAACGCATCGAGAATCGGCTTCGTCGGAATCCGACGAATTTTTACCCCCAGGGAAAATCACCAAAATCGAGAATTCGCAAAAAGTGGTGAAATTTTGGATCCGAGTCCAATAATTTGGGAAAACTCGATTAGAGTATCTACTGGAAGCTTGTCGGTCACAATGCATCGAGAATCGGCTTCGATGAAATTCGACGAATTTTTACGGATTTCCCTAAGGGTACAACAAGGGAAAATCACCAAAATCGAGAAATCGCAAAAAGTGGTGAAATTTTTGATCCGAGTCCAATAATTCGGGAAAACTCGATTGGAGTAGCTACTGGAAGCTTGCCGGTCACAACGCATCGAGAATCGGCTTCGTCGGAATCCGACGAATTTTTACGGATTTTCTTAGGGGTAACAATAGGAAAATTACCAAAATCGAGAAATCGCAAAAAGTGGTGAAATTTTTGATCCGAGTCCAATAACTCGGGAAAACTCGATTGGAGTAGCTACTGGAAGCTTGCCGGTCACAACGCATCGAGAATCGGCTTCGTCGGAATCCGACGAATTTTTACCCCCATGGAAAATCACCAAAATCGAGAAATCGCAAAAAGTGGTGAAATTTTGGATCCGAGTCCAATAATTCGGGAAAACTCGATTAGAGTAGCTACTGGAAGCTTGCCGATCACAACGCATCGAGAATCGGCTTCGTTTAAATTTGACGAATTTTTACGGATTTCCCTAGGGGTACAACTAGGGAAAATCACCAAAATCGAGAAATCGCAAAAAGTGGTGAAATTTTTGATCCGAGTCCAATAATTCGGGAAAACTCAATTGGAGTAGCTACTGGAAGCTTGCCGGTCACAACGTATCGAGAATCGGTTTCGTCGGAATCCGACGAATTTTTACGGATTTCCTCAGGGGCACCACTAGGGAAAATCACAAAAATCGAGAAATCGCAAAAAGTGATGAAATTTTTGATCCGACTCCAATAATTCGGGAAAACTCGATTGGAGTAGCTACTGGAAGCTTGCCGGTCACAATGCATCGAGAATCGGCTTCGTCGAAATCCGACGAATTTTTACGTATTTCCCTAGGGGTACCGCTAGGAAAAATCACCAAAATCGAGAAATCGCAAAAAGTTGTCAAATTTTGGATCCAAGTCCAATAATTCGGGAAAACTCAATTGGAGTAGCTACTGGAAGCTTGCCGATCACAACGCATCAAGAATCGGCTTCGTCGGAATCCGACGAATTTTTACGGATTTTCCCAGGAGTAACAATAGGAAAATCACCAAAATCGAGAAATCGTAAAAAGTGGTGAAATTTTGGATTCGAGTCCAATAATTCGTGAAAACTCGATTGGAGTAGCTACTGGAAGCTTGCCGGTCACAACGCATCGATAATCGGTTTCGTCGGAATCCGACGAATTTTTATGGATTTCCCTAGGGATACCACTAGGGAAAATCACCAAAATCGAGAAATCGCAAAGAGTGGTGAAATTTTGGATCCGAGTCCAATAATTCGGGAAAATTCTATTGGAGTAGCTACTGGAAGCTTGCCGGTCACAATGCATCGAGAATCAGCTTCGTCGGAATCCGACGAATTTTTACGGATTTCCCTAGGGGTACCACTAAGGAAAATCACAAAAATCGAGAATCGCAAATAGTGGTGAAATTTTGAATCCGAGTCCAATAATTCGGGTAAACTCGATTGGAGTAGCTTCTGGAAGTTTACCGGTCACAACGCATCGAGAATCGGTTTCGTCGGAATCCGACGAATTTTTACGGATTTCCCTAGGGGTACCACTAGGGAAAATCACCAAAATCGTGAAATCGCAGAAAGTGATGAAATTTTGGATCCGAGTCCAATAATTTGAGAAAACTCGATTGGAGTAGTAACTGGAAGCTTGCCGGTCACAACACATCGAGAATCGGCTTCGTCGGATTCCGACGAATTTTTACCCCTAGGGAAAATCACCAAAATCGAGAAATCGCAAAAAGTGGTGAAATTTTGGATCCGAGTCCAATAATTCGGGAAAACTCGATTGGAGTAGCTACTGGAAGCTTGCCGGTCACAACGCATCGAGAATCGGCTTTGTCGGAATCCGATGAATTTTTACGGATTTCCCCAGGGGTACCACTAGGGTAAATCACCAAAATCGAGTAATCGCAAAAAGTCGTGAAATTTTGGATCCGAGTCCAATAATTCGGGAAAACTCGATTGGAGTATCTACTGGAAGCTTGCCGGTCACAACGCATCGAGAATTGGCTTCGTCGGAATCCGACGAATTTTTACGTATTTCCCTAGGGGTACCACTAGAGAAAATCACCAAAATCGAGAAATCGAAAAAAGTGGTGAAATTTTTGATCCGTATCCAATAATTCGAAAAAACTTGATTGGAGTAGCTACTGGAAACTTGCCGGTCACAACGCATCGAGAATCGGCTTTGTCGGAATTCGACGAATTTTTACCCCTAGGGAAAATCACCAAAATCGAGAAATCGCAAAAAGTGGTGAAATTTTGGATCCGAGTCCAATAATTTGGGAAATTGGAGTAGCTACTGGATGCTTGCCGGTCACAACGCATCGAGAATCGACTTCGTCGGAATCCGACGAATTTTTACGGATTTCCTTAGCGGTACCACTAGGGAAAATCACCAAAATCGAGAAATCGCAAAAAGTGATGAAATTTTGGATCCGAGTCCAATAATTCGGGAAAACTCGATTGGAGTAGCTACTGGAAGCTTGCCGGTCACAACGCATCGAGAATCGGCTTCGTCGGAATCCGACGAATTTTTACCCCCATGGAAAATCACCAAAATCGAGAAATCGCAAAAAGTGGTGAAATTTTTGATCCGAGTCCAATAATTCGGGAAAACTCGATTAGAGTAGCTACTGGAAGCTTGCCGATCACAACGCATCGAGAATCGGCTTCGTTTAAATTTGACGAATTTTTACGGATTTCCCTAGGGGTACAACTAGGGAAAATCACCAAAATCGAGAAATCGCAAAAAGTGGTGAAATTTTTGATCCGAGTCCAATAATTCGGGAAAACTCGATTGGAGTAGCTACTGGAAGCTTGCCGGTCACAACGTATCGAGAATCGGTTTCGTCGGAATCCGACGAATTTTTACGGATTTCCTCAGGGGCACCACTAGGGAAAATCACAAAAATCGAGAAATCGCAAAAAGTGATGAAATTTTTGATCCGACTCCAATAATTCGGGAAAACTCGATTGGAGTAGCTACTGGAAGCTTGCCGGTCACAATGCATCGAGAATCGGCTTCGTCAAAATCCGACGAATTTTTACGTATTTCCCTAGGGGTACCGCTAGGAAAAATCACCAAAATCGAGAAATCGCAAAAAGTTATCAAATTTTGGATCCAAGTCCAATAATTCGGGAAAACTCAATTGGAGTAGCTACTGGAAGCTTGCCGATCACAACGGATCGAGAATCGGCTTCGTCGGAATCCGACGAATTTTTACGGATTTTCCCAGGAGTAACAATAGGAAAATCACCAAAATCGAGAAATCGCAAAAAGTGGTGAAATTTTGGATTCGAGTCCAATAATTCGTGAAAACTCGATTGGAGTAGCTACTGAAAGCTTGCCGGTCACAACGCATCGATAATCGGTTTCGTCGGAATCCGACGAATTTTTATGGATTTCCCTAGGGATACCACTAGGGAAAATCACCAAAATCGAGAAATCGCAAAGAGTGGTGAAATTTTGGATCCGAGTCCAATAATTCGGGAAAACTCTTTTGGAGTAGCTACCGGAAGCTTGCCGGTCACAATGCATCGAGAATCAGCTTCGTCGGAATCCGACGAATTTTTACGGATTTCCCTAGGGGTACCACTAAGGAAAATCACAAAAATCGAGAATCGCAAATAGTGGTGAAATTTTGAATCCGAGTCCAATAATTCGGGTAAACTCGATTGGAGTAGCTTCTGGAAGTTTGCCGGTCACAACGCATCGAGAATCGGTTTCGTCGGAATCCGACGAATTTTTACGGATTTTCCTAGGGATACCACTAGGGAAAATCACCAAAATCGAGAAATCGCAAAGAGTGGTGAAATTTTCGATCCGAGTCCAATAATTCGGGAAAACTCTATTGGAGTAGCTACTGGAAGCTTGCCGGTCACAATGCATCGAGAATCAGCTTCGTCGGACTCCGACGAATTTTTACGGATTTCCCTAGGGGTACCACTAAGGAAAATCACAAAAATCGAGAATCGCAAATAGTGGTGAAATTTTGAATCCGAGTCCAATAATTCGGGTAAACTCGATTGGAGTAGCTTCTGGAAGTTTGCCGGTCACAACGCATCGAGAATCGGTTTCGTCGGAATCCGACGAATTTTTACGGATTTCCCTAGGGGTACCACTAGGGAAAATCACCAAAATCGTGAAATCGCAGAAAGTGATGAAATTTTGGATCCGAGTCCAATAATTTGAGAAAACTCGATTGGAGTAGTAACTGGAAGCTTGCCGGTCACAACACATCGAGAATCGGCTTCGTCGGAATCCGACGAATTTTTACCCCTAGGGAAAATCACCAAAATCGAGAAATCGCAAAAAGTGGTGAAATTTTTGATCCGAGTCCAATAATTCGGGTAAACTCGATTGGAGTAGCTACTGGAAGCTTTCCGGTCATAACGCATCGAGAATCGGTTTCGTCGGAAGCCGACGAATTTTACCCCCAGGGAAAATCACCAAAATCGAGAAGTCGCAAAAAGTGGTGAAATTTTTGGTCTGTGTCCAACAATTCGGGAAAACTCGATTGGAGTAGCTACTGGAAGCTTGCCGGTCACAACGCATCGAGAATCGCTTTCATCGGAAGCCGACGAATTTTTACCCCCAGGGAAAATCACCAAAATCGAGAAATCGCAAAAAGTGGTGAAATTTTGGATCCGAATCCAATAATTTGGGAAATTGGAGTAGCAACTGGATGCTTTCCGGTCAAAACGCATCGAGAATCGACTTCGTCGGAATCCGACGAATTTTTACAGATTTCCCTAGCGGTACCAATAGGGAAAATCACCAAAATCGAGAAATTACAAAAAGTGGTGAAATTTTGGATCCGAGTCCAATAATTCGGGAAAACTTGATTGGAGTAGCTACTGGAAGCTTGCCGGTCACAACGCATCGAGAATCGGCTTCGTCGGAATCCGACGAATTTTTACCCCCAGGGAAAATCACCAAAATCGAGAATTCGCAAAAAGTGGTGAAATTTTGGATCCGAGTCCAATAATTTGGGAAAACTCGATTAGAGTATCTACTGGAAGCTTGTCGGTCACAATGCATCGAGAATCGGCTTCGATGAAATTCGACGAATTTTTACGGATTTCCCTAAGGGTACAACAAGGGAAAATCACCAAAATCGAGAAATCGCAAAAAGTGGTGAAATTTTTGATCCGAGTCCAATAATTCGGGAAAACTCGATTGGAGTAGCTACTGGAAGCTTGCCGGTCACAACGCATCGAGAATCGGCTTCGTCGGAATCCGACGAATTTTTACGGATTTTCTTAGGGGTAACAATAGGAAAATTACCAAAATCGAGAAATCGCAAAAAGTGGTGAAATTTTTGATCCGAGTCCAATAACTCGGGAAAACTCGATTGGAGTAGCTACTGGAAGCTTGCCGGTCACAACACATCGATAATCGGCTTCGTCGGAATCCGACGAATTTTTACGGATTTCCCTAGGGGTACCACTAGTGAAAATCACCAAAATCGAGAAATCGCAAAAAGTGGTGAAATTTTAGATCCGAGTCCAATAATTCGGGTAAACTCGATTGGAGTAGCTACTGGAAGCTTGCCTATCACAACGCATCGAGAATCGGCTTCGTCGGAATCCGACGAATTTTTACCCCTAGAGAAAATCACCAAAATCGAGAAATCGCAAAAAGTGGTGAAATTTTGGATCCGAGTCCAATAATTCAGGAAAACTCGATTGGAGTAGCTACTGGAAGCTTGACGGTCACAACGCATCGAGAATCGGTTTCGTCGGAATCCGACGAATTTTTACGGATTTCCCGAGGGGTACCACTAGGGAAAATCACCAAAATCGAGAAATCGCAGAAAGTGGTTAAATTTTGGATCCGAGTCCAATAATTATGAAAAACTCGATTGGAGTAGCTACTGGAAGCTTGCCGGTCACAACACATCGAGAATCGGCTTCGTCGGAATTCGACGAATTTTTACCCCTAGGGAAAATCACCAAAATCGAGAAATCGCAAAAAGTGGTGAAATTTTGGATCCGAGTCCAATAATTTGGGAAATTGGAGTAGCTACTGGATGCTTGCCGGTCACAACGCATCGAGAATCGACTTCGTCGGAATCCGACGAATTTTTACGGATTTCCCTAGCGGTACCACTAGGAAAAATCACCAAAATCGAGAAATCGCAAAAAGTGGTGAAATTTCGGATCCGAGTCCAATAATTCGGGAAAACTCGATTGGAGTAGCCACTGGAAGCTTGCCGGTCACAACGCATCGAGAATCGGCTTCGTCGGAATCCAACGAATTTTTACCGATTTCCCCAGGGGTACCACTAGAGAAAATCACTAAAATCGAGAAATCGAAAAAAGTGGTGAAATTTTTGATCCGTATCCAATAATTCGGGAAAACTTGATTAGAGTAGCTACTGGAAGCTTGCCGGTCACAACGCATCGCGAATCGTCTTTGTCGGAATTCTTCGAATTTTTACCCCTAGCGAAAATCACCAAAATCGAGAAATCGCAAAAAGTGGTGAAATTTCGGATCCGAGTCCAATAATTTGGGAAATTGGAGTAGCTACTGGATGCTTGCCGGTCACAACGCATCGAGAATCCGACGAATTTTTACGGATTTCCCTAGCGGTACCACTAGGAAAAATCACCAAAATCGAGAAATCGCAAAAAGTGATGAAATTTTGGATCCGAGTCCAATAATTCGGGAAAACTCGATTGGAGTAGCTACTGGAAGCTTGCCTGTCACAACGCATCGAGAATCGGCTTCGTCGGAATCCGACGAATTTTTACCCCCAGGGAAAATCACCAAAATCGAGAAATCACAAAAAGTGGTTAAATTTTGGATCCGAGTCCAATATTTCGGGAATACTCGATTAGAGTAGCTACTGGAAGCTTGCCGGTCACAACGCATCGAGAATCGGCTTCGTTTAAATTCGACGAATTTTTACGGATTTCCCTAGGGGTACAACTAGGGAAAATCACCAAAATCGAGAAATCGCAAAAAGTGGTGAAATTTTTGATCCGAGTCCAATAATTCGGGAAAACTCGATTGGAGTAGCTACTGGAAGCTTGCCAGTCACAACGCATCGAGAATCGGTTTCGTCGGAATCCGACGAATTTTTACGGATTTTCCCAGGAGTAACAATAGGAAAATCACCAAAATCGAGAAATCGCAGAAAGTGGTGAAATTTTGGATCCGAGTCCAATAATTCGGGAAAACTCAATTGGAGTAGCTACTGGAAGCTTTCCGGTCACAACGCATCGAGAATCGGCTTCGTCGGAATCCGACGAATTTTTACGGATTTCCCTAGTGGTACCACTAAAGAAAATCACCAAAATCGAGAAATTGCAGAAAGTGGTTAAATTTTGGATCCGAGTCCAATAATTCTGAAAAACTCGATTGGAGTAGCTACTGGAAGCTTGCCGGTCACAACACATCGAGAATCGGCTTCGTCGGAATTCGACGAATTTTTACCCCTAGGGAAAATCACCAAAATCGAGAAATCGCAAAAAGTGGTAAAATTTTGGATCCGAGTCCAATAATTTTGGAAATTGGAGTAGCTACTGGATGCTTGCCGGTCACAACGCATCGAGAATCCGACGAATTTTTACGGATTTCCCTAGCGGTACCACTAGGAAAAATCACCAAAATCGAGAAATCACAAAAAGTGGTGAAATTTTGGATCTGAGTCCAATAATTCGGGAAAACTCGATTGGAGTAGCTACTGGAAGCTTGCCGGTCACAACGCATCGAGAATCGGCTTCGTCGGAATCCAACGAATTTTTACCGATTTCCCCAGGGGTACCACTAGGGAAAATCCCCAAAATCGAGAAATCGCAAAAAGTGGTGAAATTTTGGATTCGAGTCAAATAATTCGGGAAAACTCGATTGGAGTATCTACTGGAAGCTTGCCGGTCACAACGCATCGAGAATTGGCTTCGTCAGAATCCGACGAATTTTTACGGATTTCCCTAAGGGTACCACTAGAGAAAATCACCAAAATCGAGAAATCGAAAAAAGTGGTGAAATTTTTGATCCGTATCCAATAATTCGGGAAAACTTGATTAGAGTAGCTACTGGAAGCTTGCCGGTCACAACGCATCGAGAATCGGCTTTGTCGGAATTCGACGAATTTTTACCCCTAGGGAAAATCACCAAAATCGAGAAATCGCAAAAAGTGGTGAAATTTCGGATCCGAGTCCAATAATTTGGGAAATTGGAGTAGCTACTGGATGCTTGCCGGTCACAACGCATCGAGAATCCGACGAATTTTTACGGATTTCCCTAGCGGTACCACTAGGAAAAATCACCAAAATCGAGAAATCGCAAAAAGTGATGAAATTTTGGATCCGAGTCCAATAATTCGGGAAAACTCGATTGGAGTAGCTACTAGAAGCTTTCCGGTCACAACGCATCGAGAATTGGCTTCGTCGGAATCCGACGAATTTTTACCCCCAGGGAAAATCACCAAAATCGAGAAATCGCAAAAAGTGGTGAAATTTTGGATCCGAGTCCAATATTTCGGGAATACTCGATTAGAGTAGCTACTGGAAGCTTGCCGGTCACAACGCATCGAGAATCGGCTTCGTTGAAATTCGACGAATTTTTACGGATTTCCCTAGGGGTACAACTAGGGAAAATCACCAAAATCGAGAAATCGCAAAAAGTGGTGAAATTTTTGATCCGAGTCCAATAATTCGGGAAAACTCGATTGGAGTAGCTACTGGAAGCTTGCCGGTCACAACGCATCGAGAATCGGTTTCGTCGGAATTCGACGAATTTTTACGGATTTCCTCAGGGGCACCACTAGGGAAAATCACAAAAATCGAAAAATCGCAAAAAGTGATGAAATTTTTGATCCGAGTCCAATAATTCGGGAAAACTCGATTGGAGTAGCTACTGGAAGCTATCCGGTCACAACACATCGAGAATCGGCTTCGTTGGAATCCGACGAATTTTTACGTATTTCCCTAGGGGTACCGCTAGGAAAAATCACCAAAATCGAGAAATCGCAAAAAGTTGTCAAATTTTGGATCCAAGTCCAATAATTCGGGAAAACTCAATTGGAGTAGCTACTGGAAGCTTGCCGATCACAACGCATCGAGAATCGGCTTCGTCAGAATCCGACGAATTTTTACGGATTTTCCCAGGAGTAACAATAGGAAAATCACCAAAATCGAGAAATCGCAAAAAGTGGTGAAATTTTGGATCCGAGTCCAATAATTCGTGAAAACTCGATTGGAGTAGCTACTGGAAGCTTGCCGGTAACAATGCATCGATAATCGGTTTCGTCGGAATCCGACGAATTTTTATGGATTTCCCTAGGGAAAATCACCAAAATCGAGATATCGCAAAAAGTGGTGAAATTTTGGATCCGAGTCCTATAATTCGGGAAAACTCTATTGGAGTAGCTACTGGAAGCTTGCTGGTCACAATGCATCGAGAATCCGCTTCGTCCAAATCCGACGAATTTTTACGGATTTCCCTAGGGGTACCACTAGGGAAAATCACAAAAATCGAGAATCGCAAAAAGTGGTGAAATTTTGAATCCGAGTCCAATAATTTGGGTAAACTCGATTGGAGTAGCTTCTGGAAGCTTGCCGGTCACAACGCATCGAGAATCGGTTTCGTCGGAATCCGACGAATTTTTACGGATTTCCTTAGGGGTACCACTAGGGAAAATCACCAAAATCGAGAAATCGCAGAAAGTGATGAAATTTTGGATCCGAGTCCAATAATTTGAGAAAACTCGATTGGAGTAGCTACTGGAAGCTTGCCGGTCACAACACATCGAGAATCGGCTTCGTCGGAATTCGACGAATTTTTACCCCTAGGGAAAATCACCAAAATCGAGAAATCGCAAAAAGTGGTGAAATTTTGGATCCGAGTCCAATAATTCGGGTAAACTCGATTGGAGTAGCTACTGGAAGCTTTCCGGTCACAACGCATCGAGAATCGGTTTCGTCGGAAGTCGACGAATTTTTACCCCCAGGGAAAATCACCAAAATCGAGAAATCGCAAAAAGTGGTGAAATTTTGGATCCGAGTCCAATAATTTGGGAAATTGGAGTAGCTACTGGATGCTTGCCGGTCACAATGCATCGAGAATCGACTTCGTCGGAATCCGACGAATTTTTACGGATTTCCCTAGCGGTACCACTAGGGAAAATCACCAAAATCGAGAAATCGCAAAAAGTGGTGAAATTTTGGATCTGAGTCCAATAATTCGGGAAAACTCGATTGGAGTAGCTACTGGAAGCTTGCCGGTCACAACACATCGAGAATCGGCTTCGTCGGAATCAGACGAATTTTTACCCCAAGGGAAAATCACCAAAATCGAGAAATCGAAAAAAGTGGTGAAATTTTGGATCCGAGTCCAATAATTCGGGAAAACTCGATTGGAGTATCTACTGGAAGCTTGTTAGTCACAACGCATCGAGAATCGTATTCGTCAGAATCCGAAGATTTTTTACCCCTAGGGAAAATCACCAAAATCGAGAAATCGCAAAAAGTGGTGAAATTTTTGATCCGAGTCCAATAATTCGGGAAAACTCGATTGGAGTAGCTACTGGAAGCTTGTTAGTCACAACGCATCGAGAATCGGCTTCGTCGGAATCCGACGAATTTTTACGGATTTCCCTAGTGGTACCACTAGGGAAAATCACCAAAATCGAGAAATCGCAGAAAGTGGTTAAATTTTGGATCCGAGTCCAATAATTCTGGAAAACTCGATTGGAGTAGCTACTGGAAGCTTGCCGGTCACAACACATCGAGAATCGGCTTCGTCGAAATTCGACGAATTTTTACCCCTAGGGAAAATCACCAAAATCGAGAAATCGCAAAAAGTGGTGAAATTTTGGATCCGAGTCCAATAATTTGGGAAATTAGAGTAGCTACTGGATGCTTGCCGGTCACAACGCATCGAGAATCGACTTCGTCGGAATCCGACGAATTTTTACGGATTTCCCTAGCGGTACCACTAGGGAAAATCACCAAAATCGAGAAATCGCAAAAAGTGGTGAAATTTTGGATCTGAGTCCAATAATTCGGGAAAACTCGATTGGAGTAGCTACTGGAAGCTTTCCGGTCACAACGCATCGAGAATCGGTTTCGTCGGAAGCCGATGAATTTTTACCCCCAGGGAAAATCACCAAAATCGAGAAATCGCAAAAAGTGGTGAAATTTTGGATCCGAGTCCAATAATTCGGGTAAACTCGATTGGAGTAGCTACTGGAAGCTTGCCGGTCACAACGCATCGAGAATCGGTTTCGTCGGAATCCGACGAATTTTTACGGATTTCCCTAGGGGTACCACTAGGGAAAATCACCAAAATCGAGAAATCGCAAAAAGTGGTGAAATTTTGGATCCGAGTCCAATAATTCGGGAAAACTCGATTGGAGTAGCTACTGGAAGCTTGCCGGTCACAACGCATCGAGAATCGGCTTCGTCGGAATCCGACGAATTTTTACGGATTTCCCTAGGGGTACCATTATTGAAAATCACCAAAATCGAGAAATCGCAAAAAGTGGTAAAATTTTAGATCCGAGTCCAATAATTCGGGTAAACTCGATTGGAGTAGCTACTGGAAGCTTGCCTGTCACAACGCATCGAGAATCGGTTTCGTCGGAATCCGACGAATTTTTACCCCTAAAGAAAATCACCAAAATCGAGAAATCGCAAAAAGTGGTGAAATTTTGGATCCGAGTCCAATAATTCAGGAGAACTCGATTGGAGTAGCTACTGGAAGCTTGCCGGTCACAACGCATCGAGAATCGGCTTCGTCGGAATCATACGAATTTTTACGGATTTCCCTAGGGGTACCACTAGGGAAAATCACCAAAATCGAGAAATCGCAAAAAGTGGTGAAATTTTGAATCCGAGTCCAATAATTCGGGTAAACTCGAAATGAGTAGCTACTGGAAGCTTGCCGGTCACAACGCATCGAGAATCGGTTTCGTCGGAATCCGACGAATTTTTACGGATTTCCCTAGGGGTACCACTAGGGAAAATCACCAAAATCGAGAAATCGCAAAAAGTGGTGAAATTTTGAATCCGAGTCCAATAATTCGGGTAAACTCGAAATGAGTAGCTACTAGAAGCTTGCCGGTCACAACGCATCGAGAATCGGTTTCGTCGGAATCCGACGAATTTTTACGGATTTCCCTAGGGGTACCACTAGGGAAAATCACCAAAATCGAGAAATCGCAAAAAGTGGTGAAATTTTGAATCCGAGTCCAATAATTCGGGTAAAATCGATTAGAGTAGCTACTGGAAGCTTGCCGGTTACAACGCATCGAGAATCGGTTTTGTCGGAATCCGACGAATTTTTATGGATTTCCCTAGGGGTACCACTAGGGAAAATCACCAAAATCGAGAAATCGCAGAAAGTGGTGAAATTTTGGATCCGAGTCCAATAATTCGGGAAAACTCGATTGGAGTAGCTACTGGAAGCTTGCTGGTCACAACACATCGAGAATCGGCTTCGTCGGAATCCGACGAATTTTTACCCCTAGGGAAAATCACCAAAATCGAGAAATCGCAAAAAGTGGTGAAATTTTGGATCTGAGTCCAATAATTCGGGTAAACTCGATTGGAGTAGCTACTGGAAGCTTGCCGGTCACAACGCATCGAGAATCGGTTTCGTCGAAATCCGACGAATTTTTACGGATTTCCCTAGGGGTACCACTAGGGAAAATCACCAAAATCGAGAAATCGCAAAAAGTGGTGAAATTTTGGATCCGAGTCCAATAATTCGGGAAAACTCGATTGGAGTAGCAACAGGAAGCTTGCCGGTCACAACGCATCGAGAATCGGCTTCATCGGAATCCGACGAATTTTTACGGATTTCCCTAGGGGTACCACTAGTGAAAATCACCAAAATCGAGAAAGCGCAAAAAGTGGTGAAATTTTAGATCCGAGTCCAATAATTCGGGTAAACTCGATTGGAGTAGCTACTGGAAGCTTGCCGGTCACAACGCATCGAGAATCGGCTTCGTCGGAATCCGACGAATTTTTACCCCTAGAGAAAATCACCAAAATCGAAAAATCGCAAAAAGTGGTGAAATTTTGGATCCGAGTCCAATAATTTTGGAAAACTCGATTGGAGTAGCTACTGGAAGCTTGCCGGTCACAACGCATCGAGAATCGGCTCCGTCGGAATTCGATGAATTTTTACGGATTTCCCTAGGGGTACAACTAGGGAAAATCACCAAAATCGAGAAATCGAAAAAAGTGGTGAAATTTTTGATCCGAGTCAAATAATTCGGGTAAACTCGATTGGAGTAGCTACTGGAAGTTTATCGGTCACAACGCATCGAGGATCGGCTTCATCGGAATCCGACGAATTTTTATGGATTTTCCTTGGGATACCACTAGGAAAAATCACCAAAATCGAGAAATCGCAAAAAGTGGTGAAATTTTGGATCCGAGTCCAATAATTCGGGAAAACTCGATTGGAGTAGCTACTGGAAGCTTGCCGGTCACAACGCATCGAGAATCGGTTTCATCGAAATCCGACGAATTTTTACCCCTAGGGAAAATCACCATAACCGAGAAATCGCAAAAAGTGGTGAAATTTTGGATCCGAGTCCAATAATTCGGGTAAACTCGATTGGAGTAGCTACTGGAAGCTTGCCGGTCACAACGTATCGAGTATCGGCTTCGTCGGAATCCGACGAATTTTTATTGATTTCCCTAGGGATACCACTAGGGAAAATCACCAAAATCGAGAAATCGCAAAAAGTGGTGAAATTTTGGATCCGAGTCCAATAATTCGGGAAAACTCGATTGGAGTAGCTACTGGAAGCTTGCCGGTCACAACGCATCGAGAATCGGTTTCGTCGGAATCCGACGAATTTTTACGGATTTCCCTAGGGGTACCACTAGTGAAAATCACCAAAATCGAGAAATCGCAGAAAGTGGTTAAATTTTTGATCCGAGTCCAATAATTCGGGTAAACTCGATTGGAGTAGCTACTGGAAGCTTGCCGGTCACAACGCATCGAGAATCGGTTTCGTCGGAATCCGACAAAGTTTTACGGATTTCCCTAGGGGTACCACTAGGGAAAATCACCAAAATCGAGAAATCGCAAAAAGTGGTAAAATTTTGGATCCGAGTCCAATAATTCGGGAAAACTCGATTGGAGTAGCTACTGGAAGCTTGCCGGTCACAACGCATCGAGAATCGGCTTCGTCGGAATCCGACGAATTTTTACGGATTTCCCTAGGGGTACCACTAGTGAAAATCACCAAAATCGAGAAATCGCAGAAAGTAGTTAAATTTTTGATCCGAGTCCAATAATTCGGGTAAACTCGATTGGAGTAGCTACTGGAAGCTTACCGGTCACAACGCATCGAGAATCGGTTTCGTCGGAATCCGACGAATTTTTACGGATTTCCCTAGGGGTACCACTAGGGAAAATCACCAAAATCGAGAAATCGCAAAAAGTGGTGAAATTTTGGATCCGAGTCCAATAATTCGGGAAAACTCGATTGGAGTAGCAACAGGAAGCTTGCCGGTCACAATGCATCGAGAATCGGCTTCATCGGAATCCGACGAATTTTTACGGATTTCCCTAGGGGTACCACTAGTGAAAATCACCAAAATCGAGAAAGCGCAAAAAGTGGTGAAATTTTAGATCCGAGTCCAATAATTCGGGAAAAATCGATTGGAGTAGCTACTGGAAGCTTGCCGGTCACAACGCATCGAGAATCGGCTTCGTCGGAATCCGACGAATTTTTACCCCTAAAGAAAATCACCAAAATCGACAAATCGCAAAAAGTGGTGAAATTTTGGATCCGAGTCCAATAATTCAGGAGAACTCGATTGGAGTAGCTACTGGAAGCTTGCCGGTCACAACGCATCGAGAATCGGCTTCGTCGGAATCAGACGAATTTTTACGGATTTCCGTAGGGGTAATTCGGGTAAACTCGAAATGAGTAGCTACTCGAAGCTTGCCGGTCACAACGCATCGAGAATCGGTTTCGTCGGAATCCGACGAATTTTTACGGATTTCCCTAGGGGTACCACTAGGGAAAATCACCAAAATCGAGAAATCGCAAAAAGTGGTGAAATTTTGAATCCGAGTCCAATAATTCGGGTAAAATCGATTAGAGTAGCTACTGGAAGCTTGCCGGTCACAACGCATCGAGAATCGGTTTTGTCGGAATCTGACGAATTTTTATGGATTTCCCTAGGGGTACGACTAGGGAAAATCACCAAAATCGAGAAATCGCAGAAAGTGGTGAAATTTTGGATCCGAGTCCAATAATTCGGGTAAACTCGATTGGAGTAGTTACTGGAAACTTGCCGGTCACAACGCATCGAGAATCGGTTTCGTCGGAATCCGACGAATTTTTACGGATTTCCCTAGGGGTACCACTAGGGAAAATCACCAAAATCGAGAAATCGCAAAAAGTGGTGAAATTTTGGATCCGAGTCCAATAATTCGGGAAAACTCGATTGGAGTAGCAACATGAAGCTTGCCGGTCACAACGCATCGAGAATCGGCTTCATCGGAATCCGACGAATTTTTACGGATTTCCCTAGGGGTACCACTAGTGAAAATCACCAAAATCGAGAAATCGCAAAAAGTCGTGAAATTTTAGATCCGACTCCAATAATTCGGGTAAACTCGATTGGAGTAGCTACTGGAAGCTTGCTGGTCACAACGCATCGAGAATCGGCTTCGTCGGAATCCGACGAATTTTTACCCCTAGAGAAAATCACCAAAATCGAAAAATCGCAAAAAGTGGTGAAATTTTGGATCCGAGTCCAATAATTTTGGAAAACTCGATTGGAGTAGCTACTGGAAGCTTGCCGGTCACAACGCATCGAGAATCGGCTCCGTCGGAATTCGATGAATTTTTACGGATTTCCCTAGGGGTACAACTAGGAAAAATCACCAAAATCGAGAAATAAAAAAAAGTGGTGAAATTTTTGATCCGAGTCAAATAATTCGGGTAAACTCGATTGGAGTAGCTACTGGAAGTTTATCGGTCACAACGCATCGAGGATCGGCTTCATCGGAATCCGACGAATTTTTATGGATTTTCCTAGGGATACCACTAGGGAAAATCACCAAAATCGAGAAATCGCAAAAAGTGGTGAAATTTTGGATCCGAGTCCAATAATTCGGGAAAACTCGATTGGAGTAGCTACTGGAAGCTTGCCGGTCACAACGCATCGAGAATCGGTTTCATCGAAATCCGACGAATTTTTACCCCTAGGGAAAATCACCACAACCGAGAAATCGCAAAAAGTGGTGAAATTTTGGATCCGAGTCCAATAATTTGGGTAAACTCGATTGGAGTAGCTACTGGAATCTTGCCGGTCACAACGCATCGAGAATCAGTTTCGTCGGAATCCGACGAATTTTTACGGATTTCCCTAGGGGTACCACTAGGGAAAATCACCAAAATCGAGAAATCGCAAAAAGTTGTGAAATTTTGGATCCGAGTCCAATAATTCGGGTAAACTCGATTGGAGTAGCTACTGGAAGCTTGCCGGTCACAACGCACCGAGAATCGATTTTGTCGGAATCCAACGAATTTTTACGGATTTCCCTAGGGGTAGCACTAGGAAAAATCACCAAAATCGAGAAATCGCAAAAAGTGGTGAAATTTTGGATCTGAGTCAAATAATTCGGGAAAAATCGATTGGAGTAGCTACTGGAAGCTTGCCGGTCACAACGCATCGAGAATCGGCTTCGTCGGAATCCGACGAATTTTTTCGGATTTCCCTAGGGGTACCACTAGAGAAAATCACCAAAATCGAGAAATCGCAAAAAGTGGTGAAATTTTAGATCCGAGTCCAATAATTCGGGTAAACTCGATTGGAGTAGCTACTGGAAGCTTGCCTGTCACAATGCATCGAGAATCGGCTTCGTCGGAATCCGACGAATTTTTACCCATAGAGAAAATCACGAAAATTGAGAAATCGCAAAAAGTGGTAAAATTTTGGATCCGAGTCCAATAATTCAGGAAAACTCGATTGGAGTAGCTACTGGAAGCTTGCCGGTCACAACGCATAGAGAATCGGCTCCGTCGGAATCCGATGAATTTTTACGGATTTTCCTAGGGGTACCACTAGGAAAAATCACCAAAATCGAGAAATCGCAAAAAGTGGAGAAATTTTTGATCCGAGTCCAATAATTCGGGTAAACTCGATTGGAGTAGCTACTGGAAGCTTGCCGGTCACAACGCATCGAGAATCGGCTTCATCGAAATCCGACGAATTTTTACCCCTAGGGAAAATCACCAAAATCGAGAAATCGCAAAAAGTGGTAAAATTTTTTATCCGAGTCCAATAATTTTGGAAAACTCGATTGGAGTAGCTACAGGAAGCTTGCCGGTCACAACGCATCGAGAATCGGTTTCTTCAGAATCCGACGAATTTTTACGGATTTTCCTAGGGGTACCACTAGTGAAAATCACCAAAATCGAGAAATTGCAAAAAGTGGTGAAATTTTGGATTCGAGTCCAATAATTCGGGTAAACTCGATTGGAGTAGCTACTGGAAGCTTGCCGGTCACAACACATCGAGAATCGGCTTCGTCGGAATCCGACGAATTTTTACCCCTACGAAAAATCACCAAAATCGAGAAATCGCAAAAAGTGGTGAAATTTTGGATCCGAGTCCAATAATTCGGGTAAACTCGATTGGAGTAGCTACTGGAAGCTTGCCGGTCACAACGCATCGAGAATAGGTTTCGTCGGAATCCGACGAATTTTTACGGATTTCCCCAGGGGTACCACTAGGGAAAATCACCAAAATCGAGAAATCGCAAAAAGTGGTGAAATTTTAGATCCGAGTCCAATAATTCGGGTAAACTCGATTGGAGTAGCTACTGGAAGCTTGCCTGTCACAATGCATCGAGAATCGGCTTCGTCGGAATCCGACGAATTTTTACCCATAGAGAAAATCACGAAAATCGAGAAATCGCAAAAAGTGGTAAAATTTTGGATCCGAGTCCAATAATTCAGGAAAACTCGATTGGAGTAGCTACTGGAAGCTTGCCGGTCACAACGCATAGAGAATCGGCTCCGTCGGAATCCGATGAATTTTTACGGATTTCCCTAGGGGTACCACTAGGAAAAATCACCAAAATCGAGAAATCGCAAAAAGTGGAGAAATTTTTGATCCGAGTCCAATAATTCGGGTAAACTCGATTGGAGTAGCTACTGGAAGCTTGCCGGTCACAACGCATCGAGAATCGGCTTCATCGAAATCCGACGAATTTTTACCCCTAGGGAAAATCACCAAAATCGAGAAATCGCAAAAAGTGGTAAAATTTTTTATCCGAGTCCAATAATTTTGGAAAACTCGATTGGAGTAGCTACAGGAAGCTTGCCGGTCACAACGCATCGAGAATCGGTTTCTTCAGAATCCGACGAATTTTTACGGATTTTCCTAGGGGTACCACTAGTGAAAATCACCAAAATCGAGAAATTGCAAAAAGTGGTGAAATTTTGGATTCGAGTCCAATAATTCGGGTAAACTCGATTGGAGTAGCTACTGGAAGCTTGCCGGTCACAACACATCGAGAATCGGCTTCGTCGGAATCCGACGAATTTTTACCCCTACGAAAAATCACCAAAATCGAGAAATCGCAAAAAGTGGTGAAATTTTGGATCCGAGTCCAATAATTCGGGTAAACTCGATTGGAGTAGCTACTGGAAGCTTGCCGGTCACAACGCATCGAGAATAGGTTTCGTCGGAATCCGACGAATTTTTACGGATTTCCCCAGGGGTACCACTAGGGAAAATCACGAAAATCGAGAAATCGCAAAAAGTGGTGAAATTTTGGATCTGAGTCCAATAATTCGGGAAAACTCGATTGGAGTAGCTACTGGAAGCTTACCGGTCACAACGCATTGAGAATCAGCTTCGTCGGAATCCGACGAATTTTTACGGATTTTCCTAGGGGTACCACTAGGGAAAATCACAAAAATCGAGAAATCGCAAAAAGTGGTAAATTTTTTGATCCGAGTCCAATAATTCGGGAAAACTCGATTGGAGTATCTACTGGAAGCTTGCCGATCACAACGCATCGAGAATCCGCTTCGTCGAATCCGACGAATTTTGACGGATTTCCCTAGGGGTACCACTAGGGAAAATCACCAAAATCGAGAAATCGCAAAAAGTGGTGAAATTTTGGATCCGCGTCCAATAATTCAGGAAAACTCGATTGGAGTAGCTACTGGAAGCTTGCCGGTCACAACGCATCGAGAATCGGCTTCAACGAAATCCGACGAATTTTTACCCCTAGGGAAAATCACCAAAATCGAGAAATCGCAAAAAGTGTTAAAATTTTGGATCCGAGTCCAATAATTTTGGAAAACTCGATTGGAGTAGCTACTGGAAGCTTGCCGGTCACAACGCATCGAGAATCGGCTTCGTCGGAATGCGACGAATTTTTACGGATTTCCATAGGGGTACCACTAAGGAAAATCACAAAAATCGAGAAATCGCAAAAAGTGGTGAAATTTTGGATCCGAGTCCAATAATTCGGGAAAACTCGATTTGAGTAGCTACTGGAAGCTTTCCGGTCACAACGCATCGAGAATCGATTTCATTGGAATCCGATGAATTTTTACGGATTTTCCTAGGGGTACCACTAGTGAAAATCACCAATATCGAGAAATCGCAAAAAGTGGTGAAATTTTAGATCCGAGTCCAATAATTCGGGTAAACTCGATTGGAGTAGCTACTGGAAGCTTACCGGTCACAACGCATTGAGAATCGGCTTCGTCGGAATACAACGAATTTTTACGGATTTTCCTAGGGGTAACAATAGGAAAATCACCAAAATCGAGAAATCGCAAAAAGTGGTGAAATTTTTTATCCGAGTCCAATAATTTGGGAAAACTCAATTGGAGTAGCTACTAGAAGCTTGCCGATCACAACGCATCGACAATCGGCTTTGTCGGAATCCGACGAATTTTTATGGATTTCCCTAGGGATACCACTAGGGAAAATCACCAAAATCGAGAAATCGCAAAAAGTGGTTAAATTTTGGATCCGAGTCCAATAATTCGGGAAAAATCGATTGGAGTAGCTACTGGAAGCTTGCCGGTCACAACGCATCGAGAATCGGCTTCGTCGGAATCCAACGAATTTTTACGGATTTCCCTAGGGGGTACCACTAGGGAAAATCACCAAAATCGAGAAATCGCAAAAAGTGGTGAAATTTTGAATCCGAGTCCAATAATTCGGGTAAACTCGATTGGAGTAGCTACTGGAAGCATGCCGGTCACAACGCATCGAGAATCGGTTTCGTCGGAATCCGACGAATTTTTACGGATTTCCCTAGAGTTACCACTAGGGAAAATCACCAAAATCGAGAAATCGCAGAAAGTGGTGAAATTTTGGATCCGAGTCCAATAATTCGGGAAAACTCGATTGGAGTAGCTACTGGAAGCTTGCCGGTCACAACAAATCGAGAATCGGCTTCATCGGAATCCGACGAATTTTTACCCCTAGGAAAAATCACCAAAATCGAGAAATCGCAAAAAGTGGTGAAATTTTTGATCCGAGTCCAATAATTCGGGTAAACTCGATTGGAGTAGCTACTGGAATCTTGCCGGTCACAACGCATCGAGAATCGGTTTCGTTGGAATCCGACGAATTTTTACGGATTTCCCTAGGGGGTACCACTAGGGAAAATCACCAAAATCGAGAAATCGCAAAAAGTGGTGAAATTTTGGATCCGAGTCCAATAATTCGGGAAAACTCGATTTGAGTAGCTACTGGAAGCTTGCCGGTCACAACGCATCGAGAATCGGCTTCGTCGGAATCCTACGAATTTTTAAGGATTTTCCTAGGGGTACCACTAGGGAAAATCACCAAAATCGAGAAATCGCAAAAAGTGGTTAAATTTTGAATCCGAGTCCAATAATTCGGGTAAACTAGAAATGAGTAGCTACTGGAAGCTTGCCGGTCACAACGCATCAAGAATCGGTTTCGTCGGAATCCGACGAATTTTTACGGATTTTCCTAGGGGTACCACTAGGGAAAATCACCAAAATTAAGAAATCGCAGAAAGTGGTAAAATTTTTGATCCGAGTCCAATAATTCGGGAAAACTCGATTGGAGTAGCTACTGGAAACTTGCCGGTCACAACACATCGAGAATCGGCTTCGTCGGAATCCGACGAATTTTTACCCCTAGGGAAAATCACCAAAATCGAGAAATCGCAAAAAGTGGTGAAATTTTTGATCCGAGTCCAATAATTCGGGTAAACTCGATTGGAGTAGCTACTGGAAGCTTTCCGGTCACAACGCATCGAGAATCGGTTTCGTCGGAAGCCGACGAATTTTTACCCCCACGGAAAATCACCAAAATCGAGAAATCGCAAAAAGTGGTGAAATTTTGGATCCGAGTCCAATAATTTGGGAAATTGGAGTAGCTACTGGATGCTTGCCGGTCACAACGCATCGAGAATCGACTTCGTCGGAATTCGACGAATTTTTACGGATTTTCCTAGCGGTACCACTAGGGAAAATCACCAAAATCGAAAAATCGCAAAAAGTGGTGAAATTTTGGATCTGAGTCCAATAATTCAGGAAAACTCGATTGGAGTAGCTACTGGAAGCTTGCCGGTCACAACGCATCGAGAATCGGCTATGTCGGAATCCGAAGAATTTTTACCCCAAGGGAAAATCACCAAAATCGAGAAATCGCAAAAAGTGGTGAAATTTTGGATCCGAGTCCAATAATTTGGGAAATTGGAGTAGCAACTGGATACTTGCCGGTCACAACGCATCGAGAATCGACTTCGTCGGAATCCGACGAATTTTTACGGATTTTCCTAGGTGTACCACTAGGAAAAATCACCAAAATTAAGAAATCGCAGAAAGTGGTGAAATTTTGGATCCGAGTCCAATAATTCGGGAAAACTCGATTGGAGTAGCTACTGGAAACTTGCCGGTCACAACACATCGAGAATCGGCTTCGTCGGAATCCGACGAATTTTTACCCCTAGGGAAAATCACCAAAATCGAGAAATCGCAAAAAGTGGTGAAATTTTGGATCCGAGTCCAATAATTTGGGAAAACTCGATTGGAGTAGCTACTGGAAACTTTTCGGTCACAACACATCGAGAATCGGCTTCGTCGGAATCCGACGAATTTTTACCCCTAGGGAAAATCACCAAAATCGAGAAATCGCAAAAAGTGGTGAAATTTTGGATCCGAGTCCAATAATTCGGGTAAACTCGATTGGAGTAGCTACTGGAAGCTTTCCGGTCACAACGCATCGAGAATCGGTTTCGTCGGAAGCCAACGAATTTTTACCCCCAGGGAAAATCACCAAAATCGAGAAATCACAAAAAGTGGTGAAATTTTGGATCCGAGTCCAATAATTTGGGAAATTGGAGTAGCTAATGGATGCTTTCCGGTCACAACGTATCGAGAATCGACTTCGTCGGAATTCGACGAATTTTTACGGATTTCCCTAGCGGTACCACTTGGGAAAATCACCAAAATCGAGAAATCGCAAAGAGTGGTAAAATTTTGGATCTGAGTCCAATAATTCGGGAAAACTCGATTGGAGTAGCTACTGGAAGCTTGCCGGTCACAACGCATCGAGAATCGGCTTCGTCGGAATCCAACGAATTTTTACGGATTTCCCTAGGGGTACCACTAGGGAAAATCACCAAAATCGAGAAATCGCAAAAAGTGGTGAAATTTTGAATCCGAGTCCAATAATTCGGGTAAACTCGATTGGAGTAGCTACTGGAAGCATGCCGGTCACAACGCATCGAGAATCGGTTTCGTCGGAATCCGACGAATTTTTACGGATTTCCCTAGAGTTACCACTAGGGAAAATCACCAAAATCGAGAAATCGCAGAAAGTGGTGAAATTTTGGATCCGAGTCCAATAATTCGGGAAAACTCGATTGGAGTAGCTACTGGAAGCTTGCCGGTCACAACACATCGAGAATCGGCTTCATCGGAATCCGACGAATTTTTACCCCTAGGAAAAATCACCAAAATCGAGAAATCGCAAAAAGTAGTGAAATTTTTGATCCGAGTCCAATAATTCGAGTAAACTCGATTGGAGTAGCTACTGGAATCTTGCCGGTCACAACGCATCGAGAATCGGTTTCGTTGGAATCCGACGAATTTTTACGGATTTCCCTAGGGGGTACCACTAGGGAAAATCACCAAAATCGAGAAATCGCAAAAAGTGGTGAAATTTTGGATCCGAGTCCAATAATTCGGGAAAACTCGATTTGAGTAGCTACTGGAAGCTTGCCGGTCACAACGCATCGAGAATCGGCTTCGTCGGAATCCTACGAATTTTTAAGGATTTTCCTAGGGGTACCACTAGGGAAAATCACCAAAATCGAGAAATCGCAAAAAGTGGTTAAATTTTGAATCCAAGTCCAATAATTCGGGTAAACTAGAAATGAGTAGCTACTGGAAGCTTGCCGGTCACAACGCATCAAGAATCGGTTTCGTCGGAATCCGACGAATTTTTACGGATTTTCCTAGGGGTACCACTAGGGAAAATCACCAAAATTAAGAAATCGCAGAAAGTGGTAAAATTTTTGATCCGAGTCCAATAATTCGGGAAAACTCGATTGGAGTAGCTACTGGAAACTTGCCGGTCACAACACATCGAGAATCGGCTTCGTCGGAATCCGACGAATTTTTACCCCTAGGGAAAATCACCAAAATCGAGAAATCGCAAAAAGTGGTGAAATTTTTGATCCGAGTCCAATAATTCGGGTAAACTCGATTGGAGTAGCTACTGGAAGCTTTCCGGTCACAACGCATCGAGAATCGGTTTCGTCGGAAGCCGACGAATTTTTACCCCCACGGAAAATCACCAAAATCGAGAAATCGCAAAAAGTGGTGAAATTTTGGATCCGAGTCCAATAATTTGGGAAATTGGAGTAGCTACTGGATGCTTGCCGTTCACAACGCATCGAGAATCGACTTCGTCGGAATTCGACGAATTTTTACGGATTTTCCTAGCGGTACCACTAGGGAAAATCACCAAAATCGAAAAATCGCAAAAAGTGGTGAAATTTTGGATCTGAGTCCAATAATTCAGGAAAACTCGATTGGAGTAGCTACTGGAAGCTTGCCGGTCACAACGCATCGAGAATCGGCTATGTCGGAATCCGAAGAATTTTTACCCCAAGGGAAAATCACCAAAATCGAGAAATCGCAAAAAGTGGTGAAATTTTGGATCCGAGTCCAATAATTTGGGAAAACTCGATTGGAGTAGCTACTGGAAGATTGCCGTTCACAACGCATCGAGAATCGGATTCGTCAGAATCCGACGAATTTTTACCCCTAGGGAAAATCACCAAAATCGAGAAATCGCAAAAAGTGGTGAAATTTTTGATCCGAGTCCAATAATTCGGGAAAACTCGATTGGAATAGCTACTGGAAGCTTGTCGGTCACAACGCATCGAGAATCGGCTTCGTCAGAATCCGACGAATTTTTACGGATTTCCCTAGGGGTACCACTAGAGAAAATCACCAAAATCGAGAAATCGCAAAAAATGGTGAAATTTTTTGTCTGTGTCCAATAATTCGGGAAAACTCGATTGGAGTAGCTACTGGAAGCTTGCCGGTCACAACGCATCGAGAATCGCTTTCATCGGAAGCCGACGAATTTTTACCCTCAGGGAAAATCACCAAAATCGAGAAATCGCAAAAAGTAGTGAAATTTTGGATCCGAGTCCAATAATTTGGGAAATTGGAGTAGCAACTGGATACTTGCCGGTCACAACGCATCGAGAATCGACTTCGTCGGAATCCGACGAATTTTTACGGATTTTCCTAGGTGTACCACTAGGAAAAATCACCAAAATTAAGAAATCGCAGAAAGTGGTGAAATTTTGGATCCGAGTCCAATAATTCGGGAAAACTCGATTGGAGTAGCTACTGGAAACTTGCCGGTCACAACACATCGAGAATCGGCTTCGTCGGAATCCGACGAATTTTTACCCCTAGGGAAAATCACCAAAATCGAGAAATCGCAAAAAGTGGTGAAATTTTGGATCCGAGTCCAATAATTCGGGTAAACTCGATTGGAGTAGCTACTGGAAGCTTTCCGGTCACAATGCATCGAGAATCAGTTTCGTCGGAAGCCGACGAATTTTTACCCCCAGGGAAAATCACCAAAATCGAGAAATCACAAAAAGTGGTGAAATTTTGGATCCGAGTCCAATAATTTGGGAAATTGGAGTAGCTAATGGATGCTTTCCGGTCACAACGTATCGAGAATCGACTTCGTCGGAATTCGACGAATTTTTACGGATTTCCCTAGCGGTACCACTTGGGAAAATCACCAAAATCGAGAAATCGCAAAGAGTGGTGAAATTTTGGATCTGAGTCCAATAATTCGGGAAAACTCGATTGGAGTAGCTACTGGAAGCTTGCCGGTCACAACGCATCGAGAATCGGCTTCGTCGGAATCCGACGAATTTTTACCCCAAGGGAAAATCACCAAAATCGAGAAATCGCAAAAAGTGGTGAAATTTTGGATCCGAGTCCAATAATTCTGGAAAACTCGATTGGAGTAGCTACTGGAAGTTTGCCGGTCACAACGCATCGAGAATCGGATTCGTCAGAATCCGACGAATTTTTACTCCTAGGAAAAATCACCAAAATCGAGAAATCGCAAAAAGTGGTGAAATTTTTAATCCGAGTCCAATAATTCGGGAAAACTCGATTGGAGTAGCTACTGGAAGCTTGTCGGTCACAACGCATCGAGAATCGGCTTCGTCAGAATCCGACGAATTTTTACGGATTTCCCTAGGGGTACCACTAGAGAAAATCACCAAAATCGAGAAATCGCAAAAAGTGGTGAAATTTTTGGTCTGTGTCCAATAATTCGGGAAAACTCGATTGGAGTAGCTACTGGAAGCCTGCCGGTCACAACGCATCGAGAATCGCTTTCGTCGGAAGCCGACGAATTTTTACCCCCAGGGAAAATCACCAAAATCGAGAAATCGCAAAAAGTGGTGAAATTTTGGATCCGAGTCCAATAATTTGGGAAATTGGAGTAGCAACTGGATACTTGCCGGTCACAACGCATCGAGAATCGAATTCGTCGGAATCCGACGAATTGTTACGGATTTTCCTAGGGGTACCACTATGGAAAATCACCAAAATTAAGAAATCGCAGAAAGTGGTGAAATTTTGGATCCGAGTCCAATAATTCGGGAAAACTCGATTGGAGTAGCTACTGGAAACTCTCCTGTCACAACACATCTAGAATCGGTTTCGTCGGAATCCGACGAATTTTTACGGATTTTCCTAGGGGTACCACTAGGGAAAATCACAAAAATTAAGAAATCGTAATAAGTGGTGAAATTTTGGATCCGAGTCCAATAATTCGGGAAAACTCGATTGGAGTAGCTACTGGAAACTTGCCGGTCACAACACATCGAGAATCGGCTTCGTCGGAATCCGACGAATTTTTACCACTAGGGAAAATCACCAAAATCGAGAAATCGCAAAAAGTGGTGAAATTTTGGATCCAAGTCCAATAATTCGGGAAAACTCGATTGGAGTAGCTACTGGAAGCTTGCCGGTCACAACGCATCGAGAATCGGCTTTAACGAAATCCGACGAATTTTTACCCCTAGGGAAAATCACCAAAATCGAGAAATCGCAAAAAGTGTTAAAATTTTGGATCCGAGTCCAATAATTTTGGAAAACTCGATTGGAGTAGCTACTGGAAGCTTGCCGGTCACAACGCATCGAGAATCAGTTTCGTTGGAATCCGACGAATTTTTACGGATTTTCCTAGGGGTATTACTAGTGAAAATCACCAAAATCGAGAAATCGCAAAAAGTGGTGAAATTTTAGATCCGAGTCCAATAATTTGGGTAAACTCGATTGGAGTAGCTACTGGAAGCTTGCCGGTCACAACGCATCGAGAATCGGCTTCGTCGGAATCCGACGAATTTTTACCCCTAGAGAAAATCACCAAAATCGAAAAATCGCAAAAAGTGGTAAAATTTTGGATCTGAGTCCAATAATTTTGGAAAACTCGATTGGAGTAACTACTGGAAGCTTGCCGGTCACAACGCATCGAGAATCGGCTCCGTCGGAATCCGATGAATTTTTACAGATTTCCCTAGGGGTACAACTAGGTAAAATCACCAAAATCGAGAAATCGCAAAAAGTGGTGAAATTTTGGATCCGAGTCCAATAATTTGGGAAACTGGAGTAGCAACTGGATACTTGCCGGTCACAACGCATCGAGAATCGACTTCGTCGGAATCCGACGAATTTTTACGGATTTTCCTAGGGGTACCACTAGGGAAAATCACCAAAATTATGAAATCGCAGAAAGTAGTGAAATTTTGGATCCGAGTCCAATAATTCGGGAAAACTCGATTGGAGTAGCTACTGGAAACTTGTCGGTCACAACACATCGAGAATCGGCTTCGTCGGAATCCGACGAATTTTTACGGATTTCCCTAGGGGTACCACTAGGGAAAATCACCAAAATTAAGAAATCGCAGAAAGTGGTGAAATTTTGGATCCGAGTTCAATAATTCGGGAAAACTCGATTGGAGTAGCTACTGGAAACTTGCCGGTCTTAACACATCGAGAATCGGCTTCGTCGGAATCCGACGAATTTTTACCACTAGGGAAAATCACCAAAATCGAGAAATCGCAAAAAGTGGTGAAATTTTGGATCCGAGTCCAATAATTCGGGAAAACTCAATTAGAGTAGCTACTGGAAGCTTGCCGGTCACAACGCATTGAGAATCGGCTTCGTCGGAATCCGACGAATTTTTACGGATTTCCCTAGGGGTACCACTAGGGAAAATCACCAAAATCGAGAAATCGCAAAAAATGGTGAAATTTTTGATCCGAGTCTAATAATTTGGGAAAACTCGATCGGATTAGCTACTGGAAGCTTGCCGGTCACAACGTATCGAGAATCGGCTTCGTCGGAAGTCGACAAATATTAACGGATTTCCCTAGGGGTACCACTAGGGAAAATCACCAAAATCGAGAAATCGCAAAAAGTGGTGAAATTTTTGATTCGAGTCCAATAATTGGGGAAACTCGATTGGAGTAGCTACTGGAAGCTTGCCGGTCACAACGCATCGAGAATCGGATTCGTCAGAATCCGACGAATTTTTATCCCTAGGAAAAATCACCAAAATCGAGAAATCGCAAAAAGTGGTGAAATTTTGGATCCAAGTCCAATAATTCGGGAAAACTCGATTGGAGCAGCTACTGGAAGCTTGCCGGTCACACGCATCGAGAATCGGCTTCGTCGGAATTCGACGAATTTTATGGATTTCCCTAGGGGTACCACTAGTGAAAATTACAAAAATCGAGAAATCGCAAAAAGTGGTGAAATTTTGGATCCGAGTCCAATAATTCGGGTAAACTCGATTGGAGTAGCTACTGGAAGCTTGCCGGTCACAACGCATCGAGAATCGCTTTCGTATGAAGCCGACGAATTTTTACCCCCAGGGAAAATCACCAAAATCGAGAAATCGCAAAAAATGGTGAAATTTTGGATCCGAGTCCAATAATTTGGGAAATTGGAGTAGCAACTGGATACTTGCCGGTCACAACGCATCGAGAATCGACTTCGTCGGAATCCGACGAATTTTTACGGATTTTCCTAGGGGTACCACTAGGGAAAATCACCAAAATTATGAAATCGCAGAAAGTGGTGAAATTTTGGATCCGAGTCCAATAATTCAGGAAAAATCGATTGGAGTAGCTACTGGAAACTTGTCGGTCACAACACATCGAGAATCGGCTTCGTCGGAATCCGACGAATTTTTACGGATTTTCCTAGGGGTACCACTAGGGAAAATCACCAAAATTAAGAAATCGCAGAAAGTGGTGAAATTTTGGATCCGAGTCCAATAATTCGGGAAAACTCGATTGGAGTAGCTACTGGAAACTTGCCGGTCACAACACATCGAGAATCGGCTTCGTCGGAATCCGACGAATTTTTACCACTAGGGAAAATCACCAAAATCGAGAAATCGCAAAAAGTGGTGAAATTTTGGATCCGAGTCCAATAATTCGGGAAAACTCAATTGGAGTAGCTACTGGAAGCTTGCCGGTCACAACGCATTGAGAATCGGCTTCGTCGGAATCCGACGAATTTTTACGGATTTCCCTAGGGGTACCACTAGGGAAAATCACCAAAATCGAAAAATCGCAAAAAATGGTGAAATTTTTGATCCGAGTCCAATAATTTGGGAAAACTCGATCGGATTAGCTACTGGAAGCTTGCCGGTCACAACGTATCGAGAATCGGCTTCGTCGGAAGTCGACAAATATTTACGGATTTCCCTAGGGGTACCACTAGGGAAAATCACCAAAATCGAAAAATCGCAAAAAGTGGTGAAATTTTTGATTCGAGTCCAATAATTCGGGAAAACTCGATTGGAGTAGCTACTGGAAGCTTGCCGGTCACAACGCATTGAGAATCGGATTCGTCAGAATCCGACGAATTTTTATCCCTGGGAAAAATCACCAAAATCGAGAAATCGCAAAAAGTGGTGAAATTTTGGATCCAAGTCCAATAATTCGGGAAAACTCGATTGGAGCAGCTACTGGAAGCTTGCCGGTCACAACGCATCGAGAATCGGCTTCGTCGGAATCCGACGAATTTTTACCCCTAGAGAAAATCACCAAAATCGAAAAATCGCAAAAAGTGGTGAAATTTTGGATCTGAGTCCAATAATTTTGGAAAACTCGATTGGAGTAACTACTGGAAGCTTGCCGGTCACAACGCATCAAGAATCGGCTCCGTCGGAATCCGATGAATTTTTACAGATTTCCCTAAGGGTACAACTAGGTAAAATCACCAAAATCGAGAAATCGCAAAAAGTGGTGAAATTTTTGATCCGAGTCCAATAATTCGGGTAAACTCGATTGGAGTAGCTACTGGAAGTTTGCCGGTCACAACGCATCGAGGATCGGCTTCATCGGAATCCGACGAATTTTTATGGATTTCCCTAGGGGTATACCACTAGGGAAAATCACCAAAATCGAGAAATCGCAAAAAGTGGTGAAATTTTTGATCCGAGTCCAATAATTCGGGAAAACTCGATTGGAGTAGCTACTGGAAGCTTGCCGGTCACAACGCATCGAGAATCGGCTTCATCGAAATCCGACGAATTTTTACCCCTATGGAAAGTCACCATAATCGAGAAATCGCAAAAAGTGGTGAAATTTTGGATCCGAGTCCAATAATTTGGGTAAACTCAATTGGAGTAGCTACTGGAAGCTTGCCGGTCGCAACGCATCGAGAATCGGTTTTGTCGGAATCCAACGAATATTAACGGATTTCCCTAGGGGTACCACTAGGAAAAATCACCAAAATCGAGAAATCGCAAAAAGTGGTGAAATTTTTGATTCGAGTCCAATAATTCGGGTAAACTCGATTGGAGTAGCTACTGGAAGCTTGCCGGTCACAACGCATCGAGAATCGGATTCGTCAGAATCCGACGAATTTTTATCCCTAGGAAAAATCACCAAAATCGAGAAATCGCAAAAAGTGGTGAAATTTTGGATCCAAGTCCAATAATTCGGGAAAACTCGATTGGAGCAGCTACTGGAAGCTTGCCAGTCACAACGCATCGAGAATCGGCTTCGTCGAAATTCGACGAATTTTATGGATTTCCCTAGGGGTACCACTAGTGAAAATTACAAAAATCGAGAAATCGCAAAAAGTGGTGAAATTTTGGATCCGAGTCCAATAATTCGGGTAAACTCGATTGGAGTAGCTACTGGAAGCTTGCCGGTCACAACGCATCGAGAATCGCTTTCGTATGAAGCCGACGAATTTTTACCCCCAGGGAAAATCACCAAAATCGAGAAATCGGAAAAAGTGGTGAAATTTTGGATCCGAGTCCAATAATTTGGGAAATTGGAGTAGCAACTGGATACTTGCCGGTAACAACGCATCGAGAATCGATTTCGTCGGAATCCGACGAATTTTTACGGATTTTCCTAGGGGTACCACTAGGGAAAATCACCAAAATTATGAAATCGCAGAAAGTGGTGAAATTTTGGATCCGAGTCCAATAATTCGGGAAAACTCGATTGGAGTAGCTACTGGAAACTTGTCGGTCAAAACACATCGAGAATCGGCTTCGTCGGAATCCGACGAATTTTTACGGATTTTCCTAGGGGTACCACTAGGGAAAATCACCAAAATTAAGAAATCGCAGAAAGTGGTGAAATTTTGGATCCGAGTCCAATAATTCGGGAAAACTCGATTGGAGTAGCTACTGGAAACTTGCCGGTCACAACACATCGAGAATCGGCTTCGTCGGAATCCGACGAATTTTTACCACTAGGGAAAATCACCAAAATCGAGAAATCGCAAAAAGTGGTGAAATTTTGGATCCGAGTCCAATAATTCGGGAAAACTCAATTGGAGTAGCTACTGGAAGCTTGCCGGTCACAACGCATTGAGAATCGGCTTCGTCGGAATCCGACGAATTTTTACGGATTTCCCTAGGGGTACCACTAGGGAAAATCACCAAAATCGAGAAATCGCAAAAAATGGTGAAATTTTTGATCCGAGTCCAATAATTTGGGAAAACTCGATCGGATTAGCTACTGGAAGCTTGCCGGTCACAACGTATCGAGAATCAGCTTCGTCGGAAGTCGACAAATATTTACGGATTTCCCTAGGGGTACCACTAGGGAAAATCACCAAAATCGAGAAATCGCAAAAAGTGGTGAAATTTTTGATTCGAATCCAATAATTCGGGAAAACTCGATTGGAGTAGCTACTGGAAGCTTGCCGGTCACAACGCATCGAGAATCGGATTCGTCAGAATCCGACGAATTTTTATCCCTAGGAAAAATCACCAAAATCGAGAAATCGCAAAAAGTGGTGAAATTTTGGATCCAAGTCCAATAATTCGGGAAAACTCGATTGGAGCAGCTACTGGAAGCTTGCCGGTCACAACGCATCGAGAATCGGCTTCGTCGGAATCCGACGAATTTTTACCCCAAGAGAAAATCACCAAAATCGAAAAATCGCAAAAAGTGGTGAAATTTTGGATCTGAGTCCAATAATTTTGGAAAACTCGATTGGAGTAACTACTGGAAGCTTGCCGGTCACAACGCATCGAGAATCGGCTCCGTCGGAATCCGATGAATTTTTACAGATTTCCCTAGGGGTACCACTAGGTAAAATCACCAAAATCGAGAAATCGCAAAAAGTGGTGAAATTTTTGATCCGAGTCCAATAATTCGGGAAAACTCGATTGGAGTAGCTACTGGAAGCTTTCCGGTCACAACGCATCGAGAATCGGCTTCGTCGGAATCCGACGAATTTTTACGGATTTCCCTAGGGGTACCACTAGTGAAAATCACCAAAATCGAGAAATCGCAGAAAGTGGTGAAATTTTGGATCCGAGTCCAATAATTCGGGTAAACTTGATTGGAGTAGCTACTGGAAGCTTTCCGGTCACAACGCATCGAGAATCGGTTTCGTCGGAAGCCGACGAATTTTTACCCCCAGGGAAAATCACCAAAATCGAGAAATCGCAAAAAGTGTAAAATTTTGGATCCGAGTCCAATAATTTGGGAAATTGGAGTAGCTACTGGAAGCTTGCCGGTCACAACGCATCGAGAATCGGCTTCGTCGGAATTCGACGAATTTTACGGATTTCCCTAGGGGTACCACTAGTGAAAATTACAAAAATCAAGAAATCGCAAAAAGTGGTGAAATTTTGAATCCGAGTCCAATAATTCGGGTAAACTCGATTGGAGTAGCTACTGGAAGCTTGCCGGTCACAACGCATCGAGAATCGCTTTCGTCGGAAGCCGACGAATTTTTACCCCCAGGGAAAATCACCAAAATCGAGAAATTGCAAAAAGTGGTGAAATTTTGGATCCGAGTCCAATAATTTGGGAAATTGGAGTAGCAACTGGATACTTGCCGGTCACAACGCATCGAGAATCGACTTCGTCGGAATCCGATGAATTTTTACGGATTTTTCTAGGGGTACCACTAGGGAAAATCACCAAAATTATGAAATCGCAGAAAGTGGTGAAATTTTGGATCCGAGTCCAATAATTCGGGAAAACTCGATTGGAGTAGCTACTGGAAACTTGCCGGTCACAACACATCGAGAATCGGCTTCGTCGGAATCCGACGAATTTTTACGGATTTTCCTAGGCGTACCACTAGGGAAAATCACAAAAATTAAGAAATGGCAGAAAGTGGTGAAATTTTGGATCCGAGTCCAATAATTAGGGAAAACTCGATTGGAGTAGCTACTGAAAACTTGCCGGTCACAACACATCGAGAATCGGCTTCGTCGGAATCCAACGAATTTTTACCACTAGGGAAAATCACCAAAATCGAGAAATCGCAAAAAGTGGTGAAATTTTGGATCCGAGTCCAATAATTCGGGAAAAATCGATTGGAGTAGCTACTGGAAGCTTGCCGGTCACAACGTATTGAGAATCGGCTTCGTCGGAATCCGACGAATTTTTACGGATTTCCCTAGGGGTACCACTAGGGAAAATCACCAAAATCGAGAAATCGCAAAAAGTGGTGAAATTTTTTATCCGAGTCCAATAATTTGGGAAAACTCGATCGGATTAGCTACTGGAAGCTTGTCGGTCACAACGTATCGAGAATCGGCTTCGTCGGAAGTCGACAAATATTTACGGATTTCCCTAGGGGTACCACTAGGGAAAATCACCAAAATCGAGAAATCGCAAAAAGTGGTGAAATTTTTGATCCGAGTCCAATAATTTGGGAAAACTCGATCAGATTAGCTACTGGAAGCTTGTCGGTCACAACGTATCGAGAATCGGCTTCGTCGGAAGTCGACAAATATTTACGGATTTCCCTAGGGGTACCACTAGGGAAAATCACCAAAATTGAGAAATCGCAAAAAGTGGTGAAATTTTTGATCCGAATCCAATAATTCGGGTAAACTCGATTGGAGTAGCTACTGGAAGTTTGGCGGTCACAACGCATCGAGGATCGGCTTCATCGGAATTCGACGAATTTTTATGGATTTCCCTAGGGATACCACTAGGGAAAATCACCAAAATCGAGAAATCGCAAAAAGTGGTGAAATTTTGAATCCGAGTCCAATAATTCGGGAAAACTCGATTGGAGTAGCTACTGGAAGCTTGCCGGTCACAATGCATCGAGAATCGGCTTCATCGAAATCCGACGAATTTTTACCCCTATGGAAAATCACCATAACCGAGAAATCGCAAAAAGTGGTGAAATTTTGGATCCGAGTCCAATAATTTGGGTAAACTCGATTGGAGTAGCTACTGGAAGCTTGCCGGTCACAACGCATCGAGAATCAGTTTCGTCGGAATCCGACGAATTTTTACGGATTTCCCTAGGGGTACCACTAGGGAAAATCACCAAAATCGAGAAATCGCAAAAAGTGGTGAAATTTTTGATCCGAGTCCAATAATTCGGGTAAACTCGATTGGAGTAGCTACTGGAAGCTTGCCGGTCACAACGCATCGAGAATCGGTTTTGTCGGAATCCAACGAATATTTACGGATTTCCCTAGGGGTACCACTAGGGAAAATCACCAAAATCGTGAAATCGCAAAAAGTGGTGAAATTTTGGATCCGAGTCAAATAATTCGGGAAAACTCGATTGGAGTAGCTACTGGAAGCTTTTCGGTCACAACGCATCGAGAATCGGCTTCGTCGGAATCCGACGAATTTTTACGGATTTCCCTAGGGGTACCACTAGTGAAAATCACCAAAATCGAGAAATCGCAGAAAGTGGTGAAATTTTGGATCCGAGTCCAATAATTCGGGTAAACTTGATTGGAGTAGCTACTGGAAGCTTTCCGGTCACAACGCATCGAGAATCGGTTTCGTCGGAAGCCGACGAATTTTTACCCCCAGGGAAAATCACCAAAATTGAGAAATCGCAAAAAGTGTAAAATTTTGGATCCGAGTCCAATAATTTGGGAAATTGGAGTAGCTACTGGATGCTTGCCGGTCACAACGCATCGAGAATCGACTTCGTCGGAATTCGACGAATTTTTACGGATTTTCCTAGCGGTACCACTAGGGAAAATCACCAAAATTGAGAAATCGCAAAAAGTGGTGAAATTTTGGATCTGAGTCCAATAATTCGGGAAAACTCGATTGGAGTAGCTACTGGAAACTTGCCGGTCACAACACATCGAGAATCGGCTTCGTCGGAATCCGACGAATTTTTACCACTAGGGAAAATCACCAAAATCGAGAAATCGCAAAAAGTGGTGAAATTTTGGATCCGAGTCCAATAATTCGGGAAAAATCGATTGGAGTAGCTACTGGAAGCTTGCCGGTCACAACGCATTGAGAATCGGCTTCGTCGGAATCCGACGAATTTTTACGGATTTCCCTAGGGGTACCACTAGGGAAAATCACCAAAATCGAGAAATCGCAAAAAGTGGTGAAATTTTTGATCCGAGTCCAATAATTTGGGAAAACTCGATCGGATTAGCTACTGGAAGCTTGCCGGTCACAACGTATCGAGAATCGTCTTCGTCGGAAGTCGACAAATATTTACGGATTTCCCTAGGGGTACCACTAGGGAAAATCACCAAAATTGAGAAATCGCAAAAAGTGGTGAAATTTTTGATTCGAGTCCAATAATTCGGGAAAACTCGATTGGAGTAGCTACTGGAAGCTTGCCGGTCACAACGCATCGAGAATCGGATTCGTCAGAATCCGACGAATTTTTATCCCTAGGGAAAATCACCAAAATCGAGAAATCGCAAAAAGTGGTGAAATTTTGGATCCAAGTCCAATAATTCGGGAAAACTCGATTGAAGCAGCTACTGGAAGCTTGCCGGTCACAACGCATCGAGAATCGGCTTCGTCGAAATCCGACGAATTTTTACCCCTAGAGAAAATCACCAAAATCGAAAAATCGCAAAAAGTGGTGAAATTTTGGATCTGAGTCCAATAATTTTGGAAAACTCGATTGGAGTAACTACTGGAAGCTTGCCGGTCACAACGCATCGAGAATCGGCTCCGTCGAAATTCGATGAATTTTTACAGATTTCCCTAGGGGTACAACTAGGTAAAATCACCAAAATCAAGAAATCGCAAAAAGTGGTGAAATTTTTGATCCGAGTCCAATAATTCGGGTAAACTCGATTGGAGTAGCTACTGGAAGTTTGGCGGTCACAACGCATCGAGGATCGGCTTCATCGGAATTCGACGAATTTTTATGGATTTCCCTAGGGATACCACTAGGGAAAATCACCAAAATCGAGAAATCGCAAAAAGTGGTGAAATTTTGGATCCGAGTCCAATAATTCGGGAAAACTCGATTGGAGTAGCTACTGGAAGCTTGCCGGTCACAATGCATCGAGAATCGGCTTCATCGAAATCCGACGAATTTTTACCCCTATGGAAAATCACCATAACCGAGAAATCGCAAAAAGTGGTGAAATTTTGGATCCGAGTCCAATAATTTGGGTAAACTCGATTGGAGTAGCTACTGGAAGCTTGCCGGTCACAACGCATCGAGAATCAGTTTCGTCGGAATCCGACGAATTTTTACGGATTTCCCTAGGGGTACCACTAGGGAAAATCACCAAAATCGAGAAATCGCAAAAAGTGGTGAAATTTTGGATCCGAGTCCAATAATTCGGGTAAACTCGATTGGAGTAGCTACTGGAAGCTTGCCGGTCACAACGCATCGAGAATCGGTTTTGTCGGAATCCAACGAATATTTACGGATTTCCCTAGGGGTACCACTAGGGAAAATCACTAAAATCGAGAAATCGCAAAAAGTGGTGAAATTTTGGATCCGAGTCAAATAATTCGGGAAAACTCGATTGGAGTAGCTACTGGAAGCTTTCCGGTCACAACGCATCGAGAATCGGCTTCGTCGGAATCCGACGAATTTTTACGGATTTCCCTAGGGGTACCACTAGTAAAAATCACCAAAATCGAGAAATCGCAGAAAGTGGTGAAATTTTGGATCCGAGTCCAATAATTCGGGTAAACTTGATTGGAGTAGCTACTGGAAGCTTTCCGGTCACAACGCATCGAGAATCGGTTTCGTCGAAAGCCGACGAATTTTTACCCCCAGGGAAAATCACCAAAATCGAGAAATCGCAAAAAGTGTAAAATTTTGGATCCGAGTCCAATAATTTGGGAAATTGGAGTAGCTACTGGATGCTTGCCGGTCACAACGCATCGAGAATCGACTTCGTCGGAATTCGACGAATAATTACGGATTTTCCTAGCGGTACCACTAGGGAAAATCACCAAAATCGAGAAATCGCAAAAAGTGGTGAAATTTTGGATCTGAGTCCAATAATTCGGGAAAACTCGATTGGAGTAGCTACTGGAATCTTGCCGGTCACAACGCATCGAGAATCGGCTTCGTCGGAATCCGACGAATTTTTACCCCAAGTGTAAATCACCAAAATCGAGAAATCGCAAAAAGTGGTGAAATTTTGGATCCGAGTCCAATAATTCGGGAAAACTCGTTTGGAGTAGCTACTGGAAGCTTGCCGGTCACAACGCATCGAGAATCGGATTCGTCAGAATCCGACAAATTTTTATCCCTAGGGAAAATCACCAAAATCGAGAAATCGCAAAAAGTGGTGAAATTTTGGATCCGAGTCCAATAATTCGGGAAAACTCGATTAGAGTAGCTACTGGAAGCTTGCCGGTCACAACGCATCGAGAATCGGCTTCGTCGGAATTCGACGAATTTTACGGATTTCACTAGGGATACCACTAGTGAAAATTACAAAAATCGAGAAATCGCAAAAAGTGGTGAAATTTTGAATCCGAGTCCAATAATTTGGGTAAACTCGATTGGAGTAGCTACTGGAAGCTTGCCGGTCACAACGCATCGAGAATCGCTTTCGTCGGAAGCCGACGAATTTTTACCCCCAGGGAAAATCACCAAAATCGAAAAATCGCAAAAAGTGGTAAAATTTTTTATCTGAGTCCAATAATTTTGGAAAACTCGATTGGAGTAACTACTGGAAGCTTTCCGGTCACAACGCATCGAGAATCGGCTTCATCGAAATCCGACGAATTTTTACCCCTAGGGAAAATCACCATAACCGAGAAATCGCAAAAAGTGGTGAAATTTTGGATCCGAGTCCAATAATTCGGGAAAACTCGATTGGAGTAGCTACTGGAAGCTTGCCGGTCACAACGCATCGAGAATCGGCTTCATCGAAATCCGACGAATTTTTACCCCTAGGGAAAATCACCATAACCGAGAAATCGCAAAAAGTGGTGAAATTTTGGATCCGAGTCCAATAATTTGGGTAAACTCGATTGGAGTAGCTACTGGAAGCTTGCCGGTCACAACGCATCGAGAATCAGTTTCGTCGGAATCCGACGAATTTTTACGGATTTCCCTAGGGGTACCACTAGGGAAAATCACCAAAATCGAGAAATCGCAAAAAGTGGTGAAATTTTGGATCCGAGTCCAATAATTCGGGTAAACTCGATTGGAGTAGCTACTGGAAGCTTGCCGGTCACAACGCATCGAGAATCGGTTTTGTCGGAATCCAACGAATATTTACGGATTTTCCTAGGGGTACCACGAGTGAAAATCACCAAAATCGAGAAATCGCAAAAAATGGTGAAATTTTGGATCCGAGTCAAATAATTCGGGAAAACTCGATTGGAGTAGCTACTGGAAGCTTGCCGTTCACAACGCATCGAGAATCGGCTTCGTCGGAATCCGACGAATTTTTACGGATTTCCCTAGGGGTACCACTAGTGAAAATCACCAAAATCGAGAAATCGCAAAAAGTGGTGAAATTTTAGATCCGAGTCCAATAATTCGGGTAAAGTCAATTGGAGTAGCTACTGGAAGCTTGCCTATCACAACGCATCGAGAATCGGCTTCGTCGGAATCCGACGAATTTTTACGGATTTCCCTAGGGGTACCACTAGGAAAAATCACCAAAATCGAGAAATCGCAAAAAGTGGTGAAATTTTGGATCTGAGTCCAATAATTCGGGAAAACTCGATTGGAGTAGCTACTGGAAGCTTGCCGGTCACAACGCATCGAGAATCGGCTTCGTCGGAATCCGATGAATTTTTACCCCAAGGGAAAATCACCAAAATCGAGAAATCGCAAAAAGTGGTGAAATTTTGGATCCGAGTCCAATAATACGGGAAAACTCGTTTGGAGTAGCTACTGGAAGCTTGCCGGTCACAACGCATCGAGAATCGGATTCGTCAGAATCCGACGAATTTTTATCGCTAGGGAAAATCACCAAAATCGAGAAATCGCAAAAAGTGGTGAAATTTTGGATCCGAGTCCAATAATTCGGGAAAACTCGATTAGAGTAGCTACTGGAAGCTTGCCGGTCACAACGCATCGAGAATCGGTTTCGTCGAAATTCGACGAATTTTACGGATTTCCCTAGGGGTACCACTAGTGAAAATTACAAAAATCGAGAAATCGCAAAAATTGGTGAAATTTTGAATCCGAGTCCAATAATTCGGGTAAAATCGATTGGAGTAGCTACTGGAAGCTTGCCGGTCACAACGCATCGAGAATCGCTTTCGTCGGAAGCCGACGAATTTTTACCCCCAGGGAAAATCACCAAAATCGAGAAATCGCAAAAAGTGGTGAAATTTTGGATCCGAGTCCAATAATTTGGGAAATTGGAGTAGCAACTGGATACTTGCCGGTCACAACGCATCGAGAATCGACTTCGTCGGAATCCGACGAATTTTTACGGATTTTCCTAGGGGTACCACTAGGGAAAATCACCAAAATTAAGAAATCTCAGAAAGTGGTGAAATTTTGGATCCGAGTCCAATAATTCGGGAAAAATCGATTGGAGTAGCTACTGAAAACTTGCCGGTCACAACACATCGAGAATCGGCTTCGTCGGAATCCGACGAATTTTTACGGATTTTCCTATGGGTACCACTAGGGAAAATCACCAAAATTAAGAAATCGCAGAAAGTGGTGAAATTTTGGATCCAAGTCCAATAATTTGGGAAAACTCGATTGGAGTAGCTACTGGAAACTTGCCGGTCACAACACATCGAGAATCGGATTCGTCGGAATCCAATGAATTTTTACCACTAGGGAAAATCACCAAAATCGAGAAATCGCAAAAAGTGGTGAAATTTTGGATCCGAGTCCAATAATTCGGGAAAACTCGATTGGAGTAGCTACTGGAAGCTTGCCGGTCACAACGCATTGAGAATCGGCTTCGTCGGAATCCGACGACTTTTTACGGATTTCCCTAGGGGTACCACTAGGGAAAATCACCAAAATCGAGAAATCGCAAAAAGTGGTGAAATTTTTGATCTGAGTCCAATAATTTGGGAAAACTCAATCGGATTAGCTACTGGAAGCTTGCCGGTCACAACGTATCGATAATCGGCTTCGTCGGAAGTCGATAAATATTTACGGATTTTCCTAGGGGTACCACTAGGGAAAATCACAAAAATCGAGAAATCGCAAAAAGTGGTGAAATTTTTGATTCGAGTCCAATAATTCGGGAAAACTCGATTGGAGTAGCTACTGGAAGCTTGCCGGTCACAACGCATCGAGAATCGGATTCGTCAGAATCCGACAAATTTTTATCCCTAGGGAAAATCACCAAAATCGAGAAATCGCAAAAAGTGGTGAAATTTTGGATCCAAGTCCAATAATTCGGGAAAACTCGATTGGAGTAGCTACTGGAAGCTTGCCGGTCACAACGCATCGAGAATCGGCTTCGTCGGAATCCGATGAATTTTTACCCCTAGAGAAAATCACCAAAATCGAAAAATCGCAAAAAGTGGTAAAATTTTTGATCTGAGTCCAATAATTTTGGAAAACTCGATTGGAGTAACTACTGGAAGCTTTCCGGTCACAACGCATCGAGAATCGGCTCCGTCGGAATCCGATGAATTTTTACAGATTTCTCTAGGGGTACAACAAGGTAAAATCACCAAAATCGAGAAATCGCAAAAAGTGGTGAAATTTTTGATCCGAGTCCAATAATTCGGGTAAACTCGATTGGAGTAGCTACTGGAAGTTTGGCGGTCACAACGCATCGAGGATCGGCTTCATCGGAATTCGACGAATTTTTATGGATTTTCCTAGGGATACCACTAGGGAAAATCACCAAAATCGAGAAATAGCAAAAAGTGGTGAAATTTTGGATCCGAGTCCAATAATTCGGGAAAACTCGATTGGAGTAGCTACTGGAAGCTTGCCGGTCACAATGCATCGAGAATCGGCTTCATCGAAATCCGACGAATTTTTACCCCTATGGAAAATCACCATAACCGAGAAATCGCAAAAAGTGGTGAAATTTTGGATCCGAGTCCAATAATTTGGGTAAACTCGATTGGAGTAGCTACTGGAAGCTTGCCGGTCACAACGCATCGAGAATCAGTTTCGTGGGAATCCGACGAATTTTTACGGATTTCCCTAGGGGTACCACTAGGGAAAATCACCAAAATCGAGAAATCGCAAAAAGTGGTGAAATTTTCGATCCGAGTCCAATAATTCGGGTAAACTCGATTGGAGTAGCTACTGGAAGCTTGCCGGTCACAACGCATCGAGAATCGGTTTTGTCGGAATCCAACGAATATTTACGGATTTCCCTAGGGGTACCACTAGGGAAAATCACCAAAATCGAGAAATCGCAAAAAGTGGTGAAATTTTGGATCCGAGTCAAATAATTCGGGAAAACTCGATTGGAGTAGCTACTGGAAGCTTTCCGGTCACAACGCATCGAGAATCGGCTTCGTCGGAATCCGACGAATTTTTACGGATTTCCCTAGGGGTACCACTAGTGAAAATCACCAAAATCGAGAAATCGCAGAAAGTGGTGAAATTTTGGATCCGAGTCCAATAATTCGGGTAAACTTGATTGGAGTAGCTACTGGAAGCTTTCCGGTCACAACGCATCGAGAATCGGTTTCGTCGGAAGCCGACGAATTTTTACCCCCAGGGAAAATCACCAAAATCGAGAAATCGCAAAAAGTGTAAAATTTTGGATCCGAGTCCAATAATTTGGGAAATTGGAGTAGCTACTGGATGCTTGCCGGTCACAACGCATCGAGAATCGACTTCGTCGGAATTCGACGAATTTTTACGGATTTTCCTAGCGGTACCACTAGGGAAAATCACCAAAATCGAGAAATCGCAAAAAGTGGTGAAATTTTGGATCTGAGTCCAATAATTCGGGAAAACTCGATTGGAGTAGCTACTGGAATCTTGCCGGTCACAACGCATCGAGAATCGGCTTCGTCGGAATCCGACGAATTTTTACCCCAAGTGTAAATCACCAAAATCGAGAAATCGCAAAAAGTGGTGAAATTTTGGATCCGAGTCCAATAATTCGGGAAAACTCGTTTGGAGTAGCTACTGGAAGCTTGCCGGTCACAACGCATCGAGAATCGGATTCGTCAGAATCCGACAAATTTTTATCCCTAGGGAAAATCACCAAAATCGAGAAATCGCAAAAAGTGGTGAAATTTTGGATCCGAGTCCAATAATTTGGGTAAACTCGATTGGAGTAGCTACTGGAAGCTTGCCGGTCACAACGCATCGAGAATCAGTTTCGTCGGAATCCGACGAATTTTTACGGATTTCCCTAGGGGTACCACTAGGGAAAATCACCAAAATCGAGAAATCGCAAAAAGTGGTGAAATTTTTTATCCGAGTCCAATAATTCGGGTAAACTCGATTGGAGTAGCTACTGGAAGCTTGCCGGTCACAACGCATCGAGAATCGGTTTTGTCGGAATCCAACGAATATTTACGGATTTCCCTAGGGGTACCACTAGGGAAAATCACCAAAATCGAGAAATCGCAAAAAGTGGTGAAATTTTGGATCCGAGTCAAATAATTCGGGAAAACTCGATTGGAGTAGCTACTGGAAGCTTTCCGGTCACAACGCATCGAGAATCGGCTTCGTCGGAATCCGACGAATTTTTACGGATTTCCCTAGGGGTACCACTAGTGAAAATCACCAAAATCGAGAAATCGCAGAAAGTGGTGAAATTTTGGATCCGAGTCCAATAATTTGGGTAAACTTGATTGGAGTAGCTACTGGAAGCTTTCCGGTCACAACGCATCGAGAATCGGTTTCGTCGGAAGCCGACGAATTTTTACCCCCAGGGAAAATCACCAAAATCGAGAAATCGCAAAAAGTGTAAAATTTTGGATCCGAGTCCAATAATTTGGGAAATTGGAGTAGCTACTGGATGCTTGCCGGTCACAACGCATCGAGAATCGACTTCGTCGGAATTCGACGAATTTTTACGGATTTTCCTAGCGGTACCACTAGGGAAAATCACCAAAATCGAGAAATCGCAAAAAGTGGTGAAATTTTGGATCTGAGTCCAATAATTCGGGAAAACTCGATTGGAGTAGCTACTGGAATCTTGCCGGTCACAACGCATCGAGAATCGGCTTCGTCGGAATCCGACGAATTTTTACCCCAAGTGTAAATCACCAAAATCGAGAAATCGCAAAACGTGGTGAAATTTTGGATCCGAGTCCAATAATTCGGGAAAACTCGTTTGGAGTAGCTACTAGAAGCTTGCCAGTCACAACGCATCGAGAATCGAATTCGTCAGAATCCGACAAATTTTTATCCCTAGGGAAAATCACCAAAATCGAGAAATCGCAAAAAGTGGTGAAATTTTGGATCCGAGTCCAATAATTCGGGAAAACTCGATTAGAGTAGCTACTGGAAGCTTGCCGGTCACAACGCATCGAGAATCGGCTTCGTCGAAATTCGACGAATTTTACGGATTTCCCTAGGGGTACCACTAGTGAAAATTACAAAAATCGAGAAATCGCAAAAAGTGGTGAAATTTTGAATCCGAGTCCAATAATTCGGGTAAACTCGATTGGAGTAGCTACTGGAAGCTTGCCGGTCACAACGCATCGAGAATCGCTTTCGTCGGAAGCCGACGAATTTTTACCCCCAGGGAAAATCACCAAAATCAAAAAATCGCAAAAAGTGGTAAAATTTTGGATCTGAGTCCAATAATTTTGGAAAACTCGATTGGAGTAACTACTAGAAGCTTTCCGGTCACAACGCATCGAGAATCGGCTCCGTCGGAATCCGATGAATTTTTACAGATTTCCCTAGGGGTACAACAAGGTAAAATCACCAAAATCGAGAAATCGCAAAAAGTGGTGAAATTTTTGATCCGAGTCCAATAATTCGGGTAAACTCGATTGGAGTAGCTACTGGAAGTTTGCCGGTCACAACGCATCGAGGATCGGCTTCATCGGAATCCGACGAATTTTTATGGATTTCCCTAGGGATACCACTAGGGAAAATCACTAAAATCGAGAAATCACAAAAAGTGGTGAAATTTTGGATCCGAGTCCAATAATTCGGGAAAACTCGATTGGAGTAGCTACTGGAAGCTTGCCGGTCACAACGCATCGAGAATCGGCTTCATCGAAATCCGACGAATTTTTACCCCTAGGGAAAATCACCATAACCGAGAAATCGCAAAAAGTGGTAAAATTTTGGATCCGAGTCCAATAATTTGGGTAAACTCGATTGGAGTAGCTACTGGAAGCTTGCCGGTCACAACGCATCGAGAATCAGTTTCGTCGGAATCCGACGAATTTTTACGGATTTCCCTAGGGGTACCACTAGGGAAAATCACCAAAATCGAGAAATCGCAAAAAGTGGTGAAATTTTGGATCCGAGTCCAATAATTCGGGTAAACTCGATTGGAGTAGCTACTGGAAGCTTGCCGGTCACAACGCATCGAGAATCGGTTTTGTCGGAATCCAACGAATATTTACGGATTTCCCTAGGGGTACCACGAGTGAAAATCACCAAAATCGAGAAATCGCAAAAAATGGTGAAATTTTGGATCCGAGTCAAATAATTTGGGAAAACTCGATTGGAGTAGCTACTGGAAGCTTGCCGTTCACAACGCATCGAGAATCGGCTTCGTCGAAATCCGACGAATTTTTACGGATTTCCCTAGGGGTACCACTAGTGAAAATCACCAAAATCGAGAAATCGCAAAAAGTGGTGAAATTTTAGATCCGAGTCCAATAATTCGGGTAAAGTCAATTGGAGTAGCTACTGGAAGCTTGCCTATCACAACGCATCGAGAATCGGCATCGTCGGAATCCGACGAATTTTTACGGATTTTCCTAGGGGTACCACTAGGGAAAATCACAAAAATCGAGAAATCGCAAAAAGTGGTGAAATTTTGGATCTGAGTCCAATAATTCGGGAAAACTCGATTGGAGTAGCTACTGGAAGCTTGCCGGTCACAACGCATCGAGAATCGGCTTCGTCGGAATCCGATGAATTTTTACCCCAAGGGAAAATCACCAAAATCGAGAAATCGCAAAAACTGGTGAAATTTTGGATCCGAGTCCAATAATACGGGAAAACTCGTTTGGAGTAGCTACTGGAAGCTTGCCGGTCACAACGCATCGAGAATCGGATTCGTCAGAATCCGACGAATTTTTATCGCTAGGGAAAATCACCAAAATCGAGAAATCGCAAAAAGTGGTGAAATTTTGGATCCGAGTCCAATAATTCGGGTAAACTCGATTGGAGTAGCTACTGGAAGCTTGCCGGTCACAACGCATCGAGAATCGGTTTTGTCGGAATCCAACGAATATTTACGGATTTCCCTAGGGGTACCACGAGTGAAAATCACCAAAATCGAGAAATCGCAAAAAATGGTGAAATTTTGGATCCGAGTCAAATAATTCGGGAAAACTCGATTGGAGTAGCTACTGGAAGCTTGCCGTTCACAACGCATCGAGAATCGGCTTCGTCGGAATCCGACGAATTTTTACGGATTTCCCTAGGGGTACCACTAGTGAAAATCACCAAAATCGAGAAATCGCAAAAAGTGGTGAAATTTTGGATCCGAGTCCAATAATTCGGGAAAACTCGATTAGAGTAGCTACTGGAAGCTTACCGGTCACAACGCATCGAGAATCGGCTTCGTCGAAATTCGACGAATTTTACGGATTTCCCTAGGGGTACCACTAGTGAAAATTACAAAAATCGAGAAATCGCAAAAAGTGTAGAAATTTTGAATCCGAGTCCAATAATTCGGGTAAACTCGATTGGAGTAGCTACTGGAAGCTTGCCGGTCACAACGCATCGAGAATCGCTTTCGTCGGAAGCCGACGAATTTTTACCCCCAGGGAAAATCACCAAAATCGAGAAATCGCAAAAAGTGGTGAAATTTTGGATCCGAGTCCAATAATTTGGGAAATTGGAGTAGCAACTGGATACTTGCCGGTCACAACGCATCGAGAATCGACTTCGTCGGAATCCGACGAATTTTTACGGATTTTCCTAGGGGTACCACTAGGGAAAATCACCAAAATTAAGAAATCGCAGAAAGTGGTGAAATTTTGGATCCGAGTCCAATAATTCGGGAAAAATCGATTGGAGTAGCTACTGGAAACTTGCCGGTCACAACACATTGAGAATCGGCTTCGTCGGAATCCGACGAATTTTTACGGATTTTCCTAGGGGTACCACTAGGGAAAATCACCAAAATTAAGAAATCGCAGAAAGTGGTGAAATTTTGGATCCAAGTCCAATAATTCGGGAAAACTCGATTGGAGTAGCTACTGAAAACTTGCCGGTCACAACACATCGAGAATCGGCTTCGTCGGAATCCAATGAATTTTTACCACTAGGGAAAATCACCAAAATCGAGAAATCGCAAAAAGTGGTGAAATTTTGGATCCGAGTCCAATAATTCGGGAAAACTCGATTGGAGTAGCTACTGGAAGCTTGCCGGTCACAACGCATTGAGAATCGGCTTCGTCGGAATCCGACGAATTTTTACGGATTTCCCTAGGGGTACCACTAGGGAAAATCACCAAAATCGAGAAATCGCAAAAAGTGGTGAAATTTTGGATCCGAGTCCAATAATTCGGGTAAACTCGATTGGAGTAGCTACTGGAAGCTTGCCGGTCACAACGCATCGAGAATCGGTTTTGTCGGAATCCAACGAATATTTACGGATTTCCCTAGGGGTACCACGAGTGAAAATCACCAAAATCGAGAAATCGCAAAAAATGGTGAAATTTTGGATCCGAGTCAAATAATTCGGGAAAACTCGATTGGAGTAGCTACTGGAAGCTTGCCGTTCACAACGCATCGAGAATCGGCTTCGTCGGAATCCGACGAATTTTTACGGATTTCCCTAGGGGTACCACTAGTGAAAATCACCAAAATCGAGAAATCGCAAAAAGTGGTGAAATTTTGGATCTGAGTCCAATAATTCGGGAAAACTCGATTGGAGTAGCTACTGGAAGCTTGCCGGTCACAACGCATCGAGAATCGGCTTCGTCGGAATCCGATGAATTTTTACCCCAAGGGAAAATCACCAAAATCGAGAAATCGCAAAAAGTGGTGAAATTTTGGATCCGAGTCCAATAATACGGGAAAACTCGTTTGGAGTAGCTACTGGAAGCTTGCCGGTCACAACGCATCGAGAATCGGATTCGTCAGAATCCGACGAATTTTTATCGCTAGGGAAAATCACCAAAATCGAGAAATCGCAAAAAGTGGTGAAATTTTGGATCCGAGTCCAATAATTCGGGAAAACTCGATTAGAGTAGCTACTGGAAGCTTGCCGGTCACAACGCATCGAGAATCGGCTTCGTCGATATTCGACGAATTTTACGGATTTCCTTTGGGGTACCACTAGTGAAAATTACAAAAATCGAGAAATCGCAAAAAGTGGTGAAATTTTGAATCCGAGTCCAATAATTCGGGTAAACTCGATTGGAGTAGCTACTGGAAGCTTGCCGGTCACAACGCATCGAGAATCGCTTTCGTCGGAAGCCGACGAATTTTTACCCCCAGGGAAAATCACCAAAATCGAGAAATCGCAAAAAGTGGTGAAATTTTGGATCCGAGTCCAATAATTTGGGAAATTGGAGTAGCAACTGGATACTTGCCGGTCACAACGCATCGAGAATCGACTTCGTCGGAATCCGACGAATTTTTACGGATTTTCCTAGGGGTACCACTAGGGAAAATCACCAAAATTAAGAAATCGCAGAAAGTGGTGAAATTTTGGATCCGAGTCCAATAATTCGGGAAAAATCGATTGGAGTAGCTACTGAAAACTTGCCGGTCACAACACATCGAGAATCGGCTTCGTCGGAATCCGACGAATTTTTACGGATTTTCCTAGGGGTACCACTAGGGAAAATCACCAAAATTAAGAAATCGCAGAAAGTGGTGAAATTTTGGATCCAAGTCCAATAATTCGGGAAAACTCGATTGGAGTAGCTACTGGAAACTTGCCGGTCACAACACATCGAGAATCGGCTTCGTCGGAATCCAATGAATTTTTACCACTAGGGAAAATCACCAAAATCGAGAAATCGCAAAAAGTGGTGAAATTTTGGATCCGAGTCCAATAATTCGGGAAAACTCGATTGGAGTAGCTACTGGAAGCTTGCCGGTCACAACGCATTGAGAATCGGCTTCGTCGGAATCCGACGAATTTTTACGGATTTCCCTAGGGGTACCACTAGGGAAAATCACCAAAATCGAGAAATCGCAAAAAGTGGTGAAATTTTTGATCCGAGTCCAATAATTTGGGAAAACTCAATCGGATTAGCTACTGGAAGCTTGCCGGTCACAACGTATCGATAATCGGCTTCGTCGGAAGTCGATAAATATTTACGGATTTTCCTAGGGGTACCACTAGGGAAAATCACCAAAATCGAGAAATCGCAAAAAGTGGTGAAATTTTTGATTCGAGTCCAATAATTCGGGAAAACTCGATTGGAGTAGCTACTGGAAGCTTGCCGGTCACAACGCATCGAGAATCGGATTCGTCAGAATCCGACAAATTTTTATCCCTAGGGAAAATCACCAAAATCGAGAAATCGCAAAAAGTGGTGAAATTTTGGATCCAAGTCCAATAATTCGGGAAAACTCGATTGGAGTAGCTACTGGAAGCTTGCCGGTCACAACGCATCGAGAATCGGCTTCGTCGGAATCCGATGAATTTTTACCCCTAGAGAAAATCACCAAAATCGAAAAATCGCAAAAAGTGGTAAAATTTTGGATCTGAGTCCAATAATTTTGGAAAACTCGATTGGAGTAACTACTGGAAGCTTTCCGGTCACAACGCATCGAGAATCGGCTCCGTCGGAATCCGATGAATTTTTACAGATTTCCCTAGGGGTACAACAAGGTAAAATCACCAAAATCGAGAAATCGCAAAAAGTGGTGAAATTTTTGATCCGAGTCCAATAATTCGGGTAAACTCGATTGGAGTAGCTACTGGAAGTTTGCCGGTCACAACGCATCGAGGATCGGCTTCATCGGAATCCGACGAATTTTTATGGATTTCCCTAGGGATACCACTAGGGAAAATCACTAAAATCGAGAAATCACAAAAAGTGGTGAAATTTTGGATCCGAGTCCAATAATTCAGGAAAACTCGATTGGAGTAGCTACTGGAAGCTTGCCGGTCACAACGCATCGAGAATCGGCTTCATCGAAATCCGACGAATTTTTACCCCTAGGGAAAATCACCATAACCGAGAAATCGCAAAAAGTGGTGAAATTTTGGATCCGAGTCCAATAATTTGGGTAAACTCGATTGGAGTAGCTACTGGAAGCTTGCCGGTCACAACGCATCGAGAATCAGTTTCGTCGGAATCCGACGAATTCTTACGGATTTCCCTAGGGGTACCACTAGGGAAAATCACCAAAATCGAGAAATCGCAAAAAGTGGTGAAATTTTGGATCCGAGTCCAATAATTCGGGTAAACTCGATTGGAGTAGCTACTGGAAGCTTGCCGGTCACAACGCATCGAGAATCGGTTTTGTCGGAATCCAACGAATATTTACGGATTTCCCTAGGGGTACCACGAGTGAAAATCACCAAAATCGAGAAATCGCAAAAAGTGGTGAAATTTTGGATCCAAGTCCAATAATTCGGGAAAACTCGATTGGAGTAGCTACTGGAAACTTGCCGGTCACAACACATCGAGAATCGGCTTCGTCGGAATCCAATGAATTTTTACCACTAGGGAAAATCACCAAAATCGAGAAATCGCAAAAAGTGGTGAAATTTTGGATCCGAGTCCAATAATTCGGGAAAACTCGATTGGAGTAGCTACTGGAAGCTTGCCGGTCACAACGCATTGAGAATCGGATTCGTCGGAATCCGACGAATTTTTACGGATTTCCCTAGGGGTACCACTAGGGAAAATCACCAAAATCGAGAAATCGCAAAAAGTGGTGAAATTTTTGATCCGAGTCCAATAATTTGGGAAAACTCAATCGGATTAGCTACTGGAAGCTTGCCGGTCACAACGTATCGATAATCGGCTTCGTCGGAAGTCGATAAATATTTACGGATTTTCCTAGGGGTACCACTAGGGAAAATCACCAAAATCGAGAAATCGCAAAAAGTGGTGAAATTTTTGATTCGAGTCCAATAATTCGGGAAAACTCGATTGGAGTAGCTACTGGAAGCTTGCCGGTCACAACGCATCGAGAATCGGATTCGTCAGAATCCGACAAATTTTTATCCCTAGGGAAAATCACCAAAATCGAGAAATCGCAAAAAGTGGTGAAATTTTGGATCCAAGTCCAATAATTCGGGAAAACTCGATTGGAGTAGCTACTGGAAGCTTGCCGGTCACAACGCATCGAGAATCGGCTTCGTCGGAATCCGATGAATTTTTACCCCTAGAGAAAATCACCAAAATCGAAAAATCGCAAAAAGTGGTAAAATTTTGGATCTGAGTCCAATAATTTTGGAAAACTCGATTGGAGTAACTACTGGAAGCTTTCCGGTCACAACGCATCGAGAATCGGCTCCGTCGGAATCCGATGAATTTTTACAGATTTCCCTAGGGGTACAACAAGGTAAAATCACCAAAATCGAGAAATCGCAAAAAGTGGTAAAATTTTTGATCCGAGTCCAATAATTCGGGTAAACTCGATTGGAGTAGCTACTGGAAGTTTGCCGGTCACAACGCATCGAGGATCGGCTTCATCGGAATCCGACGAATTTTTATGGATTTCCCTAGGGATACCACTAGGGAAAATCACTAAAATCGAGAAATCACAAAAAGTGGTGAAATTTTGGATCCGAGTCCAATAATTCGGGAAAACTCGATTGGAGTAGCTACTGGAAGCTTGCCGGTCACAACGCATCGAGAATCGGCTTCATCGAAATCCGACGAATTTTTACCCCTAGGGAAAATCACCATAACCGAGAAATCGCAAAAAGTGGTGAAATTTTGGATCCGAGTCCAATAATTTGGGTAAACTCGATTGGAGTAGCTACTGGAAGCTTGCCGGTCACAACGCATCGAGAATCAGTTTCGTCGGAATCCGACGAATTCTTACGGATTTCCCTAGGGGTACCACTAGGGAAAATCACCAAAATCGAGAAATCGCAAAAAGTGGTGAAATTTTGGATCCGAGTCCAATAATTCGGGTAAACTCGATTGGAGTAGCTACTGGAAGCTTGCCGGTCACAACGCATCGAGAATCGGTTTTGTCGGAATCCAACGAATATTTACGGATTTCCCTAGGGGTACCACGAGTGAAAATCACCAAAATCGAGAAATCGCAAAAAATGGTGAAATTTTGGATCCGAGTCAAATAATTCGGGAAAACTCGATTGGAGTAGCTACTGGAAGCTTGCCGTTCACAACGCATCGAGAATCGGCTTCGTCGGAATCCGACGAATTTTTACGGATTTCCCTAGGGGTACCACTAGTGAAAATCACCAAAATCGAGAAATCGCAAAAAGTGGTGAAATTTTAGATCCGAGTCCAATAATTCGGGTAAAGTCAATTGGAGTAGCTACTGGAAGCTTGCCTATCACAACGCATCGAGAATCGGCTTCGTCGGAATCCGACGAATTTTTACGGATTTTCCTAGGGGTACCACTAGGGAAAATCACCAAAATCGAGAAATTGCAAAAAGTGGTGAAATTTTGGATCTGAGTCCAATAATTCGGGAAAACTCGATTGGAGTAGCTACTGGAAGCTTGCCGGTCACAACGCATCGAGAATCGGCTTCGTCGGAATCCGATGAATTTTTACCCCAAGGGAAAATCACCAAAATCGAGAAATCGCAAAAAGTGGTGAAATTTTGGATCCGAGTCCAATAATACGGGAAAACTCGTTTGGAGTAGCTACTGGAAGCTTGCCGGTCACAACGCATCGAGAATCGGATTCGTCAGAATCCGACGAATTTTTATCGCTAGGGAAAATCACCAAAATCGAGAAATCGCAAAAAGTGGTGAAATTTCGGATCCGAGTCCAATAATTCGGGAAAACTCGATTAGAGTAGCTACTGGAAGCTTGCCGGTCACAACGCATCGAGAATCGGCTTCGTCGAAATTCGACGAATTTTACGGATTTCCCTAGGGGTACCACTAGTGAAAATTACAAAAATCGAGAAATCGCAAAAAGTGGTGAAATTTTGAATCCGAGTCCAATAATTCGGGTAAACTCGATTGGAGTAGCTACTGGAAGCTTGCCGGTCACAACGCATCGAGAATCGCTTTCGTCGGAAGCCGACGAATTTTTACCCCCAGGGAAAATCACCAAAATCGAGAAATCGCAAAAAGTGGTGAAATTTTGGATCCGAGTCCAATAATTTGGGAAATTGGAGTAGCAACTGGATACTTGCCGGTCACAACGCATCGAGAATCGACTTCGTCGGAATCCGACGAATTTTTACGGATTTTCCTAGGGGTACCACTAGGGAAAATCACCAAAATTAAGAAATCGCAGAAAGTGGTGAAATTTTGGATCCGAGTCCAATAATTCGGGAAAAATCGATTGGAGTAGCTACTGAAAACTTGCCGGTCACAACACATCGAGAATCGGCTTCGTCGGAATCCGACGAATTTTTACGGATTTTCCTAGGGGTACCACTAGGGAAAATCACCAAAATTAAGAAATCGCAGAAAGTGGTGAAATTTTGGATCCAAGTCCAATAATTCGGGAAAACTCGATTGGAGTAGCTACTGGAAACTTGCCGGTCACAACACATCGAGAATCGGCTTCGTCGGAATCCGACGAATTTTTACGGATTTCCCTAGGGGTACCACTAGTGAAAATCACCAAAATCGAGAAATCGCAAAAAGTGGTGAAATTTTAGATCCGAGTCCAATAATTCGGGTAAACTCGATTGGAGTAGCTACTGGAAGCTTGCCGGTCACAACGCATCGAGAATCGCTTTCGTCGAAAGCCGACGAATTTTTACCCAAAGGGAAAATCACCAAAATCGAGAAATCGCAAAAAGTGGTGAAATTTTGGATCCGAGTCCAATAATTTGGGAAATTGGAGTAGCAACTGGATACTTGCCGGTCACAACGCATCGAGAATCGACTTCGTCGGAATCCGACGAATTTTTACGGATTTTCCTAGGGGTACCACTAGGGAAAATCACCAAAATTAAGAAATCGCAGAAAGTGGTGAAATTTATGATCCGAGTCCAATAATTCGGGAAAAATCGATTGGAGTAGCTATTGGAAACTTGCCGGTCACAACACATCGAGAATCGGTTTCGTCGGAATCCGACGAATTTTTACGGATTTTCCTAGGGGTACCACTAGGGAAAATCACCAAAATTAAGAAATCGCAGAAAGTGGTGAAATTTTGGATCCAAGTCCAATAATTCGGGAAAACTCGATTGGAGTAGCTACTGGAAACTTGCCGGTCACAACACATCGAGAATCGGCTTCGTCGGAATCCGATGAATTTTTACCACTAGGGAAAATCACCAAAATTGAGAAATCGCAAAAAGTGGTGAAATTTTGGATCTGAGTCCAATAATTCGGGAAAACTCGATTGGAGTAGCTATTGGAAGCTTGCCGGTCACAACGCATTGAGAATCGGCTTCGTCGGAATCCGACGAATTTTTACGGATTTCCCTAGGGGTACCACTAGGGAAAATCACCAAAATCGAGAAATCGCAAAAAGTGGTGAAATTTTTGATCCGAGTCCAATAATTTGGGAAAACTCAATCGGATTAGCTACTGGAAGCTTGCCGGTCACAACGTATCGATAATCGGCTTCGTCGGAAGTCGACAAATATTTACGGATTTTCCTAGGGGTACCACTAGGGAAAATCACCAAAATCGAGAAATCGCAAAAAGTGGTGAAATTTTTGATTCGAGTCCAATAATTCGGGAAAACTCGATTGGAGTAGCTACTGGAAGCTTGCCGGTCACAACGCATCGAGAATCGTATTCGTCAGAATCCGACAAATTTTTATCCCTAGGGAAAATCACCAAAATCGAGAAATCGCAAAAAGTGGTGAAATTTTGGATCCAAGTCCAATAATTCGGGAAAACTCGATTGGAGTAGCTACTGAAAGTTTGCCGGTCACAACGCATCGAGAATCGGCTTCGTCGGAATCCGATGAATTTTTACCCCTAGAGAAAATCACCAAAATCGAAAAATCGCAAAAAGTGGTAAAATTTTGGATCTGAGTCCAATAATTTTGGAAAACTCGATTGGAGTAACTACTGGAAGCTTTCCGGTCACAACGCATCGAGAATCGGCTCCGTCGGAATCCGATGAATTTTTACAGATTTCCCTAGGGGTACAACAAGGTAAAATCACCAAAATCGAGAAATCGCAAAAAGTGGTGAAATTTTTGATCCGAGTCCAATAATTCGGGTAAACTCGATTGGAGTAGCTACTGGAAGTTTGCCGGTCACAACGCATCGAGGATCGGCTTCATCGGAATCCGACGAATTTTTATGGATTTCCTTAGGGATACCACTAGGGAAAATCACTAAAATCGAGAAATCACAAAAAGTGGTGAAATTTTGGATCCGAGTCCAATAATTCGGGAAAACTCGATTGGAGTAGCTACTGGAAGCTTGCCGGTCACAACGCATCGAGAATCGGCTTCATCGAAATCCGACGAATTTTTACCCTTAGGGAAAATCACCATAACCGAGAAATCGCAAAAAGTGGTGAAATTTTGGATCCGAGTCCAATAATTTGGGTAAACTCGATTGGAGTAGCTACTGGAAGCTTGCCGGTCACAACGCATCGAGAATCAGTTTCGTCGGAATCCGACGAATTTTTACGGATTTCCCTAGGGGTACCACTAGGGAAAATCACCAAAATCGAGAAATCGCAAAAAGTGGTGAAATTTTGGATCCGAGTCCAATAATTCGGGTAAACTCGATTGGAGTAGCTACTGGAAGTTTGCCGGTCACAACGCATCGAGAATCGGTTTTGTCGGAATCCAACGAATATTTACGGATTTCCCTAGGGGTACCACGAGTGAAAATCACCAAAATCGAGAAATCGCAAAAAGTGGTGAAATTTTGGATCCGAGTCAAATAATTCAGGAAAACTCGATTGGAGTAGCTACTGGAAGCTTGCCGGTCACAACGCATCGAGAATCGGCTTCGTCGGAATCCGACGAATTTTTACGGATTTCCCTAGGGGTACCACTAGTGAAAATCACCAAAATCGAGAAATCGCAAAAAGTGGTGAAATTTTAGATCCGAGTCCAATAATTCAGGTAAAGTCAATTGGAGTAGCTACTGGAAGCTTGCCTATCACAACGCATCGAGAATCGGCTTCGTCGGAATCCGACGAATTTTTACGGATTTCCCTAGGGGTACCTCTAGGGAAAATCACCAAAATCGAGAAATCGCAAAAAGTGGTGAAATTTTGGATCTGAGTCCAATAATTCGGGAAAACTCGATTGGAGTAGCTACTGGAAGCTTGCCGGTCACAACGCATCGAGAATCGGCTTCGTCGGAATCCGATGAATTTTTACCCCAAGGGAAAATCACCAAAATCGAGAAATCGCAAAAAGTGGTGAAATTTTGGATCCGAGTCCAATAATACGGGAAAACTCGTTTGGAGTAGCTACTGGAAGCTTGCCGGTCACAACGCATCGAGAATCGGATTCGTCAGAATCCGACGAATTTTTATCGCTAGGGAAAATCACCAAAATCGAGAAATCGCAAAAAGTGGTGAAATTTTGGATCCGAGTCCAATAATTCGGGAAAACTCGATTAGAGTAGCTACTGGAAGCTTGCCGGTCACAACGCATCGAGAATCGGCTTCGTCGGAATTCGACGAATTTTACGGATTTCCCTAGGGGTACCACTAGTGAAAATTACAAAAATCGAGAAATCGCAAAAAGTGGTGAAATTTTGAATCCGAGTCCAATAATTCGGGTAAACTCGATTGGAGTAGCTACTGGAAGCTTGCCGGTCACAACGCATCGAGAATCGCTTTCGTCGAAAGCCGACGAATTTTTACCCAAAGGGAAAATCACCAAAATCGAGAAATCGCAAAAAGTGGTGAAATTTTGGATCCGAGTCCAATAATTTGGGAAATTGGAGTAGCAACTGGATACTTGCCGGTCACAACGCATCGAGAATCGACTTCGTCGGAATCCGACGAATTTTTACGGATTTTCCTAGGGGTACCACTAGGGAAAATCACCAAAATTAAGAAATCGCAGAAAGTGGTGAAATTTTGGATCCGAGTCCAATAATTCGGGAAAAATCGATTGGAGTAGCTATTGGAAACTTGCCGGTCACAACACATCGAGAATCGGTTTCGTCGGAATCCGACGAATTTTTACGGATTTTCCTAGGGGTACCACTAGGGAAAATCACCAAAATTAAGAAATCGCAGAAAGTGGTGAAATTTTGGATCCAAGTCCAATAATTCGGGAAAACTCGATTGGAGTAGCTACTGGAAACTTGCCGGTCACAACACATCGAGAATCGGCTTCGTCGGAATCCGATGAATTTTTACCACTAGGGAAAATCACCAAAATCGAGAAATCGCAAAAAGTGGTGAAATTTTGGATCCGAGTCCAATAATTCGGGAAAACTCGATTGGAGTAGCTACTGGAAGCTTGCCGGTCACAACGCATTGAGAATCGGCTTCGTCGGAATCCGACGAATTTTTACGGATTTCCCTAGGGGTACCACTAGGGAAAATCACCAAAATCGAGAAATCGCAAAAAGTGGTGAAATTTTTGATCCGAGTCCAATAATTTGGGAAAACTCAATCGGATTAGCTACTGGAAGCTTGCCGGTCACAACGTATCGATAATCGGCTTCGTCGGAAGTCGACAAATATTTACGGATTTTCCTAGGGGTACCACTAGGGAAAATCACCAAAATCGAGAAATCGCAAAAAGTGGTGAAATTTTTGATTCGAGTCCAATAATTCGGGAAAACTCGATTGGAGTAGCTACTGGAAGCTTGCCGGTCACAACGCATCGAGAATCGTATTCGTCAGAATCCGACAAATTTTTATCCCTAGGGAAAATCACCAAAATCGAGAAATCGCAAAAAGTGGTGAAATTTTGGATCCAAGTCCAATAATTCGGGAAAATTCGATTGGAGTAGCTACTGGAAGTTTGCCGGTCACAACGCATCGAGAATCGGCTTCGTCGGAATCCGATGAATTTTTACCCCTAGAGAAAATCACCAAAATCGAAAAATCGCAAAAAGTGGTAAAATTTTGGATCTGAGTCCAATAATTTTGGAAAACTCGATTGGAGTAACTACTGGAAGCTTTCCGGTCACAACGCATCGAGAATCGGCTCCGTCGGAATCCGATGAATTTTTACAGATTTCCCTAGGGGTACAACAAGGTAAAATCACCAAAATCGAGAAATCGCAAAAAGTGGTGAAATTTTTGATCCGAGTCCAATAATTCGGGTAAACTCGATTGGAGTAGCTACTGGAAGTTTGCCGGTCACAACGCATCGAGGATCGGCTTCATCGGAATCCGACGAATTTTTATGGATTTCCCTAGGGATACCACTAGGGAAAATCACTAAAATCGAGAAATCGCAAAAAGTGGTGAAATTTTGGATCCGAGTCCAATAATTCGGGAAAACTCGATTGGAGTAGCTACTGGAAGCTTGCCGGTCACAACGCATCGAGAATCGGCTTCATCGAAATCCGACGAATTTTTACCCCTAGGGAAAATCACCATAACCGAGAAATCGCAAAAAGTGGTGAAATTTTTGATCCGAGTCCAATAATTTGGGTAAACTCGATTTGATTAGCTACTGGAAGCTTGCCGGTTACAACGCATCGAGAATCAGTTTCGTCGGAATCCGACGAATTTTTACGGATTTCACTAGGGGTACCACTAGGGAAAATCACCAAAATCGAGAAATCGCAAAAAGTGGTGAAATTTTGGATCCGAGTCCAATAATTTGGGTAAACTCGATTGGAGTAGCTACTGGAAGCTTGCCGGTCACAACGCATCGAGAATCGGTTTTGTCGGAATCCAACGAATATTTACGGATTTCCCTAGGGGTACCACTAGGGAAAATCACCAAAATCGAGAAATCGCAAAAAGTGGTGAAATTTTGGATCCGAGTCCAATAATTTGGGAAAACTCGATCGGATTAGCTACTGGAAGCTTGCCGGTCACAACGTATCGAGAATCGGCTTCGTCGGAAGTCGACAAATATTTACGGATTTCCCTAGGGGTACCACTAGGGAAAATCACCAAAATCGAGAAATCGCAAAAAGTGGTGAAATTTTTGATTCGAGTCCAATAATTCGGGAAAACTCGATTGGAGTAGCTACTGGAAGCTTGCCGGTCACAACGCATCGAGAATCGGATTCGTCAGAATCCGACGAATTTTTATCCCTAGGGAAAATCACCAAAATCGAGAAATCGCAAAAAGTGGTGAAATTTTGGATCCAAGTCCAATAATTCGGGAAAACTCGATTGGAGTAGCTACTGGAAGCTTGCCGGTCACAACGCATCGAGAATCGGCTTCGTCGGAATCCGACGAATTTTTACGGATTTCCCTAGGGGTACCACTAGGGAAAATCACCAAAATCGAGAAATCGCAAAAAGTGGTGAAATTTTGGATCCGAGTCCAATAATTCGGGTAAACTCGATCGGAGTAGCTACTGGAAGCTTGCCGGTCACAACGCATCGAGAATCGGATTTGTCAGAATCTGACGAATTTTTACGGATTTCCCTAGGGGTACCACTAGGAAAAATCACCAAAATCGAGAAATCGTAAAAAGTGGTGAAATTTTGAATCCGAGTCCAATAATTCGGGTAAACTCGATTGTAGTAGCTACTGGAAGCTTGCCGGTCACAACGTATCGAGAATCGGCTTCGTCGGAAGTCGACGAATTTTTATCCCTAGTGAAAATCACCAAAATCTAGAAATCGCAAAAAGTGGTGAACTTTTGGATCCGAGTCCAATAATTTGGGAAAACTCGATGCGAGTAGCTACTGGAAGCTTGTCGGTCACAACGCATCGAGAATCGGCTACGTCGGAATCCGACGAATTTTTACGGATTTCTCTAGGGGTACCACTAGGGAAATCACCAAAATCGAGAAATCGCAAAAAGTGGTAAAATTTTGGATTCGAGTCCAATAATTCGGGAAAACTCGATCGGATTAGCTACTGGAAGCTTGCCGGTCAAAATGTATCGACAATCGGCTTCATCGAAAGTCGACGAATATTTACGGATTTCCCTAGGGGTACCCCTAGGGAAAATCACCAAAATCGAGAAATCGCAAAAAGTGGTGAAATTTTGGATCCGAGTCCAATAATTCGGGAAAACTCGATTGGAGTAGCTACTGGAAACTTGCCGGTCACAACACATCGAGAATCGGCTTCGTCGGAATCCGACGAATTTTTACCCCTAGGGAAAATCACCAAAATCGAGAAATCGAAAAAAGTGGTGAAATTTTGGATCCGAGTCCAATAATTCGGGTAAACTCGATTGGAGTAGCTACTGGAAGCTTTCCGGTCACAACGTATCGAGAATCGTTTTCGTCGGAAGCCGACGAATTTTTACCCCTAGGGAAAATCACCAAAATTGAGAAATCGCAAAAAGTGGTGAAATTTTGGATCCGAGTCCAATAATTTGGGAAATTTGAGTAGCTACTGGATGCTTGCCGGTCACAACGCATCGAGAATCGACTTCGTCGGAATTCGACGAATTTTTACGGATTTCCCTAGCGGTACCACTAGGGAAAATCACCAAAATCGAGAAATCGCAAAAAGTGGTGAAATTTTGGATCTGAGTCCAATAATTCGGGAAAACTCGATTGGAGTAGCTACTGGAAGCTTGCCGGTCACAAAGCATCGAGAATCGGTTTCGTCGGAATCCGACGAATTTTTACCCCAAGGAAAAATCACCAAAATCGAGATATCGCAAAAAGTGGTGAAATTTTGGATCCGAGTCCAATAATTCGGGAAAACTCGATTATAGTAGCTACTGGAAGCTTGCCGGTCACAACGCATCGAGAATCGGCTTCGTCGGAATTCGACGAATGTTACGGATTTCCCTAGGGGTACCACTAGTGAAAATTACAAAATTCGAGAAATCGCAAAAAGTGGTGAAATTTTGAATCCGAGTCCAATAATTCGGGTAAACTCGATTGGAGTAGCTACTGGAAGCTTGCCGGTCACAACGCATCGAGAATCGCTTTCGTCGGAAGCCGACGAATTTTTACCCCCAGGGAAAATCACCAAAATCGAGAAATCGCAAAAAGTGGTAAAATTTTGGATCTGAGTCCAATAATTTGGGAAATTGGAGTAGCAACTGGATACTTGCCGGTCACAACGCATCGAGAATCGACTTCGTCGGAATCCGACGAATTTTTACGGATTTTCCTAGGGGTACCACTAGGGAAAATCAACAAAATTAAGAAATCGCAGAAAGTGGTGAAATTTTGGATCCGAGTCCAATAATTCGGGAAAACTCGATTGGAGTAGCTACTGGAAACTTGCCGATCACAACACATCGAGAATTGGCTTCGTCGAAATCCGACGAATTTTTACGGATTTTCCTAGGGGTACCACTAGGGAAAATCACCAAAATTAAGAAATCGCAGAAAGTGGTGAAATTTTGGATCCGAGTCCAATAATTCGGGAAAACTCGATTGGAGTAGCTACTGGAAACTTGCCGGTCACAACACATCGAGAATCGGCTTCGTCGGAATCCGACGAATTTTTACCACTAGGGAAAATCACCAAAATCGAGAAATTGCAAAAAGTGGTGAAATTTTGGATCCGAGTCCAATAATTCGGGAAAACTCGATTTGAGTAGCTACTGGAAGCTTGCCGGTCACAACGCATTGAGAATCGGCTTCGTCGGAATCCGACGAATTTTTACGGATTTCCCTAGGGGTACCACTAGGGAAAATCACCAAAATCGAGAAATCGCAAAAAGTGGTGAAGTTTTTGATCCGAGTCCAATAATTTGGGAAAACTCGATCGGATTAGCTACTGGAAGCTTGCCGGTCACAACGTATCGAGAATCGGCTTCGTCGGAAGTTGACAAATATTTACGGATTTCCCTAGGGGTACCACTAGGGAAAATCACCAAAATCGAGAAATCGCAAAAAGTGGTGAAATTTTTGATTCGAGTCCAATAATTCGGGAAAACTCGATTGGAGTAGCTACTGGAAGCTTGCCGGTCACAACGCATCGAGAATCGGATTCGTCAGAATCCGACGAATTTTTATCCCTAGGGAAAATCACCAAAATCGAGAAATCGCAAAAAGTGGTGAAATTTTGGATCCAAGTCCAATAATTTGGGAAAACTCGATTGGAGTAGCTACTGGAAGCTTTCCGGTCACAACGCATCGAGAATCGGCTTCGTCGGAATCCGACGAATTTTTACGGATTTCCCTAGGGGTACCACTAGGGAAAATCACCAAAATCGAGAAATCGCAAAAAGTGGTGAAATTTTGGATCCGAGTCCAATAATTCGGGTAAACTCGATCGGAGTAGCTACTGGAAGCTTGCCGGTCACAACGCATCGAGAATCGGATTTGTCGGAATCTGACGAATTTTTACGGATTTTCCTAGGGGTACCACTAGGAAAAATCACAAAAATCGAGAAATCGCAAAAAGTGGTGAAATTTTGAATCCGAGTCCAATAATTCGGGTAAAATCGATTGTAGTAGCTACTGGAAGCTTGCCGGTCACAACGTATCGAGAATCGGCTTCGTCGGAAGTCGACGAATTTTTATCCCTAGTGAAAATCACCAAAATCTAGAAATCGCAAAAAGTGGTGAACTTTTGGATCCGAGTCCAATAATTTGGGAAAACTCGATGCGAGTAGCTACTGGAAGCTTGTCGGTCACAACGCATCGAGAATCGGCTACGTCGGAATCCGACGAATTTTTACGGATTTCTCTAGGGGTACCACTAGGGAAATCACCAAAATCGAGAAATCGCAAAAAGTGGTAAAATTTTGGATTCGAGTCCAATAATTCGGGAAAACTCGTTTGGAGTAGCTACTGGAAGCTTGCCGGTCACAACGCATCGAGAATCGGATTCGTCAGAATCCGACGAATTTTTATCCCTAGGGAAAATCACCAAAATCGAGAAATCGCAAAAAGTGGTGAAATTTTGGATCTGAGTCCAATAATTCGGGAAAACTCGATTAGAGTAGCTACTGGAAGCTTGCCGGTCACAACGCATCGAGAATCGGCTTCGTCGGAATTCGACGAATTTTTACGGATTTTCCTAGGGGTTCAACTAGTGAAAATTACAAAAATCGAGAAATCGCAAAAAGTGGTGAAATTTTGAATCATAGTCCAATAATTCGGGTAAACTCGATTGGAGTAGCTACTGGAAGCTTGCCGGTCACAACGCATCGAGAATCGGCTTCGTCGAAATCCGACGAATTTTTACGGATTTCCCTAGGGGTACCACTAGGGAAAATCACCAAAATCGAGAAATCGCAAAAAGTGTTGAAATTTTTGATCCGAGTCCAATAATTTAGGAAAACTCGATCGGAGTAGCTACTGGAAGCTTGCCGGTCAAAACGTATCGAGAATCGGCTTCGTCGGAAGTCGACGAATATTTACGGATTTCCCTAGGGGTACCCCTAGGGAAAATCACCAAAATCGAAAAATCGCAAAAAGTGTTGAAATTTTGGATTCCAGTCCAATAATTCGGGAAAACTCGTTTGGAGTAGCTACTGGAAGCTTGCCTGTCACAACGCATCGAGAATCGGATTCGTTAGAATCCGACGAATTTTTATCCCTAGGGAAAATCACCAAAATCGAGAAATCGCAAAATGTGGTGAAATTTTGGATCCGAGTCCAATAATTCGGGAAAACTCGATTAGAGTAGCTACTGAAAGCTTGCCGGTCACAACGCATTGAGAATCGGCTTCGTCGGAATCCGACGAATTTTTACGGATTTCCCTAGGGGTACCACTAGTGAAAATCACCAAAATCGAGAAATCGCAAAAAGTGGTGAAATTTTGGATCCGAGTCCAATAATTCGGGAAAACTCGTTTGGAGTTGCTACTGGAAGCTTGCCGGTCACAACGCATCGAGAATCGGTTTCGTCAGAATCCGACGAATTTTTACGCATTTCCCTAGGGGTACCACTAGGGAAAATCACCAAAATCGAGAAATCGCAAAAAGTGGTGAAATTTTGGATCCGAGTCCAATAATTCGGGAAAACTCGATTGGAGTAGCTACTGGAAGCCTGCCGGTCACAAAGCATCGAGAATTGGCTTCGTCGGAATCCGACGAATTTTTACGGATTTCCCTAGGGGTACCACTAGTGAAAATCACCAAAATCGAGAAATCGCAAAAAGTGGTGAAATTTTGGATCCGAGTCCAATAATTCGGGAAAACTCGTTTGGAGTTGCTACTGGAAGCTTGCCGGTCACAACGCATCGAGAATCGGCTTCGTCAGAATCCGACGAATTTTTACGCATTTCCCTAGGGGTACCACTAGGGAAAATCACCAAAATCGAGAAATCGCAAAAAGTGGTGAAATTTTGGATCCGAGTCCAATAATTCGGGTAAACTCGATTGGAGTAGCTACTGGAAGCTTTCCGGTCACAACGCATCGAGAATCGGTTTCGTCGGAAGCCGACGAATTTTTACCCCCAGGGAAAATCACCAAAATCGAGAAATCGCAAAAAGTGGTGAAATTTTTGATCCGAGTCCAATAATTTAGGAAATTGGAGTAGCTACTGGATGCTTGCCGGTCACAACGCATCGAGAATCGACTTCGTCGGAATTCAACGAATTTTTACGGATTTTCCTAGCGGTACCACTAGGGAAAATCACCAAAATCGAGAAATCGCAAAAAGTGGTGAAATTTTTGATCTGAGTCCAATTATTCGGGAAAACTCGATTGGAGTAGCTACTGGAAGCTTGCCGGTCACAACGCATCGAGAATCGGCTTCGTCGAAATCCGACGAATTTTTACCCCAAGGGAAAATCACCAAAATCGAGAAATCGCAAAAAGTGGTGAAATTTTGGATCCGAGTCCAATAATTCGGGAAAACTCATTTGGAGTAGCTACTGAAAGCTTGTCGGTCACAACGCATCGAGAATCGGATTCGTCAGAATCCGACGAATTTTTATCCCTAGGGAAAATCACCAAAATCGAGAAATCGCAAAAAGTGGTGAAATTTTGGATTCGAGTCCAATAATTCGGGAAAACTCGTTTGGAGTAGCAACTGGAAGCTTGCCGGTCACAACGTATCGAGAATCGGATTCGTCAGAATCCGACGAATTTTATATCCCTAGGGAAAATCACCAAAATCGAGAAATCGCAAAAAGTGGTGAAATTTTGGATCTGAGTCCAATAATTCGGGAAAACTCGATTAGAGTAGCTACTGGAAGCTTGCCGGTCACAACGCATCGAGAATCGGCTTCGTCGGAATTCGACGAATTTTTACGGATTTTCCTAGGGGTACCACTAGTGAAAATTACAAAAATCGAGAAATCGCAAAAAGTGGTGAAATTTTGAATCATAGTCCAATAATTCGGGTAAACTCGATTGGAGTAGCTACTGGAAGCTTGCCGGTCACAACGCATCGAGAATCGGCTTCGTCGAAATCCGACGAATTTTTACGGATTTCCCTAGGGGTACCACTAGGAAAAATCACCAAAATCGAGAAATCGCAAAAAGTGTTGAAATTTTTGATCCGAGTCCAATAATTTAGGAAAACTCGATCGGAGTAGCTACTGGAAGCTTGCCGGTCAAAACGTATCGAGAATCGGCTTCGTCGGAAGTCGACGAATATTTACGGATTTCCCTAGGGGTACCCCTAGGGAAAATCACCAAAATCGAAAAATCGCAAAAAGTGTTGAAATTTTGGATTCCAGTCCAATAATTCGGGAAAACTCGTTTGGAGTAGCTACTGGAAGCTTGCCTGTCACAACGCATCGAGAATCGGATTCGTTAGAATCCGACGAATTTTTATCCCTAGGGAAAATCACCAAAATCGAGAAATCGCAAAAAGTGGTGAAATTTTGGATCCGAGTCCAATAATTCAGGAAAACTCGATTAGAGTAGCTACTGAAAGCTTGCCGGTCACAACGCATTGAGAATCGGCTTCGTCGGAATCCGACGAATTTTTACGGATTTCCCTAGGGGTACCACTAGTGAAAATCACCAAAATCGAGAAATCGTAAAAAGTGGTGAAATTTTGGATCCGAGTCCTATAATTCGGGAAAACTCGTTTGGAGTTGCTACTGGAAGCTTGCCGGTCACAACGCATCGAGAATCGGCTTCGTCAGAATCCGACGAATTTTTACGCATTTTCCTAGGGGTACCACTAGGGAAAATCACCAAAATCGAGAAATCGCAAAAAGTGGTGAAATTTTGGATCCGAGTCCAATAATTCGGGAAAACTCGATTGGAGTAGCTACTGGAAGCCTGCCGGTCACAAAGCATCGAGAATTGGCTTCGTCGGAATCCGACGAATTTTTACGGATTTCCCTAGGGGTACCACTAGTGAAAATCACCAAAATCGAGAAATCGCAAAAAGTGGTGAAATTTTGGATCCGAGTCCAATAATTCGGGAAAACTCGTTTGGAGTTGCTACTGGAAGCTTGCCGGTCACAACGCATCGAGAATCGGCTTCGTCAGAATCCGACGAATTTTTACGCATTTCCCTAGGGGTACCACTAGGGAAAATCACCAAAATCGAGAAATCGCAAAAAGTGGTGAAATTTTGGATCCGAGTCCAATAATTCGGGTAAACTCGATTGGAGTAGCTACTGGAAGCTTTCCGGTCACAACGCATCGAGAATCGGTTTCGTCGGAAGCCGACGAATTTTTACCCCCACGGAAAATCACCAAAATCGAGAAATCGCAAAAAGTGGTGAAATTTTTGATCCGAGTCCAATAATTTGGGAAATTGGAGTAGCTACTGGATGCTTGCCGGTCACAACGCATCGAGAATCGACTTCGTCGGAATTCGACGAATTTTTACGGATTTTCCTAGCGGTACCACTAGGGAAAATCACCAAAATCGAGAAATCGCAAAAAGTGGTGAAATTTTTGATCTGAGTCCAATTATTCGGGAAAACTCGATTGTAGTAGCTACTGGAAGCTTGCCGGTCACAACGCATCGAGAATCGGCTTCGTCGAAATCCGACGAATTTTTACCCCAAGGGAAAATCACCAAAATCGAGAAATCGCAAAAAGTGGTGAAATTTTTGATCCGAGTCCAATAATTCGGGAAAACTCATTTGGAGTAGCTACTGAAAACTTGCCGGTCACAACGCATCGAGAATCGGATTCGTCAGAATCCGACGAATTTTTATCCCTAGGGAAAATCACCAAAATCGAGAAATCGCAAAAAGTGGTGAAATTTTGGATCCGAGTCCAATAATTCGGGAAAACTCGATTACAGTAGCTACTGGAAGCTTGCCGGTCACAACGCATCAAGAATCGGCTTCGTCGGAATTCGACGAATTTTACGGATTTCCCTAGGGGTACCACTAGTGAAAATTACAAAAATCGAGAAATCGCAAAAAGTTGTGAAATTTTGAATCCGAGTCCAATAATTCGGGTAAACTCGATTGGAGTAGCTATTGGAAGCATGCCGGTCACAACGCATCGAGAATCGGCTTCGTCGGAATCCGACGAATTTTTACGGATTTCCCTAGGGGTACCACTAGTGAAAATCACCAAAATCGAGAAATCGCAAAAAGTGGTGAAATTTTAGATCCGAGTCCAATAATTCGGGTAAAGTCGATTGGAGTAGCTACTGGAAGCTTGCCTGTCACAACGCATCGAGAATCGGCTTCGTCGGAATCCTACGAATTTTTACGGATTTTCCTAGGGGTACCACTAGGGAAAATCACCAAAATTAAGAAATCGCAGAAAGTGGTGAAATTTTGGATCCGAGTCCAATAATTCGGGAAAACTCGATTGGAGTAGCTACTGGAAACTTGCCGGTCACAACACATCGAGAATCGGCTTCGTCGGAATCCGACGAATTTTTACCCCTAGGGAAAATCACCAAAATCGAGAAATCGAAAAAAGTGGTGAAATTTTGGATCCGAGTCCAATAATTAGGGTAAACTCGATTGGAGTAGCTACTGGAAGCTTTCCGGTCACAACGCATCGAGAATCGTTTTCGTCGGAAGCCGACGAATTTTTACCCCTAGGGAAAATCACCAAAATTGAGAAATCGCAAAAAGTGGTGAAATTTTGGATCCGAGTCCAATAATTTGGGAAATTTGAGTAGCTACTGGATCCTTGCCGGTCACAACGCATCGAGAATCGACTTCGTCGGAATTCGACGAATTTTTACGGATTTCCCTAGCGGTACCACTAGGGAAAATCACCAAAATCGAGAAATCGCAAAAAGTGGTGAAATTTTGGATCTGAGTCCAATAATTCGGGAAAACTCGATTGGAGTAGCTACTGGAAGCTTGCCGGTCACAACGCATCGAGAATCGGCTTCGTCGGAATCCGACGAATTTTTACCCCAAGGAAAAATCACCAAAATCGAGAAATCGCAAAAAGTGGTGAAATTTTGGATCCGAGTCCAATAATTCGGGAAAACTCGTTTGGTGTAGCTACTGGAAGCTTGCCGGTCACAATGCATCGAGAATCGGATTCGTCAGAATCCGACGAATTTTTATCCCTAGGGAAAATCACCAAAATCGAGAAATCGCAAAAAGTGGTGAAATTTTGGATCCGAGTCCAATAATTCGGGAAAACTCGATTATAGTAGCTACTGGAAGCTTGCCGGTCACAACGCATCGAGAATCGGCTTCGTCGGAATTCGACGAATTTTACGGATTTCCCTAGGGGTACCACTAGTGAAAATTACAAAAATCGAGAAATCGCAAAAAGTGGTGAAATTTTGAATCCGAGTCCAATAATTCGGGTAAACTCGATTGGAGTAGCTACTGGAAGCTTGCCGGTCACAACGCATCGAGAATCGCTTTCGTCGGAAGCCGACGAATTTTTACCCCCAGGGAAAATCACCAAAATCGAGAAATCGCAAAAAGTTATAAAATTTTGGATCCGAGTCCAATAATTTGGGAAATTGGATTAGCAACTGGATACTTGCCGGTCACAACGCATCGAGAATCGACTTCGTCGGAATCCGACGAATTTTTACGGATTTTCCTAGGGGTACCACTAGGGAAAATCAACAAAATTAAGAAATCGCAGAAAGTGGTGAAATTTTGGATCCGAGTCCAATAATTCGGGAAAACTCGATTGGAGTAGCTACTGGAAACTTGCCGATCACAACACATCGAGAATTGGCTTCGTCGAAATCCGACGAATTTTTACGGATTTTCCTAGGGGTACCACTAGGGAAAATCACCAAAATTAAGAAATCGCAGAAAGTGGTGAAATTTTGGATCCGAGTCCAATAATTCGGAAAAACTCGATTGGAGTAGCTACTGGAAACTTGCCGGTCACAACACATCGAGAATCGGCTTCGTCGGAATCCGACGAATTTTTACCACTAGGGAAAATCACCAAAATCGAGAAATCGCAAAAAGTGGTGAAATTTTGGATCCGAGTCCAATAATTCAGGAAAACTCGATTTGAGTAGCTACTGGAAGCTTGCCGGTCACAACGCATTGAGAATCGACTTCGTCGGAATCCGACGAATTTTTACGGATTTTCCTAGGGGTACCACTAGGGAAAATCACCAAAATCGAGAAATCGCAAAAAGTGGTGAAATTTTTGATCCGAGTCCAATAATTTGGGAAAACTCGATCGGATTAGCTACTGGAAGCTTGCCGGTCACAACGTATCGAGAATCGGCTTCGTCGGAAGTCGACAAATATTTACGGATTTCCCTAGGGGTACCACTAGGGAAAATCACCAAAATCGAGAAATCGCAAAAAGTGGTGAAATTTTTGATTCGAGTCCAATAATTCGGGAAAACTCGATTGGAGTAGCTACTGGAAGCTTGCCGGTCACAACGCATCGAGAATCGGATTCGTCAGAATCCGACGAATTTTAATCCCTAGGGAAAATCACCAAAATCGAGAAATCGCAAAAAGTGGTAAAATTTTGGATCCAAGTCCAATAATTCGTGAAAACTCGATTGGAGTAGCTACTGGAAGCTTGCCGGTCACAACGCATCGAGAATCGGCTTCGTCGGAATCCGACGAATTTTTACGGATCTCCCTAGGGGTACCACAAGGGAAAATCACCAAAATCGAGAAATCGCAAAAAGTGGTGAAATTTTGGATCCGAGTCCAATAATTTGGGTAAACTCGATCGGAGTAGCTACTGGAAGCTTGCCGGTCACAACGCATCGAGAATCGGATTTGTCGGAATCTGACGAATTTTTACGGATTTCCCTAGGGGTACTACTAGGAAAAATCACCAAAATCGAGAAATCGCAAAAAGTGGTGAAATTTTCAATCCGAGTCCAATAATTCGGGTAAACTCGATTGTAGTAGCTACTGGAAGCTTGCCGGTCACAACGCATCGAGAATCGGATTCGTCAGAATCCGACGAATTTTTATCCCTAGGGAAAATCACCAAAATCGAGAAATCGCAAAAAGTGGTGAAATTTTGGATCTGAGTCCAATAATTCGGGAAAACTCGATTAGAGTAGCTACTGGAAGCTTGCCGGTCACAACGCATCGAGAATCGGCTTCGTCGAAATTCGACGAATTTTTACGGATTTCCCTAGGGGTACCACTAGGGAAAATCACCAAAATCGAGAAATCGCAAAAAGTGTTGAAATTTTTGATCCGAGTCCAATAATTTAGGAAAACTCGATCGGAGTAGCTACTGGAAGCTTGCCGGTCAAAACGTATCGAGAATCGGCTTCGTCGGAAGTCGACGAATATTTACGGATTTCCCTAGGGGTACCCCTAGGGAAAATCACCAAAATCGAAAAATCGCAAAAAGTGTTGAAATTTTGGATTCCAGTCCAATAATTTGGGAAAAATCGTTTGGAGTAGCTACTGGAAGCTTGCCTGTCACAACGCATCGAGAATCGGATTCGTCAGAATCCGACGAATTTTTATCCCTAGGGAAAATCACCAAAATCGAGAAATCGCAAAAAGTGGTGAAATTTTGGATCCGAGTCCAATAATTCGGGAAAACTCGATTAGAGTAGCTACTGAAAGCTTGCCGGTCACAACGCATTGAGAATCGGCTACGTCGGAATCCGACGAATTTTTACGGATTTCCCTAGGGGTACCACTAGTGAAAATCACCAAAATCGAGAAATCGCAAAAAGTGGTGAAATTTTGGATCCGAGTCCAATAATTCGGGAAAACTCGATTAGAGTAGCTATTGAAAGCTTGCCGGTCACAACGCATCGAGAATCGGCTCCGTCGAAATTCGACGAACTTTTACGGATTTCCCTAGGGGTACCACTAGGGAAAATCACCAAAATCGAGAAATCGCAAAAAGTGGTGAAATTTTGGATCCGAGTCCAATAATTCGGGTAAACTCGATCGGAGTAGCTACTGGAAGCTTGCCGGTCACAACGCATCGAGAATCGGATTTGTCGGAATCTGACGAATTTTTACGGATTTCCCTAGGGGTACTACTAGGAAAAATCACCAAAATCGAGAAATCGCAAAAAGTGGTGAAATTTTGAATCCGAGTCCAATAATTCGGGTAAACTCGATTGTAGTAGCTACTGGAAGCTTGCCGGTCACAACGCATCGAGAATCGGATTCGTCAGAATCCGACGAATTTTTATCCCTAGGGAAAATCACCAAAATCGAGAAATCGCAAAAAGTGGTGAAATTTTGGATCTGAGTCCAATAATTCGGGAAAACTCGATTAGAGTAGCTACTGGAAGCTTGCCGGTCACAACGCATCGAGAATCGGCTTCGTCGGAATTCGACGAATTTTTACGGATTTCCCTAGGGGTACCACTAGTGAAAATTACAAAAATCGAGAAATCGCAAAAAGTGGTGAAATTTTGAATCCGAGTCCAATAATTCGGGTAAACTCGATTGGAGTAGCTACTGGAAGCTTGCCGGTCACAACGCATCGAGAATCGGCTTCGTCGGAATCCGACGAATTTTTACGGATTTCCCTAGGGGTACCACTAGGGAAAATCACCAAAATCGAGAAATCGCAAAAAGTGTTGAAATTTTTGATCCAAGTCCAATAATTTAGGAAAACTCGATCGGAGTAGCTACTGGTAGCTTGCCGGTCAAAACGTATCGAGAATCGGCTTCGTCGGAAGTCGACGAATATTTACGGATTTCCCTAGGGGTACCCCTAGGGAAAATCACCAAAATCGAAAAATCGCAAAAAGTGTTGAAATTTTGGATTCCAGTCCAATAATTTGGGAAAACTCGTTTGGAGTAGCTACTGGAAGCTTGCCTGTCACAACGCATCGAGAATCGGATTCGTCAGAATCCGACGAATTTTTATCCCTAGGGAAAATCACCAAAATCGAGAAATCGCAAAAAGTGGTGAAATTTTGGATCCGAGTCCAATAATTCGGGAAAACTCGATTAGAGTAGCTACTAAAAGCTTGCCGGTCACAACGCATTGAGAATCGGCTACGTCGGAATCCGACGAATTTTTACGGATTTCCCTAGGGGTACCACTAGTGAAAATCACCAAAATCGAGAAATCGCAAAAAGTGGTGAAATTTTGGATCCGAGTCCAATAATTCGGGAAAACTCGATTAGAGTAGCTATTGAAAGCTTGCCGGTCACAACGCATTGAGAATCGGCTACGTCGAAATCCGACGAATTTTTACGGATTTCCCTAGGGGTACCACTAGGGAAAATCACCAAAATCGAGAAATCGCAAAAAGTGGTGAAATTTTGGATCCGAGTCCAATAATTCGGGTAAACTCGATCGGAGTAGCTACTGGAAGCTTGCCGGTCACAACGCATCGAGAATCGGATTTGTCGGAATCTGACGAATTTTTACGGATTTCCCTAGGGGTACTACTAGGAAAAATCACCAAAATCGAGAAATCGCAAAAAGTGGTGAAATTTTGAATCCGAGTCCAATAATTCGGGTAAACTCGATTGTAGTAGCTACTGGAAGCTTGCCGGTCACAACGCATCGAGAATCGGATTCGTCAGAATCCGACGAATTTTTATCCCTAGGGAAAATCACCAAAATCGAGAAATCGCAAAAAGTGGTGAAATTTTGGATCTGAGTCCAATAATTCGGGAAAACTCGATTAGAGTAGCTACTGGAAGCTTGCCGGTCACAACGCATCGAGAATCGGCTTCGTCGGAATTCGACGAATTTTTACGGATTTCCCTAGGGGTACCACTAGTGAAAATTACAAAAATCGAGAAATCGCAAAAAGTGGTGAAATTTTGAATCCGAGTCCAATAATTCGGGTAAACTCGATTGGAGTAGCTACTGGAAGCTTGCCGGTCACAACGCATCGAGAATCGGCTTCGTCGGAATCCGACGAATTTTTACGGATTTCCCTAGGGGTACCACTAGGGAAAATCACCAAAATCGAGAAATCGCAAAAAGTGTTGAAATTTTTGATCCAAGTCCAATAATTTAGGAAAACTCGATCGGAGTAGCTACTGGAAGCTTGCCGGTCAAAACGTATCGAGAATCGGCTTCGTCGGAAGTCGACGAATATTTACGGATTTCCCTAGGGGTACCCCTAGGGAAAATCACCAAAATCGAAAAATCGCAAAAAGTGTTGAAATTTTGGATTCCAGTCCAATAATTTGGGAAAACTCGTTTGGAGTAGCTACTGGAAGCTTGCCTGTCACAACGCATCGAGAATCGGATTCGTCAGAATCCGACGAATTTTTATCCCTAGGGAAAATCACCAAAATCGAGAAATCGCAAAAAGTGGTGAAATTTTGGATCCGAGTCCAATAATTCGGGAAAACTCGATTAGAGTAGCTACTGAAAGCTTGCCGGTCACAACGCATTGAGAATCGGCTACGTCGGAATCCGACGAATTTTTACGGATTTCCCTAGGGGTACCACTAGTGAAATCACCAAAATCGAGAAATCGCAAAAAGTGGTGAAATTTTGGATCCGAGTCCAATAATTCGGGAAAACTCGTTTGGAGTTGCTACTGGAAGCTTGCCGGTCACAACGCATCGAGAATCGGCTTCGTCAGAATCCGACGAATTTTTACGCATTTCCCTAGGGGTACCACTAGGGAAAATCACCAAAATCGAGAAATCGCAAAAAGTGGTGAAATTTTGGATCCGAGTCCAATAATTCGGGAAAACTCGATTGGAGTAGCTACTGGAAGCCTGCCGGTCACAAAGCATCGAGAATTGGCTTCGTCGGAATCCGACGAATTTTTACGGATTTTCCTAGGGGTACCACTAGTTAAAATCACCAAAATCGAGAAATCGCAAAAAGTGGTGAAATTTTAGATCCGAGTCCAATAATTCGGGAAAACTCGATTGGAGTAGCTACTGGAAGCCTGCCGGTCACAATGCATCGAGAATTGGCTTCGTCGGAATGCAACGAATTTTTACGGATTTTCCTAGGGGTACCACTAGGGAAAATCACCAAAATCGAGAAATCGCAAAAAGTGGTAAAATTTTGAATCCGAGTCCAATAATTCGGGTAAACTTGATTGGAGTAGCTACTGGAAGCTTGCCGGTCACAACGCATCAAGGATAGGTTTCGTCGGAATCCGACGAATTTTTATGGATTTCCCTAGGGATACCACTAGGGAAACTCACCAAAATCGAGAAATCGCAAAAAGTGGTGAAATTTTGGATCCGAGTCTAATAATTCGGGAAAACTCGATTGGAGTAGCTACTGGAAGCTTACCGGTCACAACGCATCGACAATCGGCTTCATCGAAATCCGACGAATTTTTACCCCTAGGGAAAATCACCAAAATCGAGAAATCGCAAAAAGTGGTAAAATTTTTGATCCGAGTCCAATAATTCGGGAAAATTCGATTGGAATAGCTACTGGAAGCTTGCCGGTCACAACACATCGAGAATCGGCTCCGTCGGAATCCGACGAATTTTTACGGATTTTCCTAGGGGTACCACTAGGGAAAATCACCAAAATCGAGAAATCGCAAAAAGTGGTGAAATTTTGAATCCGAGTCCAATAATTCGGGTAAACTTGATTGGAGTAGCTACTGGAAGATTGCCGGTCACAACGCATCGAGGATCGGCTTCGTCGGAATCCGACGAATTTTTACCCCTAGAGAAAATCACCAAAATCGAGAAATCGCAAAAAGTGGTGAAATTTTGGATCCGAGTCCAATAATTCAGGAAAACTCGTTTGGAATAGCTACTGGAAGCTTGCCGGTCACAACGCATCGAGAATCGGCTTCGTCGGAATCCGACGAACTTTTACTGATTTCCCTAGGGGTACCACTAGGGAAAATCACCAAAATCGAGAAATCGCAAAAAGTGGTGAAATTTTTGATCCGAGTCCAATAATTCGGGTAAACTCGATTGGAGTAGCTACTGGATGCTTGCCGGTCACAACGCATCGAGAATCGGCTTCATCGAAATCCGATGAATTTTTAACCCTGTGGAAAATCACCAAAATCGAGAAATCGCAAAAAGTGGTAAAATTTTGGATCCGAGTCCAATAATTTGAGAAAACTCGATTGGAATAGCTACTGGAAGCTTGCCGGTCACAACGCATCGAGAATCGGCTCCATCGGAATCCGACGAACTTTTACGGATTTCCCTAGGGGTACCACTAGGGAAAATCACCAAAATCAAAAAATCGCAAAAAGTGGTGAAATTTTTAATCCGAGTCCAAAAATTCGGGTAAACTCGATTGGAGTAGCTACTGGAAGCTTGCCGGTCACAACGCATCGAGAATCGGCTTCGTCGAAATCCGACGAATTTTTACGGATTTTCCTAGGGGTACCACTAGGGAAAATCACCAAATTCGAGAAATCGCAAAAAGTGGTGAAATTTTGGATCCGAGTCCAATAATTTTGGTAAACTCGATTGGAGTAGCTACTGGAAGCTTGCCGGTCACAACGCATCGAGAATCGGCTTCGTCGGAATCCGATGAATTTTTACGGATTTCCCTAGGGGTACCACTAGGGAAAATCACCAAAATCGAGAAATCGCAAAAAGTGGTGAAATTTTGGATCCGAGTCCAATAATTCAGGAAAACTCATTTGGAATAGCTACTGGAAGCTTGCCGGTCACAAAGCATCGAGAATCGGCTCCGTCGGAATCCGACGAACTTTTACGGATTTCCCTAGGGGTACCACTAGGGACAATCACCGAAATCGAGAAATCGCAAAAAGTGGTGAAATTTTGGATCCGAGTCCAATAATTTGGGTAAACTCGATTGGAGTAGCTACTGGAAGCTTGCCGGTCACAACGCATCGAGAATCGGTTTCGTCAGAATCCGATGAATTTTTACGGATTTTCCTAGGGGTACCACTAGGAAAATCACCAAAATCGAAAAATCTCAAAAAGTGGTGAAATTTTGGATCTGAGTCCAATAATTTTGGTAAAATCGATTGGAGTAGCTACTGGAAGCTTGCCAGTCACAACGCATCGAGAATCGGCTTCGTCGGAATGCGACGAATTTTTACGGATTTCCCTAGGGGTACCACTAGGGAAAATCACCAAAATCGAGAAATCGCAAAAAGTAGTGAAATTTTGGATCCGAGTCCAATAATTCAGGAAAACTCGATTGGAGTAGTTACTCGAAGCTTGCCGGTCACAACGCATTGAGAATCGGCTTCGTCGGAATCCGACGAATTTTTACGGATTTCCCTAGGGGTACCACTAGTGAAAATCACCAAAATCGAGAAATCGCAAAAAGTGGTGAAATTTTATATCCGAGTCCAATAATTCGGGAAAAATCGATTGGAGTAGCTACTGGAAGCTTGCCGGTCACAACGCATCGATAATCGGCTTCATCAAAATCCGACGAATTTTTACCCCTAGGGAAAATCACCAAAATCGAGAAATCGCAAAAAGTGATAAAATTTTTGATCCTAGTCCAATAATTCGGGAAAAATCGATTGGAGTAGCTATTGGAAGCTTGCCGGTCACAATGCATCGAGAATCAGCTTCATCGAAATCCGACGAATTTTTACCCCTAGGGAAAATCACCAAAATCGAGAAATCGCAAAAAGTGGTAAAATTTTTGATCCGAGTCCAATAATTCGGGAAAAATCGATTGGAATAGCTACTGGAAGCTTGCCGGTAACAACGCATCGAGAATCGGCTCCGTCGAAATCCGACGAACTTTTACGGATTTTCCTAGGGGTACAACTAGGGATAATCACCAACATCGAGAAATCGCAAAAAGTGGTGAAATTTTTGATCCGAGTCCAATAATTCGGGTAAACTAGATTGGAGTAGCTACTGCAAGCTTGCCGGTCACAACGCATCGAGAATCGGCTTCGTCGTAATCCGACAAATTTTTACGAATTTTCCTAGAGGTACCACTAGGGAAAATCACCAAAATCGAGAAATCGCAAAAAGTGGTGAAATTTTGGATCCGAGTCCAATAATTTTGGTAAACTCGATTGGAGTAGCTACTGGAAGCTTACCGGTCACAACGCATCGAGAATCGGCTTCGTCGGAATCCGATGAATTTTTACGGATTTCCCTAGGGGTACCACTAGGGAAAATCACCAAAATCGAGAAATCGCAAAAAGTGGTGAAATTTTGGATCCGAGTCCAATAATTCGGGAAAACTCGTTTGGAATAGCTACTGGAAGCTTGCCGGTCACAACGCATTGAGAATCGGCTCTGTCGAAATCCGACGAACTTTTACGGATTTCCCTAGGGGTACCACTAGGGAAAATCACCAAAATCGAGAAATCGCAAAAAGTGGTGAAATTTTGGATCCGAGTCCAATAATTCGGGTAAACTCGATTTGATTAGCTACTGGAAGCTTGCCGGTCACAACGCATCGAGAATCGGCTTCGTCGGAATCCAACGAATTTTTACGGATTTCCCTAGGGGTACCACTAGTGAAAATCACCAAAATCGAGAAATCGCAAAAAGTGGTGAAATTTTTGATCCGAGTTCAATAATTTTTGTAAACTCGATTGGAGTAGCTACTGGAAGCTTGCCGGTCACAACGCATCGAGAATCGGCTTCGTCGGAATCCGACGAATTTTTACGTATTTTCCTAGGGGTACCACTAGGGAAAATCACCAAAATCGAGAAATCGCAAAAAGTAGTGAAATTTTGGATCCGAGTCCAATAATTCGGGAAAACTCGATTGGAGTAGCTACTCGAAGCTTGCCGGTCACAACGCATCGAGAATCGGCTTCGTCGGAATCCGACGAATTTTTACGGATTTCCCTAGGGGTACCACTAGTGAAAATCACCAAAATCGAGAAATCGCAAAAAGTGGTGAAATTTTAGATCCGAATCAAATAATTCGGGTAAACTCGATTGGAGTAGCTACTGGAAGCATTCCGGTCACAACGCATCGAGGATCGGCTTCGTCGGAATCCGACGAATTTTTATCCCTAGAGAAAATCACCAAAATCGAGAAATCGCAAAAAGTGGTAAAATTTTGGATCCGAGTCCAATAATTCGGGAAAACTCATTTGGAATAGCTACTGGAAGCTTGCCGGTCACAAAGCATCGAGAATCGGCTCCGTCGGAATCCGACGAACTTTTACGGATTTCCCTAGGGGTACCACTAGGGACAATCACCGAAATCAAGAAATCGCAAAAAGTGGTGAAATTTTGGATCTGAGTCCAATAATTCGGGTAAACTCGATTGGAGTAGCTACTGGAAGCTTGCCGGTCACAACGCATCGAGAATCGGTTTCGTCAGAATCCGATGAATTTTTACGGATTTTCCTAGGGGTACCACTAGGAAAATCACCAAAATCAAGAAATCGCAAAAAGTGGTGAAATTTTGGATCTGAGTCCAATAATTTTGGTAAAATCGATTGGAGTAGCTACTGGAAGCTTGCCAATCACAACGCATCGAGAATCGGCTTCGTCGGAATGCGATGAATTTTTGCGGATTTCCCTAGGGGTACCACTAGGGAAAATCACCAAAATCGAGAAATCGCAAAAAGTAGTGAAATTTTGGATCCGAGTCCAATAATTCAGGAAAACTCGATTGGAGTAGTTACTCGAAACTTGCCGGTCACAACGCATTGAGAATCGGCTTCGTCGAAATCCGACGAATTTTTACGGATTTCCCTAGGGGTACCACTAGTGAAAATCACCAAAATCAAGAAATCGCAAAAAGTGGTGAAATTTTAGATCTGAGTACAATAATTCGGGAAAAATCGATTGGAGTAGCTACTGGAAGCTTGCCGGTCACAACGCATCGAGAATTGGCTTCATCGAAATCCGACGAATTTTTACCCCTAGGGAAAATCACCAAAATCGAGAAATCGCAAAAAGTGGTAAAATTTTTGATCCGAGTCCAATAATTCGGGAAAAATCGATTGGAGTAGCTACTGGAAGCTTGCCGGTCACAACGCATCGAGAATCGGCTTCATCGAAATCCGACGAATTTTTACCCCTAGGGAAAATCACCAAAATCGAGAAATCGCAAAAAGTGGTAAAATTTTTGATCCGAGTCCAATAATTCGGGAAAAATCGATTGGAATAGCTACTGGAAGCTTGCCGGTAACAACGCATCGAGAATCGGCTCCGTCGGAATCCGACGAACTTTTACGAATTTTCCTAGGGGTACCACTAGGGATAATCACCAACATTGAGAAATCGCAAAAAGTGGTGAAATTTTTGATCCGAGTCCAATAATTCGGGTAAACTAGATTGGAGTAGCTACTCGAAGCTTGCCGGTCACAACGCATCGAGAATCGGCTTCGTCGTAATCCGACGAATTTTTACGAATTTTCCTAGAGGTACCACTAGGGAAAATCACCAAAATCGAGAAATCGCAAAAAGTGGTGAAATTTTGGATCCGAGTCCAATAATTTTGGTAAACTCGATTGGAGTAGCTACTGGAAGCTTGCCGGTCACAACGCATCGAGAATCGGCTTCATCGGAATCCGATGAATTTTTACGGATTTCCCTAGGGGTACCACTAGGGAAAATCACCAAAATCGAGAAATCGCAAAAAGTGGTGAAATTTTGAATCCGAGTCCAATAATTCGGGAAAACTCATTTGGAATAGCTACTGGAAGCTTGCCGGTCACAACGCATCGAGAATCGGCTCCGTCGAAATTCGACGAACTTTTACGGATTTCCCTAGGGGTACCACTAGGGAAAATCACCAAAATCGAGAAATTGCAAAAAGTGGTGAAATTTTGGATCCGAGTCCAATAATTCAGGAAAACTCATTTGGAATAGCTACTGGAAGCTTGCCGGTCACAAAGCATCGAGAATCGGCTCCGTCGGAATTCGACGAACTTTTACGGATTTCCCTAGGGATACCACTAGGGACAATCACCGAAATCGAGAAATCGCAAAAAGTGGTGAAATTTTGGATCCGAGTCCAATAATTCGGGTAAACTCGATTGGAGTAGCTACTGGAAGCTTGCCGGTCACAACGCATCGAGAATCGGCTTCGTCGGAATCCGACGAATTTTTACGTATTTCCCTAGGGGTACCACTAGGGAAAATCACCAAAATCGAGAAATCGCAAAAAGTATTGAAATTTTGGATCCGAGTCCAATAATTCGGAAAAACTCGATTGGAGTAGCTACTCGAAGCTTGCCGGTCACAACGCATCGAGAATCGGCTTCGTCGGAATCCGACGAATTTTTACGGATTTCCGTAGGGGTACCACTAGTGAAAATCACCAAAATCGAGAAATCGCAAAAAGTGGTGAAATTTTAGATCCGAATACAATAATTCGGGTAAACTCGATTGGAGTAGCTACTGGAAGCATTCCGGTCACAACGCATCGAGGATCGGCTTCGTCGAAATCCGACGAATTTTTATGGATTTCCCTAGGGATACCACTAGGGAAAATCACCAAAATCGAGAAATCGCAAAAAGTGGTGAAATTTTGGATCCGAGTCCAATAATTCAGGAAAACTCGATTGGAGTAGCTACTGGAAGCTTGCCGGTCACAACGAATCGAGAATCGGCTTCGTCGGAATCCGACGAATTTTTACGTATTTCCCTAGGGGTACCACTAGGGAAAATCACCAAAATCGAGAAATCGCAAAAACTGGTGAAATTTTTGATCCGAGTCCAATAATTTTTGTAAACTAGATTGGAGTAGCTACTGGAAGCTTGCCGGTCACAACGCATCGAGAATCGGTTTCGTCGGAATCCGACGAATTTTTACGTATTTCCCTAGGGGTACCACTAGGGAAAATCACCAAAATCGAGAAATCGCAAAAAGTAGTGAAATTTTGGATCCGAGTCCAATAATTCGGGAAAACTCGATTGGAGTAGCTACTCGAAGCTTGCCGGTCACAACGCATCGAGAATCGGCTTCGTCGGAATCCGACGAATTTTTACGGATTTCCCTAGGGGTACCACTAGTGAAAATCACCAAAATCGAGAAATCGCAAAAAGTGGTGAAATTTTAGATCCGAGTCCAATAATTCAGGAAAACTCGATTGGAGTAGCTACTGGAAGCTTGCCGGTCACAACGCATCGAGAATCGGCTTCGTCGGAATCCGATGAATTTTTACGTATTTCCCTAGGGGTACCACTAGGGAAAATCACCAAAATCGAGAAATCGCAAAAAGTAGTGAAATTTTGGATCCGAGTCCAATAATTCGGGAAAACTCGATTGGAGTAGCTACTCGAAGCTTGCCGGTCACAACGCATCGAGAATCGGCTTCGTCGGAATCCGACGAATTTTTACGGATTTCCCTAGGGGTACCACTAGTGAAAATCACCAAAATCGAGAAATCGCAAAAAGTGGTGAAATTTTAGATCCGAATCCAATAATTCGGGTAAACTCGATTGGAGTAGCTACTGGAAGCTTTCCGGTCACAACGCATCGAGGATCGGCTTCGTCGGAATCCGACGAATTTTTATGGATTTCCCTAGGGATACCACTAGGGAAAATCACCAAAATCGAGAAATCGCAAAAAGTGGTGAAATTTTGGATCCGAGTCCAATAATTCGGGTAAACTCGATTGGAGTAGCTACTGGAAGCTTGCCGGTCACAACGCATCGAGAATCGGCTTCGTCGAAATCCGACGAATTTTTACGGATTTTCCTAGGGGTACCACTAGGAAAAATCACCAAATTCGAGAAATCGCAAAAACTGGTGAAATTTTGGATCCGAGTCCAATAATTTTGGTAAACTCGATTGGAGTAGCTACTAGAAGCTTGCCGGTCATAACTCATCGAGAATCGGCTTCGTCGGAATCCGATGAATTTTTACGGATTTCCCTAGGGGTACCACTAGGGAAAATCACCAAAATCGAGAAATCGCAAAAAGTGGTAAAATTTTGGATCAAAGTCCAATAATTCAGGAAAACTCAATTGGAGTAGCTACTGGAAGCTTGCCGGTCACAACGCATCGAGAATCGGCTTCGTCGGAATTCGACGAATTTTTACCCCTAGAGAAAATCACCAAAATCGAGAAATCGCAAAAAGTGGTGAAATTTTGGATCCGAGTCCAATAATTCTGGTAAATTCGATTGGAGTAGCTACTGGAAGCTTGCCGGTCACAACGCATCGAGAATCGGCTTCGTCAAAATCCGATGAATTTTTACGGATTTCCCTAGGGGTACCACTAGGGAAAATCACCAAAATCGAGAAATCGCAAAAGGTGGTGAAATTTTTGATCCGAGTCCAATAATTCAGGAAAACTCAATTGGAGTAGCTACTGGAAGCTTGCCGGTCACAACGCATCGAGAATCGGCTTCGTCGGAATTCGACGAATTTTTACCCCTAGAGAAAATCACCAAAATCGAGAAATCGCAAAAAGTGGTGAAATTTTGGATCCGAGTCCAATAATTCTGGTAAATTCGATTGGAGTAGCTACTGGAAGCTTACCGGTCACAACGCATCGAGAATCGGCTTCGTCGGAATCCGATGAATTTTTACGGATTTCCCTAGGGGTACCACTAGGGAAAATCACCAAAATCGAGAAATCGCAAAAGGTGGTGAAATTTCTGATCCGAGTCCAATAATTCAGGAAAACTCAATTGGAGTAGCTACTGGAAGCTTGCCGGTCACAACGCATCGAGAATCGGCTTCGTCGGAATCCGACGAATTTTTACCCCTAGAGAAAATCACCAAAATCGAGAAATCGCAAAAAGTGGTGAAATTTTGGATCCGACTCCAATAATTTGGGAAAACTCGTTTGGAATAGCTACTGGAAGCTTGCCGGTCACAACGCATCGAGAATTGGCTCCGTCAAAATCCGACGAACTTTTACGGATTTCCCTAGGGGTACCACTAGGGAAAATCACCGAAATCGAGAAATCGTAAAAAGTGGTGAAATTTTGGATCCGAGTCCAATAATTCGGGTAAACTCGATTGGAGTAGCTACTGGAAGCTTGCCAGTCACAACGCATCGAGAATCGGCTTTGTCGGAATGCGACGAATTTTTACGGATTTCCCTAGGGGTACCACTAGGGAAAATCTCCAAAATCGAGAAATCGCAAAAAGCAGTGAAATTTTGGATCCGAGTCCAATAATTCAGGAAAACTCGATTGGAGTTGCTACTCGAAGCTTGCCGATCACAACGCATCGAGAATTGGCTTCGTCGAAATCCGATGAATTTTTACGGATTTCCCTAGGGGTACCACTAGTGAAAATTACAAAAATCGAGAAATCGCAAAAAGTAGTTAAATTTTAGATCCGAATCAAATAATTTGGGAAAACTCGTTTGGAATAGCTACTGGAAGCTTGCCGGTCACAACGCATCGAGAATCGGCTTCGTCGGAATCCGACAAACTTTTACGGATTTCCCTAGGGGTACCACTAGGGAAAATCACCGAAATCGAGAAATCGCAAAAAGTGGTCAAATTTTGGATCCGAGTCCAATAATTCGGGTAAACTCGATTGGAGTAGCTACTGGAAGCTTGCCGGTCACAACGCATCGAGAATCGGCTTCGTCGAAATCCGACGAATTTTTACGGATTTTCCTAGGGGTACTACTAGGAAAAATCACCAAATTCGAGAAATCGCAAAAACTGGTGAAATTTTAGATCTGAGTCCAATAATTTTGGTAAACTCGATTGGAGTAGCTACTGGAAGCTTTCCGGTCACAACTCATCGAGAATCGGCTTCGTCGGAATCCGATGAATTTTTACGGATTTCCCTAGGGGTACCACTAGGGAAAATCACCAAAATCGAGAAATCGCAAAAAGTGGTGAAATTTTGGATCCGAGTCCAATAATTCAGGAAAACTCAATTGGAGTAGCTACTGGAAGCTTGCCGGTCACAACGCATCGAGAATCGGCTTCGTCGGAATCCGACGAATTTTTACCCCTAGAGAAAATCACCAAAATCGAGAAATCGCAAAAAGTGGTGAAATTTTGGATCCGAGTCCAATAATTCTGGTAAATTCGATTGGAGTAGCTACTGGAAGCTTGCCGGTCACAACGCATCGAGAATCGGCTTCGTCGGAATCCGATGAATTTTTACGGATTTCCCTAGGGGTACCACTAGGTAAAATCACCAAAATCGAGAAATCGCAAAAGGTGGTGAAATTTTGGATCCGAGTCCAATAATTCAGGAAAAATCGATTGGAGTAGCTACTGGAAGCTTGCCGGTCACAACGCATCGAGAATCGGCTTCATCGAAATCCGACGAATTTTTACCCCTAGGGAAAATCACCAAAATCGAGAAATCGCAAAAAGTTGTAAAATTTTTTATCCGAGTCCAATAATTCGGGAAAAATCGATTGGAATAGCTACTGGAAGCTTGCCGGTCACAACGCATCGAGAATCGGCTCCATCGGAATCCGACGAACTTTTACGAATTTCCCTAGGGGTACCACTAGGGAAAATCACCAAAATCGAGAAATCGCAAAAAGTGGTGAAATTTTAGATCCGAGTCCAATAATTCGGGAAAAATCGATTGGAGTAGCTACTGGAAGCTTGCCGGTCACAACGCATCGAGAATCGGCTTCATCGAAATCCGACGAATTTTTACCCCTAGGGAAAATCACCAAAATCGAGAAATCGCAAAAAGTGGTAAAATTTTTGATCCGAGTCCAATAATTCGGGAAAAATCGATTGGAGTAGCTACTGGAAGCTTGCCGGTCACAACGCATCGAGAATCGGCTTCATCGAAATCCGACGAATTTTTACCCCTAGGGAAAATCACCAAAATCGAGAAATCGCAAAAAGTGGTAAAATTTTTGATCCGAGTCCAATAATTCGGGAAAAATCGATTGGAATAGCTACTGGAAGCTTGCCGGTAACAACGCATCGAGAATCGGCTCCGTCGAAATCCGACGAACTTTTACGGATTTTCCTAGGGGTACCACTAGGGATAATCACCAACATCGAGAAATCGCAAAAAGTGGTGAAATTTTTGATCCGAGTCCAATAATTCGGGTAAACTAGATTGGAGTAGCTACTGGAAGCTTGCCGGTCACAACGCATCGAGAATCGGCTTCGTCGTAATCCGACGAATTTTTACGAATTTTCCTAGAGGTACCACTAGGGAAAATCACCAAAATCGAGAAATCGCAAAAAGTGGTGAAATTTTGGATCCGAGTCCAATAATTTTGGTAAACTCGATTGGAGTAGCTACTGGAAGCTTGCCGGTCACAACGCATCGAGAATCGGCTTCGTCGGAATCCGATGAATTTTTACGGATTTCCCTAGGGGTACCACTAGGGAAAATCACAAAAATCGAGAAATCGCAAAAAGTGGTGAAATTTTGGATCCGAGTCCAATAATTCGGGAAAACTTCTTTGGAATAGCTACTGGAAGCTTGCCAGTCACAACGCATCGAGAATCGGCTCCGTCGAAATCCGACGAACTTTTACGGATTTCCCTAGGGGTACCACTAGGGAAAATCACCAAAATCGAGAAATCGCAAAAAGTTGTGAAATTTTGGATCCGAGTCCAATAATTCGGGTAAACTCGATTGGATTAGCTACTGGAAGCTTGCCGGTCACAACGCATCTAGAATCGGCTTCGTCGGAATCCGACGAATTTTTACGGATTTCCCTAGGGGTACCACTAGGGAAAATCACCAAAATCGAGAAATCGCAAAAAGTGGTGAAATTTTTGATCCGAGTCCAATAATTTTTGTAAACTCGATTGGAGTAGCTACCGGAAGCTTGTCGGTCACAACGCATCGAGAATCGGCTTCGTCGGAATCCGACGAATTTTTAGGTATTTCCCTAGGGGTACCACTAGGGAAAATCACCAAAATCGAGAAATCGCAAAAAGTAGTGAAATTTTGGATCCGAGTCCAATAATTCGGGAAAACTCGATTGGAGTAGCTACTCGAAGCTTGCCGGTCACAACGCATCGAGAATCGGCTTCGTCGGAATCCGACGAATTTTTACGGATTTCCCTAGGGGTACCACTAGTGAAAATCACCAAAATCGAGAAATCGCAAAAAGTGGTGAAATTTTAGATCCGAATCCAATAATTCGGGTAAACTCGATTGGAGTAGCTACTGGAAGCATTCCGGTCACAACGCATCGAGGATCGGCTTCGTCGGAATCCGACGAATTTTTATGGATTTCCCTAGGGATACCACTAGGGAAAATCACCAAAATCGAGAAATCGCAAAAAGTGGTGAAATTTTGGATCCGAGTCCAATAATTCAGGAAAACTCGATTGGAGTAGCTACTGGAAGCTTGCCGGTCACAACGCATCGAGAATCGGCTTCGTCGGAATTCGACGAATTTTTACGTATTTCCCTAGGGGGTACCACTAGGGAAAATCACCAAAATCGAGAAATCGCAAAAAGTAGTGAAATTTTGGATCCGAGTCCAATAATTCGGGAAAACTCGATTGGAGTAGCTACTCGAAGCTTGCCGGTCACAACGCATCGAGAATCGGCTTCGTCGGAATCCGACGAATTTTTACGGATTTCCCTAGGGGTACCACTAGTGAAAATCACCAAAATCGAGAAATCGCAAAAAGTGGTGAAATTTTAGATCCGAATCCAATAATTCGGGTAAACTCGATTGGAGTAGCTACTGGAAGCTTTCCGGTCACAACGCATCGAGGATCGGCTTCATCGGAATCCGACGAATTTTTATGGATTTCCCTAGGGATACCACTAGGGAAAATCACCAAAATCGAGAAATCGCAAAAAGTGGTGAAATTTTGGATCCGAGTCCAATAATTCAGGAAAACTCGATTGGAGTAGCTACTGGAAACTTGCCGGTCACAACGCATCGAGAATCGGCTTCATCGATATCCGACGAATTTTTACCCTAGGAAAAATCACCAAAATCGAGAAATCGCAAAAAGTGGTGAAATTTTGGATCCGAGTTCAATAATTCGGGAAAACTCGTTTGGAATAGTTACTGGAAGCTTGCCGGTCACAACGCATCGAGAATCGGCTCCGTTGGAATCCGACAAACTTTTACGGATTTTCCTAGGGGTACCACTAGGAAAAATCACCGAAATCGAGAAATCGCAAAAAGTGGTGAAATTTTGGATCCGAGTCCAATAATTCGGGTAAACTCGATTGGAGTAGCTACTGGAAGCTTGCCGGTCACAACGCATCGAGAATCGGCTTCGTCGAAATCCGACGAATTTTTACGGATTTTCCTAGGGGTACCACTAGAAAAAATCACCAAATTCGAGAAATCGCAAAAACTGGTGAAATTTTGGATCCGAGTCCAATAATTTTGGTAAACTCGATTGGAGTAGGTACTAGAAGCTTGCCGGTCATAACTCATCGAGAATCGGCTTCGTCGGAATTCGATGAATTTTTACGGATTTCCCTAGGGGTACCACTAGGGAAAATCACCAAAATCGAGAAATCGCAAAAAGTGGTGAAATTTTGGATCCAAGTCCAATAATTCAGGAAAACTTAATTGGAGTAGCTACTGGAAGCTTGCCGGTCACAACGCATCGAGAATCGGCTTCGTCGGAATTCGACGAATTTTTACCCCTAGAGAAAATCACCAAAATCGAGAAATCGCAAAAAGTGGTGAAATTTTGGATCCGAGTCCAATAATTCTGGTAAATTCGATTGGAGTAGCTACTGGAAGCTTGCCGGTCACAACGCATCGAGAATCGGCTTCGTCGGAATCCGATGAATTTTTACGGATTTCCCTAGGGGTACCACTAGGGAAAATCACCAAAATCGAGAAATCGCAAAAGGTGGTGAAATTTTTGATCCGAGTCCAATAATTCAGGAAAACCCAATTGGAGTAGCTACTGGAAGCTTGCCGGTCACAACGCATCGAGAATTTGCTTCGTCGGAATCCGACGAATTTTTACCCCTAGAGAAAATCACCAAAATCGAGAAATCGCAAAAAGTGGTGAAATTTTGGATCCGAGTCCAATAATTTGGGAAAATTCGTTTGGAATAGATACTGGAAGCTTGCCGGTCACAAAACATCGAGAATTGGCTCCGTCGGAATCCGACGAACTTTTACGGATTTTCCTAGGGGTACCACTAGGGAAAATCACCGAAATCGAGAAATCGTAAAAAGTGGTGAAATTTTGGATCCGAGTCCAATAATTCGGGTAAACTCGATTGGAGTAGCTACTGGAAGCTTGCCTGTCACAACGCATCCAGAATCGGCTTCGTCGGAATGCGACGAATTTTTACGGATTTCCCAAGGGGTACCACTAGGGAAAATCACTAAAATCGAGAAATCGCAAAAAGTAGTGAAATTTTGGATCCGAGTCCAATAATTCAGGAAAACTCGATTGGAGTTGCTACTCGAAGCTTGCCGGTCACAACGCATCGAGAATTGGCTTCGTCGGAATCCGATGAATTTTTACGGATTTCCCTAGGGGTACCACTAATGAAAATTACCAAAATCGAGAAATCGCAAAAAGTGGTTAAATTTTAGATCCGAATCCAATAATTTGGGAAAACTCGTTTGGAATAGCTACTGGAAGCTTGCCGGTCACAACGCATCGAGAATCGGCTCCGTCGGAATCCGACAAACTTTTACGGATTTCTCTAGGGGTACCACTAGGGAAAATCACCGAAATCGAGAAATCGCAAAAAGTGATGAAATTTTGGATCCGAGTCCAATAATTCGGGTAAACTCGATTGGAGTAGCTACTGGAAGCTTGCCGGTCACAACGCATCGAGAATCGGCTTCGTCGAAATCCGACGAATTTTTACGGATTTTCCTAGGGGTACCACTAGGAAAAATCACCAAATTCGAGAAATCGCAAAAACTGGTGAAATTTTAGATCCGAGTCCAATAATTTTGGTAAACTCGATTGGAGTAGCTACTGGAAGCTTGCCGGTCACAACTCATCGAGAATCGGCTTCGTCGGAATCCGATGAATTTTTACGGATTTTCCTAGGGGTACCACTAGGGAAAATCACCAAAATCGAGAAATCGCAAAAAGTGGTGAAATTTTGGATCCGAGTCCAATAATTCAGGAAAACTCAATTGGAGCAGCTACTGGAAGCTTGCCGGTCACAAAGCATCGAGAATCGGCTTCGTCAGAATCCGACGAATTTTTATCCCTAGGAAAAATCACCAAAATCGAGAAATCGCAAAAAGTGGTGAAATTTTGGATCCGAGTCCAATAATTCTGGTAAATTCGATTGGAGTAGCTACTGGAAGCTTGCCGGTCACAACGCATCGAGAATCGGCTTCGTCGGAATCCGATGAATTTTTACGGATTTCCCTAGGGGTACCACTAGGGAAAATCACCAAAATCGAGAAATCGCAAAAGGTGGTAAAATTTTGGATCCGAGTCCAACAATTCAGGAAAAATCGATTGGAGTAGCTACTGGAAGCTTGCCGGTCACAACGCATCGAGAATCGGCTTCATCGAAATCCGACGAATTTTTACCCCTAGGGAAAATCACCAAAATCGAGAAATCGCAAAAAGTGGTAAAATTTTTTATCCGAGTCCAATAATTCGGGAAAAATCGATTGGAATATCTACTGGAAGCTTGCCGGTCACAACGCATCGAGAATCGGCTCCATCGGAATTCGACGAACTTTTACGGATTTCCCTAGGGGTACCACTAGGGAAAATCACCAAAATCGAGAAATCGCAAAAAGTGGTGAAATTTTTGATCCGAGTCCAATAATTCGGGTAAACTCGATTGGAGTAGCTACTAGAAGCTTGCCGGTCACAACGCATCGAGAATCGGCTTTGTCGTAATCCGACGAATTTTTACGGATTTTCCTAGGGGTACCACTAGGGAAAATCACCAAAATCGAGAAATCGCAAAAAGTGGTGAAATTTTCGATCCGAGTCCAATAATTTTGGTAAACTCGATTGGTGTAGCTACTGGAAGCTTGCCGGTCACAACGCATCGAGAATCGGCTTCGTCGGAATCCGATGAATTTTTACGGATTTCCCTAAGGGTACCACTAGGAAAAATGACCAAAATCGAGAAATCACAAAAAGTGGTGAAATTTTGGATCCGAGTCCAATAATTCGGGAAAACTCGTTTGGAATAGCTACTGGAAGCTAGCCGGTCACAACGCATCGAGAATCGGCTCCGTCGAAATCCGATGAACTTTTACGGATTTCCCTAAGGGTACCACTAGGGAAAATCACCAAAATCGAGAAATCGCAAAAAGTGGTGAAATTTTGGATCCGTGTCCAATAATTTGGGTAAACTCGATTGGAGTAGCTACTGGAAGCTTGCCGGTCACAACGCATCGAGAATCGGCTTCGTCGGAATCCGAAGAATTTTTACGGATATCCCTAGGGGTACCACTAGGAAAAATCACCAAAATCGAGAAATCGCAAAAAGTGGTGAAATTTTTGATCCGAGTCCAATAATTTTGGTAAACTCGATTGGAGTAGCAACTGGAAGCTTGCCGGTCACAACGCATCGAGAATCGGCTTCGTCGGAATCCGACGAATTTTTACGGATTTTCCTAGGGGTACCACTAGGGAAAATCACCAAAATCGAGAAATCGCAAAAAGTGGTGAAATTTTGGATCCGAGTCCAATAATTCAGGAAAAATCGATTGGAATAGCTACTGGAACCTTGCCGGTCACAACACATCGAGAATCGGCTTCATCGAAATCCGACGAATTTTTACCCCTAGGGAAAATCACCAAAATCGAGAAATCGCAAAAAGTGGTAAAATTTTTGATCCGAGTCCAATAATTCGGGAAAAATCGATTGGAATAGCTACTGGAAGCTTGTCGGTAACAACGCATCGAGAATCGGCTCCGTCGGAATCCGACGAACTTTTACGGATTTTCCTAGGGGTACCACTAGGGATAATCACCAAAATCGAGAAATCGCAAAAAGTGGTGAAATTTTTGATCCGAGTCCAATAATTCGGGTCAACTAGATTGGAGTAGCTACTGGAAGCTTGCCGGTCACAACGCATCGAGAATCGGCTTCGTCGTAATCCGACGAATTTTTACGGATTTCCCTAGGGGTACCAGTAGTGAAAATCACCAAAATCGAGAAATCGCAAAAAGTGGTGAAATTTTGGATCCGAGTCCAATAATTCAGGAAAAATCGATTGGAGTAGCTACTGGAACCTTGCCGGTCACAACACATCGAGAATCGGCTTCATCGAAATCCGACGAATTTTTACCCCTAGGGAAAATCACCAAAATCGAGAAATCGCAAAAAGTGGTAAAATTTTTGATCCGAGTCCAATAATTCGGGAAAAATCGATTGGAATAGCTACTGGAAGCTTGCCGGTAACAACGCATCGAGAATCGGCTCCGTCGGAATCCGACGAACTTTTACGGATTTTCCTAGGGGTACCACTAGGGATAATCACCAAAATCGAGAAATCGCAAAAAGTGGTGAAATTTTTGATCCGAGTCCAATAATTCGGGTCAACTAGATTGGAGTAGCTACTGGAAGCTTGCCGGTCACAACGCATCGAGAATCGGCTTCGTCGTAATCCGACGAATTTTTACGGATTTCCCTAGGGGTACCAGTAGTGAAAATCACCAAAATCGAGAAATCGCAAAAAGTGGTGAAATTTTGGATCCGAGTCCAATAATTCAGGAAAACTCGATTGGAGTAGCTACTGGAAGCTTTCCGGTCACAACGCATCGAGAATCGGCTTCATCGAAATCCGACGAATTTTTACCCTAGGGAAAATCACCAAAATCGAGAAATCGCAAAAAGTGGTGAAATTTTGGATCCGAGTTCAATAATTCGGGAAAACTCGTTTGGAATAGCTACTAGAAGGTTGCCGGTCACAACGCATCGAGAATCGGCTCCGTCGGAATCCGACGAACTTTTACGGATTTCCCTAGGGGTACCACTAGTGAAAATTACCAAAATCGAGAAATCGCAAAAAGTTGTGAAATTTTGGATCTGAGTCTAATAATTTGGGAAAACTCGATTGGAGTAGCTACTCGAAACTTACCGGTCACAACGCATCGAGAATCGGTTTCGTCGGAATCCGACGAATTTTTACGGATTTCCCTAGGGGTACCACTAGTGAAAATCATCAAAATCGAGAAATCGCAAAAAGTGGTGAAATTTTAGATCCGAATCCAATAATTCGGTAAACTCGATTGGAGTAGCTACTGGAAGCTTGCCGGTCACAATGCATCGAGGATCGGCTTCGTCGGAATCCGACGAATTTTTATGGATTTTCCTAGGGATACCACTAGGGAAAATCACCAAAATCGAGAAATCGCAAAAAGTGGTGAAATTTTGGATTCGAGTCCAATAATTCGGGAAAACTCGATTGGAGTAGCTACTGGAAGCTTGCCGGTCACAACGCATCGAGAATAGGCTTCATCGAAATCCGACGAATTTTTACCCCTAGGGAAAATCACCAAAATCGAGAAATCGCAAAAAGTGGTAAAATTTTTTATCCGAGTCCAATAATTTTGAAAAACTCGATTGGAGTAGCTACTGGAAGCTTGCCGGTCACAACGCATCGAGAATCGGCTTCGTCGGAATCCGACGAATTTTTACGGATTTCCCTAGGGGTACCACTAGGGAAAATCACCAAAATCGAGAAATCGCAAAAAGTGGTGAAATTTTGGATCCGAGTACAATAATTCGGTAAAACTCGATTGGAGTAGCTACTGGAAGCTTGCCGGTCACAATGCATCGAGAATCGGCTTCGTCGGAATCCGACGAATTTTTACGGATTTTCCTAGGGGTACCACTAGTGAAAATCACCAAAATCGAGAAATCGCAAAAAGTGGTGAAATTTTATATCCGAGTCCAATAATTCGGGTAAACTCGATTGGAGTAGCTACTCGAAGCTTGCCGGTCACAACGCATCGAGAATCGGCTTCGTCGGAATCCGACGAATTTTTACGGATTTCCCTAGGGGTACCACTAGGGAAAATCACCAAAATCGAGAAATCGCAAAAAGTGGTGAAATTTTAGATCCGAATCCAATAATTCGGGTAAACTCGATTGGAGTAGCTACTGGAAGCTTTCCGGTCACAACGCATCGAGGATCGGCTCCGTCGAAATCCGACGAACTTTTACGGATTTCCCCAGGGGTACCACTAGGGAAAATCACCAAAATCGAGAAATCGCAAAAAGTGGTGAAATTTTGGATCCGTGTCCAATAATTCGGGAAAACTCGATTGGAGTAGCTACTGGAAGCTTGCCGGTCACAACGCATCGAGAATCGGCTTCGTCAAAATCCGACGAATTTTTACCCCTAGGGAAAATCACCAAAATCGAGAAATCGCAAAAAGTGGTAAAATTTTTGATCCGAGTCCAATAATTTTGAAAAACTCGATTGGAGTAGCTACTGGAAGCTTGCCGGTCACAACGCATCGAGAATCGGCTTCGTCGGAATCCGACGAATTTTTACGGATTTCCCTAGGGGTACCACTAGGGAAAATCACCAAAATCGAGAAATCGTAAAAAGTGGTGAAATTTTGGATCCGAGTACAATAATTCGGTAAAACTCGATTGGAGTAGCTACTGGAAGCTTGCCGGTCACAACGCATCGAGAATCGGCTCTGTCTGAATCCGACGAACTTTTACGGATTTCCCTAGGGGTACCCCTAGGGAAAATCACCAAAATCGAGAAATCGCAAAAAGTGGTGAAATTTTGGATCCGAGTCCAATAATTTTGGTAAACTCGATTGGAGTAGCTACTGGAATGCTGCCGGTCACAACGCATCGAGAATCGGCTTCGTCGGAATCCAACGAATTTTTACGGATTTTCCTAGGGGTACCACTAGTGAAAATCACCAAAATCGAGAAATCGCAAAAAGTGGTGAAATTTTAGATCCGAATCCAATAATTCGGGTAAACTCGATTGGAGTAGCTACTGGAAGCTTGCCGGTCACAATGCATCGAGGATCGGCTTCGTCGGAATCCGACGAATTTTTATGGATTTCCCTAGGGATACCACTAGGGAAAATCACCAAAATCGAGAAATCGAAAAAAAGTGGTGAAATTTTGGATCCGAGTCCAATAATTTGGTAAAACTCGATTGGAGTAGCTACTGGGAGCTTGCCGGTCACAACGCATCGAGAATCGGCTTCATCGAAATCCGACGAATTTTTACCCCTAGGGAAAATCACCAAAATCGAGAAATCGCAAAAAGTGGTAAAATTTTTGATCCGAGTCCAATAATTTTGAAAAACTCAATTGGAGTAGCTACTGGAAGCTTGCCGGTCACAACGCATCGAGAATCGGCTTCGTCGGAATCCGATAAATTTTTACGGATTTCCTTAGGGGTACCACTAGGGAAAATCACCAAAATCGAGAAATCGCAAAAAGTGGTGAAATTTTGGAACCGAGTACGATAATTCGGTAAAATTCGATTGGAGTAGCTACTGGAAGCTTGCCGGTCACAACGCATCAAGAATCGGCTTCGTCGGAATCCGACGAATTTTTACGGATTTTCCTAGGGGTACCACTAGTGAAAATCACCAAAATCGAGAAATCGTAAAAAGTGGTGAAATTTTAGATCCGAGTCCAATAATTCGGGTAAACTCGATTGGAGTAGCTACTCGAAGCTTGTCGGTCACAACGCATCGAGAATCGGCTTCGTCGGAATCCGACGAATTTTTACGGATTTCCCTAGGGGTACCACTTGGGAAAATCACCAAAATCGAGAAATCGCAAAAAGTGGTGAAATTTTTGATCCGAGTCTAATAATTTGGGAAAACTCAATCGGAGTAGCTACTGGAAGCTTGCCGGTCACAACGTATCGAGAATCGGCTTCATCGGAAGTCGACGAATATTTACGGATTTCCCTAGGGGTACCACTAGGGAAAATCACCAAAATCGAGAAATCGCAAAATGTGGTGAAATTTTGGATTCGAGTCCAATAATTCGGGAAAACTCGATTGGAGTAGCTACTGGAACCTTGTCGGGTACAACGCATCGAGAATTGGATTCGTCGGAATCCGACAAATTTTTACGGATTTCCCTAGGGGTACCACTAGGGAAAATTACCAAAATCGAGAAATCGCAAAAAGTGGTGAAATTTTGGATCTGAGTCCAATAATTCGGGAAAACTCGATTGGAGTAGCTACTGAAAGCTTGTCGGTCACAACGCATAGAGATTCGGCTTCGTCGAAATCCGACGAATTTTTACGGATTTCCCTAGGGGTACCACTAGGGAAAATCACCAAAATCGAGAAATCGCAAAAAGTGGTGAAATTTGTCATCCGAGTCCAATAATTTGGGAAAACTCGATTGGAGTAGCTACTGGAAGCTTGCCGGTCACAACGTATCGAGAATCGGTTTCGTCGGAAGTCGACGAATATTTACGGATTTCCCTAGGGGTACCACTAGGGAAAATCACCAAAATCGAGAAATCGCAAAAAGTGGTGAAATTTTGGATTCGAGTCCAATAATTCGGGAAAACTCGATCGGAGTAGCTACTGGAAGCTTGCCGGTCACAACGCATCGAGAATCGGCTTCGTCGGAATCCGACGAATTTTTACGGATTTTCCTAGGGGTACCACTAGTGAAAATCACCAAAATCGAGAAATCGCAAAAAGTGGTGAAATTTTAGATCCGAGTCCAATAATTCGGGTAAACTCGATTGGAGTAGCTACTGGAAGCTGGCCGGTCACAACGCATCGAGAATCGACTTCGTCAGAATCCGACGAATTTTTACGGATTTTCCTAGGGGTACCACTAGGGAAAATCACCAAAATCGAGAAATCGCAAAAAGTGGTGAAATTTTGGATCCGAGTCCAATAATTTGGGAAAGCTCGATTGGAGTAGCTACTGGAAGCTTGCCGGTCACAACGCATCGAGAATCGGCTTCGTCAGAATTCGACGAATTTTTACGGATTTCCCTAGGGGTACCACTTGGGAAAATCACCAAAATCGAGAAATCGCAAAAAGTGGTGAAATTTTTGATCCGAGTCTAATAATTTGGGAAAACTCGATCGGAGTAGCTACTGGAAGCTTGCCGGTCACAACGTATCGAGAATCGGCTTCGTCGGAAGTCGACGAATATTTACGGATTTCCTTAGGGGTACCACTAGGGAAAATCACCAAAATTGAGAAATCGCAAAATGTTGTGAAATTTTGGATTCGAGTCCAATAATTCGGGAAAACTCGATTGGAGTAGCTACTGGAAGCTTGTCGGGCACAACGCATCGAGAATCGGATTCGTCGGAATCCGACGAATTTTTACGGATTTCGCTAGGGGTACCACTACGGAAAATCACCAAAATCGAGAAATCGCAAAAAGTGGTGAAATTTTGGATCCGAGTCCAATAATTCGGGAAAACTCGATTGGAGTAGCTACTGTAAGCTTGCCGGTCACAACGCATCGAGAATCGGCTTCGTCAGAATCCGACGAATTTTTACGGATTTCCCTAGGGGTACCACTAGGAAAAATCACCAAAATCGAGAAATCGCAAAAAGTGGTGAAATTTTTGATCCGAATCCAATAATTTGGGAAAACTCAATCAGAGTAGCTACTTGAAGCTTGCCGGTCACAACGTATCGAGAATCGGCTTCGTCGGAAGTCGACGAATATTTACGGATTTCCCTAGGGGTACCACTAGGGAAAATCACCAAAATCGAGAAATCGCAAAAAGTGGTGAAATTTTGGATTCGAGTCCAATAATTCGAGAAAACTCAATTGGAGTAGCTACTGGAAGCTTGCCGGTGACAACGCATCGAGAATCGGATTCGTCAGAATCCGACGAATTTTTATCCCTAGGGAAAATCACAAAAATCGAGAAATCGCAAAAAGTGGTGAAATTTCGGATCCGAGTCCAATAATTCGGGAAAACTCGATTGGAGTAGCTACTGGAAGCTTGCCGGTCATAACGCATCGAGAATCGGCTTCGTCGGAATCCGAAGAATTTTTACGGATTTCCCTAGGGGTACCACTAGGGAAAATCACCAAAATCGAGAAATCGCAAAAAGTGGTGAAATTTTTGATCCGAGTCCAATAATTAGGGAAAACTCGATCGGAGTAGCTACTGGAAGCTTGCCGGTCAAAACGTTTCGAGAATCGGCTTCGTCGAAAGTCGACGAATATTTACGGATTTCCCTAGGGGTACCCCTAGGGAAAATCACCAAAATCGAGAAATCGCAAAAAGTGGTGAAATTTTGGATTCGAGTCCAATAATTCGGGAAAACTCGTTTGGAGTAGCTACTGGAAGCTTGCCGGTCACAACGCATCGAGAATCGGATTCGTCCGAATCCGACGAATTTTTATCCCTAGGGAAAATCACCAAAATCGAGAAATCGCAAAAAGTGGTGAAATTTTGGATCCGAGTCCAATAATTCGGGAAAAATCGATTAGAGTAGCTACTGGAAGCTTGCCGGTCACAACGCATCGAGAATCGGCTTCGTCGGAATCCAACGAATTTTTACGGATTTCCCTAGGGGTACCACTAGTGAAAATCACAAAAATCGAGAAAACGCCAAAAGTGGTGAAATTTTAGATCCGAGTCCAATAATTCGGGTAAACTCGATTGTAGTAGCTACTGGAAGCTTACCGGTCACAACGCATCGAGAATTGGCGAATCCGAAGAATTTTTACGGATTTTCCTAGGGGTAACAATAGGAAAATTACCAAAATCGAGAAATCGCAAAAAGTGGTGAAATTTTTGATCCGAGTCTAATAATTTGGGAAAACTCGATCGGAGTAGCTACTGGAAGCTTGCCGGTCACAACGTATCGAGAATCGGCTTCGTCGGAAGTCGACGAATATTTACGGATTTCCTTAGGGGTACCACTAGGGAAAATCACCAAAATTGAGAAATCGCAAAATGTTGTGAAATTTTGGATTCGAGTCCAATAATTCGGGAAAACTCGATTGGAGTAGCTACTGGAAGCTTGTCGGGCACAACGCATCGAGAATCGGATTCGTCGGAATCCGACGAATTTTTACGGATTTCGCTAGGGGTACCACTACGGAAAATCACCAAAATCGAGAAATCGCAAAAAGTGGTGAAATTTTGGATCCGAGTCCAATAATTCGGGAAAACTCGATTGGAGTAGCTACTGTAAGCTTGCCGGTCACAACGCATCGAGAATCGGCTTCGTCAGAATCCGACGAATTTTTACGGATTTCCCTAGGGGTACCACTAGGAAAAATCACCAAAATCGAGAAATCGCAAAAAGTGGTGAAATTTTTGATCCGAATCCAATAATTTGGGAAAACTCAATCAGAGTAGCTACTTGAAGCTTGCCGGTCACAACGTATCGAGAATCGGCTTCGTCGGAAGTCGACGAATATTTACGGATTTCCCTAGGGGTACCACTAGGGAAAATCACCAAAATCGAGAAATCGCAAAAAGTGGTGAAATTTTGGATTCGAGTCCAATAATTCGAGAAAACTCAATTGGAGTAGCTACTGGAAGCTTGCCGGTGACAACGCATCGAGAATCGGATTCGTCAGAATCCGACGAATTTTTATCCCTAGGGAAAATCACAAAAATCGAGAAATCGCAAAAAGTGGTGAAATTTCGGATCCGAGTCCAATAATTCGGGAAAACTCGATTGGAGTAGCTACTGGAAGCTTGCCGGTCATAACGCATCGAGAATCGGCTTCGTCGGAATCCGAAGAATTTTTACGGATTTCCCTAGGGGTACCACTAGGGAAAATCACCAAAATCGAGAAATCGCAAAAAGTGGTGAAATTTTTGATCCGAGTCCAATAATTAGGGAAAACTCGATCGGAGTAGCTACTGGAAGCTTGCCGGTCAAAACGTTTCGAGAATCGGCTTCGTCGAAAGTCGACGAATATTTACGGATTTCCCTAGGGGTACCCCTAGGGAAAATCACCAAAATCGAGAAATCGCAAAAAGTGGTGAAATTTTGGATTCGAGTCCAATAATTCGGGAAAACTCGTTTGGAGTAGCTACTGGAAGCTTGCCGGTCACAACGCATCGAGAATCGGATTCGTCCGAATCCGACGAATTTTTATCCCTAGGGAAAATCACCAAAATCGAGAAATCGCAAAAAGTGGTGAAATTTTGGATCCGAGTCCAATAATTCGGGAAAAATCGATTAGAGTAGCTACTGGAAGCTTGCCGGTCACAACGCATCGAGAATCGGCTTCGTCGGAATCCAACGAATTTTTACGGATTTCCCTAGGGGTACCACTAGTGAAAATCACAAAAATCGAGAAAACGCCAAAAGTGGTGAAATTTTAGATCCGAGTCCAATAATTCGGGTAAACTCGATTGTAGTAGCTACTGGAAGCTTACCGGTCACAACGCATCGAGAATTGGCGAATCCGAAGAATTTTTACGGATTTTCCTAGGGGTAACAATAGGAAAATTACCAAAATCGAGAAATCGCAAAAAGTGGTGAAATTTTAGATCCGAGTCCAATAATTCGGGTAAACTCGATTGGAGTAGCTACTGGAAGCTGGCCGGTCACAATGCATCGAGAATCGGCTTCGTCAGAATCCGACGAATTTTTACGGATTTCCCTAGGGGTACGACTAGGGAAAATCACAAAAATCGAGAAATCGCAAAAAGTGGTGAAATTTTGGATCCGAGTCCAATAATTCGGGAAAACTCGTTTAGAGTAGCTACTGGAAGCTTGCCGGTCACAACGCATCGAGAATTGGCTTCGTCGGAATCCGACGAATTTTTATGGATTTCCCTAGGGGTACCACTAGGGAAAATCACTAAAATCGCGAAATCGCAAAAAGTGGTAAAATTTTGAATCCAAGTCCAATAATTCGGGTAAACTCGATTGGAGTAGCTACTGGAAGCTTGTCGGTCACAATGCATCGAGAATCGGTTTCGTCGGAATCCGACGAATTTTTACGGATTTCCCTAGGGGTACGACTAGGGAAAATCACAAAAATCGAGAAATCGCAAAAAGTTGTGAAATTTTGGATCCGAATCTAATAATTTGGGAAAACTCGATTAGAGTAGCTACTCGAAGCTTGCCGGTCACAACGCATCGAGAATCGGTTTCGTCGGAATCCGACGATTTTTTACGGATTTCCCTAGGGGTACCACTAGTGAAAATCATCAAAACCGAGAAATCGCAAAAAGTGGTGAAATTTTAGATCCGAATCCAATAATTCGGTAAACTCGATTGGAGTAGCTACTGGAAGCTTGCCGGTCACAATGCATCGAGGATCGGCTTCGTCGGAATCCGACGAATTTTTATGGATTTTCCTAGGGATACCACTAGGGAAAATCACCAAAATCGAGAAATCGCAAAAAGTGGTGAAATTTTGGATCCGAGTCCAATAATTCGGGTAAACTCGATTGGAGTAGCTATTGGAAGCTTGCCGGTCATAACGTATCGAGAATCGGATTCGTCAGAATCCGACGAATTTTTATCGAATTTCCCTAGGGGTACCACTAGGGAAAATTACCAAAATCGAGAAATCGCAAAAAGTGGTGAAATTTTGGATCCGAGTCCAATAATTCGGGAAATTTCGATTGGAGTAGCTACTCGAAGCTTGCCGGTCACAACGCATCGAGAATCGGCTTCGTCGGAATCCGACGAATTTTTACGGATTTTCCTAGGGGTACCACTAGTGAAAATTACCAAAATCGAGAAATCACAAAAAGTGGTGAAATTTTAGATCCGAATCCAATAATTCGGGTAAACTCGATTGGAGTAGCGACTGGAAGCTTGCCGGTCACAACGCATCGAGAATCGGCTTCGTCGGAATCCGACGAATTTTTACCCCTAGAAAAAATCACCAAATCGAGAAATCACAAAAAGTGGTGAAATTTCGGATCCGAGTCCAATAATTCGGGAAAACTCGTTTAGAATAGCTACTGGAAGCTTGCCGGTCACAATGCATCGAGAATCGGCTCCGTCGGAATCCGACGAACTTTTACGGATTTTCCTAGGGGTACCACTAGGGAAAATCACCAAAATCGAAAAATCGCAAAAAGTGGTGAAATTTTTGATCCGAGTCCAATAATTCGGGTAACCTCGATTGGAGTAGCTACTGGAAGCTTACCGGTCACAACGCATCGATAATCGGCTTCATCGAAATCCGACGAATTTTTACCCCTAGGGAAAATCACCAAAATCGAGAAATCGCAAAAAGTGGTGAAATTTTGGATCCGAGTCCAATAATTTGGGAAAACTCGATTGGAGTAGCTACTGGAAGCTTACCGGTCACAACGCATCGAGAATCGACTTCGTCGGAATCCGACGAATTTTTACGGCTTTCCCTAGGGGTACCACTAGGGAAAATCACCAAAATCGAAAAATCGCAAAAAATGGTGAAATTTTGGATCCGAGTCCAATAATTCGGGAAAACTCAACTGGAGTAGCTATTGGAAGCTTGCCGGTCAATATACATCGAGAATCGGTTTCGTCGGAATCCGACGAATTTTTACCCCTAGGGAAAATCACCAAAATCGAGAAATAGCAAAAAGTGGTGAAATTTTGGATCCGAGTCCAATAATTCGGGAAAACTCGATTGGAGTAGCTACTGGAAGCTTGTCGGTCACAACGCATCGAGAATCGGTTTCGTCGGAATCCGACGAATTTTTACGGATTTTCCCAGGGGTACCACTAGGAAAAATCACAAAAATCGAGAAATCGCAAAAAGTGGTGAAATTTTTGATCCGAGTCCAATAATTCGGGAAAACTTGATAGGAGTAGCTACTGGAAGAATGCCGGTCACAACTCATCGAGAATCGGTTTCGTCGGAATCCGACGAATTTTTACGGATTTTCATAGGGGTACCACTAGTGAAAATCACCAAAATCGAGAAATCGCAAAAAGTGGTGAAATTTTAGATCCGAATCCAATAATTCGGGTAAACTCGATTGGAGTAGCTACTGGAAGCTTTCCGGTCACAACGCATCGAGGATCGGCTTCGTCGGAATCCGACGAATTTTTATGGATTTCCCTAGGGATACCACTAGGGAAAATCACCAAAATCGAGAAATCGCAAAAAGTGGTGAAATTTTGGATCCGAGTCCAATAATTCAGGAAAACTCGATTGGAGTAGCTACTGGAAGCTTGCCGGTCACAACGCATTGAGAATCGGCTTCATCGAAATCCGACGAATTTTTACCCTAGGGAAAATCACCAAAATCGAGAAATCGCAAAAAGTGGTGAAATTTTGGATCCGAGTTCAATAATTCGGGAAAACTCGTTTGGAATAGCTACTAGAAGCTTGCCGGTCACAACGCATCGAGAATCGGCTCCGTCGGAATCCGATGAACTTTTACGGATTTCCCTAGGGGTACCACTAGTGAAAATAACCAAAATCGAGAAATCGCAAAAAGTGGTGAAATTTTGGATCCGAGTCCAATAATTTTGGTAAACTCGATTGGAGTAGCTACTAGAAGCTTGCTGGTCACAACGCATCGAGAATCGGCTTCGTCGGAATCCGACGAATTTTTACGGATTTCCCTAGGGGTACCACTAGGGAAAATCACCAAAATCGAGAAATCGCAAAAAGTTGTGAAATTTTGGATCCGAATCTAATAATTTGGGAAAACTCGATTAGAGTAGCTACTCGAAGCTTGCCGGTCACAACGCATCGAGAATCGGTTTCGTCGGAATCCGACGATTTTTTACGGATTTCCCTAGGGGTACCACTAGTGAAAATCATCAAAATCGAGAAATCGCAAAAAGTGGTGAAATTTTAGATCCGAATCCAATAATTCGGTAAACTCGATTGGAGTAGCTACTGGAAGCTTGCCGGTCACAATGCATCGAGGATCGGCTTCGTCGGAATCCGACGAATTTTTATGGATTTTCCTAGGGATACCACTAGGGAAAATCACCAAAATCGAGAAATCGCAAAAAGTGTTGAAATTTTGGATTCGAGTCCAATAATTCGGGAAAACTTGATTGGAGTAGCTACTGGAAGCTTGCCGGTCACAACGCATCGAGAATCGGCTTCATCGAAATCCGACGAATTTTTACCCCTAGGGAAAATCACCAAAATCGAGAAATCGCAAAAAGTGATAAAATTTTTGATCCGAGTCCAATAATTTTGAAAAACTCGATTGGAGTAGCTACTGGAAGCTTGCCGGTCACATCGCATCGAGAATCGGCTTCGTCGGAATCTGACGAATTTTTACGGATTTTCCTAGGGGTACCACTAGGGAAAATCACCAAAATCGAGAAATCGCAAAAAGTGGTGAAATTTTGGATCCGAGTACAATAATTCGGTAAAACTCGATTGGAGTAGCTACTGGAAGCTTGCCGGTCACAACGCATCGAGAATCGGCTTCGTCGGAATCCGACGAATTTTTACGGATTTTCCTAGGGGTACCACTAGTGAAAATCACCAAAATCGAGAAATCGCAAAAAGTGGTGAAATTTTAGATCCGAATCCAATAATTCGGGTAAAATCGATTGGAGTAGCTACTGGAAGCTTTCCGGTCACAATGCATCGAGGATCGGCTTCGTCGGAATCCGACGAATATTTACGGATTTCCCTAGGGGTACCACTAGGGAAAATCACCAAAATCGAGAAATCGCAAAATGTGGTGAAATTTTGGATTCGAGTCCAATAATTCGGGAAAACTCGATTGGAGTAGCTACTGGAAGCTTGCCGGTCACAACGCATCGAGAATCGGCTTCATCACAATCCGACGAATTTTTACCCCTAGGAAAAATCACCAAAATCGAGAAATCGCAAAAAGTGGTAAAATTTTTGATCCGAGTCCAATAATTTTGAAAAACTCGATTGGAGTAGCTACTGGAAGCTTGCCGGTCACAACGCATCGAGAATCAGCTTCGTCGGAATCCGACGAATTTTTACGGATTTCCCTAGGGGTACCACTAGGGAAAATCACCAAAATCGAGAAATCGCAAAAAATGGTGAAATTTTGGAACCGAGTACGATAATTCGGTAAAATTCGATTGGAGTAGCTACTGAAAGCTTGCCGGTCACAACGCATCAAGAATCGGCTTCGTCGGAATCCAATGAATTTTTACGGATTTTCCTAGGGGTACCACTAGTGAAAATCACCAAAATCGAGAAATCGCAAAAAGTGGTGAAATTTTAGATCCGAGTCCAATAATTCGGGTAAACTCGATTGGAGTAGCTACTCGAAACTTGCCGGTCACAACGCATCGAGAATCGGCTTCATCGGAATCCGACGAATTTTTACGGATTTCCCAAGGGGTACCACTAGGGAAAATCACCAAAATCGAGAAATCGCAAAAAGTGGTGAAATTTTTGATCCGAGTCTAATAATTTGGGAAAACTCCATCGGAGTAGCTACTGGAAGCTTGCCGGTCACAACGTATCGAGAATCGGCTTCATCGGAAGTCGACGAATATTTACGGATTTCCCTAGGGGTACCACTAGGGAAAATCACCAAAATCGAGAAATCGCAAAATGTGGTGAAATTTTGGATTCGAGTCCAATAATTCGGGAAAACTCGATTGGAGTAGCTACTGGAACCTTGTCGGGTACAACGCATCGAGAATTGGATTCGTCGGAATCCGACAAATTTTTACGGATTTCCCTAGGGGTACCACTAGGGAAAATCACCAAAATCGAGAAATCGCAAAAAGTTGTGAAATTTTGGATCTGAGTCCAATAATTCGGGAAAACTCGATTGGAGTAGCTACTGGAAGCTTGTCGGTCAAAACGCATAGAGATTCGGCTTCGTCGGAATCCGACGAATTTTTACGGATTTCCCTAGGGGTACCACTAGGGAAAATCACCAAAATCGAGAAATCGCAAAAAGTGGTGAAATTGTTCATCCGAGTCCAATAATTTGGGAAAACTCGATCGGAGTAGCTACTGGAAGCTTGCCGGTCACAACGTATCGAGAATCGGTTTCGTCGGAAGTCGACGAATATTTACGGATTTCCCTAGGGGTACCACTAGGGAAAATCACCAAAATCGAGAAATCGCAAAAAGTGGTGAAATTTTGGATTCAAGTCCAATAATTCGGGAAAACTCGATCGGAGTAGCTACTGGAAGCTTGCCGGTCACAACGCATCGAGAATCGGATTCGTCAGAATCTGACGAATTTTTATCCCTAGGGAAAATCACCAAAATCGAAAAACCGCAAAAAGTGGTGAAATTTTGGATCCGAGTCCAATAATTCGGGAAAACTCGATTGGAGTAGCTACTGGAAGCTTGCCGGTCACAACTCATCGAGAATCGGCTTCGTCGGAATCCGAAGAATTTTTACGGATTTCCCTAGGGGTACCACTAAGGAAAATCACCAAAATCGAGAAATCGCAAAAAGTGGTGAAATTTTTTATCCGAGTCCAATAATTTGGGAAAACTCGATCAGAGTAGCTCTTGGAAGCTTGCTGGTCAAAATGTATCGAGAATCGGCTTCGTCGGAAGTCGACGAATATTTACGGATTTCCCTAGGGGTACCCCTACAGAAAATCACCAAAATCGAGAAATCGCAAAAAGTGGTGAAATTTTGGAGTCGAGTCCAATAATTCGGGAAAACTCGTTTGGAGTAGCTACTGGAAGCTTGCCGGTCACAACGCATCGAGAATCGGATTCGTCAGAATCCGACGAATTTTTATCCCTAGGGAAAATCACCAAAATCGAGAAATCGCAAAAAGTGGTGAAATTTTGGATCCGAGTCCAATAATTCGGGAAAAATCGATTAGAGTAGCTACTGGAAGCTTGCCGGTCACAACGCATCGAGAATCGGCTTCGTCGGAATCCAACGAATTTTTACGGATTTCCCTAGGGGTACCAATAGTGAAAATCACAAAAATCGAGAAAACGCCAAAAGTGGTGAAATTTTAGATCCGAGTCCAATAATTCGGGTAAACTCGATTGTAGTAGCTACTGGAAGCTTACCGGTCACAACGCATCGAGAATTGGCGAATCCGACGAATTTTTACGGATTTTCCTAGGGGTAACAATAGAAAAATTACCAAAATCGAGAAATCGCAAAAAGTGGTGAAATTTTAGATCCGAGTCCAATAATTCGGGTAAACTCGATTGGAGTAGCTACTGGAATCTTGCCGGTCACAACGCATCGAGAATCGGCTTCGTCAGAATCCGACGAATTTTTACGGATTTCCCTAGGGGTACGACTAGGGAAAATCACAAAAATCGAGAAATCGCAAAAAGTGTTGAAATTTTGGATTCGAGTCCAATAATTCGGGAAAACTCGATTGGAGTAGCTACTGGAAGCTTGCCGGTCACAACGCATCGAGAATCGGCTTCATCGAAATCCGACGAATTTTTACCCCTAGGGAAAATCACCAAAATCGAGAAATCGCAAAAAGTGGTAAAATTTTTGATCCGAGTCCAATAATTTTAAAAAACTCGATTGGAGTAGCTACTGGAAGCTTGCCGGTCACAACGCATCGAGAATCGGCTTCGTCGGAATCTGACGAATTTTTACGGATTTCCCTAGGGGTACCACTAGGGAAAATCACCAAAATCGCGAAATCGCAAAAAGTGGTGAAATTTTGAATCCAAGTCCAATAATTCGGATAAACTCGATTGGAGTAGCTACTGGAAGCTTGCCGGTCACAATGCATCGAGAATCGGTTTCGTCGGAATCCGACGAATTTTTACGGATTTCCCTAGGGGTACCACTAGGGAAAATCACCAAAATCGAGAAAGCGCAGAAAGTGGTGAAATTTTGGATCCGAGTCCAATAATTCGGGAAAAATCGATTGGAGTAGCTACTGGAAGCTTGCCGGTCACAACACATCGAGAATCGGCTTCGTCGGAATCCGACGAATTTTTACCCCTAGGGAAAATCACCAAAATCGAGAAATCGCAAAAAGTGGTGAAATTTTGGATCCGAGTCCAATAATTCGGAGAAACTCGATTGGAGTAGCTACTGGAAGCTTGCCGGTCACAACGCATCGAGAATCGGCTACGTCGGAATCTGACGAATTTTTACGGATTTCCCTAGGGGTACCACTAGGGAAAATCACCAAACTTGAGAAATCGCAAAAAGTGGTGAAATTTTTGATCCGAGTCCAATAATTTGGGAAAACTCGATCGGAGTAACTACTGGAAGCTTGCCGGTCAAAACGTATCGAGAATCGGCTTCGTCGGAAGTCGACGAATATTTACGGATTTCCCTAGGGGTACCACTAGGGAAAATCACCAAAATCGAGAAATCGCAAAAAGTGGTGAAATTTTGGATCCGAGTCCAATAATTCGGGTAAACTCGATTGGAGTAGCTACTGGAAGCTTGCCGGTCACAACGCATCGAGAATCGGATTCGTCAGAATCCGACGAATTTTTATCGAATTTCCCTAGGGGTACCACTAGGGAAAATTACCAAAATCGAGAAATCGCAAAAAGTGGTGAAATTTTGGATCCGAGTCCAATAATTCGGGAAAATTCGATTGGAGTAGCTACTCGAAGCTTGCCGGTCACAACGCATCGAGAATCGGCTTCGTCGGAATCCGACGAATTTTTACGGATTTTCCTAGGGATACCACTAGTGAAAATTACCAAAATCGAGAAATCACAAAAAGTGGTGAAATTTTAGATCCGAATCCAATAATTCGGGTAAACTCGATTGGAGTAGCGACTGGAAGCTTGCCGGTCACAACGCATAGAGAATCGGCTTCGTCGGAATCCGACGAATTTTTACCCCTAGAGAAAATCACCAAATCGAGAAATCGCAAAAAGTGGTGAAATTTCGGATCCGAGTCCAATAATTCGGGAAAACTTGTTTAGAATAGCTACTGGAAGCTTGACGGTCACAATGCATCGAGAATCGGCTCCGTCGGAATCCGACGAACTTTTACGGATTTTCCTAGGGGTACCACTCGGGAAAATCACCAAAATCGAAAAATCGCAAAAAGTGGTGAAATTTTTGATCCGAGTCCAATAATTCGGGTAACCTCGATTGGAGTAGCTACTGGAAGCTTACCGGTCACAACGCATTGATAATCGGCTTCATCGAAATCCGACGAATTTTTACCCCTAGGGAAAATCACCAAAATCGAGAAATCGCAAAAAGTGGTAAAATTTTGGATCCGAGTCCAATAATTCGGGAAAACTCGATTGGAATAGCTACTGGAAGCTTGCCGGTCACAACGCATCGAGAATAGGCTCCGTCGGAATCCGACGAACTTTTACGGATTTTCCTAGGGGTACCACAAGGGAAAATCACCAAAATCGAGAAATCGCAAAAAGTGGTGAAATTTTTTATCCGAGTCCAATAATTCGGGTAAACTCGATTGGAGTAGCTACTGGAAGCTTGCCGGTCACAACGCATCGAGAATCGGCTTCGTCGGAATCCGATGTATTTTTACGGATTTCCCTAGGGGTACCATAAGGGAAAATCACCAAAATCGAGAAATCGCAAAAAGTGGTGAAATTTTGGATCCGAGTCCAATAATTCAGGAAAACTCGATTGGAGTAGCTACTGGAAGCTTGCCGGTCACAACGCATCGAGAATCGGCTTCGTCGAAATCCGACGAATTTTTATGGATTTCCCTAGGGATACCACTAGGGAAAATCACCAAAATCGAGAAATCGCAAAAAGTGGTAAAATTTTTGATCCGAGTCCAATAATTCGGGAAAACTCGATTGGAGTAGCTACTGGAAGTTTGCCGGTCACAACGTATCGAGAATCGGCTTCATCAAAATCCGACGAATTTTTACCCCTAGGGAAAATCACCAAAATCGAGAAATCGCAAAAAGTGGTAAAATTTTGGATCCGAGTCCAATAATTTTGGAAAACTCGATTGGAGTAGCTACTGGAAGCTTGTCGGTCACAACGCATCGAGAATCGGCTTCGTCGGAATCCGACGAATTTTTACGGATTTTCCAAGGGGTACCACTAAGGGAAAATCACCAAAATCGAGAAATCGTAAAAAGTGGTGAAATGTTGGATCCGAGCCCAATAATTCGGGAAAACTCGATTGGAGTTGCTACTGGAAGCTTGCCGGTCACAACGCATCGAGAATCGGCTTCGTCAGAATCCGACGAATTTTTACGGATTTCCCTAGGGGTACCACTAGTGAAAATCACCAAAATCGAGAAATCGCAAAAAGTGGTGAAATTTTGGATCCGAGTCCAATAATTCGGGAAAACTCGATTGGAGTAGCTACTGGAATCTTGCCGGTCACAACGCATCAAGAATCGGCTTCGTCAGAATTCGACGAATTTTTACGGATTTCCCTAGGGGTACCACTAGGGAAAATCACAAAAATCGAGAAATCGCAAAAAGTGGTGAAATTTTGGATCCGAGTCCAATAATTCGGGAAAACTCGATTGGAGTAGCTACTGGAAGCTTGCCGGTCACAACGCATCGAGAATCGGCTTCGTCGGAATCCGACGAATTTTTACGGATTTTTCTAGGGGTACCACTAGTGAAAATCACCAAAATCGAGAAATCACAAAAAGTGGTGAAATTTTAGATCCGAGTCCAATAATTCGGGTAAACTCGATTGGAGTAGCTACTGGAAACTGGCCGGTCACAACGCATCGAGAATCGGCTTCGTCAGAATCCGACGAATTTTTACGGATTTCCCTAGGGGTACGACTAGGGAAAATCACCAAAATCGAGAAATCGCAAAAAGTGGTGAAATTTTGGATCCGAGTCCAATAATTCGGGAAAACTCGATTGGAGTAGCTACTGGAAGCTTGCCAGTCACAACGCATCGAGAATCGGCTTCGTCGGAATCCGACGAATTTTTACGGATTTTCCTAGGGGTACCACTAGGGAAAATCACCAAAATCGAGAAATCGCAAAAAGTGGTGAAATTTTGGATCCGAGTCCAATAATTTGGGAAAACTCGATTGGAGTAGCTACTGGAAGCTTACCGGTCACAACGCATCGAGAATCGATTTCGTCGGAATCCGACGAATTTTTACGGCTTTCCCTAGGGGTACCACTAGGGAAAATCACCAAAATCGAGAAATCGCAAAAAATGGTGAAATTTTGGATCCGAGTCCAATAATTCGGGAAAACTCAACTGGAGTAGCTATTGGAAGCTTGCCGGTCAATATACATCGAGAATCGGCTTCGTCGGAATCCGACGAATTTTTACCCCTAGGGACAATCACCAAAATCGAGAAATCGCAAAAAGTGGTAAAATTTTGGATCCGAGTCCAATAATTCGGGAAAACTCGATTGGAGTAGCTACTGGAAGCTTGTCGGTCACAACGCATCGAGAATCGGTTTCGTCGGAATCCGACGAATTTTTACGGATTTTCCCAGGGGTACCACTAGGAAAAATCACAAAAATCGAGAAATCGCAAAAAGTGCTGAAATTTTTGATCCGAGTCCAATAATTCGGGAAAACTCGATAGGAGTAGCTACTGGAAGAATGCCGGTCACAACGCATCGAGAATCGGTTTCGTCGGAATCCGACGAATTTTTACGGATTTTCCTAGGGGTACCACTAGTGAAAATCACCAAAATCGAGAAATCGCAAAAAGTGGTGAAATTTTAGATCCGAGTCCAATAATTCGGGTAAACTCGATTGGAGTAGCTACTGGAAGCTGGCCGGTCACAACGCATCGAGAATCGGCTTCGTCAGAATTCGACGAATTTTTACGGATTTCCCTAGGGGTACGACTAGGGAAAATCACCAAAATCGAGAAATCGCAAAAAGTGGTGAAATTTTGGATCTGAGTCCAATAATTCGGGAAAACTCGATTGGAGTAGCTACTGGAAGCTTGCCAGTCACAACTCATCGAGAATCAGCTTCGTCGGAATCCGACGAATTTTTACGGATTTCCCTAGGGGTACCACTAGGGAAAATCACCAAAATCGAGAAATCGCAAAAAGTGGTGAAATTTTGGATCCGAGTCCAATAATTTGGGAAAACTCGATTGGAGTAGCTACTGGAAGCTTACCGGTCACAACGCATCGAGAATCGACTTCGTCGGAATCCGACGAATTTTTACGGCTTTCCCTAGGGGTACCACTAGGGAAAATCACCAAAATCGAGAAATCGCAAAAAATGGTGAAATTTTGGATCCGAGTCCAATAATTCGGGAAAACTCAACTGGAGTAACTATTGGAAGCTTGCCGGTCAATATACATCGAGAATCGGCTTCGTCGGAATCCGACGAATTTTTACCCCTAGGGAAAATCACCAAAATCGAGAAATCGCAAAAAGTGGTGAAATTTTGGATCCGAGTCCAATAATTCGGGAAAACTAGATTGGAGTAGCTACTGGAAGCTTGTCGGTCACAACGCATCGAGAATCGGTTTCGTCGGAATCCGACGAATTTTTACGGATTTTCCCAGGGGTACCACTAGGAAAAATCACAAAAATCGAGAAATCGCAAAAAGTGGTGAAATTTTTTATCCGAGTCCAATAATTCGGGAAAACTCGATAGGAGTAGCTACTGGAAGAATGCCGGTCACAACGCATCGAGAATCGGTTTCGTCGGAATCCGACGAATTTTTTCGGATTTTCCTATGGGTACCACTAGTGAAAATCACCAAAATCGAGAAATCGCAAAAAGTGGTGAAATTTTAGATCCGAGTCCAATAATTCGGGTAAACTCGATTGGAGTAGCTACTAGAAGCTTGCCGGCCACAACGCATCGAGAATCGGCTTCGTCGGAATCCGACGAATTTTTACGGATTTTCCTAGGGGTACCACTAGGGAAAATCACCAAAATCGAGAAATCGCAAAAAGTGGTGAAATTTTGGATCCGAGTCCAATAATTCGGGAAAACTCGATTGGAGTAGCTACTGGAAGCTTGTCGGGCACAACGCATCGAGAATCGGCTTCGTCGGAATCCAACGAATTTTACGAATTTCCCTAGGGGTACCACTAGGAAAAATTACCAAAATCGAGAAATCGCAAAAAGTGGTGAAATTTTGGATCCGAGTCCAATAATTTGGGAAAACTCGATTGGAGTAGCTACTGGAAGCTTACCGGTCACAACGCATCGAGAATCGACTTCGTCGGAATTCGACGAATTTTTACGGCATTCCCTAGGGGTACCACTAGGGAAAATCACCAAAATCGAGAAATCGCAAAAAATGGTGAAATTTTGGATCCAAGTCCAATAATTCGGGAAAACTCAACTGGAGTGGCTATTGGAAGCTTGCCGGTCAATATACATCGAGAATCGGCTTCGTCGGAATCCGACGAATTTTTACCCCTAGAGAAAATAACCAAAATCGAGAAATCGCAAAAAGTGGTTAAATTTTAGATCCGAGTCCTATAATTCGGAAAAATCGATTGGAGTAGCTACTGGAAGCTTGCCGGTCACAACGCATCGAGAATCGGTTTTGTCGGAATCCGACGAATTTTTACGGATTTCCCTAGGTGCACCAATAGGAAAATCACAAAAATCGAGAAATCGCAAAAAGTGGTGAAATTTTTATCCGAGTCCAATAATTCGGCAAAACTCGATTGGAGTAGCTGATGGAATATGTCATGGTATGTGTATGATGATCACGCAGCGGAAAACAAAAAAAAAAAATTTGATCATACATGCCAAACTATTCCATGACAAGAATCGGAAACATGCAATTTTAGGGTTTTAATAACTTACAACTTTAGATGCCTTTCAAATTGAATTTGATGATGACCAGCAACTTAGATGATCTTGTCCACCTTAGATGTTCACCACCAATGCCAAGGAACAGCCTTTTTCGCCACTCCTCTCTATTCTCACACACACACTTGCAAAGACGGCTCAAAACCGAAAGTGCTAGCTTACTAAATATGTATTGTGTAATGGAATTAGTTTGAAGCCACAAGACTTGATCTTGTCCTTCTACTATGTGTAAAGAATGCTCAAAGTCACAAGCAAGCAAGGAAGAATCCTTCTCCTTGTGTATTTCGGCCAAGAAGAAAAATGAGAGAGAGAGAGAAGTTTCACGCCTCCTTTTTTTTTTTCTTCCTCTAGGGTTTTATTCTTATCTAATATATACCCCCTCCTTATGGCAAGTCTTTAATCCGAATTTGACTACCTTAAGATAGTTAATTCAACCTTAAAAACTTCCTAAAGATCAGTAGTAAATATTAGCTCAATCCCTTTTGAATTTAAAATTCAAATTGATTTGAAATAAAACCTTAAGATGTATTAATCAAACTAATCACTTACCATTTAACATGTGCTGAAATTCCCATGGTATATATCCTTGGAATTTCGGCTAGGTCATCCCATTATTAAGTGATTTAGTTTGACTTAAATATCTTAGGATTTAATACTCAATTAAATTAATTAATACAACATAATTAATTAATTGAAATTAAACCTATGTGGGCCGAATTTCCTCTCTCATGGACCAAGGTCCATTAGCAATTAAATACCCATTACATATACATTAATTTGACTTAAATTAAAAGCCCAAATTAATGCCCAATACTTTATTCAAGTATTTTAAGCCCAATGCTTTGTGTGCGATCCTATAGGTCCATTTAATATTGGCAATGAATTAAGAATTAATTCAAAGGCTATATATATTCTCTAGCAAGATATTATAGCATTCCAAATTAAATGAAAATGCAATTGGCATTTAGTGACCTAATGCAATTTTGTATATTCCCTTACCCATAAATATCAGAATTAACATAAGGCATGGAACAAGTCATCCTCATGTGTAAGTTAATTCCTTTCTTGATATTCCAGTGACACTGAACTCTCAGATAAATAATGATTGCACATTATTACATCTCGGTATGGCCATACACTTCTCAGTTCACTGATCAAGTGGCCGATGATATTTTTCTCTCTTATAGAGAGGGGTAATCCCTTCACTTCTCTCATGCTCTCTAACATGAATCAATGCATACCCAAGCATACCATACTTGTCACTCAGTTACGAGCACGTTAGGTGTATGTCAAAGTACACAGTAATTCATAAAGAGTTTCATAGAGATTTTAGGTCTAAGAACTCTGATACAAAACTTGCATATGAGGAACACTTATGACTTGTACCATGTAGTGTTCTCATGTGTGGATCGTATCCAAATACCATGTTATAAACATGTATCTATGATCTCTGATTGACACATTTGTCCTTATGATCCGTAAGACAGAACTCAACTAATCAGAGAGAGCATACTAGTCTTAATTCATTTGTTATTCCCATAACAATGACTGACTAGGGATATTTAGAATGAAGTCTTATTTGTTTCAAGGTCTTACAACCATGTGCCTCACACATGATAACTTAAACTGAAACGACATTCTTGGATAGTTCTATCAATTGACATGCACAGGAATACAATGGATAAAACAAAATGCCTCATTTATTAACTAAAGTGTTTTATTACAATGTATTGGGGCTAGGGCTTACACTAACAATCTCCCACTAGCACTAGTCCCAATTGGGCATAGCCCTTAGACCGAATGCTCTCAAATGAGCTTCGTGCAGATTTGGACGCAACTGTTTCGTCAAAGGATCTGCTACATTGTCTTCACTTGCTATCTTGCTGACCTTGACGTCCCCACGATCAATGATTTCTCTGATCAGGTGGTACCTCCTGAGTATGTGTTTGGATTTCTGGTGTGACCGGGGCTCTTTGGCCTGTGCAATGGCCCCGTTGTTGTCACAAAAAATTTCTAATGGATCTAGGATGCTTGGGACCACTCCTAATCCAGAAATGAAATTTCTAATCCAAACAGCCTCTTTTGCAGCCTCACTTGCTGCAATATACTCAAATTCTGTAGTTGAGTCGGCAACGGTCTCTTGCTTTGAGCTTCTCCAGCTGACAGCAGCACCGTTTAAAACAAAAACGAATCCAGATTGCGATCTTGAGTCCTAAGTGCTGGTTTGAAAAGCAGCATCGGCATAGCCTTGTATGACGAGCTCTTCCTGACCACCATACACCAAGAAGTGATCCTTAGTCCTTCGTAGGTACTTTAGAATCCCTTTTACAGCAGACCAGTGCTTTTCACCAGGGTCTTGCTGAAACCTACTGGTTATACTCAGTGCATGAGCAACATCCAACCTAGTACATAACATAGCGTACATGATAGATCCAATAGAAGATGCATATGGGATTCTACTCATGTTGTCCCTTTCCTCTTTGGTTTTAGGGCACTGTTCTTTAGTTAAAGGAACTCCCAAAGCCAAAGGTATGTACCCTTTCTTTGAGTCTCCCATACTAAAACGCTTTAGTACCTTGTCTATGTACTTTTCTTGACTTAGTCCCAATAGCCGATTCGATCTATCTCTGTAGATCCGAATGCCAAGTATTGTCTCAGCTTCACCTAAGTCTTTCATTGAGAAACATTTCCCCAACCATTGCTTAACCTTTTGCAATGTTGGAATGTCATTCCCAATGAGAAGGATGTCGTCCACATACAGGACCAGAAACACTACTATGCTCCCACTAACCTTCTTGTATACACAAGGCTCATCTTCGTTCTTGACGAAGTCAAATTCTTTGACTGCCTCATCAAAACGAAGATTCCAACTTCGGGATGCTTGCTTTAATCCATAAATGGATTTCTGAAGCTTGCAAACCTTCTTAGGATTCTTGGGATTGACAAAACCTTCAGGTTGTGTCATATACACATCCTCAAGTAAATTTCCATTAAGGAAAGCAGTTTTGACATCCATTTGCCATATCTCATAATCATGATATGCAGCTATGGCAAGCAAGATCCTAATGGATTTGAGCATGACTACAGGCGAAAAGGTTTCATCATAGTCTACACCATGTGTTTGTCGAAAACCTTTCGCTACTAGTCTACCTTTGTAGGTCTTATCAGCTTTGAGTTTAAATAGCCACTTGCATTCAATTACTTTAGCACCTTCTGGTGGATCAACCAAGGTCCAAACCTGGTTATCGTACATTGATTGCATCTCGGATTTCATGGCTTCAAGCCAATTTTTCGAGTCTGGGCTTTCAATAGCTTCTCGGTAGGTAGTAGGATCCTCACGATCTACTAACTCAATAGTGTCACTGTCGGTGATTAGAAAACCATATCTCTCAATCCCCTGACGTACCCTACCGGACCTTCTAGGTACTTGTGCAATGGGTTCTTGTTCCACAATTGGTTGTGAACTTGATCCCATTTCCAACTCATCCTGTATAGGAGTTTGTGGCATTTGAATTTCTCCAAGTTCTACTTTACTCCCACTGTCTTTCTTGAGAAGGAACTCCTTTTCCAAGAAAACAGCCTTACGAGCAACAAATACTTTGTTCTCGATTTGTGAGTAAAAGTAGTATCCCTTTGTTTCTTTGGGATAACCCACAAATAAGCAGACAGTGGATTTGGACTCTAGTTTGTCAGATGTTAATTTCTTAACATGTGCTTCACAGCCCCAAATCCTGAGAAATGACATATTGGGTTCTTTCCCAGTCCATACCTTGTATGGTGTCTTTTCAACTGCTTTAGTTGGAATACGGTTTAGTAGAAACGCAGCAGTTTCTAATGCATAGCCCCAAAAAGAGACAGGAAGATTTGCTTGACTCATCATAGATCGAACCATGTCCAATAGAGTTCGATTTCTCCTTTCGGACACACCATTCCATTGTGGTGTTCCAGGAGGAGTGAGCTGTGAAATAATACCACACTCCTTTAGATGACAGTCAAACTCTTGGCTTAAATATTCGCCACCTCGATCTGACCGAATGGCTTTTATACTTTTGCCAAGTTGGTTTTCTACTTCGTTTTAAACACTTTGAATTTCTCAAAAGTTTCAGATTTATGCTTCATTAGATAGACATAGCCATATCTACTGAAGTCATCTGTGAATGTCACGAAGTAGCTAAAACCACCTCTGGCTTGTGTACTTAATGGTCCACATACATCGGTATGTATTAGCTCCAATAAGCCATTAGTCCTCTCACCTTTCTTGTTAAAAGGACTCTTTGTCAATTTTCCATGCAAACATGGCTCGCATGTATCATAAGATTCTAAGTCAAATGACCCAAGCACTCCAGTTTTGTGGAGTCTTGAAATGCGTTTTTCGTTTGCATGTCCTAAACGACAATGCCAGAAGTAAGTAGGGTTTAACTCATTTGATTTAACCCTTTTTGTATTAATGTTGTATATGGACTCTTTGTTTGATAGATCAAGGATATAAAGGCCATTTTGCAACATGGCATTGCCATATGAAATGCCTTGGCGACGAATATGAGCATTGCCATTTTTAATAACAAAATCAAATTCATCCAAATCCAATAATGAAACTGAAATAATGTTTCTGCTCATAGCAGGCACATAATAACAATTTTTCAAAATTAAACAAAGTCCGGAAGGTAAAGTGAGTTGATAGTCGCCTATCTCCATGGCAGCAACTCGTGCTCCATTCCCCACACGGAGGTCCACTTCATTCTTCCCAAGTAATCTCCTATTTCTTAGCCCCTGCACATTTGAACAAATGTGAGAACCACAACCGGTATCTAGTACCCAAGTGGTAGAAATAGAAAGGTTAATTTCAACAACAAAAATACCTGAACTGGACGCCTTGGCTCCATTCTTTTTTTGTTCTTCCTTGAAGAGAGCGCAATTCTTCTTCCAATGCCCTATTTTGTTGCAATGGAAGCAAGTGCTCTCGCTCTCCTTGGGCTTTTGCGCCTTGGGCTTGGATTGGGCCTGAGGTGCGCTCCCATTTGACTTGAACCGAGCCAGGTCATTCTTGGGTTTTGCCTTTCCCTTTCCTTTTCCCTTAGCCGGTCCCTTCTTAATGCCCCCTTGAACCATCAGTATGGGATTAGTCTTTCGAATGTTTTCTTCAGCATTCTTAAGCATCCCATGAAGCTCAGTAACTGACTTGTTCATCGCATGCATGTTATAATTCATTACAAATGGATCATAATCATCAGCCAATGATCCTAAAATCAAGTCAGTAGCCAATTCCTTTGGTACTTGTACCTCAAGCTTCTCAAGAGTATCAAGATACCCTTTCATCTTGAGTACATGCGTACTAACAGGAGTACCTGCAGCCATCTTACAGGAAATTAAGGCCTTAGTTGTCACAAACCTCTCGTGATGAGCTTGCTCTTGGAACATCTCCTTTAAGTGCACCATGATCGCATACGCCTCTTGGTCCATAAATTGCTTTTGCAAGTCAGGCACCATAGTGGCTAGCATCAAACAGGTCACATCATTGGAGTCGCTCTTCTTGGTCTCAAAAGTTTCCCTTTGAACCGCAGAGGCGTTCCTTCCAGGTTCTTGAGGCAAGGGTGCATCCAAAACATACGACTTTTTCTCTTGCTTAAGAACTATCCTTAAGTTTCGAGACCAGTCTATGAAATTGGTGCCATTCAATTTGTCCTTTTCAAGGACCGATCGCAATGAGAAATTGTTGTTTGAAGATGCCATATTTCAATCTACAATAAAATTTAGCAAGATTAAATGAGGTCTTATTAATAATCCCACAAACCGAATTAATATCCCTTTAAATAATTCGCGTTAGTGATTTAATGTGGGCCAAGATCCACTTTTGACAACAACCTTATTAGTCAAGCTGAGCTTGTACACCTAACAAGTTAAGTTACTTAGGTAGGATAACTCCAATCATGACTCGTACATGACTCTTGGATCAAATGGGCTAACATCTTAAGATGTTATAGCACAAACCCATTTATTAGTTGCCTAGGTCCGGGCATCCCTTTCCATGTTAAGTCCAACCTACATTCACAACTCATGCCTCACAAAGATAATCGGGCGCATCTAGGACTCATAGTCTACGTTACTGATGATCGATGTCTTGACATGTTTCAAATTAGGAAGGCAACTTTGTGACTTACTATTTTAGGGATTCATTTTATTACGGCTTACATGGCATACGCTTTGTCATCCATTCATAGCATGCATATATAAATAATTGCATAAAGTAAAGCGTGACAAACATGGGCCCATAAAACCTACAACTAAGATTCTATACTATTACACAAGAATCTTCGAGTTGGGCTTCACCACTCCGGTGGGCTTCATCTTGATTTACAAAGTCTTCAAGTAAATTCTATTCTAAGAAATAAATGAAACTTTTACAATAATACATAATGGCTCGCAGGCCATAATTAATTACAAAAACCCAGGGCCCATGAATGCACCATGCATATCCATTCATCATACCAAACAAACAAATAAATATACATAACATTCATGGATTAAACAAAGTCCAATTTTAATTAATTTAGCCAAGCCCATTAATGGAAATTGTGTACTTGAACCTTTAAGAGATGACCCCGTGATGGGCCTGGGCCGAAGCCCAATGGACTAAATCCTCTTATTGAATAAGTTCTCTTAAAAGCCCAAAACACAAACTAGTTAGATTTGTGCCATAAATCAACTCTAGTGTTATTTCCAATTTTGCCATTTTTAATTTTATGTCATTCAGCCCATAAACATTAAAAATACATATAATATGTACCAACATGAATTAAAGCATAAAATCATGAAGAACATATATATAAAACATGGCATGCATATAAAAACAAACAAACAACAAAAACTAGTTGTTTAATGCTTATGTGATGCCAAAAATGCACAAACACTTAAATCAATTTTATGAGTCATTTAATAATCTAAATAAGGTCATAAATATTGATTTAACATTCTGTACCAATCTGATCTAAATGTGTTTTTACCATTTTAATCAAATCAAAACAAACAATGTTGATTAAACATGTAACAAACACAAACTAGTCATGTTTTAAGTGATTTTAAAATTAATCAATTAAATTGTCATGGACCAGAATTAAAACCATATTTAAATAATGTCCAGACCTGATATTTAATATTTTAAAAAACACTTACAAACATGCCAAAACCAATTTTACATTTAATATATAAAACTAGTTGTTAAAATTTCAATTAACATGCCATAATGCACCTAGTTTTAACATTAACATGTACCATCAGGTATACATAATTAAATCCGACCATTAACAGCCCCTAAACAACCTTAGGACAGTATATTAACATGTCATATTAATTATAATACCCAGCTAATCAATTAAAATCGTTTTTACACCAAAACAATGCAAAAATTCAAAACAGAAAATTCCAGTATTGCATGCAATTAAAGCAACGATTTTTAATTAATTATTTCATGCATCTAAAGCACTAAAATAAGCATGTTTAGGCTCTGATACCACTGATGGAATATGTCATGGTATGTGTATGATGATCACGCAGCGGAAAACAAAAAAAAAAAATTTGATCATACATGCCAAACTATTCCATGACAAGAATCGGAAACATGCAATTTTAGGGTTTTAATAACTTACAACTTTAGATGCCTTTCAAATTGAATTTGATGATGACCAGCAACTTAGATGATCTTGTCCACCTTAGATGTTCACCACCAATGCCAAGGAACAGCCTTTTTCGCCACTCCTCTCTATTCTCACACACACACTTGCAAAGACGGCTCAAAACCGAAAGTGCTAGCTTACTAAATATGTATTGTGTAATGGAATTAGTTTGAAGCCACAAGACTTGATCTTGTCCTTCTACTATGTGTAAAGAATGCTCAAAGTCACAAGCAAGCAAGGAAGAATCCTTCTCCTTGTGTATTTCGGCCAAGAAGAAAAATGAGAGAGAGAGAGAAGTTTCACGCCTCCTTTTTTTTTTTCTTCCTCTAGGGTTTTATTCTTATCTAATATATACCCCCTCCTTATGGCAAGTCTTTAATCCGAATTTGACTACCTTAAGATAGTTAATTCAACCTTAAAAACTTCCTAAAGATCAGTAGTAAATATTAGCTCAATCCCTTTTGAATTTAAAATTCAAATTGATTTGAAATAAAACCTTAAGATGTATTAATCAAACTAATCACTTACCATTTAACATGTGCTGAAATTCCCATGGTATATATCCTTGGAATTTCGGCTAGGTCATCCCATTATTAAGTGATTTAGTTTGACTTAAATATCTTAGGATTTAATACTCAATTAAATTAATTAATACAACATAATTAATTAATTGAAATTAAACCTATGTGGGCCGAATTTCCTCTCTCATGGACCAAGGTCCATTAGCAATTAAATACCCATTACATATACATTAATTTGACTTAAATTAAAAGCCCAAATTAATGCCCAATACTTTATTCAAGTATTTTAAGCCCAATGCTTTGTGTGCGATCCTATAGGTCCATTTAATATTGGCAATGAATTAAGAATTAATTCAAAGGCTATATATATTCTCTAGCAAGATATTATAGCATTCCAAATTAAATGAAAATGCAATTGGCATTTAGTGACCTAATGCAATTTTGTATATTCCCTTACCCATAAATATCAGAATTAACATAAGGCATGGAACAAGTCATCCTCATGTGTAAGTTAATTCCTTTCTTGATATTCCAGTGACACTGAACTCTCAGATAAATAATGATTGCACATTATTACATCTCGGTATGGCCATACACTTCTCAGTTCACTGATCAAGTGGCCGATGATATTTTTCTCTCTTATAGAGAGGGGTAATCCCTTCACTTCTCTCATGCTCTCTAACATGAATCAATGCATACCCAAGCATACCCATACTTGTCACTCAGTTACGAGCACGTTAGGTGTATGTCAAAGTACACAGTAATTCATAAAGAGTTTCATAGAGATTTTAGGTCTAAGAACTCTGATACAAAACTTGCATATGAGGAACACTTATGACTTGTACCATGTAGTGTTCTCATGTGTGGATCGTATCCAAATACCATGTTATAAACATGTATCTATGATCTCTGATTGACACATTTGTCCTTATGATCCGTAAGACAGAACTCAACTAATCAGAGAGAGCATACTAGTCTTAATTCATTTGTTATTCCCATAACAATGACTGACTAGGGATATTTAGAATGAAGTCTTATTTGTTTCAAGGTCTTACAACCATGTGCCTCACACATGATAACTTAAACTGAAACGACATTCTTGGATAGTTCTATCAATTGACATGCACAGGAATACAATGGATAAAACAAAATGCCTCATTTATTAACTAAAGTGTTTTATTACAATGTATTGGGGCTAGGGCTTACACTAACAATCTCCCACTAGCACTAGTCCCAATTGGGCATAGCCCTTAGACCGAATGCTCTCAAATGAGCTTCGTGCAGATTTGGACGCAACTGTTTCGTCAAAGGATCTGCTACATTGTCTTCACTTGCT